>CM067344.1:51083764-51123764 GCA_034190875.2 Urechis unicinctus | reverse complement strand
AAGGGTCTGCTTTTATGTAAAAGGGCTGTTAGTTGAAGATATATTATTCTTCATCTAAGTGCTATTTCTATCATTTGCATTTGCCAAATTGAAGAGTAACCTAATTATTGCTTATGTCGGATACGATGAGGAAAAGTTTTTGCTTAAGCGCTTACTGATATAATCAAAGATTGACTACAGATTTAATATGGAAATCGCAATCGTGATAATATAACATTTGTTTGATTTTCATAAATTACAAATCGGTCGTAACTAATGAATTATACAATGGATAAATGTGCCATCGGTTGCTCTCGATGTAGTAAATTCAGATATATATATATATATATATATATATATATATATATATATATATATATATATATATATATATATATATATATATATATATATATATATATATATATATATATATATATATATGTATATATATATATATATATATATATATATATATATATGTAAAGAATTATATCTATATAGAGATATATAATAGAGATAGATAAGAGGATATATATATGGTCTCTATAGAGATATATAGAGAGAGGATAGAGAGAGAGATATATATATGTAGATATATATATATATATATATTATATATATATAGTAGAGATATATATATATATATATATATAGATATATATATATATATCTCTCTAGAGATATCTCTCTATATCTATATATCTCTAGATATCTCTCTATCTATCTATATATATATATATATATATATATATATATATATATATATATATATATATATATATATATATATATCTATATATATATGGCAGTTTTGGATGTTAATGATACCAACACAGGCCGTTTCGGTCGTTTATACAAAGCCACTTCTGCCAGTATGGAGCCTTTAAACGCGACCGTCGAAAAATATTGTGGTTGGATCAAAAGAACTGGTCATGAATAAATACATTATCTGATATTCTTTTGTCCCAAAAGTTGAGAATACATGTAGCAAACGGATGGATGGTTAATGGATAAAGCACAAAAAACAGCATTGGTCATTAGGCCATGATGTCATAAGCAGAAAGCAATTGCATGCATTGCATGCTCCAAAATATTAAGGCTACTCCGGTTTATCACACATAACTAATCAACAGAATGTACGATACTAGCACATGCTTGCTGCAGAGTCATTTGAGTACGCATGATGTTTCCGATCGTACTTCAAGCTTGAATTGTCAGCAAGTCCAATCATAGCCTCGACGATGCAAGACAGTTATTCTAAGTAAGTTGTTTTGCTTTCGATTGGTTTAAAAGGTCCCGTAACCCGACCAAATTCAATTTCGGTATGAGCCAGTTAGTCATGATTCATGGACATAAGAGCGAGACATGTGTATCTTTTTATGAGTTCGATTAAGTCTTGGAGTCACAATTAAGTAGATACGGTAGTCATTGCCTCGGAAAAAACAAATAGAGTTGCAATTACTGGGTTGGCAACGGCCATAGCGTATGGAGATTGGCTTGCGAAATTTCGCATTTGGTACGTGAGTGGAAGCAATATTGAATACATGTTGGGTAGTACCTAGAGCAAGAACACTAGGTTCCGGTCCAAGATATCTTTGATCCTTGTAGTAGTATACCTATTGATTTATTAAATGTATCTGCTACATAACGAGCTGAACCGTATTATGGAAAAAATGAATAATAGGAGTGCAAACTCCATAATGCTTGCCACGAATTAAGTTATACACCAACCACACCGAACACTTTCATTATTACCATTGAGAGTTGTTCAAAAGGAATGGCAAATAGGCTAACTATCGTAAGAAGATCTGCTGTATGATCCAAATAAGGGCTACTTTCTGGGAATAGTTGGTTTAAGTTCCAACAGTAAAACCTACTCATGACGTTATAAAACTGTATTTTGTGGTGTTCATATATACACACACACATACACACCCCCCCACACACACACACATATATATATATATATATATATATATATATATATATATATATATATATATATATATATACATATATTTATATATATATATGTACATATATAATCATATTATATTTGAATATTTATGCATATATATGTATATATATGTATATATACATATATTTATATGTATATGTATTTAAATATATATAAATATATATATATACATTATATATATATATATTTATACTATATATATATATATATATATATATATATATATATATATAAATATATATATTTATACATATATAGCTATATTTATATATATATATGTCCTTATTTATTGTCAAACCGTTATGATAGTAACTTCAATTGTGCCAGCAAGAGTAGTATATTTCAGTCGATGCAATTAATTTTGCATACAGAATAGAAGTGCTGGTCCATGATTCTATCTAGCCGTTTACACAGCGTGTCATTGCTTACTTTACAGATCTTTAGCATTGCAAAAATATAATGGGTAAGTTATGAAAACATCCTATTTCTTGTATAAGCAATTAACTAAGCATATATTTCATCCATATGTGAAAGGTACATTTTGATAGTGTGTCGTGCCCACAATTTTGCTGTCCTGACGTTTCATACTGCAATATTTAAGTTGGCCATCATGCATGAAAGCTGTATTACCACCATCAGCTCTTAGGCCTGCTTGACACAACTTTGATCTGAGTATAATGTGTTATACAAGTGACGAAAATGTAAGGATCCTTGACGTTTGATGGGAAAGAACAAAATAGCATACTGGAGAAAGCGCGAGGAATTTGAAAGTTTTTTTTTACACATAGCTAGCATCGTCCTAAATGGGCAGGCACATTTCACTACGTAAAGCGAACCTGACATTTGCCCCACTAGTAATGTACTGCGTCATGCTTCATACACACATCCATACAATAGAATATACAAAGCATTGCGGATGATGAATTAAGTATTGCATAGATAGGAGTCCAACTTGGCAGAATAGATGCGCAAGTGGAGTAATGTTATTAGATGATTGAATTGGCTAGTCATGCCCGAACACAACACGCTTAAGCGCTGTCCATGGAGCAGGTGCATCCGGTAAGTGAGGATCATTTAGGATTCTGGTTGTGCACATCTTTTTGAAAAAAAGCAATTAAGCAGGTGTTACAACTACCATTAAGCATTTAATGTTTTATGAATACCCCAGTCTTCAAATGCGGCTGTGCATTGTTTTTGTAACATGTTGTCAGAAACTTACACTGATTTACTCTTTAGGGTACTGAGTGTCACATTAAGCTAGCCAAGAAAGTATCAGCTGGTTGAGGCACAAAAACAGCTGCGTTTATGGCGTGCTCACACATATCATTGCTTACGTCGCATGTCCCACTTATGACAGGGTGGGTCATATCAAATACTCTAGGAAGATCAAACCCATCATTGGGTAATCAATTATTAACAATTGGAATAATATTATAACATTTTATAACAGCAAGGGTTGCGTTTGGAGAAAACTTTCCTGGATACTATGTCAAACTCATTAAATTTACGCATTAAATGTTGTTTACAGAAATAAACATATGACATACAAACATACATACATGCATAAATACATACATACATACATACATACATACATACATACATACATACATACATACATACATACATACATACATACATACATACATACATACATACATACATACATACATACATACATACATACATACATACATACATACATACATACATACATACATACATACATACATACATACATACATACATACATACATACATACATACATACATACATACATACATACGTACATCAAACATACATATATACATGCTACATACGAACATACATACATTCATCCAAACATATATATCTGCATGCATATTAACAATTGGAATAATATTATAACATTTTATAACAGCATGGGTTGCGTTTGGAGAAAATTTCCTGGATACTATGTCAAACTCATTAAATTTACGCATTAAATGTTGTGTACAGAAATATACATATGACATACAAACATACATACATGCATAAATACATACATACATACATACATACATACATACATACATAGATACATACACATACATACATCCATACATACATACATACATACATACATACATACATACATACATACATACATACATACATACATACATACATACATACATACATACATACATACATACATACATACATACATACATACATACATACATACATACATACATACATACACATACATACATACATACATACATACATACATACATACATGCATACATACATACATACATACATACATACATACATACATACATACATACATACATACATACATACATACATACATACATACATACATACATACATACACATACATACATACATACATACATACATACATACATACATACATACATACATACATACATACATACATACATACATACATACATACATACATACATACATACATACATACATACATACATACATACATACATACATACATACATACATACATACATACATACATACATACATACATACATTCATCCAAACATACATATCTGCATGCATGCATACATACCTCCATACATACCTCCATACATACCTCCATACATACCTCATACATACCTCAATGCATTGTTTAGATATCATGGCCAGCATATATATATGCCAAGGGAATTCCGCGCAATATATAATAGCGCCGGTTTTGTTTATTGTCAATAACAGGTCTTCAGATATTACGGGTAATTTGCGCTGGAACTAGAAATTTGTTTCATCCTTACTTTACGTTCGAGGATAATCCTTGAATAAGCCACTCCTCGTGTTAGTAGTAGAACTTTTACATACTTCACAGTTCAAAAAGTAAATTGGGCTTGACAGAAAATGATTCATTGTGCAAGTATAAGCATGCCTGCAAGCTGCTTGCAAATTGAAACAATTCACGTTGGCTTATGTTTAGCGCATTACTTTTGCCTATTTTACGATCACACATTACTAACAGCATCCAATCATATAACGTATTGTTTGATGACTTGTCTCAAACAAGCTTCTTAGTTATGCTGATGCCATACAAGATCAAAAGTTTCCAACGGACTAGGGGTGCTTTTTCGGACATGTGTGTGTCTACAAAAGGTTCTTATCAAGTCTCAAAATCAGCAATATTGCGTTTACAGGGGCACTGAGTATGGTCTACCAACACTGTTTTAAAACTTTGCGCATCGAATAGCAGAACTGATGAAGTTAATTGGTTCCTAGCGCTCTTTCCCGCTTTATTGGACGATTAATATTACACACCTTCTATGTTCTTGTCATTTTATTATGCTGTTATTTTTAAAGAAACCTACATTCACGGCGAGCCAGATAAATTGGAAAACACCGATTGCACACCCGCCATCGTTAAGTATTGTGCAGCATGCATTTCCAGGAAGGGTAATTAACGAGCGCATAAGTTGTTACAATGGCTGAAGTTTCCCAAAGATGCATATGACCTAATCACCTTTCCCCTTCTCAACACAATTACAATAGTATTGTGTTGCTTAACAAAGAAGTCATCTTAGCAACTAACGCAATATATTGCGGCGTTAAATGTAAAATGCTAAATTGATATTTGAAAGCGGTCTATTTAATCAATATCCATTGCTATATAGATTTTATCGACGACGTGTGAGGACAAAAGCTATTGTTTTCATTAATTAATCAATGTACGTCCATTATGACAAAGCATGGATGGAATATAACTCTAACGCATTTGTCATTATTCAAATTATATTTGGATTATTTTTATACTGCGCTCTCTGTTTGGATGAAGCTAGCAATGAACATGAACAGATTATTTAGTGAGATACACTATGTGGTCAGGTTGACATTTAGCAGATGACCGGTTTATTGAAAAAAGCGTAAATTGCAAGCACCGTATATTTGAGGAGACTTAAGACGTGACATACGGCGTCAACGCGTCACTTCATGAAGCACCAGTGATGGCTCATTCCGCATTGATATGAAATGTTTTAGCGCCGACAATAAACAACCACAGTTGCCAAGCTAGCATTATATCACATTAACGCATGCTGAGGGCAATTTCGGGTGAAAAGGAAACTTCCAGTGAACACACCCATCTTCAGTTAATATCCCTGCAATGTGGTAGTTGACTGAAGCCATCGAAGTCACAAATTGCTGTTCTGAACAACTAAGTGGCCAACCTAGCACCTGCGTCATTAATTTCCTCAAAACTCCTCCTTGGAGCACAAGTGGTTCGTTCATTATCGGCCTGACAGTACCACATGATGACTCGGGGTGTCATATACACTCAAACATGTAGTAATCTCACCAGACAGGCGTGGTCAGCCGTTTACTTTGATGAAAGTAGGGTAATAACCTTATTTAACAAAATGTTAAACGAAAATAACATGGGGCTAATGAGGTAATTGAAGACCCAGCACCATACGCCCTAGCAAGGTCAGTGTCATTCTCACACACATTCTTCAAGTGCAGTGTATCCTAGCAAGGCTGTCCTGTATGGCGTATGTTAACGCGTACAATATACAATTCCCTCTTCAGTTCACCAAATTCTACAGACTTTGCGGTGTATTATAATCCACTTGATGTGGAGCTAAAGAAGGTGAAGCCTCAATAAACATACTCCTGGAATGTTTATGATAACATATCACCCGGTTACATCCGCATTGCATCACGCACTACAATACTTTTTATTTGGGCGTGTAATAGCTAGTTCATTTTTAAAAAAAATACTTAATGCATCAATATTTGCCCAATTTGTTCAATCTACACCGGCTCCGTTTAGAATAAAAGTTTCATCCAGTTGAGCGTGTGTGACCGTTTTGGTAACGAAAACGTGTTAAGTGTAGCAATACCCATTAACCCATTACGGCCTAAATATTATCTTTGGTTAAGATCAGGTTTCTTCGTCCTAACCACTTTATATCTATCTCTTCATTGCAATAATAACAAGACACCTATCTAGATATGGCATCTACCAGAAGACTTTCGTGCTCAGATAATGAGTTGCCAATCGGTTATGGTATCCTTATATCCTAAGAAAATGCAATTTCATGCTGTCTAATTTCTCTCAAGTGGACTCAGTCGGTCGGTAAAGAAAATGGCTAGTGCTGTGAGGGTGGGTTCGGGAGATAGGTAACCCATAGTCGCGTCGTAATACAGTTCTTAAATATTTCCCTTTCATTTAGTGTTTCATTGTGTCGCGACCACTGATGACGCCAGCCAGGGCCTGTTCATAGAAGAAGATCAACAACTGTAATATAGCTGTATGGCAATGAAAAATAGTGCTGATTCAAGATGCCACTGATCTTAAATTCCACGATTGCATCCTGTTAGAAGGACCCATAGTACGAAAACTAGAAATTATCACAAGCGCACTTTTCTTCAGTTAATGATTAATAAACTCATTGTGTCATATGTGCGTTCAGTTCGCATTAACAAAGTTAGATTTTCGGTATTATATTTGTCTTTTAAATAGTACACCTCAATTTTAATGACCGAGGGCATCAATGCATGGATTAACACCGCACCTGCTACACAATTGGATGCTGCAGAGCTCGCGGATGGCAAAGCCTAGCTGATCGATGTCGTATCTAAGAGTATTACCGGCTTCTACAATTATTCGGAGTATTAGTCGCATGCAAGTGTGTATCTATCTATATATTTCATTTAAATGCAAAGCAATCAAAATATAGCGTATTGTTCGCGATCGGGTAATATTTGAGGGTAACCGTATGTTTGTAATTGTATCGAACATCCAATCGTTACAATGTGGATACGTACACGAATGGAAGCTACATATAGTCTTTGCGATAGTCGTTTTTTTAATCGATTGGTTGTCTCTTCTTACGTAACAATTATTGCTGCAATGGATGCGCAAAAACAAGTAATGCCTTCAGCGTGTTGCCCGCGTTTTGCAAATGTGGATAGCAAGGTTAGCACCGATCGGATTTTTCTCGTTCTCTGCATCACACGGCCTACATCTATATATGAGCGTTCAAAACTATCGCTCAGATCAAATGTAGGAAGGCACTTATACAGGAACGAAAATCAATATTTAGACTGCAATTGTGGTAGGTATGTTAGGATTGCCGGTGACCAAGTCGACAAAACTTCTATACGACGAATGAGCGCGGTTTTACGGTCGTCATGATGCGACAACTCAACCCTTTAACGTAAGCTTCGTTCTGCACAACCTACACAATGCACCTTCTATCCAAATTGTCTATCAAAAACTCCCTCACCAATCACCGCTCAGCTTAAAAATGGCTATTCAACATTTATTGATATTTGTACTCACCGATATATTGTAGCTGTAATTTGTAATGTTAGTGATCGGCCCCAGAATGCTGCTACGGTGAATCGCATAATTGATCAACGGTCAAACCACTTTACCCATTATTGCCACTTAGATGCGTGAAGCAAGCTGAATTATTCAGGCTGGGTACACATGACATTGAGTCAACCATGAAGATGAATTGCTGTATCATATTTAGCAGCGATTATATACCGTTAGAGATACATTAGTCCGCAGTTTACTTTAACGGCATATTCCCTATTCAAAGCAAACTAAGAATCCTCATGATAGAAGATATACTCACTGAACCACTGAGGTCGCATGCCTTTCCATAAAGCAAAAAGAAGAAAGGTAGCGCGGCATGTTTAGCATGCAGCAGTTACTCTTAAAACCTTACCTTCACCTAGGTAAGGTGGCACTAGAAAACGCCTGTCATGAGTTATGCATCTTTTAAAAACAAAAACTGGGGAGAAAATGAGGAAGATGCGTTTTCTAATGGAGCAGGTGCTTCATCAGCCGACTGCATCATAAGATCACAAGAGGTTTCTCATTGTATGTAGGGACATCGGGCAGGTGTGACAAGCAATTCCCTCTTCATGGTGATCACAAGATGTAGAAGAAATTGAATTAAAAGTCATCAGCGATCCACCTCTTGCTGTTTGATCAATGCTCCATTCACAATAAAGCGTCACTGTGTGAACAAATGGATTAGACACTTTACTGTTGTTAGGACTCTAAAAGGGTTGCCGAAATAATTATAACAGAAGGCAGGCATCTACACTTTACAGGCATAGCAGTGCTTAAAGCAGGCTACGAGGTATCATATGGACGCGTGTCAGGTATTTTAAACTTTTAACACTTATATGAACACATGAATAACCCTGTGTAGTTGTATCAATAATGGTAGTGGTGATATTCAGAAAAATACGTTTGTCAGTTGCAAAAGCGATTTTATTCGGTATCCACACTGTTCGAGTTGTCAGTAAAAGGGCAACGGGTAGCGATTCCATAAAGACGATATGTGTTTCTGCTTGATATTAATTGGCTAGCTTTTGGCTTTTGAATGGAGTCGAATGTTCATTATGTTATTAAAAACTGCGGTGTTATTGCAGGATTTATTTCCTTTTCACATAATCGCAGCCGAAACTAATTATCGCGTCATTGTAGTTTAATGGAATAACAGATTTTAAAGAAACTTAAGCTACAGTATAACATCCTACGCGTAATGCGTACATGTAACATGTAGCCAACTCCCCGCATAGCATACATGACAAACAAGGAACCGATACGTGTAATATGCGTGGTCTAGCTTAGAGTGCCTGCAGCTTCTCCTGTCTCGAGTTTCTAATTGTCATCCTTTTGCATTAGCAGTGCTGTTTTAGATGTAACGGGTCACACTGGACCTTTTGTTGTATATGTTCTGCGTTTGAACCATGTAAATAAATATCCAAGGTGTAATGGATGTATTAACAGGTGTTCCGCTCATGGTGTCATAACGTGTCATAAAAAATCGACCTGCGGATCGACAATATTTTTTTAATTGGAACTGTAAGAAAATCACAGAACTATTAAACGATATTCAGGCATCTATACGACAGATAATATTGTCGCCCATGTGATTAACATCAGCTTATACAATGAAAATGAATTCAATGTTTCATCATGCATTGGAAAAAAACGCAAGAAACAGACGATTCTAGTACAAGCGAATGCCAGACCTCTCTCTCTTATTTAGCTCGCATTCATTCTCTTAAAGCTAGATCTCAACATTCGAACGCCATTTGTTTGTTCATTTCCTCTTCTCCCTCGCTCCTGGTTTTCTATTCATTTGAAGATTACTCGACCGCTTTCATCACCGATTACGTTACGTTGCTTGCGTTTTAACATCCATTAAGTGATCAACAGCAATAACGTGCAAGGTTGCAGACGACGGGATAATATAGACACAAGCATCATGCAAATAATAACACTAGTCAGAAGCTGATACATATCTATACATCACAGCAAGGCACTGGTAGCACGTCGGGAATACACATCCCACATAAGTATGATGGTTTATCGACGAACGGGGACTAAAGGGCCCACTGCTAAGACTGACAAAGGCAACAAATAAAGATGACAAATGCAAGCGTCGACATTCCACCCAGAGTCAGTTGCGCTGCGTTGTTGCCATTCTGACTGTGGTAAAAACTGCTGCTAGTAACGCCGTTGCAGTCACTTTGTTTTATCCAGTATTTGTGGTAGAGGTCTTTCAAGATACCAGCACGTTCCATCTGGATAAGCACCCTATTAAGTTGCGGTCGAAGCGAGGAACCCTTCTGCACGGCCAGACCATACCCCTCAGCCATGAGAAAGCTACCTACTGTCATTAAATCACACGGGGCGCGTCGTGCGGTATATTCTGCCAGCGTGCTTGGTAGTATATATACGTATCGACCATGACGTGCGCGTTGAATTCCCTCGTCGTTAGAGGATGTAAATGCTGCTGGGGAGAAACGTCGCATCCTCTGCCATAACTGCTTATACTCAGTTTGATTCGATCGACGAAATGCACGCCATATCATACTGTAACGCTGCATGCCATAGCTAAGGATATGCTGATGAAGCAGGTCAGATATTTGCGTGATCTTGGGCGAGTCTCGGCGAAGAAGCAGGGAAGCGCCAACTTTGAGGAATGGCAGGGTGAAATCTATCACCCGGGATCTCTGATCCGTGATGTAAAGGGGCGCTGCGATCAGGTCTGCCCTCTTGCGGCCAAGACCATCCGACCAAATAAACACAGACAAAAGCTTTGATGTATTATGTGTTAACGATATCAAATCTAGATCTGTACAATGTGTATCATGCGAACTTGTCATTCAGCATATATTGACAGTTGCAGTGTTGCGCTATTGGTACTAGTACTACAAACATAACGGTACCTCAGTCGAATGAGGTTATATCAAGGTAAGAATTATCTATTGATAAAGTATATATGCAATAACTAACCACATGCTTCGACTGAGATATCAACAACTTAATCTATATGTATATACTTACACGTTGAACTAATTCGCCAATCAGACCATCCCATGTGCCGTCACTTTGAAGGAAACCATATTGACCACGTTCCACTTGGTATATTCGATATTTGACACCTAACCTTGCGGTCACTTGATTCAGAAGCTCTATTAGATATCCCGTATACTGCTGCGGATCTCCTGTTAGTGGTCGTGTAACCCCGCGCTTTACCATCACATAAGGCTCCACCTAGCGCCACAAAAGTAGAGGTATAAGCAATTCATATATTATACAGGGGCTTTCAAACATATTTTTCGATATGTCACATCATTTGAACCACTTTACTCAGCATTGCAAAGCGTTTGTCAAAAGCATTCCGAGAAAACAAGTTGCCGGGAATTACGGTTCGCAGACTGCTGAGCTTTAACTTGCTAATCATATCTCAGTGGTTCACATGGTGAGAATATTACGTTCTATCGATTTAATACGACAAACAGTGAACCATTAGTTTCAGCATTGGCCGAAAAGGATCAAAACCATGGAGAGACGAACTTGTAGCACAGCTACTCTAAGATACACGTCTCGCGCGCCAAAGGGATCAGCTTCTGCCGCTGCTGCCTCGGCCGTCGTCACAGAGTGTCGGAAGCCTACACAGCAAAATACAAATAAGTTAATGATGTAAGCGTCACATTTCAATCAGTAACACATATAGTCAAAATACCCATGTATGGCCCTCATAAGCAAACGCAATCCCACCACGGAGTGTACGCAAACTAGCTCATTTTCATAATAATTATCCAGGTAAGTAATGGCTGGATTATACAAATATGAACGAGGTCTGGACAGTTATCTTGATATCAACAAACTTTAGAAAGTTACAGAGAACAATATGCAACTTGGAAGCCTTGTGAAAATCGATGCAACGGATTTGGTATTAGAGCAAATATTCCTAAATAACGAAACGTTGATTGGTCACTTTCACAATTGATTGTTATGGATTTTGTGAAACTAGATCTCTGTGCGTTGTTTTCTTGTTGTTTAAATGTAACCCTCGGCTAGTATGAGATACTCATCGATCATTCGACAATATTGCCTTGAAACGTCTTTGGGATATGAAATGGGCAATTGCCTTCTACAACAAAATACATTTGATGCTATAGGCCACCTCGTTATCTACCTTATTATCATATACATCATTCTAAGACTTGTGGCAGCTATATACTTAACACTCATACCCCTATCGCTCTTTGCTCTGAGCAGATATTAATAAGTCCCTGTCATATCCCACGCACTGCTCATTCCATGCACACGCTGTTGCCAGAGCACGCAAAGCTCTGTGAAGCGAGTTCTGATTACGCCACCTGGTGCTTGTTGGCGATGCCTGGTATATTCCCGTCATTTTGTCACAGCTAGACACCTCTTCGTGCATTTGTATTGTACGCGTTAGCTTCGTAAACCGCGGTGAAAGTACAGCCAGTGCCAGTGTCCATAGAGTTCTGATTTGTAACAAACAGCTTCAGCAGCGTCGCATTCGCCTAGGTCCCATAAGCACTCTGTGCCACAAAGTATTACTGTACGCAATACGTTCAATAATGACAAAAGGTACATATTTACGTGAAAGATTAGGTACGCATAAGTAACTTTCCATTCTAATTACTGCCCTTTTTGTAGAGCTTGTTACTGAGAGCAATAACGGCTCCTTTCTGTTTGTGATTAATAATTCACCAATTATCCCGCGCATACGCTCCACGTGAATGAACCCGAGCAATATAGATAATGGTACCTTCGGTCGTGTAATCCTAAGACACGGTAGGTGCAGGGTTCAATATTTGGAAGCATATTTCTCACCGCCGAAGAGGCACAGCAGGAATAAAATACAATCAGGTACTCTCCAGGGAAGTGATGGTAGATCAATTGGAGACGAAGGGCACAGTGGAAGCATTTTGCGCATATCTTTCTATGGCTTCGTTCTTATTGATATTCTAAATAGATATTCCACTAAGCATGCATAAATTGACGGAAAAATATACGCATGCTTCCTTCTATTACAAAGCTTCGTCGGTCTTACGTCTCTGTCCACTGAACAAGTCTAGTGAGGATATTGCCGCTCTATATAATACGCAGTGATCCACCTGAATCAAATGCGGACCCTGTATTCCCATAAATGATCTGTTTCACTGTTGTACGTTGGCTGCATCAATATAACAACATGAGGCTATTACAGTGCAGACCAACCTAAATCCATATTATTGTAAGCTTATTTACGCCAAACCTGGATGAACAGGGCTCATATATCCCAAATAACCGCTACCTAGGTCACCAAATCGTAAACCGGTTTTGGAATAAACAATTCCTCTTCTGTTATTCCTATGTATTGAGGAGAGCGCATTTGCCCGGGTAGCTGGCTCATGGTATGCAAACGAATGTGTGCGAGTCGTTATATTACTAGCCGCACTGACTCTAAAACTCGTCCCGTATAAGTATGCATGGAATGGCTGATCAACGGTCTATGTCATTATGTGATATCTCAGGCATCCAATAAATACCCAGGAACTGGAAGAACAGGTCACTGTTGTAACATTAGAAATAAATATGGGCAAAACCTTCCAAGTTGATATCGTTAAATGACGAAACTCGTGAAATCTCTTCATGATAGCCAGGTTTATAATGCCAAGTGTATATGTTAGCAACGCCATGAATAGGGCAGACTTAGAGGAAAGGCTCAAGTTCATGGCTGAAAACAAAATGACCATTTAATGCTGACCATCAATTCAGTATGACCGCAACAATATAAACGATAATATCCTACGAATAACCTACACGATCTTTATTTTCCTAATCCACTGGCGGTACCTGATTCGGGACACGTCGACCGAGGTAATTCCCTTGTCATGGCAACAAAGTAACGTACCACGTGTCAGGTTACATATAAATGAATAAATAAATAAATATATATATAAATAAATATATATATATATTTATATATATATATATATATATATATATATATATATATATATATATATATATATATATATATATATATATATATATATATATATATATATATATATATATATATACATTCAAATATGTTTATGGATCTATTTATTTAGATATCTATATATGCCTACATGAATGTTTACATATAGTTATAAAAGGTTCATAATTTAGAAACTGCACAGTGAACTTTTCCTCGTTTATCATCGTTTACTGCTCATATGATCCCACCTGGTTGAATTCAAGCTGCATCATGCAAACTTTCAGCCAGTGTTAGTTATGTTGCACACATAATGTTCAACATGATTGGAAGGTCTGTAAGCAAGGAATTATCTGCTATACGTGTTATTCGACAGCGCTGATATTACTATGGTTATTATAACACCCTGCCTTTACTTACGTAGCAACGAACACTATTATATACAGACGACTTACCTGCATTGTAAGATGCATGATTCGGCAGTGATAAGACGATTATCAGCATATTCAAGATGCTAGATACCAGCTTCATGATAACTACGCCGTTATTGTGAAAGGAATATGTTATGCTTATTCCGAAGAACAGAACTCTATCCTTTTAATACGCAACTGGTGGAATTGGGCGATATAATTGCTCCGGCTTGCCATGAGACGTAACCAATGGGTCGAATGAAGTTGATTCCAGATTGAATACTTTCTTGTCTTCACTGTGCGGGTTTCCTCCAAGTGTGGCTTCGTCACGGCAGACGGAGATACCTACTGGGCTTTCAATGCGTCTGCAGCTTAAGCCGCTGTTACCGGCAGGGGAATAGGGTATGACAGGGTCGTAGCTGGGCAAAACGTGCGCTGCTCTCGCTCGCGGACGGCTTGTAGAGTCAGACGATTGATCAGCGTATTCAATGCTGCCTATCCGCCTCTCTGAGATGGCGACGCCCATGCATCTAGCGCTAATTAGCTATGCGGCTGCTGCTGACGCCTCGGTGGTCACCTGGCATTCGCTAGCGCTCTCTCTCACTCTCACTCTCACTCTCACTCTCTCTCTCTCTCTCTCTCTCTCTCTCTCTCTCTCTCTCTCTCTCTCTCTCTTCTCTCTCTCGATCTCTCTCTCCCTCTCTCTTAGATATCCAAATACCCTGCCTATGCACGCTATGCAAGGCTCCCTCTCGCAGCATCCTCAAGAAAAAAAATTGCGCTCGCTATGATTCTTTGATAGCACTATCTTCTATTGACCACTGTGCATTTCTCCTTGACTTTCATTTTCCCTTGAGCCGCTTCTCTAACTTGAACACCGCACAGTAACTCTGCCTTCTCGCTGTACGTTCAATGTCATTACTTCTGTTATTTGCGACAGCTGTAATGTGTCAATTCACCGAGACACTGATTTGATGCATATGTTGTATTTATACTCTTCGTGTTCTTACATTTGTCCTAAGTACACACTGTCTCTGGATAGGTCATTCAAACAAATCATGTGTCTATTGATTAGTGTTCTTGTGCGAGCGATCTGTGAACGATTTATGAGTCGATTAGTTTCCTGCCTGCTTGCACCTGTTCACGAGTAATCAGCTGCAACAATGTGATTTACATGATGAGATAGGATCGATGAAAGGAAATGACAACGTGCTATCATGATTCGTGATGCTGAGATAACCACGCGTGCTCACGATGCAGGGCCGACCTCACTATTTACGCCACACCCTACCCATATCACAGCCATCTTTTCGCCATAATTCAATTGTCATATCAATAGCACGCGGTGATATGTATGTCATGCTGGAACACAACAAAATGTAAATAAATGTATATATTTATAGTTGCATTATTTGTTACATTGCTGATAGAAGTTACCTTTTCTCTTAGAATTTATTCCGAAGACGTCAAAAGCAGTTCAGTACCAATTCCGAATAGAAAAATATGGCAAGGAAATTAAAATATGGTAGCATATTGAAAGGTCGTACGTAATTCCTGGGTCTTACCCCCTTATCAAAGAATTCAATGGCTTGTCTTGTTATGTTACCGGCTAATGCTAGGGGCTTTACTCTATCCACACGACTATATACAGATTATCGACATGCGCATTGTGTTTGACAGCTCGTAGGACGCGTTGTAGGTGCCCCGTTTTGGATAGCTCGAGTTTTCCGGTCGACCAACCCGCAGCTCTCTATGGAGCACATATCAGTCTGCAATGATCACGTGGTTGACATGCGCAAAGACGATTTCATTGACGTTACTTGCAGTAGGGAAGTTGTAGAACTGGGAAATATCTGATAATTGAATATATACCTGTTGGACCATCAAACATCAACCGGTATTAGTGCCCTGTGGCTGTCACTTTGAAATGTTCTCAGACATTTACTTTCAACAACTGTTTGGTAAGAGGGCGGACTTACTCTCAACCACAATATGCAATTTAGGCCGACTTACATTCCGCTGCGACGAGAGGAAAACTTCTTAGTCCCCAAACGCGTACAAAGGGAGCTCTTGATCACCTGACTGCTCAGCTGCCTCATTCACTTACGACGCACAATCGGTTGTCGCTCCCAAGCGCGGAATACTTTGTCTGCTCTGACTGCGACTCAATTTAGGATCGCTGGAATATATCACACTACCTTTGATGCAAAAACCTTGTACGGTCATTTGACTAACAATAAGCAATCATAAGTCGTACGAAATAATTGATACACTTATCAATGAGGAGGAATTACATTTTTATGCAACCCGCCCTTCCTTCTCTATTAAATATGTTTAGTTAAGCTCTCTGCTTTGCCATATAATGAATGCGCATATGCAGTGTATTGGCTGAAAACAACCTGTTACTTACATAGGTGGCATGAGGATAACCATTTGCAATATGAAAGAGGACCATTCGAGGCATATAGAAGAGAAAACGCCTTTCTAAACCAGTAAACATTTATCTATATCAGGGAATAAAAGATAAAGGTGCAATTATTCGCGACCATTTTAGCTACAAAACTATGCACCATCCCACTCAAACCCAAGAACCGCATCACCTTACCAAACACCACTCCTAAAACACCTCGACCCTTAACTCAACCCCTCCTGGCAGCAGTATCCAAGCCATTCAATTTTAATGCAGCTAACGCACATCTACGTCAAGTTTATTATGTAAAAGAAACATTGTTCCGCCGATACACCTTGGGTCAAAAGAGCATAAAATAGCGGGACAAAACAGGCAAAATATCCTTATCAAGTATCAACAAAATACAACTCAGTCATTCAAAATGCACCAGAGTCTATGCCCTTAACGTTTGGGTCAATTAACTACAAGAACATCATACCACACGACCATATGTTTGCGTATATTGTTCAACCGTATGATTTCGTACAGTGAGATGTCGCTTCTTGACACAGTGACACACTAACAAGCTTTACATATGGATCACATTAGGGATCTACGAATCTCTATGCTTTTTATTCAAGCATGACGAAAACGCCATGTTGGAGGCCAAAAGTATAATTGTAAATGTTGTTCACTGGCTACGGACCATACTGTGTCAATCAACGGGTGGTTTCAGAACAGTGTTGTTCACGGTCACTGAATTAAGGTTGCTCTGTTCGTCAGAGGCAGAAGCCAATTAGCATTACAGCCACACTGCTAGCTCATATATTTTCTCTTCCTGTACTGCTCGCTTAGGACTTTATGGAGCAGGTTTAGCTGATGACTTGATAAAAGTGGGACTAATGTGTATGCAACAGGATGAACCCCATTGATATCAGGATTTGCCAAGCCATCACTAGCGGGACCTTGTTGTTATTAGCAGTGACTTGTTTCTCAATGCCTAACAGCATTTATTATACTACCATTTAAAAATATCTTAGATTATGAAATAATCTTGCCGTAGATGAGGTTTCTCAAAGTAATTAGATGACGACACAAATCTAACCTTTATCTATGAAAATATATGAAGTTGTTACAAACAATAACAAGCAAAGCAGGCTGACAAATCCGACAATACAGGAACGAGGACAACGATATACATTTGCATGATGTCTCACCTGACCTGTTCTTCGATAGTTGCATTATGACTGATGTTGGATATATATATGATGTGGCCGAATGCGACCATCTATAATGCACAAAGGCAGCTACAGCCTAAATTGTTGTCCCAATTGGGCTTAGGATGCCTTGCTCTTCATGTATGAAGCTGTGTGCTCCTTTACATTTAGTTATTGTAATTTTAGCAGCTGATGAAAAAGCGTTACTTCTTGTAACACATATTCTGCTGCATGCAAATGTGGACAAAACATGAACAAGGCGACCCAAAATAGTGGCCGTAAATCGGAATGCAAATGAAACATTATACTCAACTTCATTGATATCTCACACAGCGTGTCTATGTCTTCACAATTTTACTGTTGCAATAGCGCAAGTCAGTTTATATAAAGATAAATCCATTTGAAATGTCACTGTGCACCATGGGTTGGAGATTTCTGTTGAAAGAGATCATAATACAATTATTCATCTGGTTGTACATATACTTGCCCTTAAATTGTTTTCATTCACCGTAATTTGTAGTCTGCAGGATGATGCTGGACTGTGAATAAAACAAGACTTGCGGCTGATCCCGTACCGCAAAGGTGTTCTATTATTGTCATTGAAGCTGTTTTACTTGCATATTTTCCCACTTATTCGTACAGCAGTGCGAACATAAATACGACGGTTATAACAAATGTCTAATTGCAAAATTTTTTTTGTATGAGTCATTAATCAGAGCATCTCAAATGTATGCGCTAAGGGGAATTAATACGTTAGCGATGTATTGTTGAGAATAACACATTGCCTGAGGGATAGATATGCATATCGGATTGAATCTGCATTCGATTATGGCTGAGCATCTTCTATTTCCGCTCTACGTCCGGTTGTCCTGAAGCCTGTTTTTTATCGATGATCTTATGCATTTTGGCTGTGACAAAAATAGGATGCATAGACTATACAGTAAAGCATCCTATATAGGATCTTTCAGATCCTCGAAATAGTGGCACTGGTGTCAGCCGCTTGGTAGCATTTTTTAAATGTGCCTCATTGAGCATAATGCATAATTGTTTAAACGCACTATCCATCCTGTTAATCACGTAATGAATGTTCAGCTTCCTTGCCAGTTGTTTCATTCACATATCAAACGAGATGAACCAATGAAATTCATTTACGTTTGCAATAGGTCAGATGGAAAACATAACGCTTTGATTATCTACAGCATCCCCAAGCGGTAATCCACTAGCAATCGTATCGCCACGATGGACATGCAATAACAATAACAACTGCATTCCGTCCTATTTAATCAGCATTGGCAAACCTGTACATCTCTGAAAAAGCTAAAATTCTATCCAGCGCCCTAAAATAAATAGTTGTCAGACCTATAGGTAATTCGTTGCATTCCTTGCAATATAGCATTAGCCAATTCACGAACAGTTCTAACAGACTGGCGATAAATGGCTGCCTTACGCGACATTTATAATCATCACGATATTGGGTCGTTGATAGTTTAATATAAGCATGGCTACATTTAAGTTGTCAACCTGCGCGGATAAGATGAGTATTAGAATCTCTGTCATCCACTGATGATGTTGCATTGATCTCCACAAGCATATATTCAATACTCTTCTTGAAGTGTTTCCGGTGTTGCTAATACATGCATATATATGCTCTATGCTGGCAAAGCATTTTGGGCCAGCCAATTACATTATTGAATGTGTAAGCAGCACAGAAGAACTTATGAGCGTCAACAGAGGTAACGGCACTTGTCACTACAGCACAGAATCTACATTTGCTCATGAAGATTCCGTTTGTTTTTTACACATAGCAGTTTTTTGTCAAATATTGCCAGAACACAATCCGGTTTAAGTGATGTTAAACATTTTACACTAGTTATATAAACGCGCAAACACATGCTCGTACAGAGCCGCAGAGGTTAAGTCTACCAACCCTCGAAACGCCATGGACCTAACACATATCAGTTACGTATTGGACCGCCCGATGTTCTTCAAGACGCCATCATACGCCACCAGGCAATGCATTTGACAGCAGTTTGGCTGGTCAATAGAGCGCATTTGGCTTCCGCCTAAAAAAATGGAGACATGTGTGCTGCTATCACTGTAAAAAGATAACTACATGTTTTGACAAGCTGAGAGGATAATCATAAGTTGCTCCTACTCACTAGCGAAATCGCAAAAAGATTGTAAACAAATCTTGTAAAAGACGGAATTTCATGTCAATCTACATCAAGGTGTAAAGGTTTCAACTCTGGTAACTATGGATCTCCCATAAAGATTTCTAAGCATTTTGCTTAACATGAGTAAAGCTGCTGTCGTTTAACATTCGAATTAAAGCTAGAACCACTAATATGGACAATAATATATTGCTATAATCAATATATAAAAGTGCAAGTAAGATTTCACCATCCTGTTTACCTTTCTGTGGAAGCGCGTTGGAGAAGCGGGAGGAGACGATATTAGCGTTAAACCATTACATTGAACATAGTCAGTTTTAGGTTCCGTCTTAGTGTCAAGAAGTGCAAGTATCAGCTTATTTCTCACAAAAAAAATAGACTTACAATCGTATGATACATTAGGATGTTAAGAAATCATACACCTTTTGTTTTGTCTCTCTTCAAGTTGTGCGATGCTAAGGTGTTGGTGGCCAGTTGTGAGTAAAAGCCATTAGACAGGAAAATTATTCAAGGGCGTGTTGCGGTGCTGCTTGCAAGTAATAAGTAACAGACATTTAGTTGACAAGTTATTCTAGTGTCTGATTCAAAGTTGGATCATTTATGATTAGTGTGAATAATACATGATATGTTGCGCCAGTGATGATCAGAGGTTTCTCAGCAGTCATCGCGACAGCCATAAATACAACGTGTGTCTAAAATGCAGATGTTGATCATACATAAAAAGAACCCGCATGTTTACAATCGACCATATGGAACAAATACAGTGATTGAGCAGCCCTTGGCTATGATAAATATTTATCCAGACCTAAGACGCTGCAACCATGAGGGGCTTCTAATAAAAAACCAGCTTTAGTGAAATTAGCCAAAAGATGTGAGAATTTGTTATTACGGGAACAATACCACTTTGTGTATGCCAAAGTGATAGATAACGACGCTTTAAGTGTCGGAGCAGCACCACTAAACAGTGTCGGAGCAGTACCCCTCAGCGGTGCCCTAGCGATACCCTACAACAGTGTCCTAGCAGTACACATCTACAGAGACCGAATAGTACCCCTCAACAATACCCTAGCTGTACCCCTCAACTGTGTCCGAGCAGTACCACTCAACAGCGTCCCCGCAGTACCCATCAACTGTGTCCCCGTGGTACCCCCAACAGTGACCCCGTGGTACCCCTCAAAAGTGTCCCCGCAATACCTGTCAAATATGTCCCTATGGTACCCATCAACAGTGACCGAGCAGTACCCCTCAAAAATGTCCCCGCAATACCAGTAAAATATGTCCTTATGGTACCCATCAACAGTGACCGAGCAGTACCCCTCAAAAGTGTCCCCGCAATACCAGTCAAATATGTCCCTATGGTACCCATCAACAGTGTCCGAGCAGTACCCCCCAATAATGTCCGGGCAGTATCCCTCAACAATGTCCTAGCAGCATCCCTCCACTGTGTATGAGCAGTATCCCTCAACAGTGTCTAAGCAGTACCCCTGAACAGCTTCTCGCGATTAAAAAAACAATGTTATTAAGAAACGCCTTCGTTCGATGATTGTATTAGCTACACTCTGTTGTTGTGTTCTGTTTGTAGCTTTTTGTGCGTCCATGTGACAATAATGTATCTCTACCAATGTATTTCTTTATGATGATATGTTACTAGTAAAGATATTGTTCTGATTTAATGTCAATGATTTGACGTTGTCAAGTGTACTTTACAATTACCAAACCTTCCCTGGAGACCGATGGAGTGAGTTGTAAACATAGGATCTGTAAAGCCGACGTTTATTGTGAAATAGTCGATGACGTTAGTAAATTTCAGCAACGAATCAGGACTGTTAAACTTATAAAAACGTTATAAAAACTATTGTGCGTTAAATCAATATATACGCCTAGTGGTGCAGCGATAGGCCTAGTTGGTCGATTGAATCAATGCAAAATGAGTCAGCCCGCCAAACTTATCACTTATACCAGGGTCACGGTTAGATATTGAACAGCTTGTCTTCGCATAACCTGTCGGGTGCATGCAATTGCAACACTTTTCCACAAATGCTTCAAATGAAAACAAAATGAGCATGAGTCCGTTGGGATAGTACAAATAGTTTTCTTGCAAAGAATTGATGAAATAAACTAGTTAAGCAAATTGTACCTACCATAACTGTTTACAGCGTGTAGGCCTATATCGTCAAGACAGCCCGCTGCATTGCCGAATATTCAAGAACACCGAACTATTTGTAACGCAACGTTATAATTTATTTATATATATATATATATATATATATATATATATATATATATATATATATATATATATATATATATATATATATATATATATATATATATATATATATATAATATATATATACATATACATATATACACATGCATACATATATATATATATATATATATATATATATGTGTGTAAATACAGATATATATATATATATATACATAATATGCACATATATATATATATATATATATATATATATATATAATATATATATATATATATATTAATATATATATATATAGATATTTTGTATTCTTATATATATAATTTATATATATACATATGCAAATATATTGTAGCAAAAATATTCATATATATATAAATATATATATACGTTAATATGTATGTAAATGTATAAATATGTACATATATATATATATATATATATGGATATATATATATATAGATATATATATATCTTGAAAAACATAAACATATATATATATATATATATATAAATCTAAATAATATATATATATCATGATATATATATATATATATATATATATATAATATATTACTTTTATATATAATGACTAATATATATATACATTCGTATTCCTATATACATATAAATACATATATGTATATATACATTTGTATTCTTATATACATATAAATACATTTTTGTATGCATATATATGTAATAACGAATATTTATATATATTATATATATATAACAGATATACATTTATATGCATATAAATATATAATAAGTATATATATATATATATATATATATATATATATATATATATATATATATATATATATATATATATATATATATATATATATATATATATATGCATATATAAACTATTCCTTGCATGTCACATCGGTATATGTAATATGCCAGCTTAACGACCTATTCACCATTCGCACGTGTCATATAGAGCGCACAAAGGTTGTGTAACATATTCAAGGACGTGAACGCACGAGCAGAAAGTTTGAACCTGCTCTGCCATCATACACAAAGTAATAACATCAGATAATACCCCTGGTTTGGACACAGGTAATCTTGCCAGAGCCTAGCTGTAATGTCACCTTGAGGTACGTGTAAATCTGATTGATTGGTATGCTGTTTGTGCGAAAAACTGGGAACGAGCGCCAGACCGGCCATTTCCCGAGGTATGTCCCCTCCAAAATGTCTTTGATAACAGGTAAAATGTACCTCATTCGATTTAAACGACTTTAATGAGTAGAGTTGCTTATAATCCTTTAGGCTTGGTTCCTCGGATCTCCAAATTGTTAAAGAATGTTGGCTACCGAAGTATAATCTATTCCTCTGACGACCAAAGCAAGTTTAATTAAGCTCCAAAGACATCAATGCCGTTGAAGATAATAAAGTGATAAATCATGGAACATCAAACAAAGGAGTGATATACGTGTATCTTTGAACTACTCTGCTTTGAGGTCTAATTGTGTTCCGGTCGATACCATGCGACGTTCGATGCATTATAATAAAATTCTTTTAACTTTAAGAAGTCAATGCGTGGATGCATACTCCACATTAATTATTCTCTACACGACCGAAGTGTGCCGACTCAACGATTACCTGCTATAACAGGGGCTGAAAGTAATTCTCCTTATCACATTTGCCACATGATGGCCGATGGTCAGTGTCCATATATCTGCATGTAGATTATGCAATGAATTTGATATAATTGTGGTTAAGCGACTCCAAGATGAACTATTGTTTTTCTTCTTGAGAGAAGTTGTAGTATCAGTCATAGATATTGGGAGTTTGTATCCGATCTGTAGTAACGCGGAGCTGTAATAACGCTGTGGGTTCGCATTCTTCTTCACAGTCCGCAAGACGTTTACATCCAAGCCTGCCAGACACAGTAGCATTGCCCATATATGGCTTATATTGGAAAACAATGTTTTGTTGTTTAATCGCATTGCATTACTCGCCAAATCATGGATGTATTTGGCGGGTCCTAAACCTTCATTGGTTATCACAGACCACGATCTAGTGCACCTTTTTCCCTGCTTAATGAACTAATGTAGAAAATTAAAGGTTAATTAGTGACTGAACCGCTCTTGTAATTATCTCATAGAAGATTATTCATGTCGTAGGGTTTAAGGGCTCCGTATACTCCACTTTATCACGCCACATATTGTCAATGTATTTCACAATGAACATAAGTGTTTACATCCAGTAAGTACCATGGTAAGAACGTATTCACCACTGAAAGCATGAAACAAGAACCCGGAAACACTATATCGCAGTGATAAACAGGCCATTTTGGTCTACTGCAGGTTATTTCTTAACTGCCTTCGAGAGACGAACTTCACACGAATGGGGCTCATATGGGTAAATTAGGTGCTACATATATCGTTGATCATTAACTTTTAATGGCTTTTCAACATTGTTGTAAATTAAAAGGCATGTAATTCAACCAGTAGCGAAAGGTTACATAAGACGACAGGCTGACAGGCTTTGTAAGACGAGACGACGCTGTTCCAAAATATTCTCTTTAGTAAGTACCCTTATACTTGCTACAAACAGACTTCCATAAACACGTGTCGACGGATGAAGACGAGCTTACCGAAGCACTGATTGGATTGTGAATGATGTACGGGTCGTCATATATCGCGTCTTGATTTGATTCGGTGGATATGATAATATGATGGAGTATCGTACACATAGTTCAAAGCGTTTGGTCTCTCAAGAACCCAAACCCGACCCCACGACGTAACTTAACCCATAGCATTAGCTGGGTATGAGGCAGTAACATTTCTGAAATACATTCGTTCGCACCATAGAAATAGACAATGCTTAACGAATAATTTGTCTCAAACATTAAAGCCTTTGAGCTCGCTGCTCAGTGAACAAATCAAACTAAATTTAATATTTACTGTAGTTGGGATTCGTTATGCTGAGGATAACTCTCACATTTGAGCATCGTTTAGGTTGCGTGTCATGTTATAGGCAATTCCGTGAAGTGACCTTGCTCCTAAACCAATGTCAATCTGACAAATACTGAAAGTCTCCCAGGTATTCCGCTGTTAAGTAGCCATACAAAAGTCCAAGCCTCTTCTGGCCGGTTAGATGTGCTTTATGGCCACCACACATATTCATCAAACTCAGTACAACGATGGTGATTATTACCCAGCACCACATGAACGTATGTAAGTTGCTGCTGTTTGCTATGGTTTCTGTACGGAATGAGTTATTACCGTCCGCATTGTAAAGCATGATGATTCACTTTTTAAAATTCGACAGGATGGATTATGGTATGTTGGTATCATCCAGGTGTATGCGTTACTGTCACGTGGAGATTGTTTTTATTTGAGAATTTACTTCGTCGGTATGTGTGACATATAGCCTGTGATGTAATGTTAACTAAAGACGGCTCATGCCTCATAAAATCATACTTTGCTCTGAAGAGTAAAAATACTACTACTAACGGTTGGCTTACAAAGCGTCATCGTTTGCGTGTATTCAACCAAGTTGTGTCGATTATGACCGCGAGTCTACATGTTTTACAACATCAGGGTCAAAGCTCCGATGTTGAAAATAACACGGCAACTCAGAGAGCGATAGCTTTACGTTACATCTAGTGTAACATGGGCTTTGTGTTTGGCTGGGGTGCTACGATTAGAAACTTAGTTTAAGGAAGCAAATATTCCTGTATAAATCAATTTAACAAATGTCAGACGCAGGGTTATAGTGGCCTTTACCAGTGTCGACGTCCCATCAACCCCATAACGCAGGCGCTACTGTGCAACTATCATTCATCGTTATACATCCGATATGTGGATGAAAAGTAGAAAAGTAGAGGATGTTAACAATAGGGAATTGCCTCATGCATAACAATGTGTGTTGGTCACAAGTCATCCACCCATGTAAAACTAATTGAGTCGACATTGTACATTTTGGTCCTGTTTAACTGCAATATTTACAACCAGATAACAGCACATTTGCTTCTATCCAATACGCTAAACAACGACTTGTTTAACGGAACATGAGTTGCCATGAGCCAACAATGCAATAGGAAAGGTGACAATAACTGGACTTGTATATCATTACTAAGAACGCGTTTTGGAGTTCAATATAACTTGAGCATTGATTGCAGAGCCGTGCAGATTAACTTGAAACCATTCAGTAAATGGTTGGTTTTGGCTTGCCGCATAAGACCCGCTTCAGTCACCATAATAGGAGCTTACTCATCGCAATAGAAGGCTTTCCATGCCCGTCACATTTTGGGTTCTATGAGAACAATACCAAGGCCTCCTACAGCGGGATGGGAGGTGAGATATTGTACAGCTCAATGTATGCTGCAGCTGATAAACATTGTCTGCAGTTTGCTGAAAAGAGTAGCGGTCCGTAACCTGCAACGAATAATTGAAGGATATTAAGTTGGTAATGGTTTGTTAGGCCGATGTCTCAACCACTGCGTTTATTATAAAAAAATCGGTTTAACTCTGACCGCAAATGTTCCCACATGGAACCGCGTACGTTGAGATGTTATCAAAAATTAAAATGATGACTCCTTTCTGAATAATAGACACCCTGCTGATGTTCAATGTTTTCTGAATAACAGACATCCTGCTGATGTTCAATGTTCTCTGAACAACAGAAACGCTGCTGATGTTCAATGTTTTGTGGATGACAGACACCCTGCTTAAGTTCAATATTTTCTGGACAACGGAAACGCTGCTGATAATCATTGTTTCCTGGACCTCGGACACCCTGCTCATGATCATTTTTTTTCTGGACAACAGACACCCTGGTGATGTTCAATGTTTGCTCGACAACATAAACTGTGCTGATGATCAATGGTACCAGGATAACAGTCACTTGCTGATGATCAATGGTATCTGTACATCAGACACACTGCTTATGTTCAATGTTTTCTGGACAACAGACACCCTGCCGCGGTAAGAAAGCAGCTTGGAATTAATATAACGGCACTTCTATAGTGAGAGAGGATATATCATGCAATACATTATGCAACTAATCGACTTGTTTTTGTGGACGTAGCTACAGATATGATATTCGAATGCTATTCACACACAAAGTAGAAAATCGGATCTATATATCCATTTGGTGATCATGTGAGAGCCTTCCGCAATATCAGAGAATAGTTTCATGAGCAAAGACATCAATGTGGAATACATACTACCTAATACCGGTGCCTCCCTCTAGACTAAGCTGTTGTTGTTGTAAGCCGAATATCAGCTGCAAAGTGAAACATAGAAAACAAGATAAGACAAAGAATGGACAGTCACGCACAATACCTATTCATGGATATGCTATCGTGTCAACAGCTATCACCTTTATTATAGCAAGCTGGATTGATGTGGATATTGAAGAATCGCTATCAGCTAAGTGTCCCCGCCACAATATTAAATCAAAGAAACATCATTTCATCTCTAGTGCTAAGCGAGTTTCACTAGTAAAATGCACAGGTAAACTAGTAGCAGACAAATCTTGCTATATTCCCGAAAATGGCGTGGGTGTGATTCAATCAGCATATTACAAAATGCTCGCTGAAAAAAAGCGTTCACTGGTTTCGCTAATGGATTTTAACGATTCGACGGTCCTTTGAGTTATTATGGAATATAACGCGCTGTATGACCGTTTTGTCCAGCATAATGGGTTATGTTTTCTTTAGCAATGGCTCGATTACAATGACGATTAAATCGAGTCAATATCATCTGAAACCAATACTGCATAATAACATGTTACGTGCCGTGGAGATTGCAACCTGTGGGTTTTAGAACGCCACCTCTAGATGCCAATAGCTTATAGAATGACACTTTTCCTGGTCACTTCCGCATGTTGGTGTAAATGCTAATAATTTAACAGCGTTTCGACGCACATGGGAGTGGGTAATGGCAATGCCTCTCTAATCTGGCTAATCAAAGCTTCCGACACAGGCAGTGCTTCACTAGAGGTACATTATTCGTGCGTCTTAATGAGCGGTATTCATGTCAGTGACACAATGTATTCTATCTTTGGCATGATAAATGCATTGTCGCGTTATTTTGCGTTCTTTTTTTGTGTTTTGTTGATGAGATGGATAATAAACGCACTGCCATACTTTACATATATTGCCCAGCTAATAGCTATTCACATATAGATTGTACTGAATATAATACTGCTGTTGTTTGTCAAGCTAAAGATGCGCACTGAATATATATTTTCTATTCAGGCTATCAAACGTGCGGCCTCACAAAACTTGCCCCTTTTTTACCGCTATTTTACGGATGAACCCTATAACAGAACATTCAGATCAGTATCTACATGAGCTTGGTATCAAAACAAGTGTCGAGGTTTGTTCAACTGACTAGGTCATTTGACAACATATATTGTATATTAACTTTTAACGCAATGATTATCAGACTTGCTAGTAACGATACAGAAGGCTTGGTACAATGTGACTAGAACACTCTTTCTGACTAAACAAATCCCTTCCAGGAGGATATGAAAAACGACATGACGCTAAACAAGTTAGGGGGATTAACATATGGTCTTAACTTATCTATTTATCACATATTACACCGTTTCTTAGCAGTTGCGCAAATATGAAAAATTAACGGCATAGCAATGCTACATGAAATTATCTCAAACAGAATGCTAAACTTCTGCCATGATTAAAAACTAAATAAATCACAAATAATCGCGCGGCAACGGCTCAGGGCATGAATTTGCTACTGTTATGGTGTTGATCAGTATACAATTAAAACGTAGGATAATGAGATTGATTCCTGTTCCATATTGAATCACATGGGCGTTGTAAGACCAGCAGCAAACTGTGGTTGTTTGGCAAATGTAAACACCTAGCTACATTCAGGAACACTGCTGTACTTTGTGCACGCTGTGTCTTGCTGCAACAACAAGGCATGCAAAGCATTGTAAAGATGTCTAGCAGCACTGGCTAGTTGAATTGCTGTGTGAACAGCGAAATTTCATTAATTTCTGGATCCGAATCGAAGACATAAGTCACACTATAAAATATTGATATCGATAGAAGTAGATTTGCTTAATCAACTGAAGGTACACGCTTAGCGTAAGCGATGTTGAATAACATATTCCTAAGGAACAATATACTGTAATGGGAAATATAAAGTACGTACGAAAAGCGATTGTGAAGAAAACACGTCCTTTCGTGGTATGGTTTTCCTTTGACATTTATCACCCGTATTATGAAGTAAATTATTTTCCCTGCTAGAGTATATATGAAGGTCAAGCGCATTTGTTGCACGAAAACCCCATTTCATAATGCTTTGCCGTGTGCTAAGTAAGCGCAAGTCAGTTTGTTATTACCTGGCAACTATGCCTTTAAAAATAAAACCGGTGCATTAAAATGGCATGTTTTGACTTAGGGAAATATACGGGTGTCATGCCCTGTTGCCGGTGACCTTGTGACATATTTATGTGACACAGACTGACCTTTTGGCGTATGGATATGATTTTAATTGATGTTGTATGTTGGTGTTGGAGCTGGTGTCCGGTGACCTTGTGACATATTTACCTGACATAGACTGACCTTATGGCGTATGGATATTATTACAATTGATGTTGTATGTTGGTGTCGGTTGAGGCTGCATTTTTTAAGGTATGCATATCAAGTGATGATGATATTTAGTTCTCGCCTGAATTGAGCCGTAAAATTGGATGTCAATGTTGTAAAGTATGAGCAGGTATTTGGTGTTTGATGTGCAGATGGCCTCTACAGCTTTTGCACATCACAAATACACAACATAAAACGGATATCCTCTTTGACGTTTGTCGTTTCACAGAGATTCCAAGCCATCACTACCTAATAACCAAATATACCCAGGATGCCCAAGTGCATTACTCGTCAGTGGCTGCTGCTCCAGACCAACCATACATTCGTTTGGCTAATGCTCACTAAAATAGCGGTTGTCTCCCAGAAATGTGACGTTGTCTGTTTCGTCGAGTGACGTGTGCATGTTTGTATGACCAATCAGACAGAGGCCATCAGCGTGCCTAACAGGCAACACCGGTGCTCATCAGCGTTTTAACAACCAACTGCCTTATAACAACATTACTTCCCACAGCTAGATAACTACATAACTACCAACAGCTATATAACTACATCGCTACCAACCGATTTATAACTACATATTTGCATACCAATTTCAAACTAAACCATTACCAACCGCTATAAGACAACATTATTACCAATCGCTATATTTTTACATTTCAACCAACCACTTTATTAATATATTATCACCAATCACTTTATAATGTCTCTGATTTGCATCCCTAAACTATGCATGATCTTTTGAATCAATTGCATACATGTCAAGCGGCTAATTTAACTAGTAACGTTATGATGACAAAACTCTTGGTAGTACTGCCAGAAATGCGAAAGGAGTGTTTGAATCAAGGAGCTCACACAAACTGGGGATTCGTACACCAGTTAATACTCAGTGCATAGATCAAGTGGCCAGATAATTCGTTGAGCGTCTGTATTGGATTATAAGTTCATTTCATAAAGATTCATTTCACTAAAACCCACTTTATTGCCGTTTTGACGGGTTCTCAAACTGATAATGAGATTTTAGAGAGGTCGTTTATTAAGTGAGCCACTATTGGAGTTTATGTATCATTTAATAAAACATGAATTTCCCACATGCAATAAGTTTAATCTTCCGCAACACACGGAATAAATGCATTGCAGCGTTTGTGAACATAGATATATCATTTTGGAAGAATAATATTTGCAACTAACTCAGATATAGCCCAGTACCGTACGCATCAATTAAACTAATCAGCCTTCTCATAGTAAGCTTGGGTGCTCTGATCTCCAACTTTCGAGGTATAATCCCTTCCTCTGACGACTTATGCAAGTTTAATTAAACTCCAACGAAAACATCAATGCCGTCGAACATAATCAAGTGATTAATCTTGGAACATCAAACAAAGGAGAGATATAAGTGAATCTTTGATCTGCTCTCTTGTGAGGTATAATTTTGGTCCGATCAATACATTCATTATTCTCTACACGACCGAGAAGTGCCGACTGATCGATTATCTGCCAAAGTAGGGGCTGCAAGTTATTCCCAATATCACACTTGCCACATTATGTCCAAATGTCAGTGTCCATATTTCTTCATGTTGATAGATTATTATGCAAAGAATGCAACGAGATTAAAGCATATCCAAACTGTAGGATCCCATCCCTTAAGGTCAACACGACCTTTACATCCAAGCCTTTCAGACACAGCATTTTTACCCGTATATAACTTTGTTTTGTTGTTTAATCGTATTGCATTACTCGCCAAATCATGGGTGTTTTTGGCGGGTCCTAGACCTTCCTTGGTTATCATAAACCACGATCTAGTGCACTCTTTTCCCTGCTAGATGAATTAATGTACAAAATAAGGGGATAATTAGTGACTGAACCGTTCTTGTGATTAGCTCATAGAAGTTTAATTATGACGAAGCGGTATACGGCCTCCGTTAACTCCACTTTATCACTCCACATATTGTCAATATATTTCACAATGGAAATAAGTGTTTATATCCATTTGTTACCATGGTAGGAACCTAGTCATCACTGAAAGCATGACACAGGAACCTAGTAGCACTATAGCGCAGTAATTAATTGGCCATTTCAGAAATAACCTTCGTCTACTGAAGGTTATTTCTGAACTGCCCTCGAGAGACGATGGTCACACAAAGTCTCATATGGATAACTTGGGTGCTACATATATCGTTAATAATAAACACGGAATAGGCAACCTGGATTTACGTGTTAGGTAGGAGCCAGACCAATCTCTATTCGTGTGGCTTATGCTCAATAATACTGCGCCTCTCTCGTCATTATACCTCACCGAAATGTAACGTTGTCTGATGCGTCATGTGAAGCGTGTATGTTGGTAAACCTATCAAACAGAGGCCATCATCGTGTCTGTCAGGCAATACAGGTGGTAATCTGCGTTTTAACTACCGACCGCTATATAACTACGTTATTACCAAACGTTATACGACTACATGACTACCAACCACTACATTACTACCAACCACTACATTACTACCAACCGCTATGCGACTACATTACTAGCCTTAGATTCGATCATTGTTTAGGTTGCGTGTTGTGTGACAGGCAATCGCATGTAGTGACCATGCTCTTAAACCAATGTTAATCTGACAGCTGCTGAAAGTGTAACAGGTATTCCGCTGTTAAGTAGCCATACAAAAGTCAAGCCTCTTCTGGCCAGTTAAATGTGTCTTATGGCCACCACACATATCCATCAACGTACAACAAGGGTGATTATCAACCAGCACCCCATAAACATAAGCAATTTGCTGTTAATTGTTATGGTTTATGCACGGAATAAGTTATTGCTGCCTGCTTTGCAAAGCAGGATAATTCACCAAATGAAAGGTAACAGGTCGTATGTTAATATCATTGTATGCGTTACTGTCACGTAGGGATTGTTTATGACTTTATTTTAGAATTTTCTTCCTCGATGGATGTGACATAAAGCTTGTTATGTAACGTTGCCAACTAAAGACGGCTCATGCCACATCAATCACAATGTGTTCTAAATGAAGACATAATAGCGGCTTGCATACAAAGCAAGTCATCTTTTGCGTGTATTCAACCAAATGTGTGCTGATTATGACCGCGAATCTACATGTTTTACAACATCAAGGTCAAAGCTCTGATGCCCTAGAAAACACGCAGTTGAGAGAGCGATAGCTTTACGATAGATTTAGTCTGGCCTGGGCTTTGTGTTTTAGCCGCAGTGCCAAGGTGCCGATTTAAAGATATTTCCGCGAGCAAATATTACCGTATAAATCAATCTATCAAGTCAGACCATGCACGATACGGAACAGCCGGTCCCAGTGGCGTGGTGGTTTACTGCCTCGCCGCCTTTCGACCCACAGGCTGTGGGTTCGACTCCAAGGTGTGACGACAACCTGTCTGGATACTCGTGACTCGGATGATCACGTAAAAATGGCGGTCTCATCTCTGAAAGGCGATGTAAAAGATCTTCTGAGGACAACGTGCTCCCTGGCAGTGACCGCCCTCAGAGATATACTCACTGCTAGTCGTACATAGCCTACGTTGATAAAAACGACTATATTTCGAACAAACAAACAACAAGCAACAAACGATACGGAACGCAATGGCTAGTGGCCCTCGACTTCCTATCCACCACATAACACCGGCACTCGTGTACAACTACTATTCATCGTTATACATGCGATATTGGGCCATGAATAGTAAATGGCGTTTACAATATGGAATTACCTCATGCATAACATCGGTGCTGGTCTCATATCATCTACCAATGTAAAACTAATTGAGTCGGTATTGCACTATGTGGTCTTTTTAAGCAAAGTAAGCCGCCTAATTTCCGACCAGATAATAGCAGATTTGCTTCTATCCAATACAGCAATCTAAGACTTGTTTAGCGGAGCATGAGTCGCCATGAACAAAAAATGGTCTGTAAGCTTCTAAACTAAAGCATTATAACAAGGGAAATATTCCTTTAGATGACGCTTGTGAATATTTAGTATATTCGTAACAAACATCTTATATCGGTGCTTACTTGAACTGAATCCCCTAATCGCAACTGGAACGTTGACAGTAATCAAATTGGTGTATAACTACTAAGAGCGCGTTTTTGAGTGCAATATTCATTGAGCATTGATTGCAGTGCAATGCAGATTCACTTGAAACCTTTCAGTATTTGGTTGACGCATAAAACCAGTTTCAATGACTATGGTAATAGTTCTATGCCGATAGGACGTCATATACCAAGGCTTCCCACAGCGGGATGGATGGTGAGATATTGTACAGCTCAACGTATGCTGCAACAGATAAATGTTGTATCCAGTTTGCTGAAAAGAGTATCGGTCCGTAACCTGCAATAAATAGTTGAAGGATATTAGATTTCGTATTGGTTTGTTTGGACGATGTCTCATCCACTGCGTCTATTCAAAAAAAGATTGTGTGACCCTGACTGCAAATTTCCCCGCAAGGAATGCGTACAATGCAGACATCTCACAAAGTAAAATGATGACTGTTTTCTGCATAACAGACACCTAGCTGATGTCCAACGTTATCTGGATATCAAACACCTTGCTAATGCTCAATGGTTCCTGGGCAACCGACTCCCTGATGATGTTCAATGTTTCCTGGAGAGCGGACATCCTGTTTATTTTTAATGTTTTCTGGACAACATGCATACTTCTAATGTTCGATGTTTCCTGGACAACAGAAATCCTGCGGATGTTCAACGTTTCCTTGACAACAGACATTCTGCTGATAATCAACGTTTCCTATATAACAGACACCCTGCTGTAGTTAAATGTTTCATAAACACAAGAAACACTGCTAATGATTAATGTGTCCTGGATATCAGACACCCTGCTAGAGTTCAGCGGAAATGCTGCTAATATTCAATGTTTCCTCGGCAACGGAAAAGCTGCTGGTGTTCAGTGTTTCCTAGACACCAGACACCCTGCTGATGTTCAATATTTCCTGGACATCAGATACCCTGCTGATGTTCAATGTCAATTGATCAAGCCATAATTAGCTAGCTTGTTTGGACAATACATCGACTTAGCTAAATCCAGTAAATGCAAACATGTTTTATCACGCGATTTGTGTAGAGGTACGCCCAAAAGGATTGCTTCTTGTAAACCGCTGATTTGATATCACGTGCTTCGTGCCATGGTAAGAATTACGGTAGATTTTGTCCAATGCTTGTAAATCGGGGATTTCGATCGCGATTGTGAGTACAAAATTTACAAAAACAATGCATATTTGAGACATTAATGGGTGTAGTGTTCTAAGGTAATATAACGTCACTTCTAAAGTAAAGAGAAGATATATCATGCAATACATTATGCAAATTACCGACTTCTTTTTGTGGACAGTGGCTACAGATATGATATTTGAATGCTACACATATACAAAGTAGACAATATAGTCTATCGGATATATGTATTCATTTGGAGATCATGTGAGAGCCTTCCGCAATATCAGAAAAAGTATCATGAGCAGAGACATCAATGTGGAATACATACAACCTAATACTGGTGCTTCTCTGCAGATTTCCTTGCTGGTGTTGTAAGCCAAATGTCAGCTGCAAAGTGAAACATAGAGCACAAGATAAGACAAACAATTGAAAGTCACGCAAAATACCCATTCATGGACATGCTATCGTGTCAACAGCTATTACCTTTACTGTGGCAAGCTTGATTGATGTGGATGTTGAAGAGTCGTTATCAGCTTAGTAACCCCACCCCTATAGTGCTAAGCGAGTTTTACATATCAAATGGGCAGCTGATATAGTAATAGATGAGCCTTGCTGTATTCTCGAGATTAGCGTAGGTGTGATGCAACCAGGTCGTAGCCTTTCGCAAGATGCTTGCTGACAATAGTGTTCACTGAATTTGCTCATTTTTTCGTCGATCCTTTGAGTTATCATTGAATACATGAAACGCCGTATAACCGTTTTGTCCCGTATAACGTGTTATGCCATGTTTGGCGAAGATTGCAGCCTCTTGGTTTTTAAACGTCGACCCCAGATGCCGATATCTTCTTGTATGGTACCTTCCCTGGTCACTTCTGCATGTTGGTGTAAAACTTATAATTTACAGCTTTTTTTACTCAAAGGAGGTAGGGCAATAGCTATGCCTGTCTTTAAAATCCCTTCAAGCTCATCCTTTCAATCTAACACAGGAAGTGGTTCTCTGTAGGTGCAATATTCGTGCGTGTCATTGTGCGGCACTCACGTAAGTTACACGAAGTGTTCTGTATTTGGCATGAGAACATGTTTTGATAAATACGGATTAATTGTTTTTTATTTAGCTCCCATAAGTGAGCGCAAATAAAAGATAACTCCTGGCTAGCATTAGCGTCGCTTATTTTGCTTTATTTCATCGTGCTATGTTGATAAGTAGGATAAATTCAGAAAAATTCAATGCCTACTTTATATATATTGCCCAGCTGACAGCTATTCACACATTGCTTGTATTGCATAATATACTGCTGTTGTTTGTCAGGCTATAGATGCGCAATAATAAACCTATTCTCGCTATACTTATGCTGTCATGCGATGCAAAGAAGATCAAAATGGTGCAGAGGGATGTATTGCAGTAAAAGGAATCAAACCAGCTGCTTAACAAAACCGTCCCTTTCCCGCTATTTTGCGGATTCACCCTGCACTGTTTCATATTGCAGAGGATGGTAACAAGGTTAGAGGTCAGGGTTTGTTGAACTTACTAGGTCATTAGACGATTTATATTGGATATCAACATTCCTAGACGCAATGATTACAAGGCTTGCATTTTACGATATAGACGGGTTTGTACAATGTGAACATGAAGCATGCCCTTTTTGACTAAACTTAACCCTTCCCAGAAGGATATGAAAGTCGATATGTCGTCCACTAAACATGTTCAGTGGATAACCATGTGGCTTTCTATTGACCCAAAATTAGACAGTTTCTAAGAAGTTCTGCAACCATGAAAATTTTACAATTCTACAAGAAATTGTTGCACAACACTGTTGCGAACGATCTACGCGTTTACCAGTAATTATGATATTTCATTATCGGAAAGTAATGGGAACCAAGAAATAGCTAATTATAAAATAGTCTAATACAAAATTCTAAACTATTGTCATGATTAAAGACTAAAAAACTCACTGATAGTAAACTGTGTTTGTGCGGCTCATGTAAACGCCTAGCTTCATCTGGGAACACCGCTTTACGTTGTGCACTGTGCGTCTTGCTGCAATAACAAGGCATACAAAGCATTGTAAAGAAGTCTAGCAGTACTCTGGCCAGTTGCATTGCTGTGTGTACAGCGACATTCCATTGAATTCTGGACCCGAACAGAAGACATCAGACACACCATAAAACATTGATATCGATGGAAGTAAATATGCACAATTTTTTCAAATCAGTAAGTAAAGGGGGTTAAGGTGTTGAATAGCATAATTGCTGAGTAACAATATGCTGAAATGACAAGTATAGAGAACGCACGAAAAGCGATTGTGAAGAAAACACGTCCTATCGTGGTGTGTTTTCCTCTGACATTCATCAACCGTATTATGAATTAAATGTTTAACCATGCTAGAGTGTGTTTGCAAGTCGTTGTGAACTAATATTGTTGCATGGATAAGAGCTAAATGAGGGTCTTGTTGTCCTTACTGATCTTTACTGACGCTAACTCATACCGCACGGGGCAAATAAGCTAATCAGCCGTCACATGACCGCTACTGGTCCGTTGTTATTCACCTTGAGGTATTGACCAATTTCTCCAGCAGCATATGTAGATCAGTGAAAATCATAATTTAAGAGGTACCAATATACCCTATTTGTCATTAGGCACACGGTATGCCTCCGCCCTAGCCCGATGGCCATTTCATGTCAGTATTGTAACATTTTAAACTCAAATTAGAGCCAATTCTAACATAGGTGAATATCTATTTGCACATGTGTTTCCGGTCTATTTGACTGCTGATTGGGGGCATCGTGCGCTCTGTTTAAGTTATTAAAAGCATATACCAATTAAACGTCCTGTTTTTGCATATCCGCTATCTTCACGCCTTTTGAATAATTAGATCACATGAGCTCATTCTGTTACTTTAGTGTGGCTGCAGTTATTTGCAAATAATGTTATCATGGTGCGGGTAATGATGGAGCTGACGAATTCTGTTTTCTATTAAAAGAGTCACATGCTACTTCCACCTTCATACACAAGCGAGCCAAAATACTTGGGGTTGTTAGTTGATATTAGTGCACAACCTTTGCGTTATAAACAATGACGATCCTGTGAAGCCAACAGAGTTTTATTATAAGAATCCCCTGCTCGCCATGTGCGTCAGGTGTTGTTTCTGGGAGCTCATTTGTTACAAATATGTGTTACGTCAGTTACAGAATCGATTAAATAGATTGTTCTATTGATGACGGTTTGTTCCACAGCAAATGTCTTGGACCGACATCGCAGAGTTGTTTACCATTGCGATTGCAATAACGACTATGTTCTTGATGCAGTAACCTATATACGGAGGATTTAAAACATGCTCAATGAATGTCAATCATCGTATATATTGCAAGCGGGATGAGGCAGCTATATTGCTTCATACAAAGATGTATTGGGTTTGTGGTTGATTAAAACATTCACTCTTGCCGAACTCTTGAAACATTCACTCTTGCTAAAACAGAACTCCTGAACTCTTCAAGCACAGGCGCCTTCAAATGGCCAACACCCCTTCCATCAAACAGCCGACATACCTGTGTTAAACAAATGAGAAAACAACCCACCTAATACCATCAATGATGATGCAACAGCATATATGGTGAAAGATTGTTAACATATAATTAAGCTTACGAATATATATAAGGGCAAACATGCGTATTAATTGCCCAAGCCTACAAACATACATGTCAAAAACATAATTCCACAGTCACTAAAAGGTTCATTATCAGGTCGCTGCTAGAACCGGTTTAAGCATCGACAAAACTGACCCATTATTGATCAGAGTTTTTTTTTCTCAAATATATATCCATATATATATTTCAAGTATATATATATATATATATATATATATATATATATATATATATATATATATATATATATATATATATATATATATATATATATATATATATATATATATAAGTATATGCATATATATATTTACACATATATATATATATATATATATATATATATATACATATATACTAAGATATATCTATATATATATCTATATATATATACATAGAAACATTTAAATACATAAATATAGAAATATATATATAGATATATATATGTAAATGTAAATATATATATATATATGTCGAATTATATATTTATATACAAATAGATATAGAGATTTATATAGATATATATATATTTATATATATATAGATTTATACAAACGGGTTTATGGCGAATGCGGTTCGACTTACGCCAGCAATTTAAGAGGTTTAGATATGAGGCGATGAACGAATGTATGTTTGTTTTCCATGATACAAACGATGATATACTCATTATAAACGGACATGTGGAATTTGGTGAACGTGCTGTGTATAATAATGAGTTTCTGGCGTTGTAAAGATTGAAGATTCACTTTGTCGTATATGTTACACCTCCAAATATGACATAGCTAGTGTGTCAATTAGCGGCCGTATGTTTCACATCTTGGTGTTGATCATTAGCCAGAGTGCAAATATTAAATTTTATGCTGATTTTCATCAAACATACGCCGGTATTTAAAACATATGATTTTGCATATTTGTACGTTCTACT
>CM067344.1:50968764-51078764 GCA_034190875.2 Urechis unicinctus | reverse complement strand
TTGCCTAACGTGATATGATTACATAATGGACAATACGAAGGCAACACGCAGTCAAACACGGATGCGTACGGTGCCAAGATGGAGCTGGACGGATGACCCTGAGGCAATTCGGTACATCAAAAAAAAGGTCCCCGAAAGACGCCGGCAACAACACAGAGGACCCCGCAATAACATGGTGGACCCCAGCAAAAAACACGGAGGATTCCGGTATAAACACAAAAGAGCCTCCTAGAAAACGCCGGATAAAACGCCTTATAAAGATTGCTACCCGGGGTCTTCCGGGGACTACTCCGGCAATGTGACACAGGGGCATAAGATCCAACGCTGCATGCAAACTCACGGACTTTTTTGTAAAGAAACGTAAGCACCATATGTATGTTGTAAGTGAATCGAACATTCACCACATGAACAGTTTCAGTATTGGCCAAACGTGTCTGATGTCAATGTTGCAAACCTTATAAGTGTATCGACACACATACCTTCAATTAACATCACAGCATATCGATAACCCGTGCTGAGCGCTTCCTGCGAATTATTTCCATAGACCAATTGACATCCAGGATTAGAACCATTCCATGGCAGGTGGTTTAATAAGTTAATAATAGTATTCTAATACAATGTCTATAATGCCAGAGTATGCTTGTATAACAGTACATTTAAACGAAAAATGACATTTCATCAAGAATTTAGCCAATTAGGGCGACAATGGACGTGTTTTATGTTCTCTAATGGAAAAACTATTTTGAAGCTGAATATCGGATCAATCCGTTAACTATGCCAGGCTAGGTGTCAGTCGACGTTGCCCGCATTACTATAAAAAATTAATTGGCCATTAATGATATTCTATTCCTCCATACATAGATGCGGGACGTCGAAGTATGCTACCGAAACAAGTGTCAGAACATGGCGAAGGGCTTCGGTTGTATCATGCACATTATATTTCATAATGACCTTATCCTGTCATAAATCGTGAAGACTGCTATAACCTTTCATGTGCTCATTTGCAACTCTATCAATGTAGGCAAATGATATTATTCAGCATTGCTCGCTCAGCGGATATTGAATATCAAATGGTATGTTTCCTTGCCCTATGCTACACGTAGAATAACCCGATGCTGTTCCCAACTGTAGTAGCTGCTGGAAATCTATGGCGTCTTAGGCCTACTGCTATATCAGCCAACAGTAAGCGTTCGTAAAGTTTGATGTTTGGGCCTCAAAAATTTAAAACCGTTATCATTGGTTCGCCATAGTTAAATGATATGCATATCTAATCCATCACTCAAACTGGTAGAAGGAGAAATGGATTTTATACATTTGTTTTGAAAAGACAATCACTTGTATTGACCAAATGTTACAAAAAATTACAAAAGCTAACTGAAACCGAAAGAGGACGAAATTTATATAAGCGAGGTCCAGTCTGATAATTAGATGTTAAAATAATTGCCACAGAGTAGTATTTTGAGTGTTTTAGTTGGTTACTGTTTAATGATGATAACTACACGACGCAAGCAGCATTCCATCACCTTTCGTCTATGCATAGTAGGGTTACATCGCATAATCGGTACTTCAAGGACAGGTGATGATGATGTTTGTCGTACCATCTAACGCGCGGAAATGTCAATAGTGATACCAAACAGCGTTAGCTATTGCCACTTAAATCTACACTCACATATCCAATCACCACAACGTCATAGTTATAACTAATGCAGGGTTATTTATGGAAAAACAGCCGTCGAACATTCCCGACGCAATATATGTATGTATGTATGTATGTATGTATGTATGTATGTATGTATGTATGTATGTATGTATGTATGTATGTATGTATGTATGTATGTATGTATGTATGTATGTATGTATGTATGTATGTATGTATGTATGTGTATGTATGTATGTATGTATGTATGTATGTATGTATGTATGTATGTATGTATGTATGTATGTATGTATGTATGTATGTATGTATGTATGTATGTATGTATGTATGTATGTATGTATGTATGTATGTATGTATGTATGTATGTATGTATGTATGTATGTATGTATGATGTATGTATGTATGTATGCATGTAGCATATGTTGTATATGTATGTATGTATGAATGTATGTATGTATGTATGTATGTGTGTATGTATGTATGTATGTATGTATGTATGTATGTATGTATGTATGTATGTATGTATGTATATGTATGTATGTATGTATGTATGTATGTATGTATGTATGTATGTATGTATGTATGTATATAATATGTATGTATGTAGCATGCATGTATGTATATATATGGGCGCTGAAGTCATGTATGTATGTATGTGTGTATGTATGTATGTATGTATGTATGTATGTATGTATGTATGTATGTATGTATGTATGTATGTGTGTATGTATGTATGTATGTATGTATGTATGTATGTATGTATGTATGTATGTATGTATGTATGTATGTATGTATGTATGTATGTATGTATGTATGTATGTATGTATGTATGTATGTATGTATGTATGTATGTATGTATGTATGTATGTATGTATGTATATATGTATGTATGTATGAAGTCTATGTATGTACTTTAAGTCCAGTAATGAAATTTGTCAAGACATTGCACACAACGGAGGCGTTACATTATGACATGATGTCAACCTCTCTATTGATCACTATCAATTTGCCTCCCAACAACATACGATTGACAACTAGTCATTTCTCTCCGCGAAATGATAGCTAGTACAAATATAGCCACGAAGAGGAAAACAATGGACATCCTGCGTTTGAATGACGCAATGTTGTTAAGTAGGATGGCCGAAAATTTAAGAACCATGCTGACATAAACTATTAACCAGCGACACAACGCCAGCTTGAAAACGCGAAGGCTTAGCTTGGTCTGCCAATGTATTAATTCACCACATTAATATATTGCTCGAGCCAGCACGTTGCAATAGAGAAATTGAATGGGTCTCAATAGACTTGGCTTTTGTGTTCAGAAAGATTAACGCTGCTCATGCGTAAGACTATAATGGCTATTATGCTACATTATTTGATTACAGCAGCACTTGAATGTGAAAATGACGGAATATCATGGTTGAAGCCGAATGGGCCGGCAATGAACACAATGAAATTTTCATGCTGGGCAAGGCAGAATACGGGAGAAGGCAGTCATCCGAGCCTACCTGCGGGACAGGCGACTATTTACGATAAAGTAGTGATTCTTGATAATCTATATCACCAGTCATCAATGAGGAGTGTCGATATGGTATGTATTGTGCCGGAACCAACGTCAGAATGATGTTTGCACTTTCTTGGTGGATGTCGTGCATTTATGATTCAATAAAGCGTAAAACCATTTATGATTGCTTTTACACCTCAATCAACGCTCATGTGATAGTCTTTTTATGGATAGCCAACAAATGATCTGCCAGCATCGCTTGCATCCTGGTTTCTACAAATGAAAATATATGTGATTTAGAACTCAATTGGTGGTTTATGCGACCGTTATTAGCCCAGATGCACCTCAACTAATATATATATATATATATATATATATATATATATATATATATATATATATATATATATATATATATATATATATATATATATATATATATATATATATATATATATATATGTATATATATATATATATATATATATATATATATATATATATATATATATATATATATATATATATATATATATATATATATATATATATATATATAAACGAAATGTTTGGGTGTATAATGACACTGCATTTGCTAGCTTAAACAGTAACACAAGTACACAATGAATTTGGTGTGAACTACAGCAGCTGCTCATCCCTATTGATTCACGGATGGTCGACGATATCATGTCCATAACGTTTTCACACGAGTAAGCATATATGCATGTGTCCAATATGCATCGAATAACGAATGTGACTAACTTCCAAAAATGTGACGTAAGAACGTATAACCTAAGGTGCCTGTATGCTCCCGAACGGTAACGCTTCGGACAGCTGCTTCAAGGATGTGATATTACTGAGATACCACCTGCTAATGCTATTGTAGGCTGCCAGTATAATAACAATTTGGCTACGATGTTTATGCTACGTTTCAGTTGACTGCACTTGCCTTAAAGTTTACTTTTTTCAACAGGGTTTTCTAAGGTCATGCACGATCACCGGCGTTGTGCAATAAAAGTAAGCAAGTGGCAGTGTACGTTTACATCGTTATGGATATGACTCGACAGCCTTACCTCGACGTGATGCCGCTTCTGCAAACTTCACGTTGACATGGAGAGAGATATTGCAGAGATTATTTTGACTTGGGCACATATGCTGATTGAGACAACCCGGATGAATAGAACGGATAATAGGTATCGGAACAGGTTGTGGCTGTTGATTCGACCTTTATATAAACCATATGATACATTAATAAGAAAGCATAACCAAGAGGACAAGGGTCACTCAACTGTTTTAGGATAGAAGCAGCTATGTTTCAAGACTTCTTTACATCAGTTGGATATAGGATGGAAAAACATTACAACATATTTAAGAAGTATCAGGATCCGTGTCTGCGATTGTTATCACCCTATCATTACTTTATATATTCATACAATATGGCTCAAATTTTTTCTGCAGTTTGCTATGCTATTCTGAAAAAGTATGTCCTAATGAAGTAATGTTAAATCCAACAACACCAAACGCGCGGAAGTAGGTTACATGTCTCGGCCGTTCCGGAGGGAAATTCCACTCTACTATTTGAGATATGACAGACAAGATGTTTGCCATAAAAAGCCCAGCAAAGATGACCACTCTACATCTACTACAAAAGATTCTAATCAGTCGCCTTGCTAGCGCATGGTCATGTAGCCTGTAAGTTTGTTAGCGTGGCTCTTCAGCATTGGCAGCCGGAATACTTGGAAACACGGAATGGAAAGAGGCTGCAAGTGATAAAACTATGGGTTCTGAACGTTGGCCTAGTTGCTGGTGAGAGGAATCAACTTACCCATGCATATTTTAGGGATCCACACCAAACAAACAGCAAAGCTTATGCACCCGGCCCTGATGAAATAATACAATTCAAATGCGGGAATAGTTTTTGGGCATAGCAATATGATCAATGCCATGTACGTATTGCCGACCATTAGGCATGGCTGGTAAGGATAATTCAGCTGCAGAATATGAATTGGTCAGTTCATTCGAGATAGTAACCCCAAAGTGTGATTGTCATTTATACGACAGCAGCGTAATGTATGAGCAGTTGGATGTGTTTTGGAGACAATGGCGGATAAAACTGGTGTAAAAAGCCGTGAATTACACCATCGTGCCACGTGGCTATTCATCACGGAATGTAAAGGCACGGGTAATTCATGTTCACACCATGGATGGTAATGTTTGCGGAGTAACATGAATCCTCTAACAGCACTAGATGTATATTTATATTGTTAATGACCGTCCATTGATGAATCGATGCAAGCACTTTGTGCGACTTTGACGACCAGAGTTCCATCAACCTTATAGACATCAAAGAGCAGTGTGCAATCGCTATAGCAGTTAAATGGCCGGATTCAACCAAATACTTCAAACTTCTTATATACACAAAAAGGCCCCGCGTCACACCAGAGGACGGAATGTCTTCGGCCCGCGAGGGTAGAAAGCCTCTAAATATAGCAAAAGCAAGGTCGATGTAATTATATGAGCGCGAACGCCGATGTAACGATAGTTTTATGGTAATTCACGGGGATATATGAAACACTCTCAGGTTTTTATTATGCGAATGTGTTCACCTGCGCTCCACCGCATACGGCCTCAAACGGACGAATACGAAATATAAGAAGGCGGCGAATGATTGCTTGTTGTTTATATGTAATGTAGATGCGATTAGTTACTGTGAGCTTGCGTGTTTCAGTGATCATCAAGTGTGCATGCCGTTTTCCACAGCATACGCAAAAACATTTCTATTTTCGCATTGTCTGTGTGACGGTGAAATACTTAAGCATTCACAGCCTATGTCTATTTTACCAAGTATAGTGTAAGGAAGGCAGTGGGTATTAGACAAAAGGGGCAAAAGGTAAACATTTGAGCGCACGATTTGATCAATGGCAGCATATCCATGACAGCAATCTTGCTCCATCCATAAAATGCTTGAGCGTGACACGGAGGTCAAGCTGTGGTGCGAAATAACGATGCACACTCAAGCTATAATATGGTACACTGGACTGCTATATGCGAGTAGGTTAGAGGTACTGACTGAATCAATGTTTTATCAGTGACCTATACTGTATATATTCTCTTATCTCTCGTTTTGCGTGAGACTTACTGTAGGTATTCGGTTATTCGGATAGTCGCGCGCCGCCCTGGTGAGCGCTTTGGAACTAAGTTGTGTTGACATCCGGTTTGAGGCGCCCGTTCTCACAGCATAGCTGTCAGCGTTGTGACAGATCTGCTCACCGAGTACAGATGAAAGACGTAACGTAGAATGCGAGTAGAAGTTGAGCAGAAGTTGTGGGTTACGTCCTGTGGACAATGTATAAATTCTTCGTCATTATGGGTGCTAATCACACGTCGTTTTTGTTTCTAGAATGCAAAGTGTATTCCCTCTATAACCCGGCATTATGTCTCAGGGATTTAAGTCTGGAGGCAACCACTGTTGTGCGGTGGGTTGCTCCCACAAAAGTTCTACAGCTAGCTGCACCTTCTATTCTTTCCCGAGAAACCCAAAGTGGAGAAAAACATGGAAAATAGCATCAAACACACTTGCAGTCGATGAGAATGGCAGAGCAAGTAGTGTTACGTTGTGGTCACCCAAAAAACATCACAGATTGTGCTCCTGTCACTTCTCACAACCTCCAGATCCAAGCCCAAAGAAACCATGTTGGAATCATGTGAAGCCTGATTTGTTTCCCACCACCAAACCACCTACCCTGAGAAAGACCTCAAGAGCCAGAAATAGGGTGGCGACTACTGTACAACCATCTACATCTGAGAAAGATAACATTTCTCCTAAGGAGGTCAGACTTGACAGCAGCCAGATAGTCCAAACAGTCGTGGAAACGGTGGCTGTGGCGGTAGACCATGAAGACAGCTTAGAACTTGTAAGTGATTTCAAATAACTAAGTTTGCTTGGATGCCTGGTGGTGAAGGGAATGATCCTAAAAAAATAATAATAGTATTATGCTGCAAATATACTTGTAAACTCCTTTCGTGCTGTTTTTGTTTTATTGTTTTTGTGGGGTTTTTTTTACAAAATCAAGCTTAATCAGATATGCAAATTTTTGTTTTGCTTCTGCAGGGACTGCTGTGCAACTCGGTAGGACATGACCACGACTACATGGAGACACAGAGGGCTGGGCGATTATCTTCTACCCTAGACAGTCTCGTTGTTACTCACCCTGATTTTGGTGATTTCATGAAGGACTATAATAAAGCAAAGGAAGTGGAGGAGACGCACTTGGTTATGGTAGAAAAAGGATAGATATTGACTCTTGAACTTGTCAAGGATAATTGCATTCTTTTTTCCTATTACAGTGGCATTCCATCAAACATTTAAAGCAGTGTTTAACTATCTAGAGGAGAAGGCAGAAGATATGCAATATGTATCACAGTCTGGCAATGATCATCACTCATCGTGGCCGTCAAAGAGCATTGACACTTGAGGAGGAATTCTTCGCAACTCTGGTCAGACTACGCTTGGGATTACCTTCAAAGGATTGTGCACGACGCTTTGGGATTGCAGAGAGTCTTTTTCTAATATGTTTAACACATGGTGTATTTTGCTATCACAGGAGTTAGAAATGATATGTTCAATGCCTTCTACAGATACAATGAATGAAAAAGCAGCACCCTGTTTCAATGACTTTACTAATGTCAGAATTGTGTTAGATTGTACAGAGCTGTTTAGTCAAACCCAAGGGACATTAGATAACCATAAGCAACAGCATTCAAATTACAAGCATCACAGTACTGTAAAGTTTTTTGTACGAATGAGTCCCACTGGTGCAATTATATATCTATCAGACATGTTGGGAGGGAGAGCGTCATACAAAATAATTATATCAGAATCTGATTCATTGATGCAGGCTCTACAGTTATGGTGGACCGGGGCTTTACGATTGCAGGGGATTTGCCACCAGGTGTAAAGCTGCTCATACCTCCTTTCAAAAATAAAATCTCTGGCCAGTTTACAGCAGAACAGCTTTAATATTCCAAAAAGATCGATGTTGCTCGTATTCATGTTGAGCGGGCTATGAGGGCCATTAAAGAATTCAGACTTCTTGAAACTGAAGTTAAAGTGGCAATGCTGAACAATTATGAGAATATTTTCAAAACCTGTGCATTTCTAGCTACTTTCAAAAGACCTTTCTTGAAGCTGGGTTACACTACTGTAGATTATAACTTGTATTCTCGAGCATTTTTTATTATTATTCTATAACTAAGTTTACTAGTTTTACATTGCACAGAAACTTTATGTTTTGTAATATAAGGAGCATGTCTTAAGCTATATTCCATGTGCAACCAAACGCCAGCTTTCTTGAAAAAATAAACCATTATGCTTTGACAATGTAACAATTTATTCTGACGAAAAGGATATATACACATGTATAACTTTTAACTTGCCAGTGGGCACACATACAGTCATCTAAAACAAGAAAGTACTGTAAATTAACTAATAATAACGTGCACTGATAGTCCTCATGCAAGACAAAATCTCTTCTAACACCATAGTATACAGACACTTTCACAGTATACAAACACTTCAACAGATTTGTCACATCAAGACATCAACAAGTCTGAAAACAAGAACGAACCGTATATAAACTAATAATACACTGCAACTATGATAGTCCTTATGTCACATCAAAACAGTCAGTCAATAGCATATGTCACAGGATCGGACACACTTTGGGCAATACCACTCTGGCATCTCCTTGCCTTCCTCCAATTCAATGCTTTTGAAGTTGGAACACCTCAAATGGTACAACACACCACATCCACAATTGCACTCACACATGACACTAGCTTCCTGGTTGTCCTTGGTCAGACTTGCATCTTGAATCAGCCCCCGACACCTTACATCTCAACAAACATACTGTTTGAGGAAATCATCCCGGGCTGCTTGAGCAACAGTGAAGCTTCGTGATTTCTCGATAAGGTTTGGGTCTGGTTTTTAGCTGAAGGGAATTGTCTATGGCCATGAAGAAGGGTAGATCAGCCAGTGAACCAGCTAGTCTATTCTCCATGGAAGATGGGCACTTAATCTCAACTGGTCTCTCTGGATGACAGTCACATGATGCAGCACCATCAATGCTTGCACCAAGAAACCTGTAGGCTTTGCTCACTAAGAGACCACATTCTTTCAAAGCGAAGTTTGAATGGCTAAGTATCATGTTTTGTTTGAAATCATTGGCTGCCACTTTTTCATTCTTCAAACCATACCTAGTGTTCTTGTTGCCTTTAAATGACCCCGGTTCAGTGCACAACCAGATGATACCATTTGCACCCAATGCAGGTTATGTTCGTTATGTTCTGAACCCTTGTGTGCACAGCATTGATTCTGGTGCTTGTTACCATGCCTCTTCTATATGCATTCCATTAGGGGTTATTGGACTGTCCAATAGTCAAATTTTCAATTGTTTGCTGCTCAGAATTGGTGACTTAGGACGTCTCAAAAAATTCCTGCACCAAGTTGTCAGTCAGTTCATGCTGGTGGTGGTGTCTTGACATGAAGTCTTTCACACAGGAAGTCAATGTTGGTGACTCTGGTTTACTTGTTGAAACAACCTCTTCAGCAGCTGGCAACAATAATTGTTCATTGTCAGTTATAGTCTCAGGAATGGCCAAATACCCAACTACACTTGCTTGGGTGTCAGGCGACTTTTCCCAACGCAATGCGTCAGCAGTTATAAGAAATGGAGCGTCTGGCTGACTAAGACTAAGTTCACGAACTAGTCTCTTGTAGTGCAACATGATTGTGGTCTGCCAGTCGCTTTGATGGACGCTTCGACTCTGCTTGTCCGGGAGCAAAGTTCTGGTAATCTAACTGCTTAAGGGGCACAGGATCCACCTGAATAGTAAATAATAAGCATGTGAAGAACATATGCATAACAAATACAAACCATTAACAGGCATAACATAATGGTCACGGTAGCCAACACGCTTCTTGATTAAACTGTTTGTTTCTAAGCTTTTAGGCACGAGAAAATGAAAATAAACCTCATCCTGGCTTTCTATAAAGATTCAGTCACCTTATATACCAAAAATAGTCACAGAAGCTGGTCAAGTAAAGGTATTTTCTTCAAATTCCAAACGTATGATACTGAAAACTAATCGGCTGTGAATGACGCTGCCCAAACCGGATGTCAACACAACTTAGTTCCAAAGCGCTCACCAGGTCGGCGCACGCGACTATCCGAATTCCCGAATTGTTTAATAATTAAGTAAATATGGCCTAACCTATTGATTCTCGAATATAAATGAAATCAAGAATGGATTAAATAAACCCAAAGAAGTATATTTTTTGTTACTACGGTGAATGAACTGTCATTCAGCTGCAATCGGTAAATGATGTATATTTTCTATCATAGTCTCGCCACGGCTAGATCGGCTAGTACACATATCATTAATTTATGTTGCAAGGGAGATGGCGTTACCAAGTACTGACACTTTGAAGATATAACCGAGCAATAAGAGTGACGCTTTGCACGCTCTTAGTAAATCGTGAAAAACTATATAAATGTATAGTTCTGTTAGACAGTTATCCAATATCAACATTTGTACATATTTGCTATGAGTCTATGTGTTAAGTACAATATGTATTGTCAAACAATGGACATTACCGAGCTAGGTTGTACATCCATATGCAATCGTCAGGTGAAACAATGTGGCGTTCTGAGATCACTCAGTTGTCTTACACCATGTGTCTCGGTTACTTGTCGTTTATGAAGTCGATCATATCGTAGATTTACAGTGATGCCATTATAATATTTTCTTTGTGTGTATCAATAATAACGAAACAAATACCCAATGGACAAATGATTGACAACCGGAAGAAGGCTCTTGACATCAAGGCAAGGAGGTTCTGTTGACGACCAATTAGCCTTACTTCCACTCGGTAATTACAGAAAATAGCCGTCTATCATATTAATGTACATCCGGTCCATTTGACCGTCAGTTAGAGCAGTGTAGACCAGAAGAATGGGTGAGGAAATATATCTCATTATGCACAATGAGATATAAGAACACCGCACAATGACAGGTCTAATATGCGCGTTTGGTGCCAAACACGGAGGTACTTGGAGGTATTTGGATTGAGGCTTCATTTACGATGTATTCTTTAGGTAATCATATCATGGTGACAACTGCGCTGTGAGAACGACAATTATTGTATAGGTTTTGGTGTAATACATTGTCCTGTATGGATAGCTGCATATGTTCGTTTAAAGCGGGTCTTTTCTTATTTTACATGTCGTAATAACATCATCACAATTACAATAAACGGCATTGGCCGAACGCGTGGTTTCGTAACTGAAGGTTCGTGCTACGAATAATATCAATGTGAAGCATTCCGAAGAATAAATGCCAATGATCAGAACACATATTTGTCTGCTTCGAGTTCCATCAAGTGGTTAGGCAGTCATATAAGATGTAAAACAGACCTTTAAGCTAGGTAGATTTCAAGCTAACTCATGTATGACGCATATTGATATGCGTTTTTGCATCACCCCCTGGTGTCTATTGCAAGAACTGCCGAACATATGTTATTCATGGCAAACACATTATACATAACCTGATACCTTGAATTTTCATGCGCATGGTTCAGCTCACGACAAAAAAATACATTTGGCTATTTATGCGTTGCCATTAATGATTGAAGTATGAAACACGAACACCTGACGTGCGGCACTTATGTACGAGCACGATTATGGAGGTCAGATAGAATGCGTTTTGATTGGCTAAAACATACAATTTGTCGCAGTTAACCGCCCAATTTCTAATAACGTAAACATATCATATATATATATATATATATATATATATATATATATATATATATATATATATATAGATATATAGATATATATATATATAGATTATATAGATATATATATATATTAGACTAGATATATCTTACATACTTATATATATTTACATATATATATATTTACATATATAAATGTATATATGTTTATATATATATATATATATATAAATAAATATATATATATAATATATATATATATATATATATATATATATATATATCTATATATCTATATCTCTCTATATATATATATATATATATGTATATGTATATATATTAATATATAGTTATACCGAATTGTTAAGCCAATAAACACCATATGGTAGGTCCAAGGGAAAATAGAATATTCTCCAGACGAAGGCTTACGTGTTGCGTATCAGGTTTCTAAAAATGATGAGGGTTTTCTGAATAGTAACCTTTCAGTCCGCTACCACCATCTGTGTATGCAATAGGATGATGTTCTCTGTAACACGTGTTTCTAATGCCTTGAAAGATTCCTTTGAAGTGCTAACGCAATAACCCGAAGAAGGAAATCAAAATGCGTTTTGCTCCTAACGTTCTGCTCATAGTTCTGGCAACTGAATCATGATATGCAAATCATAGCTTGCTCGCCGTAGCTGATATAAAAGCCGAGTTGATTATGTGAATAAGAATTGGACCGTAGAGATTAGCCATACAATTGTTAAAATAATGCCAACTTTACAGATTGAATACTCTGAACTTTTTTAGCATCGTACTAGTTGCATATAGAATTTACATTGTGATACGTGTACTAGAGCAGTTGATGCTACAATGGCATAAAATGGGATCATATATACATACTATGCATACAAACATCCACGATGATCGCTCTCTCGGGAGATCACAAATGGAAAGTTGTGGTGTGCCCCTCTTTGCCATTGCTATCTACAACTTATAGGCACATGTGTAGCGCTTTTTCATTAGAGTTTTATTATGAGTTGATCTGTTTTGCACCGTGTTGCAATATAACCGAAGTAGCCCGACAGAAGTCGTGGTCAAGTGATCGGTGGATGCTCTGTAATATTGACGCCATCATTATGATCAGTTCCTGTGGGAAGGATGACTAAAGAGACTCGGCATATTGTCCGAATAAAGTTAAATACAAAAAAATTACCCGAGTATCGTAATGAGGTAAAGCCATTATGAACTGTCCACATACCAATTGTGGCACAATGATCCATATAATTGAATAATTAGGTGCGTTTCATATGGTTGGTTTTTAATTTTAGATTGTGATATGGCTTTGCACAATATTCCATACTGTGTTTTGGACCTCTAGTGCAGTCACCTCTGGCGATGTCCGGTGTAGGCTTTAGCTTTGTTCAATATTTCGGATTTTCTTTCTAGTAGACTCATTAAGTTTTAATAGAACAATCATGCGTTGATATAAGGCTGGCGGCATATCATTGGTTGAAGAATGGATGGATATATATTGACCGCGTCTCTTGTTGCTGTATCACGCAAATGATCGTTGTTATTACTTGGACAGAGTTCCCCTCTGTGGTTTTCACCTTTATTGCTTACCATCAAATGTAGTTTTCCATCCAGCACCATTTTATATTATTCAATGTATACCTTTATAAGGGTATAGATTGCATTGCTTGCTTACTTGTGACAGCTTGTCTATTATTGTACCACAAAGGGTAAGGTAATGTGAATGGTACCTGCAGCCTTCAAATATTTAAGATTGACGCGTTTCCAGCTAAAAGTATTCCGATCCGCATATTTATCTCCCATCCCGGGCGAGGACTGGCTCTGACAGATGTGTAAGGCGAACTGTGAACAGGCTAATGCATTTACCGTAACGCGCGTTCTGGTTTGATGCGACGAGGGATAATTACTCAAATCAGCATTTTGCTTTGAGTACGATGAACTGACCAGGTTTATCAGGCGGCCTTATCCACGGCCTCTACCTTGGTGATTTTACGGGCAAAAGAAAATGTCTTTTGACGGGGAGCTAAAAGCGCCTAAAACAACAAGTAACCAATATTTACGAATCTGGACCATTGCTAAGTGCTACAAATTATTCCTGGAACAATTTACCTAACTTTTATGGTAAACGCGAGCCTGTCAGCAATGATTCCTACTTTCTGCCGATTAGGGTAAGTCGTTCAAGGTGTCAAATCACCCCTATATGTGTAAATATATATATATATAGATATATATATATATATATATATATATATATATATATGTATTTAATCCTGAAGTTTGGTCATTTTTTTAAAACCATTTCATGCATTTATTCCGTTCATTAAAGAGCTTGGATGGAGTTTCCGATAGGAAGCGCGTGAATCAAGATTGACAAGGCGAGTCAGACAATTTGTCCCCAGGAAGTTCAGAATATCCCTTTAATCTTATAAATAACACACAAAACCACTTTATATATAAACTTTAAAATAAACTTCGCTCCTGGGAAGGTTATCATAGTTGACAAATGTATAGTAAGAAGCCATCACATTTTTGTTGTCAGCTTTTATACAATTCACTGAAACACAAGCAACCCAAAAAAATATATCACTGTGGAAGTCACACCTAAAACAGCATCTGAGCAGAATTCTGCAATGCGAGTTGTGTATTACTCACACCTAGGTAATGAAAAACAATGCAAAAATCCAGTGGTTCACATTATAGTGAGGAGGGCTTCATCAATCTATCTTACTGGTTTTGAAGCGTTCTTTTCCTTCAGCATCTTTCGCTGGACATCATTTGTTTCATCAATGTGAGCTTGATATGACTCTGCAAGCTCACTGCTGTCACAATGGGAAGGTCCCTATATTCCTGCACATTTTATACATGAAATAAACATCTGAAGCATGTATTAACATTATAATAAATATATCAAGTCCAAGAGAGGAAACTTTTGCAGGATGTAAAAATACTGTACTAAACATTTTCATGTCCGAGATAGGCAAGTTGTTCACTTCACAAGCAAACAAAATTGTGCATGTGTGTGTGTGGGTGTGGGTGTGTTGGAAACAGAAATGGGAAAGGAGGTTAGTTGTGGAAAATAAATGACCACATATTCATAGAATACATCAAGAGAAAACTTACATGTGTCAATGTCAACAAGGAGGCGCGAAATTACCCGGACTTCCTTTATGCGAATCTTGCACTCGTACACATGTTAGTGGATGTTTTTCTTATGTCCCAATGGTTAGAAAAATCTTCTTTATCTCCTGGCTGCATCCCCAGGCTTGTATGTACAGTTGAAATCCAGTGTCGCTTACTATGGCATTGATTGTAACATCCTAATCAGATTTGTTTGCAAATTTCACTTACCCCAGAGCATTGTTTTTTTGAAAATTTTGTGGCAAAGAGAAATGGGTTATTTGGTTATATGCGATAATCTCTCTTAGCTTGGCAAGCATTGTAATTGGCTTTACCAAATCCTTTGTAATAAGCAGCAGTACAATGTTTCTCCATTTCCCAGTAAGGTAAGTCTGCCATTAAACAAGTTTAGTCTCTTTATTATTAATGACATCGGATAACAGTAGGTCCCTCCATGGCATGTGAATCAAAATGGCTTTGGAACTCTCCTCAATATAGCGTGAAAGTTTTCGCAACACTTCTTCAACGGGCCGTGAATCGTTTGGCGAGTTTTTGTCATTGACCTTGAGAGTACTGTGCGGTGGGCATGAGCCTACAGTTCAAAAGCTCTGAATGAATAAGCCTCTTGAAACTCTGTTCAGTGTAAAGGTCTTAAAGGCTTCTCAGTGTGCTTTGGATAGCTAAATGAACATTCAACTTCAATCCATACTTTTCTGTTAACACAGTTTCATACGTCAGTGTGCTAATTACCTCCCTCAAATTGTCTAGATTGAATTTGTGTGAACATCTGTATGCAGGAGAATCAGGTCTGAAACATACAGCATAAAGAAAGTGTTACTGAGCCCGTATATTCAAAGTCTTTAAGTTATTTATTATGTTATAAACCTTTGTTGCTTTATGTAAATCATCTATGTAAATTCTACTGCTGCTTATTTTGCAGTTGTCTACATGTACAAACCATTGAAGTGAATACTCTCGGGGCAATTTCTTCTAGCATAACCAAACTCCCCTTCTCAGACTAATTTCTTGAAAGAAACAAATGGACAAAGGACATTGAAGCTCTGTTGCCTTTGACACGATTCACTGTGATATACACTGGTACTAAATTCCTAGCATTCTTATAACTATCACATCCTGCTCCATCCAAAATAAAATCAATATCCTGGATTAAATGCATCCAGATGTTTCCCCCCACCCCACCCCACGTCTCAACCCCATTTAAGACAAATGGAGTAAAATGATATGTGTGAAATTTGACAAACGCGCTATGACGGGACATCAAGACGTTATGCAATCGCGGGAAGATGTGTTGCTTAGCTCAGTGCTGGTTGTCAAGGAATCCCGATCACCTGTGTCAGATCTTTGATGTAACTGATCAAATATCGTAGTTACTGAGTTTTAATGAATGTGTAATCCTATGCAACTTGCGATATCATATCTTTTGTTCGATTCATTTCAATTATAGGAGGTGATGATTCTTGTCAGATAGAAGGCTATTTAAGTCCTAGATGTCTCATCTGACGTGATTTAAATTTAGTATTCTTAATTAGGATTGACTTAATGAGGCGTCCACCCATTTGGTAGTACACCAAGTGGAATTATATAAAATAGAGAGAGTGAGAGACTTAGACAGGGGGTCAGGGAGAAGCTCCCTGGACGACCATCTACATCTGCCCGCTGGTTTGCCCTCTAGAACTGCAGTAAAAAGTAGTAGTCAGGAATTCGACTTGAAAGTTAATAACTGTGCTATTTAACAACAGGCCAATAGGTTCTCGGCATGGATATGACAGGATTGACGCAAAATATTTATAGCTTAATAATAATTTCGGCGTCAAAGGTCATTCGTGAGATATTTATCAAAGTAAGAGTGGTCAAAGTTTAATTTGGGGTGGGTAGAATGCGTTATTAGAAAACGTGACTTCAAGTGCATCAAGGGCACCAGCCAAAGTGAGATTGTCCGGTTTCAAGGGTTTTGAAATCTTTCATGATACCTACTTAACAGTCGCAGGATGGTCAGTGCCTGTCCTCTCATTTTGTTGTTGGCTGTGGTCATCTTTTGGGACTTGAGTATCAATGACTCAGTAGCTCCTCACAAGGACTTCCAAAGTCACCTAGTGCCACCCAGGTAGACAGGCTTTGCAACTTTTTCGTTTAATGCCTCTGCCCAGCACCACAACTCCCTCAGTGCTTTTAGGGGGAAAGTGATATTGCGTGTATACCAGCTGCAACACTTGAGCTTTTTGAGTATAACATTGTCCTTGCTACTTATTTGCACCTTAAGAAAGTAATGTAAACTATATTGGGCTTCATGTAAAAGTTGAAGCATAGTGTAATTCTATATGTCAACCATATTGCTTAGGGGTTAAAGCCATAGCAGCAAATAATATGCTGGATTGCTTCTGTAGCAGAGTAGTATGTACCAGAAACGCGGAATGGAACAATGATGTGATGTCAAGAGCGACGCCGTATAGAACAGACAATGTCCCAGAAAGGATGATGTGTGTGTGTGTGTGTGTCAATCGGTTTTGTTTTTTGTCGAATGCATCGCTTTGTGCACTCTGAGTGCCATAATTATTACTGAAATATTTTACTACATAACCCATACGCTGTTTCTGTACCGGCGCTATTGTTATAATACTATTTTGGCTCATACGTTCTTAAAAAGCCTCCCCCTTTAATTATCAGCACGAGAGCCCGGGTTACATCACACCACTCTTTGGGAGGGGTGTAACCCTGATTTCAGCAATCCTCACAGCAAGAGAGTTCACCCTCCAAGTGGACTCGTCGTGTCACGTGGGGATTGTTTTAGCCTGGCCTATCATGTGGACCCTTTATAAGGTCCACAGATGGGTCAGTCACGGAGAGATCACCTAGTCAGAGAAACGATTCGGACCGCGAGATTCCAGGGAGCTTCATTGTTGAAATTAAATAAACCAAATAAGCAACTCTACTCCAGGACTCGCGTTAATTTCCTCTGATTAGTCCCCACTCCAGCAACTACAGGCAGTGAGTAACAGTACTATAACGAAGAGCGTGCATAAGCAAGAAAAGCCAAGAAAAACTAGCTTTACACTATCGGCATGATCGGAGTCTAGATGAGTAATGGACTTCGGTTCGATTTGCTCACATATTTAATTTGTCAAATCACGTAGTAAGTTTTATCGACCATAGCGGATATATATATTTCTCTGCACATGTCTACCGTAAAGCAATTGCTTATTAAGGTTAATGACTAAGCTCTTTTTCAATCGGTGTTATATGCAAACATTGGTATAAATTAACTAAGATGGCCTCCCAAGACCAGCTACGGATTGGTTGTTAGGGCGAAAAAAACCTTTTGGTCCACCAGTGCCTTGTCAATAGTAGAAACAATTGACCATAATATGCGTAAGACGCGGCCAACATGATTGGTTGCTTGGATACGGCTGTGCTCTTTCTATTTTCCCTAGGTGCGCGTGTTTACCTGGACATTTGCGCTACAATTTGCAGCTGATTGGTCGGATATCACTATCGTAAGCAATCGACGCATTTTTCAACCACTTGTGTAGTCCGAATGACTATTATCATCGACTGCAATATAAGCCAACCATTGTGCATGTAGCTTGAATGATACGGACACAGACTTTTGGCGTGGAATTTCACCGATCTCTTGGAGTTAGCTTGTCGATTCTTCATGAGGGGTTCCAAATCTACCAAGATGACAGTTTCGACAGCTTTTTGTATGAGTGAGTCAGCCGGCTGACTATATTTTCGTGGGAGATGTGTTTCTTCAGTGTCAAGTGATGGTACTGGGGTTGCTATGAACATAGTTGTGATCATCATTATCGCCCATTTTATTCATATATTAACGGCCTGGTGTATTGCGTCCCCCATACCGTTGCCAGTATCAGGTATCTAGTTATTTTGTATGCAAATGTCGGGGTAAACGGTGTGCCTTCTTAGCCATTTAAGGTATGACATGACGTCATGTGTCGCTTATTGGTGGCATGTCTTTGGGGCATGGATCATGCAAATGTTTTGGCTATGAACACCATAACGGTTCTGATGAATTATTCAGACCAGGCGAATTTTGTTAATGACTTTTAGTGAAGAATGTTCAGGCCATTACTTAAATTCCTTGTCCATAAAGCGCACGATGAAATGATTGGAATATTTTGGCTGGTTAACTACACCATGGGGCCAAAACTCGATATAAAAATCTTATCTCGATGCTGTCTTAGCAATATGTGAAGCCGAAGTGTTAAAATGTTTTATTCGTGAACTTCATATCAAAAACATTTATCAGCAGAAATAAGGATGCCCTTCTTTATGTCTATGAGCAAACCAGTTTAAGAGGCTATGGTTAATGCTGTGGCTTGTATTAGTTTGATAAAGAATTACACTTGCTATGTTCAACTGGATGGTTTTCAATCACAAAAGTTCCCTGAGGACAGGCGACCGCTCGTCTAGTAATCGATAAATCTCCGTCTCCCCGTCTTCTCAATCACACCGACAAGAGATTTCCCTGATGGAAATGGCAGTTAATGCGTCGGCCCGATCATAAACATTTAGTATCATGGAGCTAACGATCAACCTTGAACCTAGATATACTGTCAATTAAGTCACTTTAGGATCTCATTTGCAAACACTGTGATATAAGTTAATCGAAAGTAATCTACCTAGTGTAGTCTCCATATCCCCACGATGCATGAATTAACTGATACAAGCCAGATAAATCTCCTAACATATTAAAGGTATGCATAATCATAAAAGTCAATATCAATGACTTGAAATATGTCGTATTTTTGCGTGTTAAGGATGAAGTGCCGCCGTGTAGAAGGTGACTGGGCGCGTGATGTGTCCAAGAGATGCAAGTATTGCTTTGGTAGAGATGTATGTACCTAGTTGGTGGTTATTCCAGATTTTCCCGGCTCACACAACACAAACTTAACTGTGCACCTTCTCCACCGCCATCAGCGATTTCCGACATCGGTCAAATGAAGGGTGAGATACACCAATTGAGATAAAATGATGTTACCTTATCAAACTGGGGACGTTGGATAGGCAAAAGGAACCATGGAGACTATTACACCCTTTGTGCTTGTAAGATACAAAGAAGGCAAGGAAACATGACAACTGGGGTTGTCAAGCTATAGGCGATGCTGGCGAATGAAGCGTAGCGTAGCTGCATCATGAACCCCGTTGTTTTAATGATACTATTTCTATTAGCCTTTAATGTACTACCCATGTTATTGGGGCTCTTTTTCGAGAAGTTTTCATTGTAAGAGCGAACTTTAAGAGCGATCTGATTTTTCCTGATTATCGCCTCGATACATATGATATGGCGATCTGGCAGGGTCAGCTGGTAAACATCGCAGCATGTAGCCACGATGTTCAGGGAACACTTTTCTATAGATCAAGGTGATTCGAACGTTATCACAATCTATGCATCATTACTTATAGCCAAATGCGCAACGCGTGCACATTTGCCAGGCATGTGTAGCTGAAGTTGGTGCATTTCAGCTTTTGTAAATACAATCACGCATAGAAGCCAACATCAAGTCACCAAATCATCTGCTTCGGTGGACATTCTGCTGTAATGTGACAAGAAGAAGGTGACAGGAATGTAGTCTAGTCGATTTAATAGACAGTTTGAATGGAAAACTGTCTAACAACGCGATTACGCTTACACCACGTTTACAGGGCTTCTAATAAGTTCTTTTACAGCTTGATATGCTTTAAAATGCTGTCTTTCGACATTTAGAAAAAGAAGTAGACGATGTATCTACGTATAATGCCGATGAGGGCCCGTATGAATATATCCATGTCACGCCCGAACTTCCGAAGCTGGTATTGTAACGGTTTGATTACAAGATTTAGCCAGCGTTTTTGTTTCGGCTAACATTGTAGTTTTATTTGGTATCGGTAGAAGACAATTCGATTGATTAATGTCATAGCCTATTTTATCAGAAATTGTCACGCCCTGTCTTTCTTTGAAAACCTAGATGGTGATATAAATGATAATCTCTCCCTTGTATTTATATGATTAAAACGTTGACAATACCTAATGACTGATCCGTATTGATGCATGCATTCTTCGTCAAGGACCGAACAAGCTTGCTACAGCAGACGTCTGGGGGCTTAGTTCAGGCCTGTAGTGGTACTTCTAATTTAAGCTGCCTGTTCATTTCATTCGTTTTAGACCCTCAGTAGCCAACAGTCATCACAATATTTGCACAATGGAATACAAATTCTGATAGCAACCTTCGTGACGTAATTATGTCTTTGTTGTACGGTTGCATATATATGTATAATTATATTGATATACATATAAATATATATATATATATATATATGTGTATGCTTATGTATATATATGTATATACATATATATATATATATATATATATATACATATATGTATATAACGATTTGTAATATACATATATACATATATGCATATATATATATATATATATATATATATATATATATATATAACGATTTGCGGTATATATATATATATATATATTTATAGATATATATAGATATAGATATAAATATATATAGCATATATAGATATATAGATAGGAGGGATATTTATATATATAGAGATATATAGAGATATATCTCTAGAGAATATATAGATATAGATATATATCTCTCCTATATAGAGATATCAGGGTATATACCGATTTTTAATATACATATATAAAGAGATGCTGTATAGATAGAGACATATAAAGAGATATAGAGAGATAGGGATAGAGAGGAAGAGGGAGAGATAGAGGGAGATAGAGGAAAATCTCTAGAGATATATGTCTAGATATATATATAGAGATAGAGATCTCTCTATAGAGAAAGAGGCATGCAGATATATATCGGAGATCTCTAGATAGAGAGATAGATCTCTCAGAGATATCTCTCTCTCTCTCTAGAGAGATAGAGAGAGAGAGATATCTCTCTTCTAGGCACAGAGAGATATGGAGATAGAGATAGATCTCTCTCTCTCTCTCTCTCTCTCTCTTCTCTCTCTCTCTCTCTCTATATCTCTCTCTCTCTCTCTCTCTATATATATCTCTATATCTCTATCTCTATCTATATATATATCTCTCTCTCTATCTATATATCTCTATATATATATATATATCTCTATATATATAGTACAGTTGAGCCATTTAATGGTAAAGTGATGACGGCTTTTCAGATACGAACATTCTTAGCCTGATATTTGAATCCCACGAGTTGCGAATCGTATTCAAAAGCATATTCCGGTACGCATATATGAAACAGTATGGAACATAAATATTGAATTAACCGACATGCGAGGCAATGCATATAATCAATGGTGATCGCTCTATGACAAAAGAAAATAAGCAATGTCTTCTTTGCCATGGATGTATCAAAATGGTGACTACATATTTTAGGCTTTTGCAAAGTGGTTTCTGGAGAGCAGAGATGTTTTGTTACATGTTTCAATAAGACCGAGATAGGGCCCGACAGAAGTCTTGGTTTATTGTACAGTGGATGCTCAGTTATATTGACTTCATAGTCGTCATCATTGTGATCTGCTTCTGTGAGAAGGGTGATGTACGTGACATGAGCCTCCACATATTGCCGGCATAAAGTCCACAAAGAATACTACTGCAGTAACGTAGTAATGCCACGGTGAACTGTGTGGGACCGTAAAATAGTCATCCTACTATGGTGGAGAAGCTTTAGTGGATTATTATGACCTCATTCCGTACGAAGTTGCACTATCCAAGCGTAAGAAATGCATGAAATATGTCCTGTATACGTAAAAAGAGAGGCAAGCAGCACGCTGAATCTCCGAATGAATCAGCAATGCTTATTGAACGTAACTTCGTGCTCGATGTCAACATCGATGTAAAACAGCACTGCACAATATATTTAGCACTCTAATTGCTTTAACCTTTGATTTTTGAGAGTGGTGTGCTTGTGTTAAGATATATGCATTACTAAAACAGTTGGCCGTTCTAAGCTAAGATCATCAATGGTGGGATACCATGCGACACTAGTCCAGTTGGGGTGTTCAATGTGGCAAACAGGTTAATACAGAACTATCGTGTATTAGTGCGTTCACAGGATCAATTGAATCCAACCTGGTGTTAATTTATGGAGCTACACATTGTTTGATGCCATGAATGTATACTGATCGATTGCATCACGTTTGGGTTGTTTCAATATGTTCTTCCTCCAGGGTGAATTTCACTAGGTGCAAAGGAAAATGAAATGAGGCCAATCATGTCTTAACACTAGTCAACCTGGGGCAAGCGATATTAGTGAAGGCTGTAAAGCAACATTTTTACTTTTCATATGTGGGTTTCCTACATTACACTACCACGCATATTGTACCAATGCCAAGTACAGTTAATTACAGTAAATATGATACAGGGATTCGAAAACGCGCTTCCAGGCCTAGCTGTGTTGCGAATCATGCTAAACTGAGTTGATTGATATATATAAGCAGTTGTGTTTGTGTTTGTGTGGCTACCTGGGTTGAGGCTCAACGTAAAGAATAATATGTATCGTCTTGTGTTTCAACATAACGACTGCCTTTAGCGGTAGTGGCCTGTCAGAATAGGCTTGGCACCCATCACAAGCTGCTCAGCGTGCTGTCTAAATATAATTATGCAGTGCTTGTTGAAGGCTAGAGCGGCCCCATAAAGAACAGGAATACCTCCCAGTAGGCAGCGTGTTTGTGTTCAGTAAAATTAACAATCCCCGTACGTGTACGTATGGTGCTATGACGCTTAGTTATGATGCCGCAAATGGCAACATGTTATAATAATCAAGCACAGATCAAATAATCCGGCAACGACAATAATGTATGTGAACCGTTTTCTAACAGCGAATACCTATCACCAGAGAATAGAGAACTATGACAATCAGACTGGACAGCTAGCATACGTTTAGGCAACGTCGGTAAAACGTCAGGACAGTACGGGTATGGAATGCCGAACCTACATTGTTGACGTTAAATTCATCGCCTTGTTGACGCACCCAGATAGCCTTCATTAGTTTTGGCATACTTCTATGAATGGCCAAATATGCCTATTTTTAATTGGCACAGAAATGTACTTTTAGTTGTGACGCCAGCATAAACGACGAACACCTTAAGCGTGTGCGGAATTCTCGGCATGCTCGGAATCTTGATGAGGAACGGACGTCGATACGCTTTACTCAGACATCCAGTTCGCCACATTTTACTCCACAATAAATTAGTATGCTGTAGCGAATGTCCAGGAAATATTTCTGCATATGCCCATTGTAATACAATGGTGTGCTAAAGTTAATGGCTTAGCTTCACTTATGTTGAGTTCTGTTGTATCATAAGATAAAACGAACAAACAGGTTTATGACTCTATCGTGAATGATGCGACTACAGGTTTCAAAAAGAATGTCATTTGTTGTGTAAAATTGCAAGCTATTTAATCACTAGTTAGGTCCCTTTTAGCAGACTAGTCTTGCCAATTTTTAAGGTGCCGTCTTCGGCTAAACGCCCCTCATACTCACAGACAGTCGATCTTTCTGGTGTAAGCGTCAGTTAATGGGTGCCTCTGATTATTAGCATCTATTAATACGGTAATACACCTAGTTATATGGTCACTAAATGGTTGCAAACATTGTCATGTCATGGCATCAAATCTACCGCCATATGGCGCTGGGCTTCATTCAGTTTCGAAGGGAAAATAGTTCCGTTTGTACCAGATTCCGATACAGTGTTAATTGTAAATTGGGCAGCGGAACCAATATCTATTACCTTCTAGCAATAAGATCAAAGCAAACCAACTCCAAGTCCAGGAGATGTAAATTAGATATCTGGTCGTGTGCCTAGTTATTTGCTACAGTAGATGTGATGTGAGGAGGTAGCCTTTACTTGACATATGTGTGCACAGATCCCCCTAACACTTCACTGCCAACTTGATAATTACGAAGAGCATCACTTTGAAAGGATATAAAGGAGTAAGATAGAAAGTTGGTTTATTCATACCTACAGCAGAGCATCTACAATGAAAACTTCGACGGGGCTGACATCTGCCTGGATATTGAAGCCCCGCTTCAGGCATGTCACATTAGATTAATTCAGCCACCTGCAGAAGCCAATACCTGCTAATGTCACCAAGTCACCTGCTTCGTTTGATATGACAGAGCGGGGGCGCACGGAATGCAGCGTGGTCGATTTAATGGACTCTTGGAAGGGGCATCTGTCTCCAGTGCGCTTACATTTTCAATACGTCTACGGGGCTTCTACAAAACGACGCACTTACGTACCAGGAGATACATTGAAATGCTTTCTGCTGGCACCCTGCAAAAATAGGCAATGCGTACGCGTGTGCGTATGTATGCATGTATGTATGTATGTATGTATGTATGTATGTATGTATGTATGTATGTATGTATGTATGTATGTATGTATGTATGTATGTATGTATGTATGTATGTATGTATGTATGTATGTATGTATGTATGTATGTGTATGTATGTATGTATGTATGTATGTATGTATGTATGTATGTATGTATGTATGTATGTATGTATGTATGTATGTATGTATGTATGTATGTATGTATGTATGTATGTATGTATGTATCAATTTGATAATCAATTAATATTATGTAGCTAATACAAAGCGACGCTTTCGCCTGTGAACGCCATTGATCCTTGGTTACAAAGTGGAAGCTATTGCGTACAAGAGACTAGGACGTAAACCCCTTGACCAATCCAAGTGGATACATAGAGAAATGCGGTGACGACTAATGTATCCATGTTCTGGCTGATACACGTGGATTCCAGGGAATATTTGTTGGTTTTGACATAGATTAATGTATGTGTATGGCTTCATATAGACAAATAATGAGATGGTGTAAATCATCGGTAAACAATAATGTACACTAAGCAGGGGCCAACACCTTTGCTAGTGTAAATACTGTCCCGCGAGCTATAGCTTGAATGCAAATGTGTTATATATGATTAGAATGGAAGCATGCAAAGCATATTTGTGGCAGCAAAAACCCGCAAAACATAAAATCGGAGATGCATCTAGTTTTACTGGAGCGGGGGTTGAAGACATCTACAATATTACAGACTGGTGAGTTTTGAAGTTCATATATTTTATTTTGCAATAATGCCCTTTGGATGTTTCGATTGCATGTTGCAATATATCCTTAGTGAACAACAATCAATTGTATCAGAGTAAGGAATGGAGCCATTACTTCTGCTACGCTCACGCAGTTATTACCCGTCAATCATATACATCTACATTCTTTCCGCATTACCTTCCGACACTAATGGTGTGGATGGATTTATTGGGACATTACCCCATTTTGCACATACCCCACATGCGCTCAACATGCATGATATTTCATTCGGCCCAACCAAACCACAAGCGGTGCTTTACAGGGATTTACACAAAAGTTTCGATGGCTCGCAGTGAATCAAATCAGTAATGTTTATTTTTGGGTTTATAGTAGTACAATGAGTAATATATAATACAAGTTTATATTTGACAATTATTTTATCCAATTTGTGACACTGCGTATATGAAACACAAGAGGAGCACAATGTGACACAGACTATTGTGCTCAATATCGCACGAGAATATCAGTCTTTCTGACAGAACATAAAACAGACCTTGATACATGACATACACATTATCCAAAATCGAGTGGCTATTAGATTATAGGTTAAAAATGACATCAGCTCTCTGTAGACAGACCTCCAGCGGCTTATATAATTCCACACACAGCATGATAGATCGAAGGCTCCATTTATTCAGGTGAAGCTCGTCCACCATCAGTTGACACGTCTGGGAGACGTATTTATGCAATTCACACTGACAAATAGTAGCTATTCATATTTGTTCGGACAATTAAGGATGTAGTAGTGTTATTAATACCAAAGTTATGCAGAGCATATACCGTTTGCCGATGGATAATGTATGGCTCACGAAGCAGCATTCGTAGCAGCATTTATATCGATATATAGATACATATATATATAGATACGATTACATTTATATGTATGTATATATATACACACACACATATATATATATATCTATATATATATATATATATACATATATATATATATATATATATATATATATATATATATATATATATTTATATATGTACATATATATATATAGGTATATATATATACATATTAATATTATATATATACATATATATATATATATATATATATATATATATATATATATATATATATATATATATATATATATATATATATATATATTTATATGACTATATAAGCAGGAATAGGTCGGCTTTCATGAGTTATTCGGTCAATAAAAGATATACGCGTATGATTCGACAGAGTTCCTGCGACTTAAATCCTTCGACCTAATGCAAAATTCTCTCTACCATGCATACGGGATTATATCAAATTTTCGAGGATATGATGTTGAATGTTTGTTTACTGTTGAAATGAATCCTGTTGACATTTAAAGGGGTACCAATTATTGTGTTTAACACAGCATGTCTGTGTTAGTGAGACTGTATGCACTGACATGAAGCCAAATAAGATATTCAACTTATATGCATACACAATGTCTTTTGATCCAGTCATGCAGTCATTTAATGAATGATCATTAATGTTGCTTCAAAGTATGTCCTACTTGCCAATGCCCAAGGCTGGAAAAGTAAATTCAATATAGATTAAATACACAATATGTACAGAAATTCAATTCCATGCACACTATAAAAGATGATTTGTTTTTGTTAATTAACCAATGGCCATGCACCTTGTAATTTTCCTTGTGGCAGGTGGAGAGTCCTCTCTTCTCCTTGTACACCTGTTTATTTCTGAAGCAAAAAATAGGATAAAATATTGACATAATATGAAGGAATAATGGATATGTTGGCAAGACAGTAGGGAAGGAATCACTAATGAATGGATAGAATATAACACCCAACCATAGATTATCTGGTCAGTAATTGATAGTCATGAATAAAAGGGCAAACAAATTCATGGTGACTGACAAGGTATTTAGACAATGATAATGTGGAGAGTTCATCAAAGTAAATAATAACAGCAGTCCCTTACAAACTCTCCATCACACACTGATGTATGACTGGAATTGCTTCATATACTCAATGAAGTCTGACAATATTTCAATGCACTGATTAAGCTGTAGATCATATTCAAGGGGTGGGAAGTACCTATAAACTACACTAATAAATGTTTCAAAATGGCCATAAACTATACTTCAATGTACTGGAGTAGCAATAGATCATATGTCAATGTACTGGAGGAGCTGTACAACGTATTTCAACGGACTGGAGTTGCCATACACCATATGTCAATGTATTTTACTAGCTGTACACCATATGTCAATACACTGGAGTAGTCAGGGTTCATATTTCAATAGACTGGAGTAGCCCTACACCATATTTCAATGGACTGGAGCAGCCATACACCATATATCAATGTACTTAAGTAGCCCTTAACCATATTTCAAGAGACTGGAGTAGTCAGGGTTCATTTTTCCATGGACTGGAGAAACCGTAAACCATATTTTAATGGACTGGAGTAGGCATACACCATATTTCAATGAACTGGAGTAGCCGTACACTATATTTCATTGGACTGGAGTAATCAGACACCACATTTGATTGGACTGGAGTAGCTGTGCACCGTATTTCATTGGACTGGAGTAGCTGTACATCATATTTCATTGGACTGGAGTAGCTGTACATCATATTTCAAAGAACTGGAGGACGTGGGCACCATATAACGATAGGCTGGAGCAGCCATAAATATTGCATTGGACTGGAGTAAGCATACACCATATCTCATTGGACTGCAGTAACCATACACCATATCTCATTGGACTTTAGTAGCCATACACCATATTTTATTGGACTGGGGTAGCTATACACCATATGTGAATAGAAAGAAGAAGCTGTTCATCATATACTAATACACTGGAGCGGACAGTTTTAATATGTCAATGGATGGGAGTGGCGGTACATCATATATCAATGCACTGGAGTAGCTGTACAACCATACGTTAATTGCCTGGTGTAGCCATACACCGTATTTCATTGGACTGGAATAGCCATACACCGTATTTAATTAGATTGGAGTAATCATACACCAAATCTCACTGGACTGGAGTAACCAAACGCCATATTTCATTGGACTGGAGTAACCATACACCATGTTTCATTTGGACGGAAGTAGCTGTATATCATATTTTAATAGACTAGAGGAGTTGAGCAGCATATGTCAATGAACTGGAGTAGCCATACACCATATTTTAAAGGACTTGAGTAGCCATACGCTATGTTTCAATAATTTTGCACCAGATTTCAATAGAGTGGAGAAGCCATACACCATATTTCAATCAACTTGAGTAGCTGTACAGCATATTCTAATGGACTGGAGAAGCCATACACCATATGTCCATGACTGTTCACCATATGTCAATTGACTAGAGTAGTCAGTTTTCTTATTTAAAAGGACTGGAGTGCCGTACATCATATTTCAACGGACCGGATTAGCTTTGCACCATATTTCAATGGACTGGAGTAGCTGTAGATCATATTTCAATGGACTGTAGGGGCTGTACATTATATTTCAATACAATGGAGTAGCCCTAAGCCATTTTTCAATTGACTTTGACCTGTGCACCATATTTCAATGGACTGCAGTAGCCGTACAACATATTTCAATGGACTGCAGTAGCCATACATCATATTACAACAGACTGAAGTAGCTGTACACCATATACTAATAGACTGGAGTAGCCGTACATCGTATCTTGATGGACTGGAGTAGCCGTAGACCACATATCTATAGACTGGAGGTGTCTGAGTTCATATTTTGATGGACAAAGGTTTGAGGCATGCAACATGTTGATTAGGGTCAATGTACAATCAAATGGCCATTCTTAAGTTTCCACGCCTGTACCAACTCTAGGGGGAGCCACTCAAAATATCCCAAATTAGATTTAATTAGCATAACTGAGTACATGTATGAAACCAATGATAAATGTTCATTTTTAGGTTGTAAATGAAGATCCATCTTTCTTAACCTGCAACTCCTGTACTTAATCCATTAAGAAAGCCACTAATTAGCGCTAATTAGCAATTTAATTAGCATAATTGAGTACATCAACGAAACCTTCGCTAATGGATTTGGTAGGTTCACCCAACTAAGAAAAGTGGATTCTTAAGTGCCAAAACCTGTACCGTGACCCCTTAAGAAGGGGTCAAAGGTCAGGTCAGTTCAACCAGGGCTATAATTAGCATAACTGAGTACATGTATGAAACCAATGCTGAAATGTTCATTTTTAGGTTGTAAATGAAGATCCATCTTTCTTAACCTGCAACTCCTGTACTTAATCCATTTAAGAAAGCCACTAATTAGCGCTAATTAGCAATTTAATTAGCATAATTGAGTACATCAACGAAACCTTCGCTAATGGATTTGGTAGGTTTACCCAACTAAGAAAAGTGGATTCTTAAGTGCCAAAACCTGTACCGTGACCCCTTAAGAAGTCTTTAGATCCCCATCTGTACATTGTAAATCTATGGATATGAAGCATACTTGTAGGCCTACATGTGGCTTCATTATAAATCAGAACTTTGCAGGGGCTAGTACAAGCAGCTTTTATCCCTTGGTATTACTCATCGCATTCTCAATAAAGGAAAAACCTGTGATTAGTTAACAGGGTGGTAACTGAAACCAAAGCCTACAGATTATCTCATGACCTACTTAAATGCATCCTGACCCCCAGACCTCTCACGGTTCATGCCTACGTTACTCCCGTTCAAGCCCTGGCTATTCCCGAGCCATTCAGTGAACTTTTATTGTTGATCCATTATTGAAAAAGCCACCTATTACATCCATTTATTACAATATTCTGTTTTCATCGTAACCATGTACAAATATCGCTCACTAATCCCAGAAATGAGCGCAGTATATATAAATAACAAATGGAGAAGTACCATGGATGGAATAGCTACAAACATCGATGCTTCCTTGTATAACACTGTCAGGTCTAAAAATAACAACCTATCAGTTACACGATGATGACTCTACTACGGCCATCGCAACATTGTTTATCTTGAGGTGCCCTCCCCTTGTTAGTACAACTCTGATATTTATGCAGTAATTGAGCGATGAGCGCTCTGATTGGACACATTTAGTATCCCCGGCTGTCAGTTCACCGATTGGCGTGGGATTGGCCAGGGCTGAAACTGGAGTAACAGAGGCATGAAACAGTGAGAGGACTGGGGGCCAGGATGACTTAAATGTAGCATAATTATGAATCCATACTGTATTGGAGCCAGTGCCAGCTAAAGATAAACATTGGAAATGTGTGGTCAGTGCATCTGGATGGTTTATGTGGAGAACACTTGTGTCCTATGAAACTGTGTCCGCAATTTTCTTGCCAAATTTCCTCGATAGATAACGATGAAGACTTCCAACTCCATTTGTGATTTTAAACAGTTGTGAAAGGTGAGTACATAATGTGTAATATTTCATCAAGGCCTAATGTCTCTCATTTGAGGCCCCTTACTCTTCCCCCTGTCCCGTGGAATGACTACATGCAGGGGCCAATTAACAGGCATGCAAGAAGTTAAGCTTCATGTAAAGGAGCATCCCTGAAATGGGACCTGAAAAACAAATAATTTCATTACCAGGAAACTGCATTTATGATGCCGTAATTCAGTTTTATACCTCATACTGTGACAACTGCCTTGTGGTCTTGCCGCCACCTCTACACACTGATGCAGGGGTAGCTATGTATGTTGGCCCTGTAGCCAGCTGTTACTGAATTGTACTGCCTGTCACCCTTTAAAACATACAGGTCTCGTCCCCGAGTCCCAGGTTTGTAGCAGTTGGACCTGCACGATTTTACAGTACCAAAAGACTAATGAATGCGTGGCATCAATTTCAGGGTCCTCAACATGGAGAACGCTACTGATCCTGAATGGCTTCCCAGAACTCCTACACCAGAAACCACACGTTCTGACACAACAACGAATCATCCACGACGTTGTATCCTATGTAAGCCTCAGCAGAACCCTGCCAAGCGGATTCGCTGTGACGTTTTAGCATTTGGTGAGCAACAGTGGGCAAAGGTACAAGACGTTAAAGTAATCCGAGGTAACAAACGAAACTTTGAGACTTCAGTGTACCATGGTGTTATTGTTAATCTGCCTGAGCAACCTGGAGAAACAGATGGCTATCATTCCATCTGCTACAAAAAAACTCACAGCAGCTCCAACTACTAGTACTCCTTCAGATGACGCTGACACTGCTAAGAGCAGGATTCAGCATCCACGCTCTGCTTCAGTTGAAGAAAAGCCATCAACTTCAGGGATATTTCCACCAAACTGTTTGTTTTGTGGAAACTCAAAGAAACGCAAGAAAGGTCTGCATGAAGTTGCTGGTGCTTGTGAAACACTCGAAGCTAGCCAAAGCATTCAGGAAGCGGCTTTGACTTTGAATGACTCAAAGATCCTGTCGAAAATCAGTGGTATCGATCTTGTTGCAAAAGAAGTGAAATATCATCATTCCTGTAAAAGTGCGTACCTGATGTCTGCTGCAAGAGCTAAAAATAGTGTCAAGGAAAGTGTTGACGCTTGTACAGATGTGCATGCCTGTCCATCCGCAATTCTTGACATTCAAGGATATGTAGAACAGTCCATCATAGTCAACCAAAGACCTGAACTTCTGACATCTGTATATGCTAGGTATTTGGACTTATGTGCAATCTCCTCAGAAACACCTCTCAGTACTGCTCAAAACCTCATGCGAAACTTGTCTAAAAGGTTTGGTAACAAGCTTAAGTTTCATTCTCCTTTTGGGAAAAAATTGGGATTGATCCTGTACAATTCTGAAACAGCTGACGATGCAGTACGTGTTGCCTATGACTATGCCTCTGATGATGAACGTATAGTAACCAAGGCAGCACTCATACTCCGAAAGCACATACTCAGTGTACCAAAGAAGGATTTGCCAGAAAATCCTTCTTTGGATGACCTAAAAGAAGGCGATGTAATCCCACCACCCCTGCTCTCAACGTTCTTCACCAGCTTGTATTGTGGGCAAAATCCAAAGAATTGCACACAGCAAGCAATGCGTCGGGTTAGGTCATCCTGTGATGATGCACTGTTCATTGCCAGAAAGGGTACGGTCAAGCCTGCTAAGCAAGTGGCTCTGGGAGTTGCAATAAAATCTGTCACAGGTAGCAAAAAGGTTGTGCAGGTGTTGAATCGGTTTGGCCATTGCATAAATTACAACTGCCTGGAGGAGTTAGAAACTGAAACTGCTGAGCAACTACAAGAGAGACAGCTTGCCTGTCCAGATGGCACACTTAAAGGGCAACCTATGGGCCTTGCATTTGACAATTTCGACGAGCTGACTAACACCTTATCCGGGGCAGATACATTGCATGACACAATGGGTATTATGTATCAGAATATCCCAACTGCATCTGAAATAGCCCAACCTGTTGAAGCCAACACAGAATTGCCGTCAGTACCAGGTAGCAGAAAGAACAGGAAGAGGTCGTTGGAGACCGAAGATGTACTCCTTGTTCCTTATAGGATGAAACCAAAAATGAATGTATTCAGCTACAAAAAGACAGATGTTTACAACCTTCAAGATGTCAGTGCAGCTGCTAAAAACTTAGATTTGGTCTGGATGATGAGCCATGCTCTTAATGTAGGCAAAATTCCAATGTGGGTCGGATTCAATGCCAGCAGGTACCAAGACAACTTACCAAAGCAAGAGGTCCGCTACATGCCGAACTTACGCCAGCCAATCACCAGTCTTGATGTGATTCAGGAAACCCTCACCACAGCCCAAAGATGTGCAAAGGAGTGTGAGCAACAGTTTGCAGTTGTATCATACGACTTAAATGCTGCAAAACCTGCAATGCAAATTCAGGCCACAGAAAAACCCAGATTCGATAACGTGTTTGTCATGCCTGGAACATTTCATATTGAGATGGCCTTCTTTAAGGCCATTGGGAAGATCATCTCAGATTCTGGAGGACCTGACATGCTCACAGACACAGATGTTCTTGCCCCTGGTTCATTGAATGGCTTTCTGTCTGGCAAGCATTTTAATCGGTGCAAACGGCTCCACCCAATATTGGCCCTTTCTTTTGAAATCCTGCATTTCAAGACATTTCTGAAGACATACGAAGAAAAAGACGAGCTTGAGGAACTCATGAACATTGCGAGTCATTCAGACACTGCACTTGAATCTGTGGGCGAATCAGATGTCTTTATCACTGCTTCTGCTGCCTATACCAAGTACTCGGACGAAACAAGATCTGGAGTACATGGCTGCACCGCCCAGTTCTGGATGATGTACATTGATTACATTCGTCTGTATCACACTCTAGAAAGGGCAACCAGAACCAATGATATTGACCTCTACATCTACTCATTGACACCCTTGATAGGCCTCTTCTTTGCCACAAACCATGTAAACTACTCCCGTTGGCTGACGAAGTTCCAACTTGACTTAATGAATATCGATGATTCACACCCTGGACTTAGAAAGATCCTTGATGAAGGAACATTTACCATCCGCAGAACTGAACATGCTTTCAGCCGTGTGCCTGTGGATCTTACATTGGAACAGACGGTCAACGCTGATGCAGCATCTCGGCTCACTGGTATAACATCTGCCACAAACAGTTACTCTGCTCGTCTGCGCTGGATGATCACAAAATCTACTCGTGCCTCATTTACAAGTCTAGTGCAGGAGATGGCGGGATTGATTGAAAAGGACGATGTTGCAGCTGAGCTTCGACCTTCAAGAATTGAACGCGACATTTCAGACTTGAAGAAAGTCATGAAACACATACAAGATTCCTGCAACCCCTTTGAGATGGATAAAGAATCTGAATCAAAAGACAAACTCTTCAACATCAACACAGGGAAGGCCACCAGCCATGAGATCAGTGAAAGTCTGTTGAAAATACCAGAGACCGGTCAGGCACGACATCAAGATTTCCTGGACACCTGCATAGCTGACGCAAAGAGATTTGAAGAGAAGATAACCAAGGCAAAACTTAAGACCTTTACCCGATGATAGTGCAAGAAACCATAAAGCAGAGGACGAACGAATAACAGAACTCAAGGGTACAAGAGATCTAATGGGCCGCCTCGTAATACTTGCAACGAAACGGAATCTGGACTTGCCTTTCATTTTTGAATTCCCACTCACTCCAGTCCCTTTGTCCATGTGTAGCACACAGATGGGACAATGGCGAAAACAGACAAGAGTGCCCTCTTCAACCTGCTTGAGTCGAAGGTTCATGGAGATGCCAGTCCTGGATTGACCAGAGCCTGCATTATTGATGGCCAATTCCTCCTTCATACACTTCCTACGAATCTACCAGCTACCTATGGAGGCCTCGCAAGAAGTATTTTAATCCAGACAGTTGCGTTGTGCAAAAAAGAAGTCCATCTTATCTTTGATGATTACCCTCAGCCATCCCTAAAAGACACAGAAAGAGGAAGGAGGGGCATAGATGAACGGGAGTTCGCCATTTCTGGTCCTGAACAAAAACGACCTAAGGACATGGAGAAAGCGCTGAAATCGAGATCATTCAAGACACAGCTTCCCAAGTTCCTGGCGAAGGAGTGGCAAAACAAGGCATATCGACCAATACTAGGTGACTGTCAGCTACATCTTGACATCCCAGGGGAGACCCATCATTATTATGTTGCCAACGGCATTCTCAGACACGATTCTGATGACGATTGCAGGAACAACCATGAAGAGGCTGACACCAAGATAGTTCTTCATGCCAAGGTAGTGGATGATGACAGAAAACAAGGAGCCATAGTCGTTCGGGCATCAGACACAGATATAGCAGTCATCTTGTTGTATCATTGCAACAAGTTCAAGTCGCCAATATGGATGGATGTTGGAACGTCATCCAAGAACAACCGGAGATACATTAGCATCACCAACATTCATGAAGTACTCGGACCTCAGATATGCGCTGCACTACCAGGATTCCATGCATTTACTGGGTGTGACTACACCAGCGCATTTGTTCGCAAAGGAAAGGTCAGACCATTGGCCAAGTTGGAAAAGAACAAGGAAGCCCAAAAAGCTTTCCACAGCCTAGCAACAGACAAACAACAGAGTCTAAGAACCCAGATGACCCTTCAAACGTTCACCACAACTATGTACGGAGCCAAGGAAAACACCAAGTTGACATTAAATGAACATAGGTACAAGATGTTTGAAAAAGGCTATGGACCAAAGTCCTTGTCAAAGAATCCATTAGAAAAGTTGAAAGGAATAAATGCTAGTGCCATTCCCCCTTGTGAGGCAGAGCTGAATGTGCATTTGAAACGAGCTGCATTTGTTGCACAAATGTGGGCAAAGGCAGATTCTGCTGAAATCCAACAACACCCAGATGCATCAAATGGTTGGGATCTCGAAAATGGATGTTACATGCCAATATGGCATGAAGGACCCCAGATGCCAGGTACCCTTATTCCGGAACAAGGCGAGGTCGTCAATGATGATGATGAAAACGCTGAAGATGTAGACATGACAATCTCTTCTGATGATGAGTCAGACTGGACAGAAGAAGAGGATTAGGTGCAAGTGGGGAAAAACCTTATGCTGCCTGTGACCTTTAACACCTTGTTCCACTTTGACCCCTGCAATGGCAGCTAAATTGCTCGTTATTTACATTCATGATACACAAAAAATAATCTGTAGTTCTTAATAATGAGGCTAGCCGTGTATTTCAGAAGCATGGCTTTGCATCATTTGCTTTGACCGCATTCAACCAAAAGGAAACTCAGTGATAAAAATGATGTTTCAGGGAAATGCTTGCCTTCCTAGTGATATTTGGGGAAAATGGAATAATTCTTTTCGTTACTTTGTATGCCACAATCATTGTCTTTTGGCATAGACCTTACTTTAAATATACACTATTTACCCAACTTAAAATGAGTACAATTATGTAGATGAAGCACTCGAGATGTTTCTCTGTACTGGTGATGAGCACTGCATGCCCAGTTCTCCTGTTTGTTGAAGACATAGGCCTACAATATGTATATAGCCAAATTTTTCAAAGACAATAAATTCGATGCAGCATGTATGTAACTGGATAATGTTTGGGTTAATATTCAAAATATGGTGCATTGCTAATCAACACTGTGGAATCAGCTCGGCCTGCAATGAAGAAAATAAGGCGAATTTCTGCATTTTTCTGGTTGAAATTTCGAATCATTGAGAATTTTAATTTCAAACTGAAAAGCAGAAATTGGCATATTACTCCATAGTCTGTCAATGCAATCAAAACATGCATGTAAGTTTCTTTGCCAAATGTTTTAAGGGGACAAGAATTCAGTCATTAGCATGGGAGATGCAAGTCTCTCTATTTCAGGAAGTCACTTCATGTGTGTGTATACCCCAATCACCCTTCATTATGGTCAAAATCGATCAGCAAGTCCAACAACTTACAGTGTGTTGCATGAGTCACTAGTGATGTAGTTTCCCATTGTTTGTTTTTTCATTAACAAAATCATAGATACTAGAATTTTAATTAAAATCTATGTACCTGAACACAAAACTGTCGAGTTCTTTCGATCTTCCCCTTTGACCCCTTCTTAAGGGGTCACGGTACAGGTTTTGGCACTTAAGAATCCACTTTTCTTAGTTGGGTAAACCTACCAAATCCATTAGCGAAGGTTTCGTTGATGTACTCAATTATGCTAATTAAATTGCTAATTAGCGCTAATTAGTGGCTTTCTCAAATGGATTAAGTACAGGAGTTGCAGGTTAAGAAAGATGGATCTTCATTTACAACCTAAAAATGAACATTTCAGCATTGGTTTCATACATGTACTCAGTTATGCTAATTATAGCCCTGGTTGAACTGACCCTGACCTTTGACCCCCTCTTAAGGGGTCACGGTACAGGTTTTGGCACTTAAGAATCCACTTTTCTTAGTTGGGTGAACCTACCAAATCCATTAGCGAAGGTTTCGTTGATGTACTCAATTATGCTAATTAAATTGCTAATTAGCGCTAATTAGTGGCTTTCTTAAATGGATTAAGTACAGGAGTTGCAGGTTAAGAAGATGGATCTTCATTTACAACCTATTGACCCTAATCAACATGGTGCATGCCTCAAACCTTTTGTACTTGCAATGATGATGACTATACTACGGCCATCGCAACATTGTTTATCTTGAGGTGCCCTCCCCTTGTTAGTACAACTCTGATATTTATGCAGTAATTGAGCGATGAGCGCTCTGATTGGACACACTTAGTATCCCCGGCTGTCAGTTCACCGATTGGCGTGGGATTGGCCAGGGCTGAAACTGGAGTAAAAGAGGCATGAACAGTGAGAGGACTGGGGGCCAGGATGACTTAAATGTAGCATAATTATGAATCCATACTGTATGAGCCAGTGCCAGCGAAAGATAAACATTGGAAATGTGTGGTCAGTGCATCTGGATGGTTTATGTGGAGAACACTTGTGTCCTATGTAACTGTGTCCGCAATTTTCTTGCCAAATTTCCTCGATAGATAACGATGAAGACTTCCAACTCCATTTGTGATTTTAAACAGTTGTGAAAGGTGAGTACATAATGTGTAATATTTCATCAAGGCCTAATGTCTCTCATTTGAGACCCCTTACTCTTCCCCCTGTCCCGTGGAATGACTACATGCAGGGGCCAATTAACAGGCAAGCAAGAAGTTAAGCTTCATGTAAAGGAGCATCCCTGAAATGGGACCTGAAAAACAAATAATTTCATTGCCAGGAAACTGCATTTATGATGCCGTAATTCAGTTTTATACCTCATACTGTGACAACTGCCTTGTGGTCTTGCCGCCATCCTCTACACACTGATGCAGGGGTAGCTATGTATGTTGGCCCTGTAGCCAGCTGTTACTGAATTGTACTGCCTGTCACCCTTTAAAACATACAGGTCTCGTCCCCGAGTCCCAGGTTTGTAGCAGTTGGACCTGCACGATTTTACAGTACCAAAAGACTAATGAATGCGTGGCATCAATTTCAGGGTCCTCAACATGGAGAACGCTACTGATCCTGAATGGCTTCCCAGAACTCTTACACCAGAAACCACACGTTCTGACACAACAACGAATCATCCACGACGTTGTATCCTATGTAAGCCTCAGCAGAACCCTGCCAAGCGGATTCGCTGTGACGTTTTAGCATTTGGTGAGCAACAGTGGGCAAAGGTACAAGACGTTAAAGTAATCCGAGCTAACAAACGAAACTTTGAGACTTCAGTGTACCATGGTGTTATTGTTAATCTGCCTGAGCAACCTGGAGAAACAGATGGCTATCATTCCATCTGCTACAAAAACTTCACAGCAGCTCCAACTACTAGTACTCCTTCAGATGACGCTGACACTGTTAAGAGCAGGATTCAGCATCCACGCTCTGCTTCAGTTGAAGAAAAGCCATCAACTTCAGGGATATTTCCACCAAACTGTTTGTTTTGTGGAAACTCAAAGAAACGCAAGAAAGGTCTGCATGAAGTTGCTGGTGCTTGTGAAACACTCGAAGCTAGCCAAAGCATTCAGGAAGCGGCTTTGACTTTGATGACTCAAAGATCCTGTCGAAAATCAGTGGTATCGATCTTGTTGCAAAAGAAGTGAAATATCATCATTCCTGTAAAAGTGCGTACCTGATGTCTGCTGCAAGAGCTAAAAATAGTGTCAAGGAAAGTGTTGACGCTTGTACAGATGTGCATGCCTGTCCATCCGCAATTCTTGACATTCAAGGATATGTAGAACAGTCCATCATAGTCAACCAAAGACCTGAACTTCTGACATCTGTATATGCTAGGTATTTGGACTTATGTGCAATCTCCTCAGAAACACCTCTCAGTACTGCTCAAAACCTCATGCGAAACTTGTCTAAAAGGTTTGGTAACAAGCTTAAGTTTCATTCTCCTTTTGGGAAAAAATTGGGATTGATCCTGTACAATTCTGAAACAGCTGACGATGCAGTACGTGTTGACTATGACTATGCCTCTGATGATGAACGTATAGTAACCAAGGCAGCACTCATACTCCGAAAGCACATACTCAGTGTACCAAAGAAGGATTTGCCAGAAAATCCTTCTTTGGATGACCTAAAAGAAGGCGATGTAATCCCACCACCCCTGCTCTCAACGTTCTTCACCAGCTTGTATTGTGGGCAAAATCCAAAGAATTGCACACAGCAAGCAATGCGTCGGGTTAGGTCATCCTGTGATGATGCACTGTTCATTGCCAGAAAGGGTACGGTCAAGCCTGCTAAGCAAGTGGCTCTGGGAGTTGCAATAAAATCTGTCACAGGTAGCAAAAAGGTTGTGCAGGTGTTGAATCGGTTTGGCCATTGCATAAATTACAACTGCCTGGAGGAGTTAGAAACTGAAACTGCTGAGCAACTACAAGAGAGACAGCTTGCCTGTCCAGATGGCACACTTAAAGGGCAACCTATGGGCCTTGCATTTGACAATTTCGACGAGCTGACTAACACCTTATCCGGGGCAGATACATTGCATGACACAATGGGTATTATGTATCAGAATATCCCAACTGCATCTGAAATAGCCCAACCTGTTGAAGCCAACACAGAATTGCCGTCAGTACCAGGTAGCAGAAAGAACAGGAAGAGGTCGTTGGAGACCGAAGATGTACTCCTTGTTCCTTATAGGATGAAACCAAAAATGAATGTATTCAGCTACAAAAAGACAGATGTTTACAACCTTCAAGATGTCAGTGCAGCTGCTAAAAACTTAGATTTGGTCTGGATGATGAGCCATGCTCTTAATGTAGGCAAAATTCCAATGTGGGTCGGATTCAATGCCAGCAGGTACCAAGACAACTTACCAAAGCAAGAGGTCCGCTACATGCCGAACTTACGCCAGCCAATCACCAGTCTTGATGTGATTCAGGAAACCCTCACCACAGCCCAAAGATGTGCAAATGAGTGTGAGCAACAGTTTGCAGTTGTATCATACGACTTAAATGCTGCAAAACCTGCAATGCAAATTCAGGCCACAAAAAACCCAGATTCGATAACGTGTTTGTCATGCCTGGAACATTTCATATCGAGATGGCCTTCTTTAAGGCCATTGGGAAGATCATCTCAGATTCTGGAGGACCTGACATGCTCACAGACACAGATGTTCTTGCCCCTGGTTCATTGAATGGCTTTCTGTCTGGCAAGCATTTTAATCGGTGCAAACGGCTCCACCCAATATTGGCCCTTTCTTTTGAAATCCTGCATTTCAAGACATTTCTGAAGACATACGAAGAAAAAGACGAGCTTGAGGAACTCATGAACATTGCGAGTCATTCAGACACTGCACTTGAATCTGTGGGCGAATCAGATGTCTTCATCACTGCTTCTGCTGCCTATACCAAGTACTCGGACGAAACAAGATCTGGAGTACATGGCTGCACCGCCCAGTTCTGGATGATGTACATTGATTACATTCGTCTGTATCACACTCTAGAAAGGGCAACCAGAACCAATGATATTGACCTCTACATCTACTCATTGACACCCTTGATAGGCCTCTTCTTTGCCACAAACCATGTAAACTACTCCCGTTGGCTGACGAAGTTCCAACTTGACTTAATGAATATCGATGATTCACACCCTGGACTTAGAAAGATCCTTGATGAAGGAACATTTACCATCCGCAGAACTGAACATGCTTTCAGCCGTGTGCCTGTGGATCTTACATTGGAACAGACGGTCAACGCTGATGCAGCATCTCGGCTCACTGGTATAACATCTGCCACAAACAGTTACTCTGCTCGTCTGCGCTGGATGATCACAAAATCTACTCGTGCCTCATTTACAAGTCTAGTGCAGGAGATGGCGGGATTGATTGAAAAGGACGATGTTGCAGCTGAGCTTCGACCTTCAAGAATTGAACGCGACATTTCAGACTTGAAGAAAGTCATGAAACACATACAAGATTCCTGCAACCCCTTTGAGATGGATAAAGAATCTGAATCAAAAGACAAACTCTTCAACATCAACACAGGGAAGGCCACCAGCCATGAGATCAGTGAAAGTCTGTTGAAAATACCAGAGACCGGTCAGGCACGACATCAAGATTTCCTGGACACCTGCATAGCTGACGCAAAGAGATTTGAAGAGAAGATAACCAAGGCAAATCTTAAGACCTTTACCGATGATAGTGCAAGAAACCATAAAGCAGAGGACGAACGAATAACAGAACTCAAGGGTACAAGAGATCTAATGGGCCGCCTCGTAATACTTGCAACGAAACGGAATCTGGACTTGCCTTTCATTTTTGAATTCCCACTCACTCCAGTCCCTTTGTCCATGTGTAGCACAGATGGGACAATGGCGAAAACAGACAAGGGTGCCCTCTTCAACCTGCTTGAGTCGAAGGTTCATGGAGATGCCAGTCCTGGATTGACCAGAGCCTGCATTATTGATGGCCAATTTCTCCTTCATACACTTCCTCCGAATCTACCAGCTACCTATGGAGGCCTCGCAAGAAGTATTTTAATCCAGACAGTTGCGTTGTGCAAAAAGAAGTCCATCTTATCTTTGATGATTACCCTCAGCCATCCCTAAAAGAAACAGAAAGAGGAAGGAGGGGCATAGATGAACGGGAGTTCGCCATTTCTGGTCCTGAACAAAACGACCTAAGGACATGGAGAAAGCGCTGAAATCGAGATCATTCAAGACACAGCTTCCCAAGTTCCTGGCGAAGGAGTGGCAAAACAAGGCATATCGACCAATACTAGGTGACTGTCAGCTACATCTTGACATCCCAGGGGAGACCCATCATTATTATGTTGCCAACGGCATTCTCAGACACGATTCTGATGACGATTGCAGGAACAACCATGAAGAGGCTGACACCAAGATAGTTCTTCATGCCAAGGTAGTGGATGATGACAGAAAACAAGGAGCCATAGTCGTTCGGGCATCAGACACAGATATAGCAGTCATCTTGTTGTATCACTGCAACAAGTTCAAGTCGCCAATATGGATGGATGTTGGAACGTCATGCAAGAACAATCGGAGATATATTAGCATCACCAACATTCATGAAGTACTCGGACCTCAGATATGCGCTGCACTACCCGGATTCCATGCATTTACTGGGTGTGACTACACCAGCGCATTTGTTCGCAAAGGAAAGGTCAGACCATTGGCCAAGTTGGAAAAGAACAAGGAAGCCCAAAAAGCTTTCCACAGCCTAGCAACAGACAAACAACAGAGTCTAAGAACCCAGATGACCCTTCAAACGTTCACCACGACTATGTACGGAGCCAAGGAAAACACCAAGTTGACATTAAATGAACATAGGTACAAGATGTTTGAAAAAGGCTATGGACCAAAGTCCTTGTCAAAGAATCCATTGGAAAAGTTGAAAGGAATAAATGCTAGTGCCATTCCCCCTTGTGAGGCAGAGCTGAATGTGCATTTGAAACGAGCTGCATTTGTTGCACAAATGTGGGCAAAGGCAGATTCTGCTGAAATCCAACAACACCCCCAGATGCATCAAATGGTTGGGATCTCGAAAATGGATGTTACATGCCAATATGGCATGAAGGACCCCAGATGCCAGGTACCCTTATTCCGGAACAAGGCGAGGTCGTCAATGATGATGATGAAAACGCTGAAGATGTAGACATGACAATCTCTTCTGATGATGAGTCAGACTGGACAGAAGAAGAGGATTAGGTGCAAGTGGGGAAAAACCTTTTGCTGCTTGTGACCTTTAACACCTTGTTCCACTTTGACCCCTGCAATGGCAGCTAAATTGCTCGTTATTTACATTCATGATACACAAAAAATAATCTGTAGTTCTTAATGATGAGGCTAGCCGTGTATTTCAGAAGCATGGCTTTGCATCATTTGCTTTGACCGCATTCAACCAAAAGGAAACTCAGTGATAAAAATGATGTTTCAGGGAAATGCTTGCCTTCCTAGTGATATTTGGGGAAAATGGAATAATTCTTTTCGTTACTTTGTATGCCACAATCATTGTCTTTTGGCATAGACCTTACTTTAAATATACACTATTTACCCAACTTAAAATGAGTACAATTATGTAGATGAAGCACTTGAGATGTTTCTCTGTACTGGTGATGAGCACTGCATGCCCAGTTCTCCTGTTTGTTGAAGACATAGGCCTACAATATGTATATAGCCAAATTTTTCAAAGACAATAAATTCGATGTAGCATGTATGTAACTGGATAATGTTTGGGTTAATATTCAAAATATGGTGCATTGCTAATCAACACTGTGGAATCAGCTCGGCCTGCAATGAAAAAAATAAGGCGAATTTCTGCATTTTTCTGGTTGAAATTTCGAATCATTGAGAATTTTAATTTCAAACTGAAAAGCAGAAAAATTGGCATATTACTCCATAGTCTGTCAATGCAATCAAAACATGCATGTAAGTTTCTTTGCCAAATGTTTTTTTAAAGGGGACAAGAATTCAGTCATTAGCATGGGAGATGCAAGTCTCTCTATTTCAGGAAGTCACTTCATGTGTGTGTATACCCCAATCACCCTTCATTATGGTCAAAATCGATCAGCAAGTCCAACAACTTACAGTATGTTGCATGAGTCACTAGTGATGTAGTTTCTCATTGTTTGTCTTTTCAGTAAAAAAATCATAGATACTAGAATTTTAATTAAAATCTATGTACCTGAACACAAAACTGTCGAGTTCTTTCGATCTTCCCCTTTGACCCCTTCTTAAGGGGTCACGGTACAGGTTTTGGCACTTAAGAATCCACTTTTCTTAGTTGGGTAAACCTACCAAATCCATTAGCGAAGGTTTCGTTGATGTACTCAATTATGCTAATTAAATTGCTAATTAGCGCTAATTAGTGGCTTTCTTAAATGGATTAAGTACAGGAGTTGCAGGTTAAGAAAGATGGATCTTCATTTACAACCTAAAAATGAACATTTTATCATTGGTTTCATACATGTACTCAGTTATGCTAATTAAATCTAAATTTGGGATATTTTGAGTGGCTCCCCCTAGAGTTGGTACAGGCGTGGAAACTTAAGAATGGCCATTTGATTGTACATTGACCCTAATCAACATGTTGCATGCCTCAAACCTTTTGTACTTGCAATGCTAAACAAAACTCCATGGGCTCCTGGTCTATAAGTAGCTCTACATCATATTTCAATGGACTGGAGTAGCCGTACACAATATTTAATGGACCTGAGTAGCTGTACACCATATTTCAATGGACTACGCCATATGCAATGGAATGTAGTAGCCATACAGCATACTGAAATCGACTTAAGTAGCTCTACATCATATTTCAATGGAATGGAGAATCCTAACACCATTTTTCAATGGAATTTAGTAGCTGTACACCATATTACAATGGACTGAAGTAGCTGTACACCATATATAAATAGACTGGAGTAGCCGTGCATCATATTGCGAACGACTGGATAAGCCATACACCATATTTCAATGGACTGGAGTAGCCATACAACACATTTAAATGTTTAGTCAGACACCGGGGATATGTTGTTGTTCATTCAAATTAGAGTGGATTTGGCAGCTTTGGCAATGTACCACATCCGGGGATATGTCTTTCTGGTTATATTATTTATGTGACTGACATGGGTGTGGGGGGGGGAGTCAGACATCAGAATTGGATGTATTGATGCAGGTCATGTATGCTGATGACGTAGTAATGGTGGACAGAGGTTTAACTATTGCAACTCCCTCATTTAAAAAATAGAACAGTGAGGGTATTCAGAAGAACATTTGTATATATATATATATATATATATATAGATATATATATATATATATATATATATATATATATATATATATATATATATATATTTATATATATACATATATATATATGTATGTATATATATATATATATATCTATATCTCTATATATATATCTCTATATATATATGTTCATATATATATATATATATATATATATATATATATATATATATATATATATATATATATATATATATATATATATATATATATATATATTTTTTAACACTCCCAACCTGCATATTATTATTGTGATACTACCTGATTACTAAATTTTTTTTTATACAGTGTACAGCATTCCATCCTTTTCAGTTCATTCTTAAAAGTTACATTTATAAATTAAAGCAGTTGTTATCACTTTATGCATATGTTTCTATACTGCTCCCAGTATTGAGGTAAGTCAATAGTTTTTCACATGCCCATGTAGTTCATTACATTAACACACAATAAAAATTAGATTTATACCATAAAATCTTTAACATATACCAGTTAACCACTGGTTAATTATTCTTGTCACAGTTAATAACTGTGAAAGCTATTTAAAGTGCTTCGTGATTAACAACAAATGAGCAATAAAACACTGATAGGTAACAATTCACAGACAACAAGCCAATATAAGAAATAAAAAAAATTATTTTGACAAACCGTGCTTTAATACATGTTTACAAGACAATCTTATGACGCACTAACAGTACCTGCTTAGTGCATTAACTTGTGCCATACTCATGTACATTTAAACAACCAGTGTCACAACTAATCACATACAAATAATATGAACTATACTAGCCCGTTGGATTAGCGTATATCATCACGGGTATCATCGGAAAAACACCATACATTCCTTCATAGCACGATGAACTTCGTTCGAGATTTAAAGCGAAGCCAAACGCTTGGCCTTAAACTGATACTCCAGCCAACTGAACGAGATTATAATATCATAGGCTTAACTTATTTATTGAATATTGTGGGGTTTTAAAGGCATCGAGAACTATAGCTAGGATAGTTTTCTTCTTTTCTTCGAACGTTTATCCCGGGCCTGATTTCAAAGTCGCCACCATTTTTGTGGTGTGACGTCAGTGGAGCCAACAGCACTAGCGAGAAGTAACGTTGTTTACTAGCAGTGCGACGTCGATCGGTAACTAGCTGTGCGAGCGGCCAGAACTTTGCTTGTTACTTAATGCATTATGTCGCAGTTTTAAAGTGGACAACTCCAGGCTTATCAATTTGAACCAAAGACGAAGACGATTGGTTGGAAAAAACGAAACAAAATGGGGAATGAAAGTGGTAGTGACGCCGATAGCACATGGGACGACAGAGACGTCCAAACGAAGGAGTGGCGACTGGATAACTTGGTGTTGTGCTCTTGTGCATGCTGTGAAAAACTGCCCACTATTCCAGAAAATCTACGTTGCCAAGAAATGTCGGAAGCAAAGCGAATCATGCCCGACCTTGAATCACTTGTCAATTATCTGTGCTAAAACTTTATTTATATGATGTCCACCATGTTGAATCAATATAAGTAATAAATTATAAGCAAAGGAGTAATTCTACTTACGACTCTATACTTCTAAATTTACTTTCACTGGTGACCATAACAATGAAGTCAATCTTAACACCAAATGAATAAAATATATAACTTTAATTGCAGGATCCTGAGACTTCAAGCATACAGACAGTTCACTTACTGGATTCATAGCAAACTTGGAAAACAAGTTCGAGGGGTTATCCCTTTATGCGTCGTTTCCACGGTACGACCCGCATTCCCTGAGCCATCGAGACAATACAGAGACCAAGATAAAGGCGCTCAATGGTTTTTGCTGTATGTAACAACATGTAACACATTTTTGTTCAAATACCATTATAGATCATTGAGAATTTGTGCGGGGGAATATTTTTAGCTTGACAAATTTATGCTCACATTTTGCTGAGAGGCATCTACACATTTATTCTTCGATTTTACAGAATTTTATAAGCAAATAATTAAATAATCGCATTCTAGCAATGGCAAACAAAGGACTTGTTTGAACATAACATAATCAGTCTAAACATTCACAAACATATTATCACTTTGTATAAAGCTGAGCCCTGACACAACGTCAAGGTAGATATTCAAACCAGGGTACTTAACTAGAGGGGTGAAATGATAGTGTAATAATAAAATCTATGAAATATTACTTGTAATTGAGCTCCTTGTATCATATGGTTCTGTATCAAATTATTTATCATGCCCAAGACATGGAATTAGGACTTTAAGAAGACAACGTTTTTTGTAATTAAAGTAACTTTAATGATTGTTTCGATGCATTTAGTCGAGGGTAAGAGACAAGTTATTCTATTAAATCATGTCAACCAAACATAACTATGCTACAACTTAGATAACTTTAAGACAATCAACTTGCATACACACTTTCAGTCACCGATAAATACTATATACACATGTGTCATGACTTGATTACTCGTCCATGCCACATAAATATCAATTGAACACAATAATAGCCTTAACTTAACTTGCTGTAAAAGACAATAATTACAACATGCCCACTCTGTCACATACACACACCGCTGAAAACGCATTGGAATTTGCAACCTCAACACCAACAACTTAATTGTCTTCCTCCATGATGGTGTATGCAAGATATTGGGCATTATGACCAGGTTAATCACATTGCTCATCCCCTAATAGCCACACGGTCTGACCGGAAAACATGGCAAGCAGGGCATGTTGCTCCATGTTCTACTGTGCTTCAACAACTGGACACAAAATTCGTACAAATTGTGGAAAGTAGATTCTGATAAAAAATGGCATGTTCAAGAATTTGGCAAAGTCATTAAATTGAGCAAATTGTCCACCTGTGAACAGAATCCAACCAGCAACAAGTAGATTTCCAACAGGCATTTTCCTTACAAGTGGCTGTAACTGCTAAGTGCCTGAACAGCTGCCTGAACAAGTGTATGTCACTGACAGCATTGCTCCCTTTGTCGTTTTGTCACACTAACGGTCTGATTACCACAAGTCTGCCATCTTCTGGAAAAGTCCATGTTGTTGTCAAACACCAAATGCGTGGGCTGTAGAAGAGCCGGTACAGTTCCTTGAGTATATAAATATATAAGTATATATATATATATATATATATATATATAGAGATATATATATATATATATATATATATATATATATATATAGAGATATATATATAGATATAGAGATATATATATATATATATATATATAGAGAGATATCTCTATATCTATAGAGATATATATATATCTCTAGATCTCTATATAGATATATATATCTATATAGAGAGAGATATCTATATCTATATATATCTCTCTATATATCTATCTATATATCTCTCTATATATATATATATATATCTCTCTATATATATATATCTATATATATATATATATATATATATATACTGTGATGTTAATTGAGTGTCGATGTTAACGGCTAGTGTTGGTGGCAGGCTTTTTTGTATTATATAGGAGTATTCATTGACGACTGGGTGAGTTTAGCGCTTTTTGTACGGTAGGGTTATATGCAATATGTTATAGAATGAGACCATAAAGTGTCATTATGTTTCTTAGCCAATGTTAGGTGTTGATGTCATGTTCAATGCAGTTTATCGTGCCGTTTGCAATAATGGTCGTGATGTAACAGTTTTTTTAACTTTATAGCATTAATATGCAGTTGCACAAGCTGCATTTTTCATCCTTTTCACAAAAGCTTACGCGACTTTGACGTCAGTATTACTGCATCCGCCACAATAAAAAAAACATCTCTCATGGCCCACTTCTGTCATATTGAACTGCGTTAAAAAGCCGATCTGCCACAAGAAGCGTCCATGTTTTGCTATCGGCCTACACACAGCTGTACCATCGGTATTCATTATAAAATAGTCCTGAGATATTTACATATATATCATTAAAATTATGCGTAGTTAATCGGTCGATAATTTGTCACAGTAGGTTGTGTCAATACCTGTATAGTTATTATTCTTAATGTCTGATTATGTGTATTGTTGCCGTCATATCCATCAGTGAAACTTAAGTCAGTCTCGAAGTTGATTTACGAATTATCTGATTGTATCTGATATTGTAGTCGTGATGATGTAATGCTCATATTTGCTCCTCAGGATAGCGTAAACCAGACCGTAACCAGACCGAATGCATCTTGCAGTACTTGCAAAGGAGTGTGGGGGCTATACATTAAGGAGGTTCGCCACATTGACATAAGACACGGTAGGCAATAATGGAACTAGCATTGATGGGACAGTAGGATGTCCACATCTTACATGGAATTATACGAATCACAGTAGACAACGTTGCTGCTCGTGTGCTGAATGTTCTAATACCTTCCTTCGTTGCTTTGTGGGTTGGCTGTAGCAGACGGTGACATTGTTTGCTCATACTATAAAAGTCGGTGAGTTTGCATGCAACGTTTGTGTCTTAGACTGAAGAAGAAGAAGAAGAAGAAGAAGAAGAAGAAGAAGAAGAAGAAGAAGAAGAAGAAGAAGAAGAAGAAGAAGAAGAAGAAGAAGAAAGAAGAAGAAGAATGTATTTGTCTCCCGACAATAAATATACATACACATACTAATAATAAATTCACAACTCACACACAACTCAATCACAACCCCAGGAGACGGGCGTGGTTTAGCCACAGGCGGCTATCTTCCAACCACCCCGAAGATTTCTAAATAATAAAAGAGTACATGAGGTACATTTAAAAAACATAACCACCAATTTGTTCAGCCGGGACAATGATCAACACGTCCGGCGTCATTCCTCGCAGAACCTCCTAGCAACATCAACAACGGGCCGTTCTGTCTAGACATCTGGGCAACACTTTAATAGAGATACATTTGCCCGTAATGCCGATAGGAGCATAGACGGGTTATACGTTTGTTTCAAAATGACAATGCCTTGCATTGACCAAATATTTTGAAATTACAATAATAAACCCTTGACTGAAACCCTTATTCTGACATTTAGAACAACCATATGGTGAGGCTATAATAACGGCTGAAGAGCAGTATTTGGTGTGCTTTCTTTGGTTAAGGTTTCTTGATAATAAATGCACGACTCGAGTACAATTACATCAACATTAATCAATACATATGTATGTATGTATGTATGTTTATGTATGTATGTATGTATGTATGTATGTATGTATGTATGTATGTATGTATGTATGTATGTATGTATGTATGTATGTATGTATGTATGTATGTATGTATGTATGTATGTATGTATGTATGTATGTATGTATGTATGTATGTATGTATGTATGTATGTATGTATGTATGTATGTATGTATGTATGTATGTATGTATGTATGTATGTATGTATGTATGTATGTATGTATGTATGTATGTATGTATGTATGTGTATGCATGTATGTATGTATGTATGTATGTATGTATGTATGTATGTATGTATGTATGTATGTATGTATGTATGTATGCATGTATGTATGTTTGCATGCATGTATGTATGTATGTATGTATGTATGTATGTATGTATGTATGTATGTATTATATATGTATGTATGTATAAAGTTTATATTATCGGCACTGAAGTGAACTGCTAACCACAGGCCATTTTGTTTTCACAGTACGTAAATGAATATTAATTAGTTTCTCTTGAGCATATTTATTTCGACAACAGCCTTATTAATTATTCTTCTTTCTTATTACTGGTACAGAATAGCTCCTAACGCTGTGCAGCATACTGATTACTGTGAAACTAAGTTTGGCTTTGACAAACGTCTGCATGTGTTCAATTAACACCTTACGACAAATTTGTCTGACGCCTAGTTCCCAATAATCACATTTGCTTGCCAAATCACCCTAACTCATATGTGACCTACGAAATCTTGCTAAATTAGCGATTTTTCGAAATTGACACGCTGGCACATTGAACCTTCGGCGTCTGTATGATTCCGTACGTTTAAGCTACGGACAGGTGCATCAAGGAAGTGATATAACTGCGACAGCATCTGCAAATGTTATGGTAGGCTAACAATATGATGCAATTGTGCTACGAGGGTTATGATGAGTTTCAATGTCCTACGGTTGTTCAAGTTTCAACACGGTTCACTGTTGCTAGCGGGGCTTGCCAATGACGTGCTCGTTTTTTCACAATACCTACGCAATGGGTAGCATTCACTAATTTGTCGCTGGCTTCCTAAAGTTTATATCTATGTGGAAATGACTGAACAGCCTTACAGGAGGATGCCGCTTTTGCAACTCTAAGATGACATAGAGAGGGCTATTTTAAAGATTATTTTGTCAACTTATCCATTATAGACAACTTTGTTGGAATATATGAAAACAAAACAACAAAGCTAACGCGTTCTACCCTGACGTAATATTGCATTTCACAAGCGAGATCAATCCCTGGGTAAAGCGCATCATAATCGATAGAGCCGGACGTAGATAGGCCATAATCAATATACTATTTACTACAGTGGGGCAACGATATGCCTCAAATCGTTTTACAACGGTTTATCTTAAAGGTCATGCCAACTTCTTCCGACTCGATGTGATAAACAGGCGTTGTTGGTTTTCATAGGAAGGGAACTGCGTTTATTTTCTTGAGCTGCATACCATCCCCCCATTCATACCCAAGTCTGATGCGATCGATGTTGGTGTACAGCGAGTTACACCTAGTCTGCAAGGTCTGACCCGCCTCTGGCATTCACTGTCAGTAACATATGTCCTAACATCCGTCACCATAACACTATACACATGCCATATTGCATGTCGCTGCAATAAGACTTGGTTGGCATATTTGTTCTATATTTTGAACGCCCATGTAATATAATTTGGCGTGTATAGTTTGCGATGTGTATTATATCAACGTACACGGTTCAGCTGTAAGATACTCGATGAAATGCCCATGACACATTGTGTTATTTAGAACTTAGAGCACTTATGACACCAGCAATCTGTTGTAAAGGTTTTAATTAGTATTTATTGCAATGCTCCAACGGGTGGCTCAGTGATCAATTATAGCCCACCGATCGAACTAAATTGTCTGAGAAATAATACTCATTCATTAGGTTCGTGTATTGTTTTCGAATGAGTTTAGACCACACATACTATAGCGATTGTTTATGTGCAACCGGCTAACAGCATTGCAATGTGTCGCTTTTACCCCAGATATGTGGGGATACACGCGTGGACTTGCCGCTTGCAGCATTAAACAGCATTGGCCAGCATTTGAAACCTCTCGTCCATCCACTGATAATGCGAATGGACAATTAACATTTCCGCTTCAGTTCATTGACATCTCTTCGTGACCCAATCATCGACAGCAGAGAAGCAATAGATGTTGGATCGGCTGCAAGTGAACTGAAACGCAACCAAGCCAGTGTAACTGTCAATAAAACGCACGAATGAGGGCTTGCTTACAATGCAACTGATGCACAAACTGAATGTTGCAATATAACGACCACCACACCAACAGTCACGTTGTCTACTGTCATTCATTCCATCTCCTGTTGGGTTTGTGGTCCCTTATTTACTTGGCAACTCTGTGTAGATGCATAACAATCCTAAGCATTACCACGTGCCTGAAATGTTCGAAAACCCAGATATATTACAAACACGAATTCAAATATGTTCTAGGAGAGGCCATGAACTATTTCCAATGTGAGTTAAGGAGTAAACATTGCATCGGGCATCTAATCAGTCACCCACTAGGTGACTCATCCGTTTACATCAAGCCCAGTACCGAGGTCTGACACGCTGGCGTCCAGTGGTAATAACAGTATTCAATGCGGACGGCCCCATAGCAATGGACGTGAGAGATGTGTTCTGAGCCATTATATGAAGCCTTATTGCAGCCGAAAGCAATAAAACAAGATAAAACGTTAGTGCGGCGTCTCTAGTTTGTGTTGATGCGTTTCATACCCTTGGAATACATGAATACATGTGGACATATATCGTAAAGTAATCACAGAAACAAGCAGTTATCAAACATATATATATAAATAATATATATATATATATATATATATATATATATATATATATATATATATATATGTATTTATTTATATATATATATCAATATATTTGTCCTCTGATAGTTACAGGTATTTAGTTAACGAATATATTAGTAGGTGTGTCTTACATATTTGATTTATAATCAGAGCTACGAATTGACCTATCCGATTGCCACAATTACCGATCGCATCACACTTGGGGCTATACGGCAGGCGTTTGTCAGATCATTTGTGTAAGTAACGCATCTTTTGCAGATAATTATGTTTGATCATGCAGAGGGGGTGGCGATTAAACGAATATTTTAAACGATTAGTTATGTCAGCATCCAAATGAGTTGCCTGCATGTTTTGGCATCCGTTATACGTCGTGTCTTCCCGGTAAAAGATTCCTTGCCTGCAGTTATCGCTATTGGAAAGTTGTTGTTTATAATAGATATTTAGCCTATTGCATAATATTAAATAAAAAATCCTGCCTCAACGCATCACAACATGTATCCCTGCACCCGTATCAGGCAGAAAAAGGGTACATTGGTAGTCACCCGACTGAGTAAGATGCAGAGGTGATTTAATAGGGAGGTGTCTTTCTAGTCTACAGGATCAGGCTAAGTGTTTCTAGTTATTAGCCTATGTTCATTATTGTTATGGCGAACATGCGTTGCCTCGCCCCTTTTTCATCAGACTAGGCGAGATTTCACTGATGTGTAATTCTGATGTACTGACCAATGTATATGCAGGGCTATAATCTTTATACCGGTTTTTATCCTCAAATTTAAGTCATGTTACATCGGTCCTAGCACTGGTTCACTTACTTGATGCCTTTTAAGCTATGCATTGCCGCATGACGAACCACTGCTATATGCTTTATGATAACGTGAATGAAATTGGGCCCAGTTCCTTTGTTAGCAAAACCGTTTGCATGTTAATGCGTGATGTAATTGCCTTTGGGTGCGGTTGATGGTATTATGTCCGTGTATCCTAAAATAATTGAGTGACATATTTTATGCTATGTCATCTAGGCTTAGTTGTCTAACTAATCTTGCCGTCTACAATAAAGCCGCTTCAACAGCCACAGCCTGTTCCGGTAGCGTCTCTCTTCCGCTGCATTCCTCTGTGTTCTCTAAATCAGCACATGTACCCTTGGTAATTAATTTTTGCAAAAGCTCTCCCTATATCACTCAGGAGTAGCAGATGCGGCAACCTCCTGTAAGGCTGTTGAGTTATTTCCACTAAGATGTTAATCGTAGAAAACCAAGGACAGCTTAATGATTTGCAATCCGTAACGTACTAATATTACACCACGCCGCGAAAAATGCTGCGAAAACGACAAAATATAAGCCGTGCTGGAACATGAGCGACCGTAGCCAATCCAAACTTATCACAAAAAATTGTAGCACAATCGTATCATATTAGCAGCCTGCCATAGCATTTAGCATATATATTCATATATACGTGTTGATATATGCATAAATATGTATATATATATTAATATACATATATTATATATACTTATATATACATATATATTATATATGGATATACACCCTATATATATAGAGATAGATATATATATATATGTATGTATATATATATAGATATATAGGGATGTATATATATGTATATAGAGAGATATGAAATATATAGAGAGAGATCTCTAGATAGAGATCTATATAGATATAGAGATTCTCTATATATCTATCTCTATATCTCTATCTCTTCTCTCTCTATCTAGATATTCTAGATATCTATATCTCTCCCTCTCTCCTCTCTCTCTATCTATATCTATCTCTCTATAATCTCTCTCTCTCTCTCTCTAGAGATATATCTCTCTCTATTTCTCTATATCCTATATATATATATATATCTATATATATATTCTCTCTATATATATCTATATCTCTATATATATATAGTGATATCTATATCTATATCTATCTCTCTATATATATATATATATAAAAAATATATACATATACGTTTGGATCTCAACTCCAAATTGGCACATGACCTTTAGTACGATGTGTATAGCATTAGGAGGCAATGTAATAGATGCGTTGTGATTCAAGACAGATCTACCTGTTAAGCCTCCTTATATGCTTCAATTGCTTAAAGGGACAACATCGGTCGTATTGTATAGCTGCACAACAGATATTTTCCCAAGCAGAAATCGTTTTCCTTGAAGTATGTGCTTGGCATTTTCAATCCAACAGTGCAGAACAAGAAGCTTACAAGATAGCCAGCTGAGTTGTTCTAGTGAGTGGTTAGCATGGGGGCAGTTATTGTTTTAAATGGTGCTTTGCAAGGTAAGCCATAGTGTATACATATCTGAGCTTTGTTTCCGCAATCGCTTCTATTCACAATTGCATCGATATTGTGATCAAGTATCAACATTTATTTCGTTTGTCATAATGACCTTTTACGAAATCCGACTCCTAGGTGAATTTACGATATCGCAACAATTGTCAAACGGCACAATGCACCTATATATTCACGAAGACGCACTGAAATATATTTAATGTTGACTATGGTAGCTTGCACATGAAAACATTTTCACCCGTTTGGCGAATATTGTCACCTGCGGGTGTACAATCGTCACTCCTACATCCCGATGGCTTCTGGTATGGTACCTTCCCTGCTCACTTCCACACGTTGGTGTAAAAGCTTATAATTTTCAGCCGTTTGACTCATAGACGGCTCTGAATGGCGATGTCTGTCTTTAGAATCACTGCAAGCTCATTGTCTGAGCGTGGATATCTTAGCAGAAACTTAAAAGCCAAAGTGTGGCGTAACCATTTTTTCTATATCGCTGTGGTGACACAATGCCGACCTCCGACTATTTATATGTCATATCATAAGCCACAGGTTTAATATTGAAGGTCATGACATGACAGCCTTCGCCAGCACAACAGAAGACTGTTAGCAGCAACTCAGGTTCATTTGTAGCCACACCACTATATGCTGGTAATGTCGCAGGGCCGTCGGTTCGCAGTGTTGCATCCATATAAGACTGAATACTCATCGTGGTTCGAACGCATTTTACAGGACCAGAGGCAAAATGATGTGACAGGATGCGCCCGATAGCAGCATCAAAGCTTCTAACACAGGAGGTGATTTTCTAGTGGTGTAATATTCGTGCGGTGCGTCTCATTTTGAGGTACTCGTGTGAGTGAAACTAAGCACTCTGCCTTTAGAATGAGAACATGTTTTGATAAAACCGTATATACTTCTCGTATCTTACTTGTATTAGTTGGCGGGGAGCTGGCTAGCGAATCGTTCCAGCAAATACCTCAGTACGCGACGCATCGTAAGTCTTGGTATTTTGCAAGATGATTTGGCGACATTAGTATAGAAAGAAACGTTAAGTTGACAGCTCTTGGCTGGTTCCGTACGGCAGTGTATATATATTATATATATATATATATATATATATATATATATATATATATATATATATATATATATATATATATATATATATATATATATATATATATATATATATATATATATATATATATATATATATATATATATCTATATATATATATATATATATATATATATATATATATATATATATGGCCGAGTTAACAGGTATTCAGAAACAGTTTGCATTGGATGTAATACAGCTGTTATTTGGCAAACTATAGAAGCACAATACATATATGTTATCTATTCCCGCTTTTCTTATATTGTCATGCAATTTTGAAGAAGATCACAATGGTACAGAGGGATGTATTGTAGCGGGAAGAATCAAACCAGCTGCCTCGCAAGACCTATCTCTCTTCTGCTGGACCCTGGACACACTATCTGCTAAGACGTCATTGTTACTGCATTTTAAATAAGAAACTCACTAAATGCACATCCTGAAAGGAGATATAAGGATACGTTGGCGAATGATAATTTATATTAAAATGTCTAGACACATTGGCTACCAGGCTTGCAGGTTACGACTTATACATGCATGTACATTGACAACACAGCCGAGGAAAAGCCAATTACCATTCTCCGTTTGACTATATATAGCGCTTTCTGGCGGATATCAAAGACGATATGTTGTCCACTTAACACCAATTTTGTACTTTGTCAGGTGATTACAATATGGCCTTATCCATTAATCCAAAATTAAACAGTTTCTAAGCAGTTCTGCAAACGTAAATTTACATGGCATGACAATGCCGCATAGAATTATTGTAGCACACTGTTCAGCACGATCTACGCTTGTGCCAGTAGTAATGATATTCGACTATCAGCCCGTATGGTACACAAATAAATAATTAATTATGACGTAGTGTAAGACAATGACGATTGTCATGATTAAAAACGGAATAAATCACAAATAGTTGTGCGGCAATGGCTTATATAATGAATTCGCTACTACATGTATGGGGCTGATCAGTCTAGTCTTAAAATGCAGCATAATGATATTGATTCAACACATGAAAACACTTAATGAAAAGCCTTATTTCTTGAAGACTACTGTTGTTTGTGCACTGTTCCTGCAACAACACGACATACGAAGCTTTGCAAAGAAGTCTAGAAGTATTATAGCCGGCCGAATTGCTGAGTAAATCCATTGAGCTCTGAAACAAAATCGATGCCATCACCATAATGCATTGATATCGAAATAAGTGGATCTGTAGTGCACCCGCTTTTCATGGGAGGTGCTGAATAACCTCGTGCCGAGGAAGAGTATGATATAAGGGAAAACATAGTGTACGCACGGAAAGCGATTGTGGATCAAACACGTCCTTTCGTTGTTGTGTTTTCCTTTACATTCGTGAACCTTATTATCTATTAAGTGTTAAAAACCTATATTAATATGTTTGGAGGCCAAGCGCAGTCGTGGAACTGAAAACGCTATCATAACGCTATGCCATGTACGTTTCTTATCACATTGTGACTATTAGCGTTATTAACATGTGCATTAAAATAACATTAGGCAGGGACGGTACCATGCCGCTGTTCAAGGTGACCTTGCGACATATTTACGTGGCACAGGCCGTTTTGACTAGTAACGTTATGATGACGCAAATCTACGTATTGCTGACAGAAATGCGAAAGGAGTGTGTGCATCAAGAAGCGAACACAAACTAGGAGACAAATATATGAATCGTACACCAGTTAATCATCGGCACATAAAAACTTTGAGTTTTCATAACATTTCAAAACATGAATTTCCTACATAAGATAAGTTAAATATTCAATGTGGTCAACATTGGCATGAACCTGTTATTTTTCCAGACGTATGAAACATTTCGAGCCCGGTATATGAACAAATACAACGCAGCATATGAACAAATACAACTTATCATTTTAGAAGGATTTTATTTTAAACAAAGTCAGGTACAGCACAGTACGAATCGATTGGAGGAGAGCACACTAACCATGAAACCCATACTTTACAGCAAAAAGACTGGCCGTCATAAATTAATACTGTTGCTTGGATAACAACTAAGTGAGGGGCCATCAAAACTGATCTTAATTGATGTCAAATCATACCGCACAGATCAAATAAGCTAATCAGCCGTCACATGATAAGCCCGAATGCAGAGATCGCTGCTGGCCCGTTATTACTAAACCTGACGTAAAACCCTTCCGAGGTATTGCCAGGGGGAACAATATCTCCAGCCGCATATGTTGCGTAGCCCTGTGGTAAAAGCTTCATTTATTCATTACGCATGCATACGCACTAGCCTCTTGGCCATCACATGTTAATATTACAGCATTTGTAATTTATGCGCATCACAACCAATCCTAAAAATAGTGATTATATATCTACACTTAACTATTCTACTTACAGATTAAAGCTGTAAGACATATTGTGATATATGATCCTGCTCACGTGAATCCCTCATACTAGCAGTTTGACACACCCCGTGTTTCCAGTCTGTTCGGCTGTTGATTTGGGTATTGTGCGCTCTGCTTGGATTCTTAAAAGCATGAACAAATAAGACGTCCTCTGTTTACATTTCCGTTATATTCACGCCTTTTGGATAATATACTCAAATGAGCTCATTCTGTTTCTCAAACGTGTTTGCTGTCATTCTGATCAAGGCGTTTTTAATTACGGCGCTGGTGAATTCTGTTGTATGCTACATCCACCTTAATACCAGCTACATCCAACTTAATACAAAAGGCGGCCAGAATACTGGGGGTTGTTAGCCTATAGAAGTACACAATCCGTAGTATTTTAAACAATGACTGCCCTGTACGGCCTACTAGGATGTTTTAACACGCTCGAAGAAACCTCGACTCGCTATGTTCTCCACTTGTTGTTTTTCCACGATGTCTGATTGTTCATTAGATACAGACATGTTCTATTGACCGTCATTGTGCTACGTCAATTACTGGATCGATCAAATAGATCACTTAAAAACTGACGTATTTGTGGCACGGCAAATGTTTTGAACCGATGCAGCGTTGCTAACGATTGCGATGATGTCCATGTGCTTGATGCAGTAGCCCAGATATGGAGTATGTATAACATGCACGACTGTTTTCATTTTATGAAAGCCACCGTATGCTTTACAAGCGGAATCAGGTGGCTTAAATACATAACATGAAGATTTGTTTTGGGTTTGTAGTTGATTAAAATATTCAGCTTCGATGACAGAAGTCTTAAACTCTTCAAGTACACGTTCTTTCATAAGACCAACGCCTCTTCCATCAAGCACACCGGAGTTCAGTGAATGCAGAAGACCGAACTGATGCACCCGTGAATGATTGGTAACTACGTAAGACGATCTGTGTCTAAGAATGGTTATGCTGGGATCACAGCTCGCAACCATTATGTGACAAGTGCCAGAATACCACTTACGTCGATAGTACGTATTATGGCTTATACGTAAAGTTGACGCATTAAACCGCTCACTGAGGCTAAGGCTGATGTGAAAACAGTCAAAAAGATTCAATATGTTGTATTAGCGAATTCACAAATAACGCTGTTTTTCATTGCCGTGTATGGTTATTTCATAGATAACAATTACTCTAAAGTGATGGATTAGTGGCATAAAAACTATGATTTATGGGTTAGTAATACAAATAGTAACTTATTTGGCATTGAATGTGATATTGAAGACTGCTTATTTCTGAGATAACGTTGATAGGTGTCCATATTGATGTGCCAAGCAATCAGTCGGTGAAATCATGTATTCCAAGGGTATGAAACGCATCAACACAACAAAGAGACGCCGCACTAACGGTTTATCTTGGTTTATTGCATTCGGCCGCAGTAAGGCTTCAGATAATGGCTCAGAACACATCTCTCATGTTCACTGCTAAGGGCCCACCAGCATTGAATACTGGTATTGTCACTGGATGCCAGCCTATCAGACCTCGGTATTGGGTACTGGGCTTGATGTAAACGGGTGAGTCACCTAGTGGGTGACTGATTAGTTGCCCGATGCAATGTTTACTCCTTTACTCACATTGGCTATAGTTGAAAGTAAAAAGAATATTAGAAATGACTAAGTATTTCATATGGCTTCGCCTAGAACATATTTTCAAATCGAGTTTGTTATATATCTGTGCTGTTCAATCATTCCAGGTCCATGGTAATCCTTAGGATGTTAATACACCTACACTGAGCCGCCGAGGAAATTGGGAACTACAAATTCAACAGAGGATAGAACGAATGACAGTAGACAACGTGGCTGTTTGTGTGGCGGTCGTTATATTCAGTTTGTGCATCATTTGAATTGTAAGCAAGCCCTCATTCGTGCGTTTTGTGGCAACATTGGCTTTGGTGTATCTCAATTCACATACAGCCGTTTCAACAATGACTGTATGACAGTGGTGAATTAGAGCTGATGCAGGTGCACATATTGCTGTAATCGACCAGTTATGCTTTGTCCAGCTTTTACAGTGGTATTATGGCTCCTCCACTACATTTGCACGATTTGTCGATGATTGGGTCACGAAGAAATGCCAATGAACTGAAGCGGAAAGGTTAACTAGCAATTCGCATTATCAGTGAATGGACGAGAGGTTTCCAATGACGGCCAAGCGGCACGTTTACGCATGTATCCCCACATATCAGAGGTAAAAACGACATACTGCAATGCTGCTCGCCGGTTGCACATAAAAATCGCTTTAGTACCTGAGGTCTAAACTCATCTGAAAACAATATATGAATGAATGGGTATTGTTACGCAGACCATTTAGTTCAAATCGAGCAATGAGCCACCCGTTAGAGCGTTGCAATTAAACCAACAAATCAGATTGCCGTTGCTATAAGAGCTCTTAGTTGATTAGTCTTACCAGCTAACAATATGTTACGATAGCTGACTATTGCACGTTCTTTTACTTAGTGCGAAGAATGCGAACGTGTAGGTCTGGATTCAGGTTGTTTAGGATATATGTTGATAATGCGCCTAATCGTTGTTGAATGATTTAGCTTAAAGCTTCTTAAAACATTACTGCTTGTGTTCAATTTCATGAATCATTTTACAGTCATTTAATCATACGAGAAATGCGCAGAGCAATTCGGAGCACTAATAAGCCCCATATCGCCAAATCGACATTACCGACATGGCGAACTACATATATACTTTTTGCAGTGATATATAACTAAGAGTGAAGCAATTACCAAGGTGGAATTGACCAATGTGTGTCAAAAACTGATGACAACATTTTGAAAATGTAGCAATGATTTACCCACTTTAGGCTGCGTTGTAATGGGGCATAGTATCGATTGAGCCATGGTTTATCTACAAGTTATTACCTGGATATTATTTAATTTGCAAACAACTAGAAACTCAACACAAAGGGAGGCATACCAAGCGCCAAGCTATGCAGCCAGGTATGTTCAATTTATGTACCCTTTGGATGAATAGTAGAGGAAATTCAGAAAATAAAAAAAAGAAAACCAAAGAAATACCTGAAAAATAGGGAGCTGAGCAGCTTTCAGACTGAGGACAAAAAGTGATAAATAGTTAGTTGGAAAGAAAAGAAATTACCCTGCTTTTAGACCCATCCTAATGTGGAAACGATTTGGAGAAAATTGGTACTGTGACAATTAAGTTTTGTACAAAAAAGAGAACACGGGCACCAAAACAAGAAATCGTATTAGAAAAGGCAACACTCCGCAATTAAACCGGTAAGCACATTTTACAATGTTATCCATGATAAAATATTGTTCGATACATTCTCATTTCCATATCTTTATGAAGTTTTCTTGTTGAACGTTCATTACCCATAGTCTTATCCTCTGCAAACTCTCCTAATTCCGTGTTTCCAAGTATTACGGCTACCAAAGCTGAACCACTAAACATGCGCTAGCAAGGCTATTGATTAAAAACTATAATAGTTGAGGTACTGTGGTCCACTGTTTGCAGGATATTTAACGGCAATGAGCGTGCCTCCCATAGATCAAATAGTACAATGGAACTTTCATCTGGAACAGCAGATACTAGCCACCTGCTTCCACTCTTGTGGTGTTGCTGGATGACACCACCCAATTAGCATACTCTGCCAGAATACCCTAACGCACTGCAGGAAGTATTCTGCTGATGGTGATGAACACAATTCCATATTGAAGGGATCTGTAACTATTTTCTTTTGCATGTCGTCATGTGGTGATAATCACTCGCGCCCGAGTCCAAACGTTCGGTAACGAAGTAGTTTAACTCTTCTCAAGAGTTCTTGAAACAGAGCTAATTCTATTCTTAAATAGTTGCGGAAACTTGGTTAAGCGCATTTATTATTATATCATTACGTCTCTTTAAAGGTCACCTTAACAGCCACAGCCTGTTACGTTAGCGTCTCTCATCTGCTGTATTCCTCCTTGTTCTCTTAATCAATGTATGTGACTTTGATAAGTAAATTTCTACAATAGCTCTCTTTATGTCACCCTCGAGTTGCAGAAGCGGCATCCTCCTCTAAGGCGGTTGAGACATTTCCACAAAGATATAAAGGTAGGAAGCAAACGACAGATTAATGAATGCTGCCAATCTGAATACAAATGCTGAAGTGAAACATATTTACATTCATTTACTTACTGTAAAAATGGACATGATATCGTGTTGTAGTTAACACCAATTTTTTTTTTTGTACTGCGCAAACGAGCTGACATGTTACTCTAATTAACTCAGTGCCGACAAATGTGTTCTGATGAATTGCATTCATCACGTTACCGCCTTAGTGCGATACTTGCATTGTGGAATCTTACATTTGTTACTGCAAGAATTGGACGCAATTGTTACGATTTTGATCCGTCACTACATAGTCACGGCTGCAATCCGACTAGACAAAATCCACCAAGTCCTGGTCCACAAAGTTAAACAAAAGGATTAAACCTAATAGCCAACGTTCATCGTTGCTGCAGTCTTGGTTGGTCATTTATGCATCTAACAAGGCACGTTGGCCGACGAGCTTAAATGGCTTTATAAGTCATTTAAGTTTCTACCCTGCAACTGAATGTCATTCACGTCTTAGTAGATGTGCAATTCAGCGTATCACGATCGCAATGTCCACCATTTTTAAGTCCTGAGCATCATCTTTTGCTAGCACTAAATGCTAGCCAATATATTCAACAAACCACTATTGCTGTTAAACAGCATTCAGGTTGCTCTACGTGCAGCTGCATCTGCCATAAACATTTTTGGCATTTGATATCCATTATCTACAGAGAGCCAAACTAAAACATATATTCTTTCATTTTCCATAACAAGGGCAGAAAATCAGGTACCTTTCACATGCGCGTATAAAAGCAAAGTAGTTTTACTCATGGTTAAATTAAATATCCACGACATCCATAAAGCAATTGCACTCCATATTCGTTGGCATCGGTACCATACTAATCATAATGACACTGCTCATAGTTGACTGATGCTATAGAATATCATAGATAACTAATTTGTCGTAAATAGTCGCCTTGCAAGCGGCTGACTCAGTTTACTGGCTTTTCCTTTATTCTACTTTGCTTTTGTCGCATTCCATTATAAAGTAACACATGCGTCCAATGCCGGCCCTTCGGCTTCAACTATGATATTCTGGCATTTCCACATCCACTCGCCGTTGCGATCAAATAATTTAGCATAATAGCCATTATAATCTTACGCATGCGCAGCGTTAATCTTTCTGAACACAAAAGCAAAGTCTTCTGGGACCGATTCAATTAATCTATTGCATCGCGCTGGCTTGAGCAATATGTTAATGTGCTGAATGTATACATCGACAGACCAAACTAAGCCTTTGCGTTTTTGGCTGGGCGTTGTGTCATTGGTTGATAGTATATGACAGCATGGCTCTTCAGTTTTAACAACATTGCGTCTTTCAAACCTAGGATATATCTTGGTTTCTGCTTCATGGCTACATGTAGGCTTTAATGTAAATGTTTGTACAAAATATCAGTTCGCTGAGAGAGATGACCAGATGTTACTCGTATGCATTCATACATACATACATACATACATACATACATACATACATACATACATACATACATACATACATACATACATACATACATACATACATACATACATACATACATACATACATACATACATACATACATACATACATACATACATACATACATACATACATACATACATACATACATACATACATACATACATACATACATACATACATACATACATACATACATACATACATACATACATACATACATACATACATACATACAAACATACATACATGCATGCATGCACGCACGCACGCACGCACGCACGCACGCACGCACGCACGCACGCACGCACACACACACACACACACACACACACACACACACACACACACACACACACACGTACGTACGTACGTACGTACGTACGTACGTACGTACATACATACATACATTTTATTCCAGCTCCCCTGGCAGAGCCCTGTTCTGATTATTACGATGGCGTTGTGCTGATTGGATAGGCGAGTGTACATTATGATGGCAAGGGCTATTGCTCTCGGTAACATAATTCCGAGCGTTGAATGCTAAGACAATCATCATCATCACTTTCTCGTGAAAGTTCCAATTATGAAATGTGACAATACAATGTATTTGCTAATGGTTATGGAATACTTTTGGAGTCGCGTTTTTATTATCACGAAACCGTAATCAAAGAAAACACTCCAAATACTGCTCTTCGGCTTTTATTTTAGCATCACCATAAGTAGTATAGATGTTAGCGGTACTGGCACACCTATCTCATATGATTATGGCACACCTATCTCATATGGGTGCAACCCAGAAAACACACATATACAGGGTGACTCACATGAGCCAGCGAACCGCTCGCACCTCCCCCCACCATATGAGCCCAGCCCTTCCAGCCCCTATGGTATAGGCCCACACCAGTAGTTAGTCACCATAGAGGTCATTGAGTGATAAATATCTGCGACCGTCGCTGTAAGTTCCAGTTTTCACGCGGTTGAGGTCCTGTATAAACTGGGCAACCTTAGCGTCGTTCTTCTCGATAAAGTCGGGATCGGGACGAGCGGTTATCAATCTCATCGTAAAGAGCTTCCAACAGTAGAAAGCCCCCGTCGGCCTCTCTGTGATCCCACTCGGTCTTCCCAACCAAGGACCGTGATGCTCCTGTTCCAAGCCCAGGCAACTATTAAACCTCCCGTTCGCACTATAGTCGCCGTCTTCAAGCCCCTCAATGGACACCCACCCCCAAGCCACCGTCTCCTTATACTTCTTCTGATCCTTGTGATACACCTGGTTATACGTCTCAGCTCTCCCCAGGTCCTCAAAGGAGCACAACCTGAAAACGCAGTCGACAAACACCCCGATGGTTGCCACCGGACTGTGGTGCAACCCCAACAGAACCTGAGGCTTATACATATTCGGAATCACCCTCCCAGGACTCCTAGTGTAGGGGCACTTTATCTCGAGCAGCACAACCTCCTCAGGATGCCCCAGACAGACAGCATCCACTTCAGCCTGCCGGATTGGGAGCACACAAAAGCCATCCGGAGAGTAGGCCGTCACGCCGCCCTCAATATAGATATTATTTCCGTAGACCTTGGTGTCGTACGCCTTCTCCAATACCGCAATTGCAACCTCCTCAAAAGTCGTACCCCAGAGGCAGGGTGCGCTAAAGCGAACACCCCCGTTGCTATTTTTTCTGTCAGCTTCTTGCTATAGCTGCTGAAGTAGTTTTTCCCTATGATAGAGGAGTAGTCATTTCCTCCAACGCAGCCCTTCCTCGTGGTCTCCCACTGGTCCGTATTTTGTTTGACTCCAGTATGATCGTTGCAGAAAGATTTTATCGCCGCCTCCATTATATCTAGCAACCCCCACTCTTCAAATGGACTGTCAGGGTCATACCTTAGCAGGTCTAGGGGGCGATTCTGCCGCTTTCAAACATTTTGCTTTAATGTCATTTTTCATTTGACTATATTTCATTATCTCGACCGCAACGAGCTTAAACTCATCATCTGAGATATACCCATCTTCAAGGTATCAGGTCAACTCGACACCTTGCCAACTCGACCCCAGTATATTCCCAACTCGACACCTAACCTGCTACCAACTCGACACCTCGCCAACTCGACACCTGTTTCCGTTTTTATTGTAATGTGAATAGACTAACTGTGTTTGCTTTTAATTTACAATTCAATATCTGTCAAGTGTTTTGTGTTTTAATAAAAAAGTATCTATCTATCTGCATACTTAAAATCAAATAATTACGTGTGTTAGCGATGCATTGATGGTTGAAATTTTACTGCGATAACTAATAGCAGTTAACCGCACACATTTTGGGGCAAAAACTTTTATTTCACAAATACATAAGTTAGAATATGAAAGTAAGCTGCTAAGATACAACGACTTATATTACAATAAAACAAGTAGGAACACATACAGCTTGGGATACAGCGCCACAACTGAAACCATAACCAAACAAATGTACTCTTTAATTCTGGACAGGACCCGTCAAATGTGCGCAAGCTCGCAGTAGCTTCCGAGCACTCCTTTCCCCAACAATAAATTCCTCCCAATATTTGAACAACTTTGCTTGAAAGTTGACATATTTTCTTCGCTGATAACGACGCAGCTTATTCAATGACGCGCAAATCAAAGTGTTTGTGTTCTGTACGTCGTGACAAATGAGTTGTGAAAACGCGAGTACACGATCAAGGGGTACATGACGTGACACATGGTGAGTTGTGAAAACGCGAGTACACGATCAAGGGGATACTGTGACGTGACACATGGTGAGTTGTGAAGATCTACATATAAATTTTTTATTTTCATGATCACATTAAAATTCTGAAGTGATAGAAGACAATTAACGTACATTTTTTGGGTGTTAAGATGGCTTACCAGTGATGAAGAAATATTGATGTGTATACTTGGCGTCGGCACTAAATAAATATTTTCTTCAACCTTCCTAGATGACTGTAGTGATATACATTTGTTCAGATCATATGATAGTACTATGGTATTGAAGTATATACGGCAATGTAACAAACAATATTTTGCATGAGTTTGGTACGACAATGTTAGGCGGCATAGGTTTCATTACTAGTACATCTGGTTCAATAGTTATGAATCGCACTTCGATGCGTCAACATTCATCTAAAGACATAAGCTTACTTACCATTATGATCCTTTTACATGAATATACATAATTGATATTTGTTAATATCAAAGATAAACGAGCGTATAAAACAAATTCAATAGAGTTTCTTTATTTCAAATGTTTGAGACAAGAGAGACACGATTTCTGTAATTACGCGTCATTCAGCACAATCGACATTATATAAAAAAACCATGAAAATATGCTATATTTTTGGCCCGTGAACACGAGGTCATAATCATCACATACCAGCACATGCAGAAATTACGTTGCTTAACATATAACCTCAAACATATACCCTAAAACATTATATTAGAACATTCATCAGAACACCTCATTTAGATGGTCGATCAAAGGGTGTCGAGTTGGCTTGCGGTCGAGTTGGCTGGGTGTCGAGTTGGTAGTGGCAGGGGTCGAGTTGGTAAGGGGTCGAGTTGGCAAGGTGTCGAGTTGACCAGCATTCATCTTCAAGCGCCGCCGATACAATGTCAGCAATGGTATTCAATTTGCTCTGAGCGAGAATGCGGATCTTGTCATGCTTTTTTAACTTAATGGTCAGCCGCCTACTGATGAATTTTCCAGCAATTACAAGTAGCCCACAAGCGGCTCCAGTAGCACCCAACACTGTGGCAATAGGAATGGCAACTATTGTAGACATTACACCTGCACCACTTGCGCCAAGACACATACCCACAGCAACTAAAGCAGTGTCTACAGCGTCCACTGAGTTTACTGCACACCTATATTTTTTGTACATAGCACCATATTTTTCAATTTCTTTCTCAAGGTATTGCTTCTTAAGACTGATCTCATTCAGCCGATAGGAGTGCCCCAGATCACATGGAGGAGGCTCCAGATTTAACGGTGCAGTAATTGGTTGTTGTTTCATACTGTCTTTGTATACATAAGTCTATATATCAAGTTCAATTAGGAATGAAGCTACAGACCAAGTCGCCCCTCTGTTTTGTGCGGTTGCATAAAAGTTAATAACTTTGCCTTCTTCCAGCTGTAAAGGCGGTTCTAAATATACTACAACAGCCCGTTGGTCAGCAGGCTACCGCTTGATTCGTTCCATTAATAACAGGTACGACTGTTATAGCAGCAGTATCAGCATCAACACCCGAAGACAACCCCATACGAATGATCTTACCACCACATGTCATGGTATATCCACAGCTTGAGTCTTGTGAGTCTCGACTCCTAGCCCCATGGCCAAACGACCACTCATATCCTCTGCGAAGGGGGCCACTTGCTTCTGCCCAAATAGTAATGAGATGTTTCGTTTGGGAGCTTATGTGTTCTCTCAGGTCCCTGCGATGCTGTCTATGTCTGTCATCAACATACTTTTTATTAGCAGCATCTTTATGCGATATTGGGTCTCCCAACAGAACTATTTTATTATCTCCCATTTCAAGGTCTCCGTACATATCATCACCTTGTTTACTAACGCGTGAATTGGCTGCGGTAGTTACCAGATCTATTGTGTTTTGGTATGACATTGCTTGTCCTCCAGAGGATGGAAGGCCTATCGTAGGAAGTCCCGTGATCATGTTGCCATCCATATTAAGATCCCCTTCCATTGTGTCCCCTACGGCACTTATTTTTTGTGAGTCACCAATAGATACATAGGTCTTTGTGGCATATTCCGAGAGGTCAGCACCACGCACAGTGCTTGCCGGTTTTTGCCTAGGTCCATAAATACTCGTTTTTATTGACATCTTGTAAATTCAAGAACAACGCTAACAGGTAAGTCGTGGTTATCCAATAGCCTTCCTTTATTATCACATAACTGAACCTTTAACTCATGCACTGTTCCGCTAGTGACACGCTTACAGACAGGATTAGCGATGTTCGTGGTTATAATATCACCGAAAGAGTCACCCTCTAAGCCAAAAACTTCAAGAAGCGTAGTTGGCGCACCATCTAGCATGTTGTGCGTGGTGCTGACTTGATTGAGGTGAACATAAATTGTGTTAAAGATGCTAAAGTTAATGGGCCGGTCACCTATGTAAGTACCTGAAGGAATTAATTGCCTACCCTTACCGTCATCAAGACCCAACATTTTTAACACACTGTCTGATATGCGCGCAGCCCCATTATCAAGAATTGTTAGGGTAATAACCCCATTTACAGCATTAACCTCTAAACCAAGACCTATTGATGTAATCTGCTGCTGAAGAAGGCTGAAACTCCAGAGACCAGGTTTTAATTGGACAGATCCTCCCTCTTCTGAAGTTCTTGACTGCCATTGAATGGTCTCGTTTGATTCTAGATTGTACCAGCCCACAGTATACGTGATTGACCTTAGGCCAACACATAGATCGCCCGCAGTGTTGTCAATAGGTTTTTGCAGGGACACAGCGTCGCCGCTTTGAACATTTGACAGAGTGTGATACATAGCACTATGAATAAACAAGCCTTTAGTTTCAATAGAAAAGCTACATATAAAGTGGGCGGGGTGTATCCAGCCTCATATGGTGTGGGAGATAAACTAACCCGTCAAACAATTCAAGTTGTTCACAATGGTGGTACATTCACAGCAAAGTTTCCTGATCTATTCAGTAACTATAAGGTGCCACCGGTAACAGCGGACAAAGTAGTAAAAGACTGGTTGACAAATCCAATGCAGTTTTGGAAGAACCAGGTAAACTTTGCAGTGTGGTGTGCAACATCCGGCTGCGGTGTGTCATCCCACGACCACCTCGAGGCTGGGATTCCACTCGTGAAAGCTCTCTACACCTTTCACCTTTATTACACAGTGCGTCGCCTATTAGCAGAACTGCAAGCGCCTCTACCTCAGGATCATGCCTATGACCCCTATAACAATACATATGACAAGAGGGCATATGAGAGACTCTGCACTAACTTTGTTGTTCAACCAAACACAGACTGGCGCCAGAAGGTAACCATAGCTAATAGTGGTCTTGGTATCTTATATGCACATGATGCGTATGGTTACGGGAGTGTCGTCAAGGTTGCTGGTCGAAACGTTCGTTATGACCCTACACGGATGGCCTTTGAGGCGGAAAAGGATACAAAGTCAGGTTTTGCTCACGCAAGTAACCTACAATCCTTTCAGGAGAGAATGGGTGCTGTTTTACATCTAGCACAGGGACCTGAAGCAGACGAGGCCTGGAGTACCTTCATACTGAACACGTCTGAGGGTTTTACACAAACCGGCGTTGAGCGAATTAACGACAGCATCAGGACCTATGTATGGGCCATTCTTGAGGCTCAGGCGCAGACCCGCTCAGAGATACTAGGTGTTGGAACGTCCTTTGATGCTCAAAAGCAATTTCAGGCCAACGTTGAGGATGCCATCAACTCCCCAGTGGATATTCCTTCATCTATCCGACGGTATCAGAACGTCCTCTAGAATGCCTCTTCAAAGGTTGATTATGTGTTTGGAACGGGCCTGTACATGGCTCCGTCTGATATGAGCCTCGCCATTGGAGACGTTGCTGGGTACAACAATCTGATTACCATTGCAACTGAGGAGCAGCAGATAGGCAGCAATGCTGATGTCAACTCGGTTCCGGTGGTTCCGGATAGAGGAAGCTTTGACCCTCCGCCAGATACAGATACAGTTATGGAACTCTCCTCTCCAGGGCCCGCCCCTATGACCGAGACCGGTCTGCGTGGGGCGCATGAGGATGAGAAAACCGCTCTTATTGTAGGCGGAATCGCTATAGGCTTATCTGTGCTTTGGTTTGCTACGTAGTAAGTCACGGAGTATCAGGAGGATAACTCCCCCCACCGCCACAACTGCGGCCCATACATGTTCTGCCATCCAACCAGCCACCTTTGCAGCTGACGTAAGCAGCCATGATAAGATGGAGCCAATGATTCCTGGAAGGGCAGCTGCTGCCTTTCCGGCAGCCTCAATACGGGAACTCCGCAGGTCCTGCAGCTCTGCAAGCTCATTTGCTTGGAATCTCCATGCTCGACTATCACCCCTCCCTTCCTCCTCCAGGCTTGCCATTTTAGCTTCCCGCTGTTTTATATCCCTTTCTAACTCAGTTATCTTAGCTAGGTTGTTGACCAGCTCACCCCTCTGGGTCTGCATAGCCTTGTCAAGCCCCATAAGTTCTCTGAGTGGTAGTTCGTTGTCTGTTTGTGTACCTAGGTCTTGGATGGTGTTATGAACGTCCTCAATGAATCTTGTTTCTTTCACACCACCTTGCTCTGTCACAGCTTCAAGGCTGCTCATTTCTAACATATCTGGAAGTGCAGCTTCTGCTAAAGCAGCAGCTTCGTCAACGCCTTGTAGGGCTTTTACTGCTTCTGTGGATAGTTCAGCGGTCACTCCAAGAGCCCGAGCAAGCTGTGTACCACCGTAATCTAGGATACTCCTAGGAGAGAGGAATTTGTTTGGATTGTTCTTCCATGTCAGAAGATTCCATTCTCGGCCCCACTTAACCCAAAGGTCACCTTGTTGAGACGATCTAAACTCCAGAGTGGCCTGCAGCCCATGCTTAGACACTGCCTTCTCCCACCTCGTAACTAATCTTCTGTTAACCCAGCAGGCATTTCAGTAATAGCCCATGGTGGCATAGTCGAGTACGACATATCTAAAGTTTCGTCAATCAGGTTAGTCTCCTCATCATCAAAGCTAGTCTCATTCCTGTCCCCTCCCATAGCCCCTTCCTCCTCTGGGTCGTCAAATCCTGTGTTATCAAACTCCATGTCTGTGTGTTAAAGATATAAGTGTAATTAAACATTCAACATGACGAGTACTTACGGACGCAAACTAAACCCACACCGCCGGATACGCGAACCCCTTGGGGTAAAGGGCGTGCGACAATCTGTAGTCGTTACAAACAATCCAAGCACTATTGATCAGAACCAACAACTGCTGGTTCGCTTCCCCAATCTATGTGCAGAAGACGTCATTGTTCCAGGGACAGCACGGCTGGCCTTTACAATCACGCTGACCTCGACTGATGTTAACCGCAGAGTTGTGCAAAACTTGGGTTGCGCCGTGGTTAAGAAAATGACAATCAAGATTTCTGGCAATGAGGTCATGTCTATTGATGACAGCGATGTGTACCACTGTTACCACGACTTGTGGCAGACTGCACAGGAGAGACAGGGCCTCCAGTATCAGGGCATTGACACATCAGATGACAGAAACGCAACTAAGATACGAGTGGGGGCAGGAGACAAGGATGAGGCCGAGGAAGAGGACAAGGCGGTAGCGGATGTTTATAGTAACAGGTTCTACGTTCCGCTTGATTTTGAACTCCTCGAGAGCCACATGCCATTCTACCAGAGTGCGCTTAGTGACAGACTGGAATACGAGCTCACATTCAACGACTACAACCGCGTGATTCACGCAACAGGCGACACCGCTGCAAGCTACAAAATTGATGGCATCTCGCTGGAGTATGACATGGTTACCCAAACAGAGTTGGCCCGCATGATACGCACACAGTACACAAGTTGGCTCTCGATTCTGTATGACCGTGTGCTTCGTCACAGGAAGCTTGTATACAATAAAAGAGATACACTGTGGAACATCAACCTGAACGTGCCGGCTCGCAGCATGAAGGGCATCCTACTGCTCTTTGAAGACCCGACCAACGCCTCATACGCCAGGAAAACAGAGTCGTTCTACAACCCAAAGATAACGAAGGTCGAGGTGACCATTGAGGGCATCCCCAATCAGCTCTATGCCCAGGGCATGCGTGGCTACCAGCAGTGGGACGAGGTGAAGAAGGCCTTTGCAGCAACGAGTAAACGAGACCCCAGTGTAGCAATAGCAATAAAAGACCTGTCATTGTCAGACGTGTCCCTAGGGGAGTACCTAACCTGTAAGTATGCTCTGTGGCTCAACTTAAGGACGAGTGATGACGACCAGCTGCACGGTAGTGGCAGGGCTGTGGAGAATACGTCTGAGGGCATCACCATACAGATCACAAAAAAGGCAGAGGCGGCGGGCACATTGAACGTTTATATGTATATTGTAATGGATGCACAGCTTAACATTAAATGTGGCAGGTTCGTCAGCGCAGTCTACTAAGTTTACATTTCCAGATGGTCCCTGTTCGGCAATTGTTTGTGGGCAGACAGGAGGTGGGAAAACCGCATTCATCCTCGACCTACTTGAAGGGCCCTTCTTTGGTGCCTTCGAGCATATTGTAATCCTCTGCCCTACCATACGTTTCAACGAGGCCTATCGGACGCGGTCATGGGTGTGGGATGATTCAGAGGTGTACGTAGTTGATCCAGGGGAGCGGCTCCATGACCACCTGAGGGCTTTCTACCATTGTTTTAAGGGCGAGCCAACCCTGTACATTATTGATGACTGTTCGGCAACAAAGGCCCTAACCAAGAAGAAAGACATGTTATCCGAACTGGCCTTTAGCGGCCGCCATGCGCAGCAAAGTGTCTGGGTCCTCACCCAAAAGTACAACTCTGTGCTGAAGGACTTACGTGAGCAGACTCGCTGGATGGTGCTCTTTCACACCAAGGACCGTGACTCGTTTGAAGACGCCTTACGTGAATATGATGTAATTCCAACAAAGGAGGAACGTGCCACAGTACGCCAACTACTAGCAAAGACCAAGCATGCAAAACTGCTGCTGAAGACTGATCAGCCTACTGCATATGCCGTCGATTGAAGTGATATTGGCCTTGATAGCAGCCGCTGCGTCAGTAATCAATTTAGGTTTCTTCATCTGGGTAGCGGTGCAGTATTTTGAAGCTCGAAGGCGTATACGTATATTCATGGATCCTGATACCATTATTGATAAACTCCTTGAACAGGACTCGACTAGCTTAGTGGAGACAAAGTCTGGGGGAGCGGAACCTAGTTGCACCCCTAGTGTAGATATGTCTTCTAAGAGAGATAGGCTTGCTGCCGTCATAGCCGGCGGTCAGGCCCGTCAGTACCTTGGTTTGGAGCACCTTACAATTGACCAGGTTGAATCAATGTCTGATGAAGAGATCATAAAGCTGTATGTGAGATACGAGGCTCGGCTAGGTGCCAGCATGACACGTACTCTAGGTCAGACACTGCTACAGCTGTACTCAGGTATTGCTTGTATGTTTCTACCAATCCCACCAGAACACCAGCCAAGGCTAATTACAGACCTCGAGACGGACCCGTTTGTTGGACACGCACTAAGCACTGCCACTTGTGAGCTATATCATCGCTATGGTATGTTTTTAGCTCCCTTAACTGCGGCTTTAACAACAGTTAAGCACTGTCAATTTGGAAAAACAAGCACCGAAACAACAGGGGCCGGTGGAGAGGAAGACACCCACTTCCTTGCTATAGTATGTGTTTAACTCTGATATAGCATGTGCTTAACTCCGCTATAGCATATGCTTAACTCCGCTATAACAGGTGCTTACTAAGAGCTATCAATTGGACAAATAAATTTAGTAAGTAAACATGGAAGAAACGAACACGAATCAAGGGGAGAGACAACACCGGTGGAGATAACGTCAGTGACAAAAAAACGCTAAAAAAAAGGGTTGCGGCAGGACGAAAGGGTGCTGCAGCTCGAAAAGCCAATCAAAATAAGCTTCTGAGAGAGCTCCGAGAGGCTAAGGCAGCGCTTACAGATGGTAGAGACGAAGCTGTCGAGCCAATATCAACGAGCAAACCTCTGGAAAGGTGGACGTGGCCAACATGGGCTGTGCCTTTGGTTGTCGGCGGTGTTGGCGTGTTTGCATTGTATTGCTACAGGCACCAGATGGTAGCCTCACACCCTAAACAGGTTGTGGTACAAAAGCCTCCAGACGCTCATTTAAAGGATCCGTTTTATATGGAATAAGATGACAACACCAATTACTGATGAAAAAATGCTCGTAAACGCTCTGTACCACAGTGTAGTTGTTTCCGGTATTTCAATAGGCTATGCCAAGCTTGCTAAGATGGCTGTGGGTGGTGGGGTGCCACATCTTGATTTCACCCCACGGGACCTGGCTATGGCTGTTGCCGATGTATCACTAGCTATGGCCACAAAGGATATGCTAATTAAACAAGGAATCTTACTAGTTGATATACTGAAGTAATGGCCACACTCGCGCTACTTGTTGGGGGTGCTCTTGTTAACGCCCTTGCATTCTCTGGGAGCAACTTTTTATTCTCTAAATTACGAGGCAGCCAAGTGGACGCGGAACGTAAACGCCATGATATGGCAATCGAGCAGCTTCAATCTGCTCAGGCAGCATGGGCCAAGAAGAGAACTGAGCGCTAAGACTTCGTCAATGAACAACTGCGCCGCCAGGGACATGGCGAGCATACTTTTAAGGATGCGGACGAGGCTATGCGTGAGTACGCCCTAATTACGAATAAAACCGTCGACCCGCTGGGCTCTGAGCCTCAGCTTTCAGACTTCTACGAGCCCTCAGATGAACAGAGGGGGCGTGAGGTGGCGTTCATTATACTGGGTATGGCTGCGACTGGGCTGGTTGCATACAGGCTTGCTAAGTAGGTCATTTGGAGACTCGAACGTTTACTGTATATGGATCGTCGCATGCAAAATATCTACTATAGTCCTAAGGGCTACTGGAAAGGCATTACAGCTATCAAGAAGCTTGCAACAGAAGCAAGAGTTTCTGAGGAAGTTGCCAGGGGGTGGCTAACAAAGCAAGCTATATGGCAAATCTACCTGCCAGTTCCAAAACACATTCCCAGGCCAAAGTTTGATGTCCCTGTCCCTAATGAGGTTCACCAAGTCGATCTCTTATTTCTTCCTCATGACGTTGTGAAGCGCCGGACTTACAAGTATGCCCTAACATTGGTTGATGTGGCCTCGCGCTACAAAGCGGCTGAGCCATTGACTACAAAAGAGGCTAAGGAGGTCGCAGGTGCACTTGAGAGGATATACAAACAAGGACCGCTGCATTGGCCTAAACTACTTCAGGTGGACCCCGGACGGGAGTTTATGGGTGCAGCGAATCAGCTGTTAGTAAAACATGGAGTATCAGTCAGGCGTGGCCGTGTGAATATCCATCGAGACCAGGGTATAGTGGAATGCTTTAACCAAACCCTTGCTGAACGACTCTTTGGTCACCAGTATGCCGTAGAGTTAAGGAATACTGGAAAACGATCGACTGAGTGGGTTTCTCGACTGCAGGCTGTAGTCTCTGCGATAAATAATGAGGTGACCTGCTTGACTGGAAAAAAACCTAAAGATGCTATAAAGGCAAAACGAGTTGCACAAAAGCCCTCTGCAGTCGTACCAGGGCGCCCTCTGGGGGTCAAAGAGCAAAAGCTTCCCTCTGATGTTGGCGTTCGCTACCTCTACCAGCCTGGTGAGGTAGAGCAAGACCACCGGCGGCGGGCCACTGACCCTGTGTGGTCACTCAATGTTTACCGGATTGGAAGCTCTGTCACTAAATCTGGTGAGCCTGTACTATACTATTTGCTGGATGGACCTCTCCGTGGCTTTGTAAAGGAGGAGTTGCTTGTGGTGCCGTTCGATACCCAGTTGCCTCCAGACGGTATTATCAATTAGACTAATAGATATCTATATATATATAACAATGGTAGTATTTGACAATAAGTGCCCATGGATATTGCTCGGAAAGAAAGTCCCCTGTAACAGGCCCTGTACGCAAGAGCAAGAGTTTTGTGGATTACACAGATATAAGATAAAACATGGTGTCATTAATCGTCTTTGTACGGGTTGTCAGAAGGCTAAAAAAATAATAAGGTAGGATTGTGCATGGATTGTGGGTTCGATAAAGTCAACCACAGTCGTCTTCGTCAAAAGAAAAAAGTTGCTTCACAACGGCCTATAGCTGGGGACACTGACTCGCCAGTCGGCGCCACTGAACGGGGATTCCCCACTGTATAAAAATAGCAATCTTGTGGCGCTGTCAACAACATGGTTTGGCGGCTAGGCCTATATGCGACGAAGCTTGGCACCTTGTCAGAGACGGGTGTTTACTGCATAGGTCAAAGTCCGCTCGCTGTATTGTTGTTGCCTTTTGTGTATCAACGAATTCCCTTTTAGACTAATGGAACTGTATAGTAAACATGACTCATAATCAGCGAGCCCGTGAAGCCCAAAACGATTATGTTTCAATTCACGGTTTTCAGCCTCCTTATCCACGCTCTAAGGCTGCACTCAAAGCACTCCAAGTGCGTAATGAATATGACCGTACATACAAGGAGATGTTGGCTAGATTAAAGGCTGGGGTGGCACGCACCCCTGTCCCCACTGCTGCCCCATGCAGACCAGTCCCTGTCCCACGCAGACCTGTCCCTGCCCCACGCATCCCCACAACCCAGTCCCCACAGCGCATCTTGCCTTCAAGAAGACTAAGTGTGCTGTTAAAAACTATTTTCGTGGATGGGTGATGAACGTTCCTGAGTCTCACCCCCTTAGCTCGGACCTTATGATGTTCTTTAAGGGCATGCGTCGGAAGATGCATAAAGTTTTGACTGGTGAGCTGGAAGAGCTAGGTGGAATCAAGTGTCAGTTTGCCCTTAAGGTAAGACTCTCCAAGCACGCCGATGATGACAGCACTGAGTATTTTGAGCCTGTATTGCGTAATAAGCAGCAGGTGGTTCTCTCCCTAGAAGATATTAACGATGAGCTGGACCAGTGCAATGCTAATATCCAAGAGCGGTTGGAGAAGTGGACCAACCAAGGTTCTGGCTGGGAGTTTCAGGCGGTCACAACTCTGTGGATTGATATTGCCAACTACCAGCCATTGAAAGGTGGCTCCTACCTGAAACTGCCGAGAAAGCTGGCGGTAAAGAAGGCAATTAGAAACGTAAAAAACACAAACGACCCACACTGCGTTCTATATTCCATTGAAGCGGCTCTGCACCCGGTTGCCAAGAAACCGCAGCGACCATCGAAATATAACATCAGGCCGCTCTTAAGACTCTTAGAAGGAAAAGGCGTGGACTATCCAACACCTATCTCGCAGATTGAGAAGATAGAAAAACATGCTAAAGTAGGCGGCTTGAATGTCTTTGGCTGGGATGGAAAGGCCACCATCGTTCACCGTATCAGCAGACAGCCTGGTCCATGTATAAACCTCATGCTGATTGAGGAGGACGGTAGGTTTCATTACACGCAGATCGAAGACCTGAACCGCCTGCTGTATGACCAGAGTAAGTACGAGCACCGCAAGTTCTTCTGTGAGCGATGCTTGCATGGATACACCACTGAGAAACTGCTCCTGGCGCACAAACCTGAGTGCATGGGTATCGGGCAGACTGCTGTGCGAGTTGACATGCCTGAGGAAGGGAAGAACATATTATCCTTCCCGAACTGGCAGAAACAGCTTGCTGTCCCCTATCTTATCTATGCCGACTTTGAGGCGCTCACAGTGAAGCTTCCGGGACCTGCGCCTAATCCTGGTAAGAGCAACTCGCAGAGAACGCAGGAGCATGAGCCATGTGGTTACGCTATGTGGTTGTCCGATGTGATGGGCAGACAGAACTCCCTGTGGTTTATAGAGGAAGCGATGTTGTGGAGAAGTTCTTACAGGCTCTGCAGCAGGAGGAGCAAAAGATCAAAGCAGTTCTGTCCAAGCCTGTCCCTATGCGGATGACTCGGGAGGATAGAAGGGCACATAAGGCTGCAACTCACTGTCATGTGTGCAAGAAAAAACTGGGCTGTGACTCTGTTCGCGATCACTGCCATATAACAGGCTTGTACAGAGGGCCAGCCCATAACGTGTGTAACCTGAAACTTCGGCTGAGTCCCAAGACAACACCCATCCCTGTGGTGTTCCATAACCTGCGGGGCTACGACTCCCATCTCTTGATGCAGGGTATAAGCAAAGTGGAGGGCAATATCAACTGCATCCCAAATAACATGGAGAAGTATATCTCCCTGTCGGTCAGACAGTTGCGCTTCATTGACAGTGCACAGTTCCTCCTAGCCTCGCTCGACAAGCTTGTGTCTGCTAACAACCCAGATGCCTTTGCTGTGACGGCGGAATACGAGCCAGATGAAACAAAGCGGCGCTTGCTGCTGCGTAAGGGAGTGTATCCCTATGAGTTCATGGATGGCTGGGATAAGTTTGATGCTCTACTGCCGCCGATCCATGATTTCTACAGCAAGCTCTCTGAACAGGGTATATCTGCTGCAGACTATGAACACGCCCAGAAAGTCTGGAACGCGTTCGGTTTTAAAAACATGGGGGACTACCATGACCTTTACTTACGCACGGATGTACTGCTCCTGGCCGATGTGTTTGAAACATTCCGCAAAACCTGTCTTAAGCAATACGGTTTGGATCCGGCCCACTACTATACCAGCCCCGGTTTGTCGTGGGATGCGCTTCTTAAGAGCACAGGGGTGGAACTCGAGCTTCTCACAGATTATGACAAGCACCTGTTTATTGAGAAGGGGCTGCGCGGTGGGATAAGCATAGTATCACATCGCCACGCTAAAGCGAACAACCCATACGTGGAGGGCTTTGAGCAGGATAAGCCAGCGAGCTATATCCAGTACCTGGATGCCAACAACCTGTATGGGTGGGCGATGAGCCAAGCCCTACCTACTTCGGGTATTGAGTGGGTGGAACGGCCTGAGAATCTAGAGATCCAGGACCATCCCGATGATGCTGAAACGGGGTATATACTTGAGGTTGACTTGGAGTATCCTGCTGCGCTTCATGACGAACACAACGATTACCCCCTAGCGCCGGAGCGGCTTCTTGTGCAAAATGAGTGGTTGTCAGACTACCAGAAAGATCTCCTAGGTGCATTGGGGAGCACCGGAAATGGAGTTGAAAATCTGGTGCCCAACCTGCGGAACAAGGAGAAGTATGTGGTACACTACAGGAACCTCAAGCTATATCTGTCTTTGGGGTTGAGACTCACCAAGATTCATCGTGCGCTTGTCTTTGACCAGAGTCCATGGATGGAGCCTTACATAAGGATGAATACAGATCTGCGCAAGGCCGCCAACAGCGACCTTGAGAAGGATCTCTATAAACTTATGAATAACTCCGTCTTTGGTAAAACGATGGAGAATCTCCGGAGGCGAGTAGACGTCAAGATTGTGCGCTCATCGGGAAAAGAAAAAATACGTAGGCTTGTGGCCAGCCCCGCCTATGCTCGACAAAAAGTGTTTGAGGATGATCTAGCTGCCCTGCATATGCACAAGACTCGCTTAGTGCTGAACCGTCCGGTCTACGTTGGCATGTGCATTCTGGACCTCTCCAAGCACTTGATGTATGACTTTTACTACAATACCATGAAGGCTAGATATGACAGTAATATTAACCTGCTTTACACAGACACAGACTCGCTGCTGCTTGAGATCCGTACCACTGACGTCTATGCTGATATGAGGGAGGATGGGCATCTCTTCGACACTAGTAACTTTGACCCTTCTCATGCCCTGCACAGTGACAAAAACAAAAAGGTTCTGGGTAAGATGAAGGATGAGTGCGCTGGCGTGCCCATCAAGGAGTACGTTGGTTTGCGCCCTAAGATGTACTCTATCCTGATGTCTGATGAGGGCGAGATAAAAAGAGCTAAGGGTGTGAAGAAGGTGGTGGTGAAGAAGCATCTACGACACGCTCAGTACGTGGAGTCACTGTTCGCCCAAAAGCAGTTTCGCCACGGAATGAACATGCTCAGGAGTGACTGCCATAAAATACATGGGCTCCACGTTAACAAGGTGTCTCTCTCCCCCTTTGACTCAAAGCGGTGGATAGCTCCAGGTGGTGTAGACACTCTGGCCTATGGGCACGCGTCGATATGTTGAACATATGATAGCTGAGGTAAAGAATGAGCACCGATGAACATATTGGGGTGGCCGAGCTGCAAGCAGATGTGGAACATATATGGGAGGAGAAGGTGGACCTTGAGAATGAGGTGAGGGATTTGGAATCAAAGTATGAGGACCTTTTGGAGCGCGTGAGTCGTTTAGAAGAGCTTATTCCTCAGGGTCCTGGTGTAGAGGAGAAGGTGAGGGAATTGGAATTGAAGTATGAGGACCTTTTGGAGCGCGTGAGTCGTTTAGAAGAGCTTATTCCTCAGAGTCCTGTTGTAGATGGTTGACATTGCTGTCGCCCTCTTTAGTGGGCCTATACCATAGGGGCTGGAAGGGCTGGGGGGAGGTGCGAGCGGTTCGCTGGCTCATGTGAGTCACCCTGTATATGTGTGTTTTCTGGGTTGCACCCATATGAGATAGGTGTGCCATAATCATATGAGATAGGTGTGCCAGTACCGCTAACATCTATACTACTCCATATGGTTATTCTAACTTTCAGACTATGCTTATATTAGTATGAGTGATGGATTTTATGTGTACATCGTTTAATTATGATCTCCATACGGCGAACCTATGATAGCGTTTTTAAACTTTCGAGGCCCGAACATCAACCTTAACGAACGCTTACTGCTTGCTGATATAGCCGTAGGTCTATTGTGTTTCAAGCAGCTACTGCAGTATGGGACGTCATCGGGTTATTATACGTGTAAGGCATGAGGCAAAGGCACCTAACCATTTGATATTAGAAGTCATCACGTTTTATGACAGAATAAGGTCATTATGAAATATAATATGCACGACACAACCGAAGCCATGCGCCATGTTCTGACATTGGTTTCGGTAGCATACTTCGACGTCCCACAACTATGTATGGTGGAGTAGAATATCATTAATGGCTAATTCATTGTTTATAGTAACGCGGGCAACGTCATCTGACACGTAGCTTGTCATAGTTTACGGCCTGTTCTGGTATTCAGCGTTGCCAGGCACATCAAAATAGTTTTTCCTTTAGAGAACAAGACGTCCATTACCGTCCTATTTGGCGTACTACTTGATACAATGACATTTTTCGTTTCAAGGCATTGGGGTAAAATCATACTGGTATTGTAATCGCTGTATTAGTACGCATGACCAGTGTTAATCTTCATGAGCACAAAAACTCAACTGAGATCATTTCTACATTGCGTCGCACAGGCTTTCCTTGAGCAATTTATACATATGGTGAATGGAGATAGGACAAGACGTTACGTTCGTGCGTTCTGTAGTTTTAGCCCTCTCTCTCGTAAAGTTACTAGTATTAACTCATTAAACCTTTTGTAATCTAGGATTTTTATTGGTCTCTGAAATGTTTCTCGGGAAGTGCTCAGCATGCGTTATCGCTATGCTGTGATGTTAATTGAAGGTACGTGTGTCGATGTTAATGGCTAATGGTGATGACATGCGTCTAGACATTATATAGGATCTTTCATGGACGACTAGGGGAGTTTTGAGCTTTCGTGACGTTATGTGCATTATGTAACAAATTAAAACCATAAAACCTCAGAATGTGTCTTAGCCAATGTTAGGTGTTGATTTCATGTTCAATGAAGTCTATTGTGTCGTTTGCAATAATGTCCGTAATGTAACAGTTTTTTTAACTTTATAGCAGCAATATGCAGTGGCACAAGTTACATTTATCATTCTTTTCACAAAAGCTAACCGTTCTACTGGCGACTGTGACGTCTGTATTACTGCATCCGCCACAAGGAAAGACTACTCTCAGGGCCCACTTCTGTCATATTGAACTGCGGTAAAAAGCTTATCTACTATAAGCAGCGTCCATATTTTACAATAGTTCTACACACACCATCGGTTTTCAGGTCAAAATAGCTCCGATGTATTCATATTTATATCATTATAATTGAGCGTAGATAATCGCTCGATATGTTGTCACAGTAGGTTGTGTTTTTACATATACAGTTTTAATTCTTCAAATGTGATTGTATTTTTGCCGTCATATCTCTCAATGAAACTATAGTCAGACTATCTTGAAGTGGGTAAACGAATGATCTGCGTTTATCTTATATAATTGGATTGTAGTCGTGTTGATGTAACACGCAACTCCGCGGTCCTCGCGATAGCGTAAACCAGGCCGTCGTTGCGCTACAAAGCCTCCTTCCCGAATGCATCGTGCAGTCGTGGGGGGTGATGGCGGGTCATCACATCACATTGACATAAGACACGGTAGGCCAATAATGAAACTAGCATTGTTTGGACAGTAGGTGCTAACATTGCTTTACGGGCTGGCTGTAGCAGACAGTAACACCAAGTCCGTGAGTTTGCATGCAAAGTTGGGTCTTAGACTGAATGAGCCGGGACACTGATAAACATGTTCAGCGTTATCCCTATCAGAACCTTCTCGCAATATCAACAACGGGCCGTACAGTCTAGACATATGGGGAACACCTCTGAAGAAATACTTTTGTCCGTAGTGCTGCTGACAAATGAGCGATTACCAAAACAAACTGAGACAGTGACGGATATGTCTGGCATCGGGTTAAGTTCTGAGTAACGAATCCTCCGTGATTGGGTCACGAAACGATACTCCAAAACGCAGTATATATAATATATATATATATATATATATTATATAGATATATATATATATATATATATATATATATATATAGATATATATATATAGAGAGAGATATATATATATATATATATATATATATATATATATATATATATACATATATATATATGTATACGTATATATATATATATATATATATATATATATATATATATATATATATATATATATATATATATATGTATATACATATATATATAATCTCATAGCCACTCGATTTAGGATAATGTGTATGTCATGTAACAAGTTCTATTTTATGTTCTGTTGGAAAGATTGATGTTAAGCACATTCGTCTGCATCACACTTTGCGCCTCTTGTGTAACATATACGCGGTGACACGAATTGGATAAATAATTCTCAAATATGAGCTTGAATTAAATATAACTCAATGTACTTCTTTTCATCCCAAAAAGAATCATCACCAACTAACTGCTTCTATGATGTCTGGCCTTGCCTATCCAACACTATTTGATTCACTGCGAGCCATCAAAACATTGGTGTAAATCCCTGTAAAGCACCGCTTGTGGTTTGGTTGGGCCGAATGAAATATCATGCATGTTGAGCTAATGTGGCGTATGTGCAAAATGGGGTAATGGCCCAATAAATCTATCCACACCATTATTGTCAGAAGGTAATGCGGAAAGAATGTAGATGTATATGATTGACGGGTATTAACTGTGTAAGCGTAGCATAAGTAATGCCTTCATTCCTTACCCTGATACCAAGCACCTTTGTTCTATGCTAAGTGGGCCGCCAACCAATCAACGTCTGGCGCCCTTTTGTTGTCCACTAAGGAAATATGCAATGGAAACATCCAAACGGCATTATTGCATCAAAAAAACGATATCAACCGCACAAATAATTCGCCTGTTATCTTGTGGGTTTCTAAAAACCCCTGCCAGTAAAAATAGTCCCATTTCCGTGTAATTAAGTCACCTGAAAGCTGCGCAATGCCTCGCAGAAACCTTCATCTGCAGAGAGCTAATGTAATTTTAAACATATAGTCTTATAGCCACTGTATACCGATTTTGGATAGTGTGTAAGTCCAAAACTATATCCAAGCATAAGGCTGAATAATGACAGGCAAAATAATAATATGCCACGAATTTGCTTCGCATGCTTCAAACATAGTTTTAGTTTACTTGATCACCTTTTCATTCAAACACTCCGTAAACGCCAGATGTTAGTCCCTGCTTCTGGTACATTATGGCTTACCAACATTGGCACCATCTCATAACGTGTCTGTATGTAGCCATTAACATAAATTAATGATAAAAAAAATTCATTCGAATCGTTTTAACGTGTATCAGCCAGAACATGGATACATTAGGCTTCACCACAGTTCTCTATGAACCTACTTACGACATAACCGATTGCTCAAGGGGGTGTCGTTGTAGTCTCTATAATCCGCAAAAGCTTTCACCTAGTAACCAAGGATCGATGACGCTGATTTCGAAATGTGCTGTCTGCTCATTGCTTCATGTAATAATGTTAATTGATTATTAAATGCGTTTATGTTCTTTAATACAGATTCCAGCAATGCACATGTAGGCCAACGTAAGCCGAGCACTTATACAATTGCCTTGAGCCACGTAAGCTTTGATTTATTCCCTCGCAAACCAATTGCAAAAACGTGATCATAACTCGGAATTATCGCACAATAAGAAACGCAGTGTTGATTTATGACCAAATTGCCCTCGGTGGAGGTTGATGGTATTACTTTTGCCCTGTGAGCAGCATTATACTATGCCGAAAACGTAAAATACAAAAGCGAGCAGCATGAATGGTAATCATAATTGCTGTGCGTACCGATGAATAATAACGCTATTGAAGCCTTTATCGTCTTTACAAATGTGTAAAATGCATTGGCAGAACATCAGCTTTTGCAGACGTTATATAATGTGGTCGGAGGATAATGCATACATCATCGATAACATGCATACAAGATATAAGTAAATCAGCGACTGAAAGATTAGTCTAACCAGCAGTTGTCATTGGCTCGACGTCTATATCTATAGATATATAGATATATAGATAGAGAGAGAGAGATATATATATATAGAGAGAGAGAGAGAGAGAGATAGAGAGAGAGAGAGAGAGAGAGAGAGAGAGATAGATATAGAGAGAGAGAGAGATAGAGAGAGAGAGATAGAGAGATATCTAGAGATATAGATAGATATGTTTAGATATTATATATATGGATATTATATAGACATGTACAGATATATATTTATATCTCTATGATATATATATATAATATAGATACTATATATACTATAAAGAAATAAATATATATATATATATATATATATCTATATATATATATATGTATATGTTCTTGTATATATATACTTATATATATATATGTACATATATATATATATATATATATATATATATGTATATATATATATGTATATGTGTGTGTGTGTGTGTGTGTGAGTGTGTGTGTGTAACAAAACTAGCACTTGTAGTACTATATTGCTATTGAGGATAAATAAACTATAATCTAATATGCATGGAATACGCTAGATCAGAATGATTGAAAGCTTTTAAGTACATAACCATATTTCCCCGAAGGCTTCTTGACTTTCCCCATTGAAACCCATAGAGAAGTGGTTAGCGGATATGGTCGCTGTTCGGAGGATTATGTCTTTTCAACTTTTATAACCACAAATATCTAAGCTTGGCGTCTTTGGGAAACCTGTAGAAGCTAATGCCCCTCTTCTAATATGTATTATGTTTGTAACTCCCAAAAGCGATACAAAAAAAACACCATATTGGTGAGCAAACAACAGTTACACAACGATGATAAATTGTTCCTTTATCGGCAAGCGCAGTGCGGTACATCTGGTACACAGAGTCACGAAGTAAACCGCGCCTAAGCCATATACGGCATCCGAAATCTTTATAAAGTTTATATATACAAAATCAACTATCAAATCTGGCTAACTCATCAAGAGAATTGGCACGATACATGCTACTTAAAATGAAATATACGCTATCCGTTCTTCAGCGTTCTTTAATGTGAGTTATTGATGATGGTTAAGCGTAGTTCATCCTGGCATGTGTAATTACAGCGATGATTATTCAATATTTTTTCCTATTTATCGCGGCAGTAAGTGGACATATGCCACGTTCATCACCCTTCCCATAAGAGCTAAAAACTTATAATGGTCAATATTACTGAACATCCACCTGTTAACCATTTGAGTTTTCAGTCGTAATGATCGTAATTAGACAACGGCATGATTTATACTCGCCAGCCGTTGTGAATAAGTGACGAATTCCATCATGCTATCATAACAGATTTCGGCTGTGCTTATTTAATCCAGTTTGATAATAATGTCAGTCGAGCCCCATGCAACGTACATTGACGGGCCTCGTTATTATTTATTGCCTCAAGCGGGATATATACATTCGTCGTAGGCAATTAGATACATCTTTCTGAGGGCTACCGAGACATCATATAACATCATGGCCTTGACTGTTGAGGTCATAAATGATTACATTATAATGACTTACTGTTTGTCTATTATGCATTGCAGTTTCTTTAGGCGTTAGATGTGCGATGTCGTAGCTCAAAATGAAGCAAGAATGATTTGGAATCAAAATTTTAATATCTTAACATCTGCCACAACATCAAAAATGCTACATCACAACCTATGAACTGTAAACTATTTAATATCAGTACTAAAAATCTTCGAAGATCTCTTAAGTGGACGAGCCTGTGGTATGAGAATAGAAAATTGTATACACGATTTGTTAAAAACAAGACACATGTGTTTTTACTCAGTGTGCATATTACCAGACATAGCGAGCAACCATTACACGTACTGTATAACGGCATTATAAATAATATCAGGAAAAAAAATGCTGATTCGCTGAAATTCAAATACTGGCAAATTATGAATCAATATCGTTTACATAGTGAGTATAATAACAGCAGTATTCAACCCTACCAGGTACGACAATCTAGCTTGCTTTATTCACTGTAAGGATAAAGACGGTAACTCATTCGTCATAAACGAGCGCAGATAACTCCATTTGAGTATATAAAAAGCGCGGAGCGATAATATGGATTTTGTCACCTCTCATAAGGTTATTACAATAGCAATTCAATCTGTAGCCTGCAAACATAAGACGCATGTAATACCAGGCTCTTCGTACTATTGTACTGCCGTCGTTGCGCTACAAAGCCTCCTTCCCGAATGCATCGTGCAGTCGTGGGGGGTGATGGCGGGTCATCACATCACATTGACATAAGACACGGTAGGCCAATAATGAAACTAGCATTGTTTGGACAGTAGGTGCTAACATTGCTTTACGGGCTGGCTGTAGCAGACAGTAACACCAAGTCCGTGAGTTTGCATGCAAAGTTGGGTCTTAGACTGAATGAGCCGGGACACTGATAAACATGTTCAGCGTTATCCCTATCAGAACCTTCTCGCAATATCAACAACGGGCCGTACAGTCTAGACATATGGGGAACACCTCTGAAGAAATACTTTTGTCCGTAGTGCTGCTGACAAATGAGCGATTACCAAAACAAACTGAGACAGTGACGGATATGTCTGGCATCGGGTTAAGTTCTGAGTAACGAATCCTCCGTGATTGGGTCACGAAACGATACTCCAAAACGCAGTATATATTAATATATATATATATATATAGAGAGATAGATATATAGATATATATATATATATATATATATATATATATATATATATATATATATATATATATATATATATATGTATACGTATATATATATATATATATATATATATATATATATATACATATATATATGTATACGTATATATATATATATATATATATATATATATATATATATATATATATATATATATATATATATATGTATATACCATATATATATATAATCTCATAGCCACTCGATTTAGGATAATGTGTATGTCATGTAACAAGTTCTATTTTATGTTCTGTTGGAAACATTGATGTTAAGCACATTCGTCTGCATCACACTTTGCGCCTCTTGTGTTACATATACGCGGTGACACGAATTGGATAAAATAATTCTCAAATATGAGCTTGAATTAAATATAACTCAATGTACTTCTTTTCATCCCAAAAAGAATCATCACCAACTAACTGCTGCTCTATGATGTCTGGCCTTGCCTATCCAACACTATTTGATTCACTGCGAGCCATCAAAAAACATTGGTGTAAATCCCTGTAAAGCACCGCTTGTGGTTTGGTTGGGCCGAATGAAATATCATGCATGTTGAGCTAATGTGGCGTATGTGCAAAATGGGGTAATGGCCCAATAAATCTATCCACACCATTATTGTCAGAAGGTAATGCGGAAAGAATGTAGATGTATATGATTGACGGGTATTAACTGTGTAAGCGTAGCATAAGTAATGCCTTCATTCCTTACCCTGATACCAAGCACCTTTGTTCTATGCTAAGTGGGCCGCCAACCAATCAACGTCTGGCGCCCTTTTGTTGTCCACTAAGGAAATATGCAATGGAAACATCCAAACGGCATTATTGCATCAAAAAAACGATATCAACCGCACAAATAATTCGCCTGTTATCTTGTGGGTTTCTAAAAAACCCCTGCCAGTAAAAATAGTCCCATTTCCGTGTAATTAAGTCACCTGAAAGCTGCGCAATGCCTCGCAGAAACCTTCATCTGCAGAGAGCTAATGTAATTTTAAACATATAGTCTTATAGCCACTGTATACCGATTTTGGATAGTGTGTAAGTCCAAAACTATATCCAAGCATAAGGCTTAATAATGACAGGCAAAATAATAATATGCTACGAATTTGCTTCGCATGCTTCAAACATAGTTTTAGTTTACTTGATCACCTTTTCATTCAAACACTCCGTAAACGCCAGATGCTAGTCCCTGCTTCTGGTACATTATGGCTTACCAACATTGGCACCATCTCAAAACGTGTCTGTATGTAGCCATTAACATAAATTAATGATAAAAAAATTCATTCGAATCGTTTTAACGTGTATCAGCCAGAACATGGATACATTAGGCTTCACCACAGTTCTCTATGAACCTACTTACGACATAACCGATTGCTCAAAGGGGTGTCGTTGTAGTCTCTATAATCCGCAAAAGCTTTCACCTAGTTACCAAGGATCGATGACGCTGATTTCGAAATGTGCTGTCTGCTCATTGCTTCATGTAATAATGTTAATTATTATTAAATGCGTTTATGTTCTTTAATACAGATTCCAGCAATGCACATGTAGGCCAACTTAAGCCGAGCACTTATACAATTGCCTTGAGCCTCGTAAGCTTTGATTGATTCCCTCGCAAACCAATTGCAAAAACGTGATCATAACTCGGAATTATCGCACAATAAGAAACGCAGTGTTGATTTATGACCAAATTGCCCTCGGTGGAGGTTGATGGTATTACTTTTGCCCTGTGAGCAGCATTATACTATGCCGAAAACGTAAAATACAAAAGCGAGCAGCATGAATGGTAATCATAATTGCTGTGCGTACCGATGAATAATAACGCTATTGAAGCCTTTATCGTCTTTACAAATGTGTAAAATGCATTGGCAGAACATCAGCTTTTGCAGACGTTATATAATGTGGTCGGAGGATAATGCATACATCATCGATAACATGCATACAAGATATAAGTAAATCAGCGACTGAAAGATTAGTGTCTAATCAGCAGTTGTCATTGGCTCGACGTCTATATATATATATATATATATATATATAGAGATATATATATATATATAGAGATATATATATATATATAGAGATATATATATGATATATATATATAGATATATAATATATATAGATATATCTAGATAGAGATATATATATATATATATATATATATATATATGATATATATGTTATATATACATGTACCCTATATATATATATATATTCTAAGAATATATATATCTCCTATATATATATATATATATATATAGATGTATATGTATATATGTATATATATGTATATGTTCTTGTATATATATATTATATAATATGTCCATATATATATATATATGTATATATATGTATATGTCTATGTGTGTGTGTGTGTGTGTGTGTGTGTGTGTGTGTGTGTGTACCAAAACTAGCACTTGTAGTACTATATTGCTATTGAGGATAAATAAACTATAATCTAATATGCATGGAATACGCTAGATCAGAATGATTGAAAGCTTTTAAGTACATAACCATATTTCCCCGAAGGCTTCTTGACTTTCCCCATTGAAACCCATAGAGAAGTGGTTAGCGGATATGGTCGCTGTTCGGAGGATTATGTCTTTTCAACTTTTATAACCACAAATATCTAAGCTTGGCGTCTTTGGGAAACCTGTAGAAGCTAATGCCCCTCTTCTAATATGTATTATGTTTGTAACTCCCAAAAGCGATACAAAACACCATATTGGTGAGCAAACAACAGTTACACAACGATGATAAATTGTTCCTTTATCGGCAAGCGCAGTGCGGTACATCTGGTACACAGAGTCACGAAGTAAACCGCGCCTAAGCCATATACGGCATCCGAAATCTTTATAAAGTTTATATATACAAAATCAACTATCAAATCTGGCTAACTCATCAAGAGAATTGGCACGATACATGCTACTTAAAATGAAATATACGCTATCCGTTCTTCAGCGTTCTTTAATGTGAGTTATTGATGATGGTTAAGCGTAGTTCATCCTGGCATGTGTAATTACAGCGATGATTATTCAATATTTTTTCCTATTTATCGCGGCAGTAAGTGGACATATGCCACGTTCATCACCCTTCCCATAAGAGCTAAAACTTATAATGGTCAATATTACTGAACATCCACCTGTTAACCATTTGAGTTTTCAGTCGTAATGATCGTAATTAGACAACGGCATGATTTATACTCGCCAGCCGTTGTGAATAAGTGACGAATTCCATCATGCTATCATAACAGATTTCGGCTGTGCTTATTTAATCCAGTTTGATAATAATGTCAGTCGAGCCCCATGCAACGTACATTGACGGGCCTCGTTATTATTTATTGCCTCAAGCGGGATATATACATTCGTCGTAGGCAATTAGATACATCTTTCTGAGGGCTACCGAGACATCATATAACATCATGGCCTTGACTGTTGAGGTCATAAATGATTACATTATAATGACTTACTGTTTGTCTATTATGCATTGCAGTTTCTTTAGGCGTTAGATGTGCGATGTCGTAGCTCAAAATGAAGCAAGAATGATTTGGAATCAAAATTTAATATCTTAACATCTGCCACAACATCAAAAATGCTACATCACAACCTATGAACTGTAACTATTCAGTACTAAAAATCTTCGAAGATCTCTTAAGTGGACGAGCCTGTGGTATGAGAATAGAAAATTGTATACACGATTTGTTAAAACAAGACACATGTGTTTTTACTCAGTGTGCATATTACCAGACATAGCGAGCAACCATTACACGTACTGTATAACGGCATTATAAATAATATCAGGAAAAAAAATGCTGATTCGCTGAAATTCAAATACTGGCAAATTATGAATCAATATCGTTTACATAGTGAGTATAATAACAGCAGTATTCAACCCTACCAGGTACGACAATCTAGCTTGCTTTATTCACTGTAAGGATAAAGACGGTAACTCATTCGTCATAAACGAGCGCAGATAACTCCATTTGAGTATATAAAAGCGGAGCGATAATATGGATTTTGTCACCTCTCATAAGGTTATTACAATAGCAATTCAATCTGTAGCCTGCAAACATAAGACGCATGTAATACCAGGCTCTTCGTACTATTGTACTGCCGTCGTTGCGCTACAAAGCCTCCTTCCCGAATGCATCGTGCAGTCGTGGGGGGTGATGGCGGGTCATCACATCACATTGACATAAGACACGGTAGGCCAATAATGAAACTAGCATTGTTTGGACAGTAGGTGCTAACATTGCTTTACGGGCTGGCTGTAGCAGACAGTAACACCAAGTCCGTGAGTTTGCATGCAAAGTTGGGTCTTAGACTGAATGAGCCGGGACACTGATAAACATGTTCAGCGTTATCCCTATCAGAACCTTCTCGCAATATCAACAACGGGCCGTACAGTCTAGACATATGGGGAACACCTCTGAAGAAATACTTTTGTCCGTAGTGCTGCTGACAAATGAGCGATTACCAAAACAAACTGAGACAGTGACGGATATGTCTGGCATCGGGTTAAGTTCTGAGTAACGAATCCTCCGTGATTGGGTCACGAAACGATACTCCAAAACGCAGTATATATTATATATATATATATATATATATATATATATATATATATATATATATATATATATATAGATATATAGATATATATAGATAGATATATATATAGATATATATATATATGTATATATATATATATATATATATATATATATATATATATATATATATATATATATATATATACGTATATATATATATATATATATATATATATATATATATATATATATATATATATATATATATATATGTATATACATATATATATATAATCTCATAGCCACTCGATTTAGGATAATGTGTATGTCATGTAACAAGTTCTATTTTATGTTCTGTTGGAAACATTGATGTTAAGCACATTCGTCTGCATCACACTTTGCGCCTCTTGTGTTACATATACGCGGTGACACGAATTGGATAAAATAATTCTCAAATATGAGCTTGAATTAAATATAACTCAATGTACTTCTTTTCATCCCAAAAAGAATCATCACCAACTAACTGCTTCTATGATGTCTGGCCTTGCCTATCCAACACTATTTGATTCACTGCGAGCCATCAAAACATTGGTGTAAATCCCTGTAAAGCACCGCTTGTGGTTTGGTTGGGCCGAATGAAATATCATGCATGTTGAGCTAATGTGGCGTATGTGCAAAATGGGGTAATGGCCCAATAAATCTATCCACACCATTATTGTCAGAAGGTAATGCGGAAAGAATGTAGATGTATATGATTGACGGGTATTAACTGTGTAAGCGTAGCATAAGTAATGCCTTCATTCCTTACCCTGATACCAAGCACCTTTGTTCTATGCTAAGTGGGCCGCCAACCAATCAACGTCTGGCGCCCTTTTGTTGTCCACTAAGGAAATATGCAATGGAAACATCCAAACGGCATTATTGCATCAAAAAAACGATATCAACCGCACAAATAATTCGCCTGTTATCTTGTGGGTTTCTAAAAACCCCTGCCAGTAAAAATAGTCCCATTTCCGTGTAATTAAGTCACCTGAAAGCTGCGCAATGCCTCGCAGAAACCTTCATCTGCAGAGAGCTAATGTAATTTTAAACATATAGTCTTATAGCCACTGTATACCGATTTTGGATAGTGTGTAAGTCCAATACTATATCCAAGCATAAGGCTGAATAATGACAGGCAAAATAATAATATGCCACGAATTTGCTTCGCATGCTTCAAACATAGTTTTAGTTTACTTGATCACCTTTTCATTCAAACACTCCGTAAACGCCAGACGCTAGTCCCTGCTTCTGGTACATTATGGCTTACCAACATTGGCACCATCTCAAAACGTGTCTGTATGTAGCCATAAACATAAATTAATGATACAAAAATTCATTCGAATCGTTTTAACGTGTATCAGCCAGAACATGGATACATTAGGCTTCACCACAGTTCTCTATGAACCTACCTACGACATAACCGATTGGTCAAAGGGGTGTCGTTGTAGTCTCTATAATCCGCAAAAGCTTTCACCTAGTTACCAAGGATCGATGACGCTGATTTCGAAATGTGCTGTCTGCTCATTGCTTCATGTAATAATGTTAATTAATTATTAAATGCCTTTATGTTCTTTAATACAGATTCCAGCAATGCACATGTAGGCCAACTTAAGCCGAGCACTTACACAATTACCTTGAGCCTCGTAAGCTTTGATTTATTCCCTCGCAAACCAATTGCAAAAACGTGATCATAACTCGGAATTATCGCACAATAAGAAACGCAGTGTTGATTTATGACCAAATTGCCCTCGGTGGAGGTTGATGGTATTACTTTTGCCCTGTGAGCAGCATTATATTATGCCGAAAACGTAAAATACAAAAGCGAGCAGCATGAATGGTAATCATAATTGCTGTGCGTACCGATGAATAATAACGCTATTGAAGCCTTTATCGTCTTTACAAATGTGTAAAATGCATTGGCAGAACATCAGCTTTAGCAAACGTCATATAATGTGGTCGGAGGATAATGCATACATCATCGATAACATGCATACAAGATATAAGTAAATCAGCGACTGAAGATTAGATAGATATATATATATATATATATATATATATATATATATATATATATATATATATATATATATATATATACATATATATATATCTATATATATATATATATATATTGGATATATATATATATATATATATATATATATATATATATATTGTATATATATGTATATATCTGTATATATATGTCTATGTATATATATATATATAATATATATATATATATATATATGTGTATATATATATGTGTGTGTGTGTGTGTGTGTGAGTGTGTGTGTGTGTGTGTGTGTAACAAAACTAGCACTTGTAGTACTATGTTGCTATTCAGGATAAATAAACTATAATCTAATATGCATGGAATACGCTAGATCAGAATGATTGAAAGCTTTTAAGTACATACCCATATTTCCCCGAAGGCTTCTTGACTTTCCCCATTGAAACCCATAGAGAAGTGGTTAGCGGAAATAGCCGCTGTTCGGAGGGTTATGTCTTTTCAACTTTTATAACCACAAATATCTAAGCTTGGCGTCTTTGGGAAACCTGTAGAAGCTAATGCCCCTCTTCAAATATGTATTATGTTTGTCACTACCAAAAGCGATACAAAACACCATATTGGTGAGCAAACAACAGTTAAACAACGTTGATAAATTGTTCCTTTATCGGCAAGCGCAGTGTGGTACATCTGGTACACAGAGTCACGAAGTAAACCGCGCCTAAGCCAAATACGGCATCCGAAATCTTTCACAAGTTTATATATACAAAATCAGCTATCAAATCTGGCTAATTCATCAAGAGAATTGGCACGATACATGCTACTTAAAATGAAATATACGCTATGCGTTCTTCAGCGTTCTTTAATGTGAGTTATTGATGATGGTTAAGCGTAGTTCATCCTGGCATGTGTAATTACAGCGATGATTATTCATTATTTTTTCCTATTTATCGCGGCAGTAAGTGGACTTATGCCACGTTCATCACCCTTCCCATAAGAGCTAAAACTTATAATGGTCAATATTACTGAACATCCACCTTATTGTTAACCATTTGAGTTTTCAGTCGCAATGATCGTAATTAGACAACGGCATGATTTATACTCGCCAGCCGTTGTGAATAAGTGACGAATTCCATCATGCTGTGCTTATTTAATCCAGTTTGATAATAATGTCAGTCTTGTCCCATGCAACGTAGGCAATCAGATATATCATTCTGAGGGCTACCGAGACATCATATAACATCATGGCCTTGACTGTTGAGGTCATAAATGATTACATTATAATGACTTACTGTTTGTCTATTATGCATTGCAGTTTCTTTAGGCGTTAGATGTGCGATGTCGTAGCACAAAATGAAGCAAGAATGATTTGGAATCAAAATTTAATATCTTAACATCTGCCACAACATCAAAAATGCTACATCACAACCTATGAACTGTAACTATTCAGTACTAAAAATCTTCGAAGATCTCTTAAGTGGACGAGCCTGTGATATGAGAATAGAAAATTGTATACACGATTTGTTAAAACAAGACACATGTGTTTTTACTCAGTGTGCATATTACCAGACATTGCGAGCAACCATTACACGTACTGTATAACGGCATTATAAAAATATCAGGAAACAAAATGCTGATTCACTGAAATTCAAATACTGGTAAATTATAAATCAATACCGTTTACATAGTGAGTATAATAACAGCAGAATTCAACCCTACTAGGTACGACAATCTAGCTTGCTTTATTCACTGTAAGGATAAAGACGGTAACTCATTCGTCATAAACGAGCGCAGATAACTCCATTTGAGTATATAAAAGCGGAGCGATATTATGGATTTTGTCACCTCTCATAAGGTTATTACAATAGCAATTCAATCTGTAGCCTGCAAACATAAGACGCATGTAATACCAGGCTCTTCGTACTATTGTACTGCTCTTTATTGGTGACATCTGACAGAATAAACCGAGCCCCAAAGGTCATATTGGATGTGTCTTGAAGCGGTATATATGGTGTGCGTTACAAGAACTCTGATCACAGTTACATTGTCTCTGCCACAGTTAATGCAATGCATAGTAACATCTGTTAGTTAGACAGGCTGTAGCAAATTGTCTGTCATATCCTGTAAATATACAACGTCAATACCTGGGAACAATTGCATTGCTATATAATTCATGGGAGCAATGTAGCGGATGTTGATTGGTGTTTACATATACACGAGAGCCTGTTTGAGGTCAGAATACCTGATGTTCAATTTTGTGTTTGGTGACACTCTTATTTTGTGATTCAAATTGTAATCTATCACAGCAGAACAAAAGCAACATGAAAAGGTTTTTCTTAAACGTTCCTTCGTTGATATCAGACAGGTGAATAAACTTACTGGTTTAGGGAATAGCAAACCTTACACGTGAATGTGGTGTTTATTCACGTTATCAGCGAGTTCAATTGTACTTGGTGTTACAAAAAGAAATGGCGGTTTGCTCGATTAAAAAAGGTCCACAATATTATTTGGCTGTTTTAAGCATTTATACTTTGAGACATTGCAACACAAACCTGGCGCTGTGGGTCGCATAACACTTACTGGTCTAATGAACCATTATCGCCTACGGCTGGATCACTGACCTGCCGACGGAGCGATTCACGAGAGATTTATTTGTGCGCATTGCTTTGACAGATACAGGACAACCATGACGAAGTGGCACGATGACAAATATGCCTGGATCATCTCCAATACAACTCGCACAGCGAAGCCTCCATGATTGAGGCTCGTGTTGTGTCCGTACCGATTGCCTTATCAATATTAACCTGAACTGAACTCCCTGCGGTCAGCTCCAGCAAGCTAGATCATATATTCGCGGCCCTGGATACTGTGAGTTATTTCCATTGTACCAAATGACATTTCAAAACAAATATGCAAGAGTATAGGTCTTATCGTATCGTATAGGTTTCTCTCGAACGACGGTACGTAACGATTGCTTATTAAAACAATGCGTGATGTTACACGCTCGACTAGTCTAATAGTACTCAAAAACATTGGTTAAATACTTTTGCTCGTTAGTCTTCACATTTAAACACCACAAGCTTATAAAGACAGGCGTCACATTGATCAACCATGCGGGCAACTAGCAGTATCATACGAAAAGGCAGCGCCTACTTCTCCTAGCCAAAGTTTGCAGGGAGCCAAAAGACAGAATTTTAAGGTATCTCCTGGTTCGTTAGTGCGTCAGTGTCCGTGCACCTTCTGCTCTGTCATATCCAACGAAGCAGGTGACTTGGCGACATGAACTGGTATGGCTTCTGCAGGTGATTGAATTGACCTTATGTGACATTCCTGAAGCTAAGCTTCATTATCCAGGCCGATGTCAGCCCCGTTGAAGCTTTCATAGTCGACGTAAATGCTTTGCAAGAGGTGTGATTAAACCAAGCCGGATAAACTCTCATTAATCCAACAGGCGCCTTCTATCTCATTTCTTCATATTCTAATAAAATGATGCTCTCTGCAATTATCAATTTGGCAGTGCAGTGTTTTAACGCGCTAATTGAGCATGTGCTGATAATTCAATGACAGTGTCAAGGAACATATAATAGCGATCATATCACCAATATGACATTTTGTGTCCTTTTAGAATAGTTTTTACGGAAACAATTGGGCTATATGCGACGATGTTTAGCATCTTCGCACTTCTATGTTAAATTCACTGTCATCAGCTATAACGTGACAATCTCCATTGCACTTTATTGCGACAAAATAGTTGTTTCCATTACAAGCTATGTATTGTATGAATACATAACGGTTACGTTGCATTAAAACAATTCACTTGAATTACATATTCCAAGCACACCTCCTATTGATCCCCAGCTCGCTCTGTACACCGGGCGCTGTGGTTTGTGGATGCAGCTTCGTTTTAAATCACTTTTGCTCGTTAATCTTACGATGTTCTAAAAGTGCTTCGAAATATGTGAAGCTAAGCCATTAACCTTAACAAACCATTGCATTACAATGGGCGTATGCATAAATATTTCCTGGATAGTCGTTACAGCATACTAAGTTATTTATGAGTACACTGTGACGAACAGGATGTCTCAGCAAAGCGTAGCGACGTCCGTTTCTCATCCAGATTCCGAGCATGCCGAGCATTCCGCACTCGCATATAGTGTTCGTCGTTTATGATGCCGTCACAACTAACAGCACATTCCTGTGCTAATTTTAAAAAAAAAACCGAATATTTGACCATTCACAAAAGCATGCCAAAACCAATGCAGGCTATCTGGTGTGTTCACAAAGCAATGAATTTGACGTAAACCATGTAGGTTCGGCATTCCATACCCGTACTGTTCTAACGTTTAACCGACCTGGCCGGAACGTCTGCTCGCGGTCCCGTCTGATTGTCATAGTTCTCTATTCTCTTGTGATTGATATTCGCTGTTAGAAAACGGTTCACATACATTATAGTTGTAGCCTGAAGCTTCAGTTACAAACCACTCGTTCGGTCATTACCGGATTATTGGAACTATGCTTGAACTATTATAACTTGTTGGCATTTACGGCATCACAACTAAGCGTCATAGCACCATACGCACACTTTCGCGTTCGCGTAGGTTAATTTTCCTGATCACAAACACTCTACCTACTGGGAGGTATTCCTGTTCTTTATGTGGCCGCTCTAGTCTTCAACAAGCACAACATAATTATGGTTACGGCACAGATATTTAGACCGCATACTGAGCAGCTTGTCTAGCCTATCCTGACCGGCCACTGTCACTATAGACTGTCGAAACACACTTTATGTTGACAAGCATGTTGATAAATCATTGTCCCTCTATTGTCACGTGTATTCGACTGGACGTAACGCTTTGAGGATATTCAACTAAATACTACTGACATTTTAGCTTGCCGATTGAAAGGAATTACATGTAATTCTGTACGTTGAGCCTCAACCAAGGTAGCCATGCAAATACCTGCTTCTAGATATATGTACCCTACCAGTTAAGCATGATTCGCAACATAGATAGGCATGGAAGCGTTTTTGCAAATCTCTGTTAAACATAGCAAACATATGCAGTCCTGTTTTAAATCAAAGCCGACATCGTGCACGAATTCACAGTCATTAAGCATTGCTGATTCATTCGGAGGTTCAGCGTGCTGCTTGTCTATCGTTTAACATAGGAATAGTTTCTGGATACAACCATATTATTACACTTCTTACGATTGGATAGTGCCAATTCTTACGGAAAGCGTCTCCACTACTGTAAGACGACTATTATGTGGTCCCACGTATTACGTTGCTGCGGTTGTATTATTGTTGGACTTACCGGCAATATGTAGAGGCTCATGCCACGTTCATCAACTTTCCCACAGAAGCTGATCACAATGATGACGACTGTAAAGTTAATTATGCTGAGCATCCACTTTCCAATAAACCAAGACTTCTATCGGCCCCCAGCTTATTGTAATATCTCTGCTCTCCAAAAACCATTTTGCAAAAGCTTAAAACATGTCACCATTTCTAAACATCCATGGCAAAGAAGACATTGCTCATTTTTCTGTGTCATGGAGCGCTCACCATTGATGATATCCATTGCCTCGGGTGATATTTATGTTCGACACTGTTTCATATATGGGTACCGGTATATGCTTTTGAATACGTTTCGCAACTCTTGCGATTCAATTACCAGGTTAAGAATGTTCGTAGCTGAACAGCCGTCATTACAATTGGTTCGTTCAACTCAATCTCTCTCTCTCTCTCCCTCTCTCTCTCTCTCTCGTCTCCTCTCTCTCTCTCTCTCTCTCTCTCTCTCTCTCTCTCTCTCTCTCTCTCTCTCTCTCTCTCTCTCTCTCTCTCTCTCTCTCTCTCTCTCTCTCTCTCTCTCTCTCTCTCTCTCTCTCTCTCTCTCTATATATAATAATATATATATATGTTTATATATATATATGTATATATATATATATTCATATATATATATACATATACATATATATATAAATTAATATATATATATATATTATATATATATATACACACACACATATATATATATATATATATATATATATATATATATATATATATATATATCATATATATATTTATATTAATATATACAAGATTTTGTGATCAAATGCGTTATGTGAACGATTCTCACTCCCTGTTACATTGAGGGTGGCCTGCTTACATGGTGCCACGATTCACTTGACAAAAGTACGTCTTTATGGTTCGGTACCTCTCTTGGCTTAACTTCTAGTCATAATAGCATCAATGTATTGTTCAGATTGACACATTGTCATCTGGCGTTATCGATGTTGTTATTGGGGCGCATATTCTATTCCCTTGTATCATGCATGATGTTAAACTGTGTTGGTCACTACAGATAGTTGGATAATGTTGAATGGTGCTGGATGGAAAAATATATTTGATGGGAAGCAATATTGGTGAAAACATCAGAAGGGTACTCTATCACAATAATAAAAATGTTCATTTGCGTGATACAGCATAAAGAGATGCGATCAATATAGATCCATCCATTCTTCAATTGATGGCATGCTGTCAGGGGTATGTCAACGCATTATTTCTCTGTTAAAACTTAATCTGGTAGTTAACCCGAAATATTGATCAAAGCTTGAGCCTACACCTGACATCGCCTTTGCTGACTGCACTAGAGGCACACACCGTCCAAAACACAGTATGGAATATTTTGACCAAAACCATACCACAATCTAAAGTTAAAAAACAACCATGTCAAACGCTGCCATTAATTAAATTTAATAGGTCATTGTGCTACAATTGGTATGTGGACAGTTCATAATGGCGTTACCTCATTACGAAAATCGTGTGATGTTTTTTTATTTAGTTTTATAGTCTCTTTCGTCATCCTTCCCACAGGAACTGATCATAATGATGGCGTCAATATTACTTAGCATCCACCGATCACTTTACCACGACTTCTGTCGGGCTACTTCGGTTATATTGTAACACGGTACAAAACAGATCAACTCATAAGAAACCCTAATAAAAAAGCGCTACACATGTGCCTATTAGTTGTAGATAGTAATGGCAAAGAGGGGCAAGCCGTATGCTATCATATAACAATCTTATGTACGTCCTATATGCAGCTAGTACGATGCAAATACCAGGTAAAGAGTATTAAAACTCTAAAGTTGTCATTATTTTTAGAATTGTATGGCTCAACTGTGTCGACCAACTCCTATTCACATAATATATACGGGCTATTGCGATAGTACATTAGAAACACATGCTACAGAGAACATCATCCAATTACATCACTAATGATTGGTAGCAGCAGACAGAAAGCTTGCTATCGATCCTCATCATTTTAAGGAGGATGATAGTAGCAACATAAGCGTTCGTCTTGTGAATATTCTATTTTCCCTTGGACCTGGGGCATATATATATATATATATATATATATATATATATATAGAGATATATAGAGAGAGAGAGAGAGATAGAGATAGAGATAGAGAGAGAGAGAGAGAGAGAGAGAGAGAGAGAGAGAGAGAGAGAGAGAGAGATATATATATAGAGATATATAGATATAGAGAGATATAGAGATTATATAGAGATAGAGAGAGAGAGAGATCTATATAGAGATAGATATCTCTCTCCCCTCTAACAGAATATATATAGATATATATATATGATATATAGATACTCTATAGATATATATCATATATATATACATATATATATATACATATATATATATATGTATATATATATGTATATATATGTGTGTATATATATATATATTTATACATATATATATATGTGTGTGTGTATATATATGTATGTATATATATATATATATATATATATATATGTATATATATATATATAACATATATATATATATACATATATATATATAAAAAATATATATATATATATATATATATATATATATATATATATATATATATATATATATATATATATATATATATTAACATATGTGTGCGCATATATCTATATATGTTTACATTATCAGTAATTGGGCAGTTAACTGCGACCAAATGTTTGCATGAGCAAATCGAAAAGCGGTCTATCTGACCTCCATAATCCGTGTATGTGTTTCATGATACTATCACGAATGGCAACGCAACAATAACCAAATGTATTGATGGTCACGAGCTGAATCATGCGCATGAAAAATCAAGGTATCAGGATATGTAAACTGTAATATATCTTCGGCTGTTCTTGCAATAGACACCAGGTGGATGTACAAAAACAAATATCAATATGCTTCACATATGTGTTAGATTGTAATCGGCCTACCTTAAAGGTCTCCTTTATATCCAATCGGACTGCCTCATCACTTGATGGAACTCGAAGCAGACAAATATGTGTTCTGATTATTGGCATTTATTCTTAGAAATGCTTCACATTAATATTATACGTAGCACGAAACCACGAGTTCGATTATTGCCGTTTATTAGATCTGTGATGAAATTATTACGACATTGATGATCATGAAGCAGCAATCGTCCATGCAAATGTACGATGCCAGTGTTGGAACGTATCCTCTGATTGAATGCGTACTATGATTATGTTAACTTGTGCTGAAATCAATTCATGCTTGTCTCCCAATGTATACATATTTTCCGTTATCAAATTGTGCAAACTCAAAAAGACCCATGGTCCAATAACCGTCGCATCAATGATCAATTAAGGCCAAAATTTGATAAAAAAATTGTCAGTTCAAATTAGCGCGCCCGACAAAACGTTGCGGCAGCCATTATCTAGGTCAACCATGCGTGTGACGTCAGGTAAGGGAGGCCGTTCTCAGAGACGCACGGAGTTCCCCGTTGTTTACATTGTCGGAGTTCGTCTCTCGTTTTTGGGATTTAGGATCGTTTTTAGTCATCTTGTGACCGCCTGAACGCGATGGTTAATGGTTGTTGTGTTGGGGGCTGCTCGCGTACCAGTCGGGACGGCGTGAGCTTGTTCAGGTTTTACTGGTAAGGACGATTTAAAAAAAACAATGGATTGGCCAGGTACTACGATCGCGAGACAAATGGCCGGGCCCGGGCAAGTACTTGTTTGTGTGCTCGGTTCATTTCACCGAGGAATGTTTTGAGGAGGCACCGAAACTCAGAGAAGAGCTTGGTTGGATACCACGATGTAAGCGGGTTATGAAAGAAGCTGCTGTGCCTACTCTTTTTGCGAAGGCCTCTGCTGTCAAGCAATCAAGAAAGGATGGTGAGGCAAGTGAACCCCTCCCACCCGAGCCCAAGAAAAGCTGACCTGCCTTTATCAAGATAGAGAAGCACAGGGTGAGATTTGATGACTTTCTTGTTGTATTAGTATCGAATAAATAGTCCATTATCTTGTTAAGTTGATGATATGGTTGCCAGGCAAGTATCATTGTTATGATATAATATGTTGCTTTTTACAGTGCTCCTTCATGGTGGTGTTTGTTTTTTAAATTTGGGAGTCATTAAATTTGTTTACATGTGCTGATATGCCAAATATATGTAGGTCACGTTTAATTGGTTCATTGTATCACAGATATCAGAGAACAGGCGACAACATAAGCTGGGGATCCAGTCTTCAAGCTAAGATACCCCAAGTTTAAGCAGGGGCATGTTGTCACTGAAGTAGCAACAAAGGCAACATTTGGTGAATATTTTTACTGATATATAAAATGTAAACAACAACAAATTCAATTACCATGGAGGTATAACTATAAGGTTATAAGCAACAGTCTGGTGTGCAAGCTGTGACTTGATTCCTGTTATGTTTCAAAGTATGTCAAGTGCCTGATGGCTGAGTTCTTGCTGGTTTGCTATGAGCCAACCCTGCCCAAGACAGAAGCACCACCTCCAATGTGTGCAGATGCGATGAGACCAGATCCATGACAAGCCATTGACGCACACCAGAGTAGGTTCTGCATGTATCAAGACAAGTCCTAGGTGAGTGGAGGGTAGAGGAATCCTTGATAGTCTGGTGCTGGGAAGTTATCTCGTATTGTTGTAACAGCGCAGGCTGGTAACGGAACTCTAATCTTTTGTCCAAGATGTCCCCAGCACCAGCAACAAACTGCCTGTATGCAGTATACCTGTAACGCCTGTAAAATAACCATGTGACATTGTTGATTTAACCATGCTCAAATATTTTTTGTCATACCAGTATCAATAAGTATAATTAAATCGTAAATAATGACTGCTAGCCTTCGTACAGATTTATGTGTAAATAATAGAAAACATGCACCTTTGTATATCATTATCTGACATGTGCCCGTGCTGTTGTCTGTAGGAGAAATATCCCCCACTTGCAAGGCCCAAGGGTCAAACAGATTTGGCTGAAACCAGGATGCTGGGTTATGCCACCAATGGGAATGGGGCTGTTCTCAATTGAGGTCATGACTCAAGGAATTTTCACATAGCACGCAGATACTTCCACCTCTGCCATTGGTTGACAGTAGCCACACAAACACCTGTAACATGATGTAATGATGTGAATATGAATGTATGTAATAAAGGATGACATATTGTATGGCAAATATGTTTAAGCCTCTGCGTTCATAGAAACTCTGATGTAACACTAACCAGATGATAATATAATACCATAATCTTCACCTCCTAAAGTCCAGTTATACATTCATTTATGGGCTAACTGACAATCCTATGAGAAAACAGCTGTGGTACTTGCTCTCCTATATATATTCTACCTCAGAATCAATCTACATCAACTTTTAAAAATATTGTAATCAGCCTTTGATAAGGCCTACTTTAAATAAAAGAGGATCTCTATTTATTAACAGCAGTCCGAAATTAGTTTGTTTGCAATTCGTGTGGAGGAGCATTTACATTTACATGGTACAATTTGTAAACATGAACCCTTGCAACCACTTGATTTGAAAAAAACTTTGTGGTATCTCATGTCTGCTTTCTGATATGGAAGAATTATTTGCTGCAAAGCTCTGTTGTATAGTCTACTGTTAGGAATAGAGCTTATATATTTTGTTAGTGAAATTTAGGGATTAACTTCGTTACATCTGGTGCACAAGCAGAATCAGACATAGCTTACCAAGCATTGTTCTGTAGCAGCCCTATGTCCTGGGCAGGATGACCCGCGTGAGACACAGACGCAGCAGTGACATCGCCAGTGTCTTTTTTCTCATCGGAGACGTCGAATTCGCTCATTTCTGGTTCGAATCTGTAAGGCAAAACTTGCTCCGCCGAAGCAACGATAGTTTGCGAATGACCTGTGCCATACCATGTCTCTTCGTCGCTCTCCTGAAGTGATGAAATAACGAAATTTCCAGCAGCCATTTCTCGCTAATTGTAGTGCAGATTGCGCCTCGCAACAAAAACATTCCCGGACCTGACGTCACGCGGAGGCGATGAATTATTCATGAGCTTGTCGGCTCGATACGCCGAATTCATCTTTAAAGTCGAATTTCGATCAGAAAGCGCGCACTTTGACAATTGACACATAGACAAAATGGTTACTTCTGGGTTATATTTCCGTTATCTGGCGAAAAAAATGACATGATTTTTCGTGCGATAGGCACTTTAACACCGCGCTCACACTAACTCTCCCGTCATGTCTTGTTCCGTTGTGGACAATTATACAAAATATGAGTAATTAAACATAGGTCTTCGTAGTGGTTAAAATATGTTGCTGGAATACGTGCATCAGAACATCATGGAACAATATCGGATTTAATATAAGTTCCATTCATTTAATAACTTATTCCGGTGCATATCCCTTATATTCTCATTGGGTTTTCAGGTCTATATTTTGGCTGTTGTATATGAAGCATTAAGCTTTGGTTTTTTACATGAAGCTTTAAGCTTCTACAGCATAAACGAAAGATGAAAAATGCATGTCTCCTGATACATGATAGAGTGACCTACATCTTTGTTTGCATATTGGTATACATTTATGAACATTCGCAGATAGATCTCGTATGTAGTGCATGGATTGTCAACTGAATGTCTTGACGCAATGCTCACAAATGTGGCAAAACTTGTTTATCGTCTGATAATATCGGCCAAGAAGATGAGAGCGCTTGCAGTCAAACAAAATACAAACAGGTCAGGATGTATTTTGTGATGTTTATACAAAACGCTACATAGAAAAAGTCTGGCATTTGTTCAAGCAAAAATAAACGATGAGAATGCACATTTTACCTGTTGGCAGACCAGAGCTTTCAGGAGGCGCAAACTGAAAAAAAGTGTATGATCCGCCTCCAACCTTGTGACGAATCATGGCTCCGTGTATAATGTACAAACTATATCAGATATCGTAATCCCCCCACCCCTCGTTTGTCATGGTTGGAAACCTATAGGAAGTGCCGATCAGTGCGCCACCCCTACCCCAATGTGGAACTTTAGCGGTGGCAATAGCAGTGACAATGTGGATGAGAAGCAATTGACTAATCCTTGCAAATTCATACAATGTATTGCACCAAAGCCTATACCCTATACAATAATTGCCGTTCTCACAACGCAGTTGTCACCATAACATGATAACCTAATGAATACATCGTAAATTGACATGAAGCCTCAATCCAAGAAGCCAAATAGCTCCGCTCTAATGGTTTTGCACCAAACGCGCATATTAGGCCTGTCATTATGCGGTGTTCCTGTCTTACGTGTGTGCATAATGAGATAAATCTCTTAACCCATTAAGCCCATTGCAACTGAATGTGAAACGGACCGGATGTGCATGGATATGATTGTCGGCTATTTTCTCTTGTTAGCATAGCGAAAGTAATGCTGACTGCTCGTCACCAAAACCTCTTTGCCATGATATCAAGAGCCTTCATCCTGCTGTAAATCAATGTTTTCATCCATTTGGTATGATTTCGCATTATTGCTACACACGATGCGAGCATCATAGAAAATCCACGATATGATTTTCATTAGAAACATGTTAAAGGGACACATGGTATAAAGCCACCGTCTAATTTTAAAACGCCACCGTGTTAACAACGCATTATAAATTAACACTTCATTGTTCATCCTTACGATGACATATTGATGTACAACATAGCTTGTTGTACGGATGTGTAAACACAACTCTGTGTGATTTTCTTTTTTCAGAGTACATATAGTACTAAACACATGGACTCATAGCAATTATGCACAAATGTTGATGTTGGATAATGCATCTGACAAAACTATATATATATACATATTGTTTTCCATAATTTACTGAAAGCGCTCCGAGCTTCATTCTGATTGCTCGGCTACATAAATTAATGATGTGTATGCTAATTCAGCCGATCCAGCCATAGTACAAAATAGACAGCCTTTACCGATTACAGCTGCAACACAGGACATTCACCGTAGTAAGATAAACGATACTTTTTTCAGTGTATTTGATCCATGCTTGTTTTTCATTACATTCTGCAATCATTAGGTTATGCGAGCACCGTATTTGCTCAATAAGTTTCATGCAAACCGATCAATTAGTCATCTGAGTAAGAGTGACCGCAAGAGGCAGTATTTGCTATGCAGGCTTACAGTAATTAATCGCATCTACATATGCATAACTAAAAGGTTAAGTTATCATTTGCCGCCTTCTTATATTTCTTATTCGTCCGATGGCACACAGATGAACTCATTCACATAATAAAAACCTTGAAGTGTTTCATATATCCCCCTGAATTACCATAAAACTATAGTTGCATCGACGTTATTGCTCATATTTTGCAAGTACATCGACCTTGCTTTTGCTATATTTAGAAGTTTTCAACTCTAGCAGGGCGAAGATTACTGACACCGGCACCATATCCCTTTCTGCCCTTTGATATTTGATGCCCCTCAAAGTCCGTCCCCTGGTGTGACGTGTGGTCTTTTTGTGAA
>CM067344.1:50911264-50963764 GCA_034190875.2 Urechis unicinctus | reverse complement strand
CTGTGGGTGTCGGGACATTTGTTAAGAATTGTAAAGGGCCGCGGAAAAAACAAATTGTGTCTACGAGTGTGGGATTGTTATTTGTGGTAACTGTGTGCGGTGTACACGGACTCCACTCCTTTCTGACAGCGCTGGTCAATGCTTTCATAGTGCTGTATTTACATCCGAGGTACGAGTTTTTCTGCTATTATCGCTCAGTGGTTTGCATTATTTCCTAGGGAACCATGCATTTTTTACTGAAAATATCTGCAACCGCTTAAGTATTCGCGCTTCTCAATTAGTGATTCTAACGACATACATGTGTCTGTCGTTTTAACATACATGTGTACATTGAATTCGCCCCATCTTATTAGCCCGGTACCCTTGTGACTTTATCAGTTTATGTTAGTATGTAAGGTCTGACGATTATCCCTAATGAACTAAGTCCGAGGGCTGCGCTTCGAGCCTTCTCTTGGTAATAGCCCAACAGACCAACATCAGGTTTTATTACCTTTTTGGTGGAACAGATCAACTACCTATTTTGTTGTGGATTCAGACTTATTCAGATGCGTGCTGACATAACATACCACTCTTTTTCATGAAACATGCATGTTCAATCGAGTTTCAAGCGGTCAGTGTCGTATGTGATGATTTAGCTTTGCTTAATATAATGTTTCATAATCTTATCGTCTGGCCAAAAATATATTTGCGATAACTTTCTAAGTTTACCGGTGTTATTGCCTTCTGAAATACAAGCACACATGAAACTATTAGCCCAGCAACTTCCGATGTAAACATGAGGGTGAGAACATAGGCATCAACTATAGCCAATCGTTCCTGTCGCCTAATCCCCAAGTTTTCGTTGTTTTTTTCGCGATGTGGTATTTGTGCGTCAGTGATTGTTTGTGGCCTTTTCTACATGTTAGACCAGGTCATTTTAGCTTTTAGCTTTGGAGGCTTCATGCCACAAATAGTCCTTGCAATCCCACTTCTTGCTAGCTGCCTCGGCTATGTTCCAGTTGGTGGAAGCTTCCGGCAGTGATTTATTTACTGGGATGTGTATGATTTGTAGAAGGGAAGTTTCCTATGTAGACTGGTGCCTGTGCAGGGGGCAAAATATTCAGGGATGTAGATTAATATAAGTGTGATTGCTTGAGGAAAGAAATAATAACATCTGCTACCATTGCGTGAATTAATCTGCTGACAAGTATTCCTTGTGATTTCAGCATCTGCCACCTGGTGAGCTTCGTCTGGTGTTTTGGTTATATTGTCTTCTTCCGCACATGTCATTACTTTGGCCTGCCACAAGTGGCCCCCCATTCCAATGCAGTACAGCTGCTACTCACACTCAAAGTAGGTCATTTCTTAGTCAATATCCTGTATTATTTCTTGCTAAGATGAATACAGCCCGACACCCCACCTACCTTGTGGCCTGATATCTGCTATCTTACAGTAATGTGCCCATTACGTACATTTTTGTTGCATAATCTTGAGCCATTGCAATTGATTGAATCCTGATTGGTTTGGATGGACAGATGGTTGGACTGGCATTTGAAGTTCATGATACCTTCAAAAAGAAGATCAAAATAACAAAGGAAAATTTGAGTGAAGAAAGACTTCGTGCCAAATACCAAGATGTCAGCCCGACATTTGTGGACATTTTCTGCTATGCGTATTGTTATATTGGACTATTGACAGGTATTCCATCTTACTGAGGGTTTTAATAGAACAGATAAAAACAGAACCCTATAAGCCAAGCATTCACCCTCTGTCTTTATCATGTCTGTAGTGCAAATTCTACAAACCAGAACGATGTTGATTGGTTTTATTGAGTCGTATGCCTGGTGTTCAATGAAGTTGCATATAGCCTGTAAACCTGAGATTGTTTACCAGTGGTTACTCATCATGTATGTTGTGTGTACATTGTCTACAGGACCTTACTATAAGTACAGAACCTACCACGACATGCTCCACCATTCTAACCTGGTCAACATCGACACCACCATGCCCCTGTGGAGGAGGTTGAAGAAGCTGCCTATATACGCGGCTACATTCCTATTCTGCTCTTACTTCTTCAGCATTGATGTATGTCACCACTAGTATTAAAAATATTTATACTAACTGGTTGAATTACTGCCATGAGCTTGAGGCATTAGTGCCTATTTTCACCCATCAACATCATTGCCATCCTCCAGATCTGCTGTCAATCAGAGACATATGGTGCTATATGCTATTACTTTGTCTTCTTTGCAGTATGTTCGAGAAGAGAGTTTTTTCACACTGCCTCTGTGGTACCGAGTCTTCTACATGGTTCCCATGTTCATGATATTCCGTAACCGCCTCTACGTGGCCTGGCTGCTCGCCGAGTGTATGTGTGTAACGGCAGCGCTGGGTGTCTACCCTGCTATCTCCAAGGCTAAATGTGGCCAAGGACCCACAGACTTCAGTGCTTTAGAGAAATGGTGAGATGGTTGATATGAACCTTCACTTTTATGATGATCATAAGCAGCTGTTTGTTTATAACCCATGATTCATGATGCCTGGTCCACAATTCATGATGCCTGCTCTATGATTCATGATGCCTGCAGGTGGAATGAGTTTGATTCCAATCAATATAACAAAAAGCTCTTGTTCCAGCACCGACATGTTTCAATGTAAACATTATTTCCCTGTGCATGCACAGCTGTAAGTGATATGTTTGTATAATTGTTCATTGCAGTAAGGAACAGGCTCCAGAGGGGATAGCATATGACTCCGAGACCATACACAACATTGATGTGTATGGCTGTGAGTTTGCACCCACTGTCAGAGAAGGTATGAGGTCGTGGAACATGACGGTACAATACTGGCTGGCCAGCCATGTCTACAAGCGACTTACAATCAAATCTGGACCTGCTAAGTATGACGCTAACAACTTCAAGTTATATCAGTTGAATTTTGTTATTGAAATACAAGACGAGCACACTTTGTGAAAGGGATTGATTTTAAGTGTCACATGGTTGCAAGATGATCAAGATTTTGTTTATGCAGTAATGATGATTTTCGTTTTAACCACAACCCTTCAGGTCGTTGTTTGTATTAGTGTTCCGCCAACGGATAGAGAAAACGAGTGAATATTGTTATTCTGTTGCACAACCGCTCTGTTTGTATTGTTGTGGTCATAATGTTTGATATGTTACAGGATGTCACCTAAGTGTCCAAAATAGTTCAGGGAGTTGTCATAATGTTTGTTGTGTTTCATAATGTTTCATTCGGTTCAGCGTGATATCATAACGCATGTTTAGTTATCTTGTTTTTTTTATATTTATTAATTAACAGGAAGTTCTTCTTCATATACCTCTGACAATGCTTGCTCTGTGTGTCAGCTCTAGCTCTATGCGCTCTACCATGCATAGCTTTCACTATACCCCCAGCGTCATTATGGTTCTAAGTGTGTGCATTACTACCTTGTGTTTGGTGTACCAGGGTGGCTATAACAATGATGGTGAGTGCCTTCTGGCACGGCGTTCATCCAGGATACTACCTCTCCTTTATCTTCGTCCCCATCAACCTAATTGCTGAGGACGCTGTGATAGCAACCTTCCGCAAGAACAAGCCCCCCAAACACCAGGTTATATTTGACTGGATCTGCTGGTTTTGCAAGATGAGGTCATTTGACTATATGTGTATGGGTTTCCTTCTACTAACATACAAAGACACCATCAATTATTGGTCAAGTATTTATTATGTTGGTCATATATTAATGGCAGTTTTTATTGGGATCGCAAGCGTATTTAAGAGTCAGAGTAAAGGCGATCAACCAGCTGTCCGCGTGAGGAATAGCAATGATGCTGTGGGTACAGCCAAGTCAAAACACCAATAGGATGTCAGTCCATGTACTCATTAGGCTTTTTGTAATGACTTTGTTTGTGACATTGGTGCGTGTAGTAAACCATTATGACCCCGGTTCTACACCTCATGCTGTAATAATACCCAAGAGCCTATAGCCACCCAAAGAGGGCTCACTCCCCTCCCGCCTCCCCCAGAACAAATTATGTGAACATGCCACCTATGTACAGTGAGCTGCTTATCTATCTCAACATCACATTGTCAATTCAGGGGGATGTTTCCCTTCAACCATTCAAAAGACTATATCTTCAACTGAAGCTGTGATGAGCAGATCCCTAGTATTAACAGGCAGATCCCTGAGCCAGTGGTTTCAATTGGCAAATCCATGAGCCTTGGTATTAACGGGCAGATCCCTGTGCCGTGGTATCAACAGGCAGATCCCTGAGCTGTGGTATCAACAGGCAGATCCCTGAGCCGTGGTATCAAGGGGCAAATCCCTGAGCAGTGGTATCAAGGGGCAGATCCCTGAGCAGGGGTATCAAGGGGCAGATCCCTGAGCCGTGGTATCAAGGGGCAGATCCCTGAGCCGTGGTATCAAGGGGCAGATCCCTGAGCCGTGGTATCAAGGGGCAGATCCCTGAGCCGTGGTACCAATACTACAATAGCACGATGTACTTTTGTTGCTTTTGTGGCAGTACCACTTCATGATGGGCGTGCTCTTCTCTCATTAACATACATCATAGCTAGTCTGAGTGAGCCCTCTTACCATAGCTATGAACTCTTTGATGATACTACAGCATGCGGTCTTGATGGTAAGATCATTATGGTCCACTCCTGATATAAAATCAAGCAACTTTATGTATTGCGACATGATTCTAACCATAAAAATTATAGATTATATAACACTTTGTTGCATCCGGATTTTATTATTAATTCCTGTTATTGTATGACTAGAAATATATTTTAAAGGTCAAACAAATCATGATGTTTAATTGTTGTCATGAGCAATATAGTGTTATAGCACCTGTGAAGTTTGCCTGCTGTCAGTAAACCATAGAATACAGGTGATCATGTTGTTGATTGAGGTACACCTGAGATCACCTTTCTCACCTTTTCAATGCAGCTGATGCAAGTTATTGAATTGGAGATGGTTATTGTCCCTCATGTCACTGGACAAATGGTAATAATATTTGTGTTACATCTCCTTAACCGCTATTTGAGGCACCTTCTAGCTCAGTTAGCCATATATACATGCCTATCTACCAGTGAACACTACCATTAAATTCATGTTATACTTGCAGGCACCCTGTTGATTTAATTCCACCAGGTGTGATATTTTATTGCTTCTGTGACAGAGCAACCTGTATGAAACCTACACATTTGATGTGTGATTGATCCAGGCTCAAGATTGTTTGTATTAATGACAGCTGGTCATATATTGGTTCTGTCATATCTTTATTGATTGTTTTCACCAATCTACCATGAATGTCACCCAAAATTGTCACACAACTTAAAATAACTTGGTTTTTTTTGTATCAAGGTCACTTTGCCTGTTTAATGATGCGAGAGCTATCTGATGCATATTTGTGAATATCTGTCAGTCTGTCCGTTTGTTTTCTATGCATATGTATTGTGAAACACTCCAGAAATGTCCAAGGATGCTGGATGTCGTGTGAACATGGGAATAAAACCCCTCATGCTGTCTGAAGTTGTTGGTTGGAAAAATGGGGCAAAAATTGGTGACAAATGAGTTGGCATTTCAGAAATAGAAAGCGTAGCTCAGTGACAGTTTTATTTTAGTAACGACGGGGATTAGCTTCGTTCCATGGTTGGTTATAAGGTGGGTTAGGGACGGGATTAGATTGGGGCCTGAACAGGGAAAAGGTACGGGGGAATCATGCCGGTGGTAATTGTCGTATCACGCCAAGTAACCGGCAGACAGTGCATCCATTAACAAGAACTCTGGGTCATTTATAGCTACCTTTCAGACAAGACAACGCCGGTGTTTCTGCTAGTTTCTAACTTATTTTGATATCATTCCGAGCCAATGGCTGTGTCGTCATAATGGTGTAATTATTGTCATAAACCCTGTTATTAACATGGCAAAACTGCGCCGAAAACCTGTGTCGTGATAGATATGCCCTTAATATGGAACGCCGTTTTTACTACGTTCTATATATAGTAGACGTTACATAAAACGGCATTTACTTGCGATGGATGGTTGAGTTAAATCATTCTAAGCTCATTGAATATCTCCCTAGTGAACGCGGCGGTTTGCGGTATTAATGATATATTTATCTCCACGGGTATCGTCGTAAGGTTATGTCACAGTGTGTAAATAGCGTCTCGTAGCATCAACTGTCACTCGTTATTGCATCACTTGGGGCCAATATTCTAAATACGATGTGTATCCTGAGGGCTTATCCTGACCAGTAAACTGCTGACGCAGCTTGATGTCACATGCTTCTTCACTCACGTCTAGCCTTGTCTAAGGTTTACCAACGTGTACGAACGGCTCACAGTCTCAACTGCCAAGCTACAATTTTTTTTACTAAACACTCGTATTATACACAATGTGTGGAATAGTTAGTACCCCGGTGTGAGATCCGCATGGAAACGTCTCTTTTTAGGTGATATCAGTCCTATTAAGTGTAACTTTTGTTCGTAACTTTTGCTCAGACTACTACCGTTGACGGGTTAAATATTCCTAGTCTATAGCGGGTATTTATTCGGTTGGTGTGTTGTGAATATTATTTAATTGTGTACATTAGCTCCGGTCGAACGTTAATATGAATATATACCGTTCTGCTTCAACATTTTCCGCGCGTCCAAGAAAACGCGTTTGGCTAATGTGCTACATAACGCATCTAGAAAATAACATATATCAAGAGCCTGTACAAAAAAAAGTCCTAACGCACCAAAACACTTAACCCCACACGACGCTAATCTTCAAGAAATGCCATCTATATATCATTTCCGAAAAATCGCGATACGATGACCGCCATTTAGGTAAATATTGGGTCGCGTGATTTCCCGCGATATCCCGCCGCCTCATCCGCATTGCCTTAGCATTAGTCGTCGATGTGTCATGTCATTCTGAGCATGCGCTATGCACGTGGTCTTGAACTTGAAAACAAACATGTTGCTGTGTTTCGGACTTTTTACCGCTTCCCAAATTGATCTATAAATAATTACCATGGATGAAATCCCCCGCCGAAAAGGGATAAAATTGTCTGTGAACATCATTGCATTCTAAAACTCCATCACTATGTTTGGTGTTTGGTGTTTGTCTGAATCGATCTCAAATTTTTTACATTGCGTCGGTTTAAGAGAAAGTAAGATGTCTACTCCGACGTCTTTTAGGGCTATGTGTACATAAATACACGCTGGCTACTGGGTCTTTGTGCGTGTTTCGTCCGTTGGTGTCGCTCTCAAACTTTACTAGACCAATGGGACTAAGAGGAGAATTGTTGTGTCTGAGCTTCCAAGTACTTGTTGTGATAAGACTTCAATAACTTGGCTTAACTGTGACTTTAATCATTTGCAAACTCAGGTAGATACGATTCAAGTCAGGTTTCTCTGTCAATATGGCTCTTTGTGCTTTAGCGTTGCTGCACATGCTGTGTATGGAGTTCCCAGATAGTGTGTGCATTCACGGTTAGTACACTGTATTCATCTCATGGTTGCGAGTCACAGACGTGTGTTTTATCAAGGGAGGTCTCTACCACCATACTGATTTACGGTCATCACCGGTGAGGATGCTTCTTCATGATACTAGCTCGCTGGAGGCACCATCAACCATTCAACAATACGTTCTGTAGTCTTTTATGATATTTGCCATTGGAAGGTGGTATGATTTCGATGGCGAAACAGTTGTTAACATGGTCGCTGCCACCCGAGTCAAATGTCACAGCTCTGACGATGCATACCAAAACCAAGCCCTCCTCCAAACAATTTGTCCCAAAACTGAATATTATAGTTTTCAGATCGGGTCAAATCAATAGTGATCCTCCAGGACTCTTCATGTGTTTATAATGCGGATTTTGATCTCACTTGAGAAATATGTTTGTTGCGGCATGGATCACGGACAGAAGCTCTAATTGTACGTGTCCAGGCTTCGTCTCGATCATCACACATTTTGCTATACATGCCTTAGGGAGTATATCATTCGGCGTCTTTATTTTGTCTTAACAAAGTGAGCATGAACATCACGAGCCTACGATGATTAATGTCATTTGAGCGTTCAAATCATTGTACGTCTGTTGATACTTGATACAGATAACTGTGCTAAAAACCTCGCTCGTCAGATGTCACCTATGGAAAGCGGTATTTGCGCAGATAAGCTACCAAACCCACACAGCTAGAGACGGCACACACTGTGACAGATATACGATCAATTCATGCCTCTGCTAACGATAATGTGAACCATCATTCCTAACTCAAGAGTCTTGTGTCTCGTCGTGTGTTACATCGGGTAGACTATTATACGTGAGCGGCATTGAGAATGATCTACCTCTCTGCTTATCATTCGTCGCCATGCCGTGATGCAGTGCCCAATGTATCCACGGGCGTGTTTTGCCTTGATGAGGTGGATATTGCCCCGCAAGCGCGTGTTTCATTGCTGGCGTCGTTAACCCTCCTGGCTAACTTCTCAATGACATCTTTACGACATAATGTCGTCAAAAGATCACAAGCCGCGAGGAAGATTCTATAATTATATGTTTTATATACATTGTAAAATAGTTATTAACATACCTTCAGTCACAGTTCAAAATACAATTGATTTTCGCTTATCCCCTCAAGATTAGGCGTTTGCCCTACCCTTGCCACAAACGGCACGCTATTTATACATAAAATGCATCAGTTACCAGTTACCACATTAACTCCCGCCCAGACACTCAAAACATTAATTAATTACCAGATAAAAAACATTTCCCACTGCATCAAATTTGTCATATGGATCATAGATAGCACAAGTTAACATGTTCACACAATCATTTACAAGTTGCATTAAAAAGGTATAATAATTCATGTGTAATTAAGCTAACATCGACTGCAAAGCACAGTCACTATTGACGACAAAAATAACCCGATTCCAAAGATATTAACCAATGATAAACAAGCGTTCAGAAAAAAACCGATAAACCAATCACAAACAATCTTACGAAAAAGACATACTGCTTAATTTGACAAAACAACCCGTGTCAATGTTGAAAAACAATTCAAGAAAAGAACACCTACAATGGGATATAAAACAATAAATACAAAACCCAGTATATATATCGGTGCACACCCCACCACTCCTAATTGTTTGCTCGGATGCTGGGCGACGACAGATTGCTTCATCGATGACGGAATCGATATATTCGCTGTGTAAATGTGTCTATGGTTTGGTTATTCTGATGACATCTGGTTCAGGAGGGAGATGTTTTCTGTAGCTCCAGCACTAAACTGATCTATAACAGCCTCAGGCCCACGAACTCAACCAGCAAACAATGCTTGTCCTGTAAAAGTAAGCCGATTTGATATTGCTCCGCTTAATGTAGCGTCAAGCGGAAAACTTACCGAAATATTAAGGAAGGCATGGGACACACGAGTTCAGCCATCAACAAGACAATGTATTCCGTCATTACAGTTCATACTAGAGATATCGTATCACTAATGGCGGGCCATATACGTAACACTATAACGTTTTATCCCTACAACATAATTGCGTTTGATAAACTCGTTATGAAAGCTCCAGTCAGCACACATAACAACAACTTGATGTATCTGTATACATCGGCTTTACCATAAACCTGTTATTGTATACATTGATCCTCCCGTACGGCTGATCAAAGCATGAGTATGCTTGAATGTCTACGAGCTGCGATTTCCTGAACGAAGATACATTCTTACTTCCGCGTCAACATTAAATCATATCGTACTCGCTGAATCTCGGCTATTTAACAAATACTAATTGAGCTGGCATAGGGCATGTTGGTGAATCTTCCCTTGCCATCTTCAGCAGCAGTAGCTAATCATTTCAGTTACAATCAGACTTAACTCACGCGGCCACATAAGTGGCCATGTCTTTACAGCATCGTAGTTGCTTCCACGATTGTAAAGCGTAGTTTGTATTACTGGGTATTCCATGCAATTACGCATGTTTCACTGAACCCGTCGTCATCTAGCAGTCTTCTCCTTACTGTGGTTTGTCAATGACTCATCCTTTAACGTGGCTAACTACTACCGTGGGCTGCCCGGGCCTGTATTGATGGTCAGTCACATCACGTCGCCATATTGTAACATTTTGCTCTATTTGGCCGCTGTATTAGACAACACTTTGTTTTTAATTAGTATGATAACGAAAAATAGTGAACGAATATCACAATGTCACAATCAAAACTGTTTTCACATAACCTAGTGGTTGAAAATGACGTTAAACCAAAATCTTGCCATTGCTAATACCTTTGTGAAACAATGCAATTATTTTTTAACTTAAATGCCAGTAATTGTAGGGATTGCAGATTAGGTCAGTAACAAAGTCAACCAAATTCGATAGCTCGGGAGAATTTGTTTTTTTGTACGTGTATAAATTGTACATGCACTACGCGTAGCTGCATCTTTCTGGCGGAGAGGCGATGACTCGGATGCATCATCGCAGTTCGGTAACCATTTCGCTGTGATGGAAGCTGTAAAGTAGTGGCTGATAAGACGGCGATGTGTTAGAGGCTTAGGGAGACAACAATGGGCGATGCATAGACAACGCATGCTGTGTAGGGCCTTGGTGGCCAGCCCGGGCCATCGGCATCAAGCTGCTATTTAGATTTATTGGCTTTCCTCGTTAGTGTGTTTTGTGCCTTGCTCGGTTTCAGTGGTTTATAGGGAAGGCTTAAATCAGGAGATTAGGAGCTATGGCTACCAATGGCTCTTTTGATTTATGTATGGTATGATTTCATGTCGTCTGGATTTGTCGCTTGGTTAAATTCGTCTTCAAACCACGTTATTTATGATAAGACGATGCACCAAAGCAACGCATGCGTACGGTGGGCGCATGCCAGGAACGTATTCCGAACCTAGTTCATACCAATACTTAACGGTCGCTAACATAGCTTCCTTGTGAGTAAAACAATGCGTATAGAAGTATTGAATAATCACTCGGTTTGCTCTTGGTCAATTCGGTTTCCACGGGTTTCACTCCGTTTATGACTGTGGTTGGATGGGTGCACGATATAAAGTATAGCGTGGTCACCATGAAAAACGTACCAGCCGGGGCCCCAAAAACGATGCTTTTATGCGTCGTGCTGTGGTTAACAACACTGGTCATGTGCTGAACACGTTCAGTGAAGCCGCAATACTGGACACGGCGACGCATCTGAAATGTAATACGGAATGGATGTCACGTGTCGTCGTAAAATAACCCCACCATAAATATTTGCAATTGAGTCACTTCCACGTTCAACCTCTGGCGAATTTCTTTTCGGTAGACTTGAATCGAAGGGGTCAGTTTAGGCTGTGATCATGTTTTTGGAAATGGACTGCTTCATACTGTGGGAGCATGTTCGTAGCGCGTTGATATTTATATGCATGAGGTTGAATACTAGTCATCATCATCGATGATGATAATCGACATTCAATATTATTTGCTAATCACTTTGGCACGACAGAATCTCCTACCCAACAACCGCTGGAAACATGCCTAATTTTTGGTGGCAAAGATGCCGGAACAAGATGCGTAAACAGCCGCTGTCAAGGAGGAGTAAAACGGGATATGCCACCCTGCCCATAGTGTAATAGTGCCTTCCAGCTCGAAGAAAACTAAAAGAGTCACTTTATGAATATTGGTTCATCAAATCGACGCCCCAATGATGTCACTGGTTGGTAATGATAGCAGTTCAGTTATATATGTCCTTGTTCATTATGCAAACAGGCGGGCTTCCCAACCACCCTCGCCCAGGTTCAGTACTAAGAGCTTATCATAACATTTTGCGTATGTCACATCTTTTCCATATAATCCTGACTATCATGGCATTCATCTACGCCACATTGTATACTTCCTGTGACGTCATGACCAATATAACGCCATTCATACTCGTTTAGAAAGTACTATATAAACGAGTAACGGCCTAGACCTAACAGACTAAAAAAGCTGGATCTGTTTAAAATCAGCCGAGGCTCAATGATTGAGGGGGATTCCTAATTAACTGCTACATCAGTAGTCTAAGTTTATGCCGAACATACTTCAGGGGGACGACCAGCATTCGCCAATTGTGGGGACTTGAGGGAGGACGGAGTGATCAGGATGCATTGTGCAGTGAGGCCTTTCAGATTGATTAAATTTCGTCACCAGCTGTGCACATGTCTGGTACGAAAGCAAGTGGGACGGGTGGAAGCCTACGACGAAGCCAGATAGCTTATCCAATTGAGAGAGTACTCATCAAATTGATGGATCAATCACAAAACAATCCCTGCTTGTAAATAAACTCTTGAATTACGCAGGGTGTGTTCCTGTCGAAGTTCTTATGCATAGCAGGTTTCCTCCGGTGAGCTCCGCCAGCCGGTCGCCGGCCTTGTCTCCTCACACATATTTATGTTTGTAAATTGTCTCTGCGATCAGTCACTTTCTTATTGTATGTCCTTGTCTGAACGATCATCCCATGCTCAGTTTAAACACTACTTTCTCTCCTATATAACTGCACGATAATTCTGTCACTTTCTTATTGTATGTCCTTGTCTGAACCATGACTAGAGGAACTTCATAGCGTATACTAATGTCTCCATGGTGCCTTCACAATTCACACTTGCGCAGCAGGCGTTACCGTTATGTTCGGCTCGGTATATATGCGCAATTTAATTACCTCAGTGAGCGAGGTATTGTATTGTATTGTACGGAACATCTATCACTTGACACTTATAGCGATCCTCCCATGCTCAGTTTAAACACTACTTTCTCTCCTATATAACTGCACGATAATTCTTCTTCCAACCTTCAAAACTTGCAAAACGTGAATAATTGTACTATTCTGTCATGTAGTTTCATCTTCGTCAATTCTAAATATAGAGAAGTACAGCTTCTGTTGTTCTGTTTGGAAACAATGATGTCACGACGTTGGTGTGCCTATGCAACGCTGACACCGTGGCCTTTGTAACGGTAATGCTTAGCCCAAAGGAGGGCATGAAGGAGCCTCCCCAGTTAGATCGATGTACAATGTGTGAAGTAGAACAAGTTCTTGGGCAAGTTGTGTTACGATATGCTCCCTACATAGCCGACTGTAATAACTTAGGCTCCCTTGGTTGTTGGTACGCGAACGCGCGGAATAAAACGATCACCAGTCTGGTCCTCTTTCCTCGATATCTACACAAAACAAGTTGGAGTTATCAAAAGTCGTTGGTAGTCTGAGTTCCATCGCGACATCTGTTTACTGTTGGAAAAGTAATTATAATGCGATGTATCCTCAATCCCATGCCATTAATGGGTTTTCTCTCACGTGTCTCTTACATCTGTTTCATATATTCATAGTGTAGAGATTCCCAAAACCTGTAAAAATAATTCACTTCTTTGAAGTCATTAAATATTCATTTAGAAAGGGTCACACCATGTGGATAACTCCTTGAGATTCACATATTGTTGTCCAGGTGCAAAAGTTATGATGCAATCTGAGGCGCATTACATGGAAAATGCAACATGTAAAGCATACCACATATCTCTGCCGAGCAAGATTATTCAAATTTGCTATTTGCATCGGGCTGTTCTCACTCTCTACCTCTCAGCCTAAATAGCTAAAACAAGCTGAAAGTAGCATAGTGAACACCTTAATTCAGCTTTGAGGGTTGAGAGCAGGTCAGGTACTGTTGACAATAATCAGACACAAAACACAGTGTTCGCTTAAAGTTGCCCGGGTGGTAATGGCATCATACCGTTACTTTCAACCTTGCCACTTGGGAAAGTGCACAATGTTATTATTTCGGTAACACCCTGTTATATTTCTTTTCTGTGCTGTTTAGGTTAAAGCAAACCGATTTGGTAGAAAATATACGGATCTCGATAGGGTATAGCTGATAACCTGCAATCGGTGTGACAGCCCATCTACCAATTGTATACCCGCGTTGACAGCAAAGCGGACAAAGAGGCTGTTCGGCGAATTGCACCTTCGTCTGAAAATGTTTTACTACATCGCTATTTTTAAAGCTTTTGACGGCAGGAAGTAATCTAACGGCCTTGTATTGGATAAGGTTTCTGTCAATATGAGAGGGGAGCTATCGGAAGTAGTCGGCCACTTTCACAATATATCATGGTATCTTAGTACGAAAACATCTGCATAGACCTGAGCAAACAGGTTTAGAACAATGTCATTAGAGTCGACTGACTGATCACCTCAGTGAAATTTTGGAGAGCCCTTACTTCTGACACTTCACTGGATTTCGCAATTTCGTACAATTGTCGTCGTTTAGGGACGACCAATCAGATTGGGGTTTTGATGAAAAGCTCTTGATATAATCCTTTTCATTAATGGGTCCTCCGAGTCCTTCCCCAGTCCTTCATTTTCCCTTTAGCTGTAAACACTTCGTACTTTTGTAGTCTATTAGGACCAAATCGGAATTGCACTCATTGCTCCATCGCATTAAAACTACGGTGACCTTGTATAAGTCGTGTTGCTACTTAATATGCACGATACGCGTCTCGTGCAGATTCGTCACTTCTTATTAACTAGCACCCAACTTTTGCAATATGTGAGGAAGGTTATATTGACAGGAGACAACTGTTTCGCCTGTCTTTGTTATGTTATGTCCAAATAACTATATTGAGAAACACACACACGAGGACGACACCATGTAGACCGGAACAGAACTGTCTTTATTCTTAACCACCATCCAACACATGAAGTGGACGTTATGATTTTTAGTGAGGGCTTCATAATGCAACATCCCCCTTTTTTTAAGAAATCATCAATGACAGACATTATGTTAGTTGCTTGTCTGCAGTCACAAACAAAAAGGTAGCTGTCTGCCTGTTACAATAAAATGACATACAATTTAAGTCTAGTCCCAAGTTGACATTCATACAAAACAATACTATCTGGTTCTGCTACAATATGAATATGTATTTAGATTAAATATCTTCTATGAGACGACGTGGAGGCATGACATTTCGCTTGGGACGTGGTGTAGGTATTGTAGTATTTCCACTATTCTGTATCGCAGGTGAGGAGACTGTTGCGTTGTGATTCACTTTACTAGTAGGTGTGGAGATGGGATCAGGTACGGGGCTATCCTGTGTTGGCTGTAGAGTAGGTGGGGGGCAACTATGGGTGCAGCTGGTGGTGGTGACGGAGTTGGGCTTGTGTAAGTGTCAGTGGCTATGGGTCGAGGTCGTAGCAATATTCTGTTGCGTTTTAGAGGGCGACCTGTCGTGCGGCATAGCACTGTATAGGAACGTGGTTCGGGGCCAATTCCAATAACCTTATCGGGGAGCCAGTTTTTACGTGCCACATCCTGGTAGTAAACGGGCTGGTTGATGTCAAGCTCATCAAGGGTTTTGCTCTGGCTGTTGTAACGCATTTCAGATTTCTGATGGGCTAGCTGTCTAGCTGCAGTTATGTCATGGGCGTTGCCTTGATGGTAGACTGGTAGGTTGAAGTTAATTTTCCTTTGGAAAATGAGTTCAGCTGGTGAGGGGATTTTAGGGCCTAAAGGGGTTGTTCGATACACAAGAATAGCTTTGTCGGTTTCCTCAGGTGACTTCTTAATGAGGGCTTTCATGCTCCGGACCATGCGTTCAATAAAACCGTGTGAACGAGGATGGTGAGGGGAGCTGGTGACATGAGCTATTCCATAGTTGTTTGTCATTGCCTGGTAAGCACTGCCTATAAACTGTGGACCGTTGTCCGAGATGATGGTGTCTGGACAACCAAACATTGAAAATACATGACTGGTAATAGCAGCTACGTGACGGCTGGAAGTGTCACGTCCAAGGCATTCAACAATCGGGTATTTCGAGTGGTAGTCTGCTATGATGAGATAGTTCTCATCATTCAGTGTGAAGAGATCTGAGCCAATTGTATGCCAGGGATATGGTGGAACGGTTGTAATAACGGGTTCCATTGGCTCTTTACTCTGCGATGCCTGGTGCTTTTGACAAATGGCGCATTGTGATATTATGCCCTCGATGTCAGAGTTGATCCCGGGCCAGTACACGCTACCTCTAGCGCGCATCTGACAGCGGATAATCCCTTGGTGACCAGTGTGGATGTCAGTTAGATATTGGTCATGGAGGAACTCTGGGATCAGCAGTTGACTTCCCTTCAGAATGAGACCATTTTCAATGCTTAGTTCGTCTCGGAAAGGCCAATAAGGATGAATGCTGTGGTGGACGTCTCTTTGGCGTCCGGGAAATCCTTGGATAATGTATTTTGACAGGCGATTGAGTGTCTCGTCATTTGTTATTGCTTCACGAAGCTCATCGAGTCGTCTGTTGCTGAATTGAACGAAGCATACCTTAATATTCAGTTCAATGTGCTCATCAGCACTAGACTTTGGGAGTCGAGAAAGGCTGTCCGCTAGAATCATCTCTTTGCCAGGTCTGTATTTTATCTCGTAGTCATAGCGTTGCAACCTCAACAGCATACGCTGCAGACGGGCTGGGGCAGATGTGAGTGCTTTGGCTGAGATCATCTCCAGTGGACGGTGATCTGACTCGATGGTAAACGGTTTGCCGTACAAATATGTGTGAAAGCGTTCTGCTCCAAATACACATGCAAGTAGCTCTCTTTCTATGTTTGCGTACCGCTTTTCGGTGTCAGACAAACTTTTTGAGGCAAACGAGATTGGGTGACCATCTTGAATGAGTGCGGCGCCGAGGGCTTCTTGACTCGCATCAACTTGCAATACAGCTGGCTTGGTTGGATCAAAGTATGAGAGCAATCCGGCTCTACTAATGAGCTGTTTGAGTTGGCTGAAAACTGCTTGATGCTCTGGATGCCACTGGAATTCAGAGTCCTTCTGTAGTAGCTGTCTCAATGGTCCTGTAACGTTACTCAGCTTAGGGATATACGGAGCAAGGTATGTGACCATTCCAAGGAATGACTGGAGTTCTGAGACGTTTGCTGGGGGCTTCAGGTCGATGATAGCCTGCACTTTGCTTGGATCAGGCTTGACCCCTGACTCCCCGTAGATGTTGCCGAAGAAGCATACTTCGTCTTGGTTGATTTTACATTTCTCTGCATTGAAGACAAGACCACATTTGCGAGCACGTTCCATCAACTGATGGAGATTGCGGTTGTAATCAGCTTGGTCAACACCGAACACAGTGATGTCATCTGCAATGGATATGACGCCAGGCAGTCCATCGAGTATCTGATCCATTGCCTTTTGGAAAACGTCTTGGCTAGTTTTCAAGCCAAATGGGAGCCTTTGGAAACAGAACCTTCCAAATGGACTGTTGAACGTAGTGAGGTGTTGACTGGCATCATCTACTGCACGCTCCAATAGCCGGACTTGGCATCCAGTTTGCTAAACACTTTGGCGCCCTTGAGTCTGTGTGTGACCTCTTCAAGTGTGGGGGTGCGGTGCTGACCCCTCTTTAGCGCCTTATTGATGTCTTTCGGATCCAAACAAATGCGGAGAGACCCGTTTGGTTTTTGAACATATGTTATGCTCGAGACCCAGTCTGTAGGTTCACTCACTGGGCGGATGACATCTAGGTCCAGCATTCTGTCAAGCTCAGAGCGGATTTGAGATTGGAGCTGGATTGGAGCTCTTCTTGGCGCATGGATTACAGGACAAGCATCCTCCTTGAGGATTAGTGAATGCTCTCCTTTGAATTTACCCAAGCCTGTGAATCGGTCAGGGTACATGGACTTGACGTCACTCAGCTTTCCAAGGTTTGCAGTGTCAGTCTGGAGAGATATGGTACAGTTCATGGTCACCAGACTGAGAGCTTCGCAAGTTTCCAATCCAAAAATTACAGGACCTGGTGTGTCAGTTACATAAAATTTTGTTGCTTGCCACTGGCTGTCCGCGTAACGACACGGGATGGTAAGTGTACCGTACTGACGAATCGGAGTGCCATTGTATGCAGTGAGTTTGGCGTCACTTTTAACTAAGGTTGTTGGCAGTCCATCTTCATTTACATGCGATGGGTATATATTGCGGAACGTTCGCAGAGGCAGGATATTCCCTTGAGCACCTGTATCCACTTTACCTCGTAGATTTGTCTTCTTGTTGGGGTATGCCTCAATGCACAAGATTGCAAATGCTTTGTCCCGGCTTACTGTTGAAATGGAGAGAGTGTCGAATGTGCACTGTTCAAACTGTGGGTCATCCTGATTCTCAACACAAAACAGAGTGTACATCAGGCTTCTGCTTCTGTTTGTTATACTTTGAAGTACTGTACTTTATTGAGCCACTGCGATGTCCTTGCGTAGAACTGTGTGCAGCAGTACTGCGACAAACTTTTCCCCAATGACCAACTTTTAAGCATTTATTGCATTTCTGGTCACGAGCGGGACATTCCTCCCGACGGTGTCTAGTCCCACCACAAAAGTGGCATGTGTTCCTTGAGGTCGATTCAGCATGTGGAATCGGTCCTTTCCTTTGGTTGTTTCGCTTTTGATGGATGCTATCCACCTTCGTAGCCTGCCCAAACTGATTGAGTTGTTGTTGTGTGGCCCTCGTATGTTCGAGCACAGTCAAGAACTTTGTCAAGTGTCAACTTCTCTGGATCGTGGTCTAGTAGCTTTTTACGAACGGGGTTGTGCACAGTGCCAATAATGATTTGGTCGATCAGCATGTCCTCGAGAGCAGCCTCGAATTTACACTTCCGTGCTTGCACCTTAAGACGAGTTGTAAAGGTGTCAATGGGCTCAGATGACTGTTGACGAATGTCGCGAAATTGAAAACGGGCAAGTCTATAGTTAGCCTTGGGCTCAAAATAGTCTTGGAATGCCTGCCACACTGACTCTGGCGTTTTCTTCTGCTCTACTGTCAGATGAGACCAGTTGTCGTAGACTTCTAAAGCATTGGGTCCCAACCACAGTAGGATGTAGTTAACAATTTCGTGACCTGTTTTTGTTACTGTACGTAGGAGTCGACAACAACAGTTCACAATAACGCTTGAATGAGCGAAACTGATGAGGCAAATCGTCACTGTCCCAGTTGAATGAGGGCAACTTGATACCGGCTAGATCGTTTGAGTGCACGTACTGCACGCTTGCTGCTGGGTTTGATTCCGACATGATGTGGCGGGCGATAAAAACTGCACACTGTCACTGACGCGATGCAATTATTTACCACAACGTCCAACACGATCACTAGACCTGATATTGTCACATGTAGAAGCTTACTTGCGATTTGCACTTTGCGCTCGTTTTGTTGCTCGACATTCCAACACCACAGTCACACAATCCGTCGCCGACCATGTGCGTTTGAGCGGGGTCGTTGGGCCTTGAGGAGGTGAATTGCTCGGTTCACTGAAATCCGTTGTCACTGACCTCAAGACGACAGTCGTTTCCACTGCTGACTAGCGGAAGATAAAAACACTGTTTTTTTTTAATCACTATGGGTCGTTTTAGATCTCACTTGCTGCCACCATGTTATGTTATGTCCAAATAACTATATTGAGAAACACACACACGAGGACGACACCATGTAGACCGGAACAGAACTGTCTTTATTCTTAACCACCATCCAACACATGAAGTGGACGTTATGATTTTTAGTGAGGGCTTCATAATGCAACAGTCTTTGCTGCAGCTTAGCTACGCGGTATTACGTACTTTAACTAGCAATTGAATATCATTGGTGTCAATTACGAGTGTGCAAAAGTGTTCAGCCCCTAATAATTCATTAGTTGACGTGTTTTGATATGTCAATGGGGCAGGGTATATCAACCAACGCATCGAGAGAGACAAAACAGCTTACGCAAATAATATTATGGCAGATCTGAAGTGATCTTAGTGTTCTGTATTCCATCACCTGTCTCTACTTTTGAGCTAATCAAATTGTCGCTGACATCGGGAGTCTTCACGAGAACGGCATGCGAGTGGGTGACTGATCGTGTAGAGGCTGTAGGAGTGGACATCATACAGAATAACATGGATCAGACGACAAGCGCCTCCATTTGCACGTATTGCGTTTATACAACATCGTAGTTGCCTCGTTGGTTGGCACCAAAAAGCCAAAGAAAAGGATGATAAAAGCCACCATTACGTAACCATGAAGTCGACGATATGCAGGAAGAAAACACAAAAACGACAACGGCATGTGGTCATTATGATGTGTTTTAGGTGGCTGTCTTTTGTCAGTTGGTTACCCCAGGTGTTGTTTAGGCTGATCTTGTGCTTATACTTTGCACAAATCCCAGTTTGACTGGATGTCGTTGGTTGTGTCCATTGCATTGCCATCGGGTAATAATAAACAGAGAAGAGCAGACGAGGTTTGACATATGCTTTTGGAGTGTGACCGGTAGCCTTTGCCAGGCAGCGTGCCCTCTCTCTATCAAATGACATTTGGTATCATGAATGGACGTGATGTTACTACTAATGTATTTATAAACACAATCAACCTCTTCAATACACTAATATGATAGCATCATTCATGTGCTGTACAAACCTTTGTAGACAAGAATGGCCATTGTTATCTCAGGTAAGGTGATAATCAAGGATGGTTATCGAGACTTCGCACAATCATATAACCAGCAAAATATCACTTTGTGATAGAAAAGTCTATTTAAAGATTACATTCACTGACAAACTAACTGAATTATGTATTTCTTGAGGAAAGCTGTGAAATATTTTGAAGCATTTCAGGAAATCAAGATCTCTATTAATGTGCGGGCTCTTGTGATAATATCGCACGCAAAACCAATACCTGTAGCTTCAGCCGAGCAAATCCTTAGCATTATAGAAAAGATACGACATTGTCGTGTACGTGCCTGAGTTGTCGAGCTCAATAAGATGGCGGATAATGTAAGAGGTCGTAAATAAGTAAAGAAACGACGTAAGTCTCATTTTAGAACACTGGTGGCTTATTTATTGTAATGAACTGTTGTGCTCTGCGAAATCTCAGTCCTGTTTCCCTGGATTCTGCGGAGCATGCTACGTTAACACCTTGTTCGTTGAGTTTTTTTGATATCATCTCCGTAAAGATATTTAGCATTTTATGATTGCTGTGTCAAGCCATCTGCTGCAGCACCGAAGGAGAGAGTTGGAGCCGTTCTTCAGCCAGCAGCCTGGGTCATTTAACCTACTTCTTTCGTACGCTGCCCCCCAGGCTATTTTACACTTAGTGAGATACTTGCTGCTGTGGCGTGTTGTGCCTAGGCGCAATGCGCCTGCTATCAGGGGATTAAATCTGCCATAATTGTACCATAAAGCCGGCGATATGCCGGCGGGGGACATAAATAGGCAATGCACAGGCTGAGAGGGTATTAACGAGAAGCACCGATCCGCGGTTTTCATCACCTGGTCCTCCTAGTTCAGACCGATGCTCATTGCCAATAAGTTTGAGGGGAGGGATTAATTCATACCTGACCTTTAATGGATAGGGTTTAATGAGAATGATTTGAGAAAGATGACCTCGGATATCACGTGGATGTGAATAAGCTTGGCCTAGCCCGCCCGCCCATATTGTAACGTGATCTAGCTACTATAAACCAAGATAAGGTAAACATCCATGACAGTATACGTAACCATGAATGTGTACATGCCGTTATTATAATTTCCACGAAACAGATCCGTCCCATACAGAGGTTGTTGCACACAATTCACAGATATATATGATGATTGAACCCCGAGATCTGTCGTGAGAATTACACAAATATATTGCTAACACAAACCGTTTCTGTACGAATAACTTCCATGCATGGCTGCAACACAACCGTTTACTATTCACGTTGATATTTTAAATCTACATGCTCTACTCCTGGTTTCATGTCAATGAGACAACAACAAGTCCAACGTCACGTGGCGCGCATTACAGTACCTGTATTCATCAATGAAATATTCCGCACTCGTTTTCTTGAACATTATCAAGGTCTCGAGAGTACATAACACCACTGCTCATGAGCCTACCCTGGCTTCCTGTTAGAGCGCGCATCGACTACAAGCTACTCCTCCTGGTCTATACATTCTGACTACGTATACCAGCTGATGAACATGTACAAGCTCTACATGTTCCTCTTCTGGATTTCTTTCCAGACTTAGATCAACTTTGTTAAGCACTAGTGAGCATGCTGCATGCCACAAGCGCTATATAACTGACACATTCTCGTATAATTATGACTGTATTCTAGCATCCACATAGACACGTGTTATCAGTGGCTAGCTCGTAAGTTTTCCATGTAATTACTTCTTAATTTGGGATAACATGATACATTCATAAAATAGGCACAACATGTTAAGTTGACGAGCTATAAGTAGACATTGAAATCGCGGTGGACGTCAAGTAGGGTATGAAGAGTTCCGGTCAGAGATCCGGGTGATTGGTAGTTTCTATTAGTTTACACGCGTAGTACCTGCCCAGTCTGAATGGTCTGCATAGGGGATACGTGCATTTCTCAATCATATAAAGGATATGTGAGGCATTAATGTTCCAATACTCACCCGGGAGTAATCAGCATTAGTCTTAAATCTTAATGCGGCACGTATTCATGATCAGCATCCTAATGTCTGCGATGTGACGAAGCTTATATCATCAACATGTAATCACGTCGGATGTCCCAGTGTCTATAGCCACACAACTGAATGTCTAGTTCCCTTCGCTGTGTATCCAGCGACCTGCTTTATATTGATCATCACACGACCGGCAGGTCAAGTTTGAGTATCGCATCCAGTCGTCACTGAGGCCGCTTAACAGTGAGTATATTCGTTCAATTGAGTCACAGTTATCGATAAGATAAAGCCGCATGATATCGACCTGACCAGGGAGTCTCCGTCGTCAAGGTCCTGATGAAATATCATCAAATATATCTTCGTGTACTCATTGTTTCATACTGTAGGGAGGCATTCACCAAGGAAACGGGATCCACCCAATAAGTTAAAGTTACATATTGCACTGCAAAGTACCCAATATTACCTCGAGCAATCGAGTGTGGCTAAGCTCTTATACAAATACTGTAGGGAATGGATGCAATCAATGTTTCCTAACACCTTTGCTCTGCTTGGTGATTACATTGGGACGATGAGGTAACGGGCCTCCTAGAATAATCTTAATAAAACTTGATTTAAGAGGACGTTTGATATATTACAGCCAACAATTCAGGCTTAGGTGTACGTTATCACCTTTTAGTTTTGTAGGACCATCTCGTGAGGGTCGACGATTTTCATGCTTTTGAAATGATCCGCCATATAGGTTAAGATTATGACGACTGCTAGGAAGCATTGACGTCATCACAGATGTTTATTTGACTAGCCGCTATGCATCATATAGTTCACACGAGGGTTCTCTTCGATAATGATATTAGTTTGTGTACATACATCAAAACTCATTGATAAGTTCAGGTGCATAAGTTGATGCAGTTGGTGAGATAGCATACCTATTATGCCCCGCCAAGCAAATTGATGTCAGGTTAAGCAAATGTAGAGGTGCTGATATTTTATCAGAAACATGGAGTTATAAGAGGTTGAATAGCTAACCATTATGACGTAATTGTCAAGAGGTAGTCGTCATTTTTGTATGCCAATCGTTACGGTCAATTGTCCCATGAACGCCTTCAAACTGAGCGAGAGAAGGGAACGCTTTAATCGAAAGAGCAGCAGTAGCAGTATAGCATTCACACTATATCCATTGCACATTAAAGCCATATTCTTTTGCTTACCTCCCGTGTAAAGCATTATTCTTCTGATGGAACGTTTTCCTTGCTTTTCCTTACTTTCTTAATCGGTTCCACAGAACATAAATTGAAATATAACATGACGATATAAGTTAGGGTGTATACGGCGTCAATAAGTCGTAAAGTGACACAATCTATGAAAGATATATGAAGGGTGAATATGATGAATTAAGTTAGGCGTTCATTGCCATGAACCTAGCAATCAATGCTTCCATGTTTATGCATATTCTCTTTTCTCTCTCCACACCTCCAGGTTAAAAACTGGTCAAATATTATTAATATCGTAAAACCACAAGTTTTCTGGTATGTTGTTATTGTTAAAAATATGATTTAACCTTTCCCAATGTTCTGTCTGGACCTTACACAGTTGGTTCAATAATCGTAATTCCAGGATCCATATAAACGCAATGCGATACCCGGGGATTAAGTAGTGAAACCGAGTAGCACTACCTTACACAAACAGACGCCAGTTGTTGGATGGATATCCGCAAATTGCTGTCAAATCATTACATTTGTTTCTAGGGTTGTTCTTATGCGATGTTTGGTATTCCACCCTTGACCGTGATTGTTCGTTGTCATCAATCTCTATATTTGTGTGTAGCGTGGACAGCATGTGTCCATTGTATACTACGGTACAGCTCTCGTGAGTGAGGAATGTGGTATTGTTACGCCGACACCTAAGGCTATTGGGCCAAACCCATTTTCAATACGCTATCAAACATAACCTAAATTACAACCAGGAAAAAAATTGTAAAAGAAAGCAGCAAGTCACAATCAAGAAAACTGCTAATTAGTCCTCCTCTATATTGACCCTTCTTTACATGTAGGTACTGATTACTGGGCATTCCAATTGCACTGTAATTCATCTTGATGGACATAGCCTGGTTAGCGTAGAAGAAGCATGCAGCGACATCGGCACATCGTACAACGCGACCTGTGGTCAAGCCCGAGGACATTATCTGTCGTGGTTGCACTCAAAATCAATTATGCTGAGATCTTAATATTTTTCAGAAGAGCTATTTTTGTATTATTTGTGTCAAGCAGATAAGTTACGTTTCATTATGGTAGACTGGGCGCCAAGATTTTTTGTTTATAACTCTGCCATTAATGTATTGCATTTCTGCTCGTAATTAGTGAGCACTTCAAGGATATTAAGGCCATGTTTCACTTAATCCTTGATTACTGTGACTTATCGCTGTCTAATCAATAGATGTTTTTAGCCCCTGGAGACTGTCTTGCTTTACTGTGCTAATATCGAGACATGGCATGATAATGGCGTAACACCGGAAGTACGGGGTAAAGTGAAACGACCGTACTTCCGAATAAGGACGGCAGGAGGGCATGAATGAATAAAACTGACTGCTGATCAATACGGTCCGCGAAGGAGTCCCCTCATACATAAGCCTTGCATTGTTCACCTACCAATCCGAGTATAGAATCTTGATTAACCTCGGCTTGTAGGAATACGATTGGTTTGCTAAACATTTGGTCAATGGCTTCGCAGCGACACTTTGTGAAGCAATCGCCATTTTTCGAATATTGGTGTGAAACGACCATAAAGTCGGCGATATGCAGGACGGACTTACATTTGCAATGCATCGGCTGAACAGGTATAAACGAGGGGCTCTAATTAGCAGCTTTGATCACTTCCTCCCTGTCAGTTGCTGTTCCGACAGTACCAATCGCCCATACGTGGGAGCAGAGTGAATGATTCCCATTTATTTTCAGCTGGCTTAGGTTAATAAATGGAATGGTTAGCGTAAGATCCGTCATTCCGAGAGTACTTCAGACAGCGCCAGGGATGTTTAACATGATTCATTCGTATGCTTCGATCCAAGTTGTAGGAGTCTTTGTGGGAGGCTTTGACTTAACGCCCAACTAGCTCGGTAACAGGAAGCTGCAGTGATTTTGGCATAAAGGCTGATTCGTAGACAGTGAATGCACAGTGATCTTTTGATGGGGATCTGAATAATGCAGCCGTTGATCGCAAGGTCCCTCAAGTTCCTGTTCCGTTTGATGCTCATTGCATAAAACATAGCGAATAATGCTCACTTTTCCTGATTCAAGTTAAATGAGATTGAACGATTAAAGATTTATTTACTTGTGGCTTCATATAAGCTTGGCTCATCTATTTCACAATCTATAATTGCTCAGGGATGTACATTGTTGACGAATAGCTACAGCACATGACAATGCATAAAGAAGTACTGCACAATTAATCCAACTTAGGTAAGGTCTTGGTCAATTCAGAATCCATGGGTTTCACTTCGTTAGATGCTGTAGTTGGATGGATTGCTTGTGCAAGGTATAAAGTATAATGTAGCCACGATGAGAAACCTGCTGCCCACTGGCCTACAACGCCGATGCAAGGATTACGATGTTTAACGTTGTGCGGTTGTTAATAACATCGGTCATGCATTGTACGCATTTAGTCAGGCAGCAAAAGTCGACAAGGGGACGCTTCCTGGTGCATACTTCAAGAAAGTTGGCTTCATGTATCCTTCGTGGTTGTCTTCTGGATATATAATACGGAATGCGTGTCAAAGATCGTCGTAAAATCACCACAAGCATGCCAATCTTTGGTGGCAATGACGTCAGAACAAGATGCGTAAACAGCCACTGTCAATGAGGAATAAAACGGGATATGCCACCTTTCTCATTGTATAACAATTCCATAAAGCTTGAAGCGAGTCTAACTGAATCACTTTATGTATATTGTTTCATCAAATAGACGCCTCAATGATGTGGCTGGTTTGTTATGATAGCAGTGCAGTGACATATTTCCTTGCTAAACCTTAACATTGTCTGTTTTTCATGATTAATAGTGTAGATATACTCAAAAGCTCTACGAATAATTTATGTCCTTAACTATTCATTAAGGTAGGGTCTCAGCATTTGTATGAATTCTTGAGATTCAATAATTGTTGTCAAATGTGGAAAGGCAAAGTAATCATTTATCAAGACCCTTATGTTCGCCAACTGCAATGATCGGCGTTATTTGCCATTTACATCGAGCTAATTTAACTCTCTGATTTTAAAATATAAGCAATTTTACAGCATGCCAGTTACTGCTGACAATAATTCTACACATAGTCTATATAATAATATCCCACAGTTAATCTCAACTTATCGCCCTTGCAATTTGGTAAGGTGTACTATGTTGCAGTTCAGTCGATGCCACAAATATTTATGCTGGGCAGGAGCTTTTATTCCGACATCTCGGTTAGAGCATACCGACATGATATGAACATAGCTGCACTCGTTGTGGTCTGCATTCAACCAAGGGAACAACAAATTTGTTTGATTGATTAGAGGTCAAAAATCCACAAATAGCGCCGCCTGCACAGAATGTTTAATCCTACCACTCGCAAGGCAACGTAAGAAACAGAGAGCGTTTTTTAAAGTTGTTAACAAAAGGAAGCAATCTAAGGGCCTTGTTTTGGTTTCTGTTAGTATCAGAGGTTTGCTTTAGGAAGAAATCGGACTTTTTCACAAAACGTTTGTGCATTAGTGATTGGCTAATTCGTAACCTCAAAATATGATCAGCACGTTGATTGTGCCTTCTATAAAGTTATAAGATGAAATCTATACAATAAAATTTACTGCGTAAAAGAAGAAGATATAGATAAGAGGGTGTTAGGTATTGGCTCAAGAGAGTTATAAAGCTTGACCTATAGTGTTGAAGGCCCTTCTCGCGACCAAGCTTGGTCACATCACCATTGGCACGTGTGACAGTGGGCGCGATCCCCGCTCCTTCGCTGACGGAGAGGCTTGTCCAGGTTCTTATGTACTTCTGTCAACGCCTTTGCTCATGCATTGAATGATGATTGGACTTTTGGCGAAGAGTTCTTGGTACAATCTTTGTCATAAGTCTTTCCTCAGATTGATTCATTTTGCCCCTTAGGTGTAAATACTTCGTACTTTCCCAGTACGTTTGGACCAAATCGGAATTGCTCACATTGTTCCATCGTATTACAACTACGAGACCTTGTATAAGACGTGTTGCTGTTTGCTATACACGATACGCATCTATATTTGTCACTTTGTGTTGACTAACATTCTATATGGTTGCAAAAGGTTATATTTACAGGACACAATCCTTTCACTTTTCTTTGCTCGGTAGCAATTATTTCCCTTCCGGCAAGGTATGTATAGCTCGCTATACAATGGAACTAGCGATTGAATATCATGCGAGTCAACTACGTGTGTGCTTTAGTAATCGGCCCCTCATGTTTAATTAGTTGACGTTTTGTGATATGGCAATAACGCAGAATACGCTAGGAAAGCAGTTCACAATTGGTCATAGTGTTCTGTATTCTTTCATCTGTCTCTTCCGCGGAGCTAATCATATTGTCGCGGACATCGGAAGACACCAAGAGAGCGGCAAGCGAGTGCGTGGCTGTTTTTCCCGCGGGATGATGGGGCGGACTTCATGCACAATAGCATGGATCAAACGATAAACTCCCCCATTCGCACATATTACGCTTATACTGCACCGTAGTTACCTCGTTAGTTGGCACCAACAATACCACGAAATGGATGATAAAAGCCATCATAACGTAACCATAAAAACGACGATATGCAGTAAGGTAACATAAAAACGATAAAGCATAGATACGGAACGCATAAAGGGATCAGTATAACGTGTTTTAGGTGGCTGTCTTTTATCAGTTAGTTACCCCAGGTGTTGTTTAGGTTGATCTTGTGCTAATACTTTGTACAAATCCCAATATGACTGGATGTCGTTTGTAGGGCCTATGGTAATCATAAACAGAGACTATTTCTTCGGACGAGCAGAGGAATTTAATGCGTTCGCCGCATATGCCAGGCCGCTTGCCCTCTCTCTATCAAATGGCATTCTGTATCATGAATGGACGCGATGTCACTACTAATGTATTAATAAGCGCGCAATCAATCTCCTTCAATACACCAATATGTTAATGAGGTAGGTAAAGACTAAATTGTCTTGTTTGTACAATCCATCTTCTGTACCAGCCTTTGTCCGAGACTGTGCGCAATTATTTACCCAACTACAGATCACCTTGAATAGTGAAAGGAAAGCCTATCAAAAGATTTACTGATAAACTGAGTATTTTGTACAAACAGTATTTTTGATTTCTATAGGAAAGCTGAGAGATATTCGAAAGCATTTTGGGAAATCAAGATCTCTTATAAAGGGTTGGCTATTTTGGTACTGTCGCACGCAAAAAAAATACTTGTAGTTTAAGGGTATTAAGCCAATCTCTGTCGTACGCTGCCATCCAGGCTATTTTACACTTAGTGAGATACTTGCTGCTATAGTATTTTGTGGGCGCAATGCGCCTGCTAACATGGCTGGGGGGGGGGGGGGTGTCGATATGCAGGCGGGGGACATAAATGGGCAATACATAGGCTGAGAGGGTATTAACGAGAAGCTGCGGTCAGCGGCTTTGATCACCCGGTCTTCCTAGTTGCTGTTAAGACCGATGCTCATCGCCAATTAGTTGGAGAGTAGGGATTAGTTCATACCTTACTCTTCATGGTATAGGTTTAATCAGAATGATTTATATAAGATGGCTTAGGATCTCGCGTGGATGGGAAAGAGTTTGGCCTATCTCGCCTTCCAATATTACAACGTGATCTAGCGTACTACTATAAACCTGAGGTAAACTTCATGGCAGTATACGTTATCATGAATGTGTACATGTCGTCATTATAATTTCCGAGAAACAAGTCATACAGAGGTTGTTGCACACAATTCACATATATTTAGGATGATTGAGCGCCGAGATCTTTCTTCAGAATTACACAACGTTATTGCTACCACAAACTGTTTCTGTACGTATAACTGCCTGACCGCAACACATCTGTTTACTATTCACGTTGATGTTTGAAATCCTACATGCTCTACATCTGGCGTCATGTTGATGAGACAACAAGCTTATATCATCACTATATAATCACCCCAGGTGTCCTAATGTCCGAATGTGTAGTTCCCTTCGCTGTTGATGCAGCGACCTGCTTTATATTCATCATCGCACGACCGGTAGCTCAGGTTTGAGTACCGCATCCAGTCGTCATTGAGGTATCTTACGATTGGTTAAGAGAGCCACGATTCAATAGAACCACTATTATGGATTAGGAAAAAACTTCATGATATCGACCCGACCAAATATATATCTAAATGTATTCATTATTTCATACTGTCGGGAGGCGTTCACCAAGGAAACGGGATTCACCCAATCAATAACAGTAATATATTACCCTGAAAAAGTAGCCAATATTATTTGTACAGGGCTAGAGCAACAGAGTGTGGCTAAGCTCTTATACAAATACTGTAGGGGAATGGATGCAATCAATGTTTCCTTACACCTTTGCTCCGCCTGGTGATTACATTGGGACGATGAGGTAACAGACCTTGTAGACTAATCTTTATAAAACTTGATTTATGAGGCAAGGATGTTTTATATATTACAACCAACAATTCAGATTTAGATGTCCGTAATGACCTTTCAGCTATGTAGGACTGCCTCATGAGGGTCGACGATTTTCATGCTTTTGAAATGATCATCCAAAAACGGAATAATAATGACTAATGCTAAGAAGCATGGATTCTTTTCACCAGCCCCTATGCAAAACACGAGGGTTATCTTCGAATATGATATCAGTTTGAATATCCAATATAAATACATCAAAGCTCATTAATTAGTAAAGATGGATAAGATGATTCAGTAGGTGCGTTAGCATACCTATCCTGCCACGGCAAATAAGTTGATGTCAGGGTTAGTGAATGTAGAGGTGCTCATATTCTGCCTTCTCTATTTATTTCGTGCATTGGACGTTGTAAAAACTAAGCCAAATGGAGTTATAAGCGGTGATAAATAGATATCCATTATGATGTAATTGTCGAAGGGTATCCGTCATTTTTGTATGCCAATTGTCCCGTGAACGCCACAAACAGAACAGGCGACAAGTTATGAGAAGGAAGCGATTCGTTGTCAATCCCACCAGTATAGCATTCACACTATATCCATTGCACATTAAGGGCCCGGCCCATCTAATCTTGAGTACGCTATCAAACAAAAAGTAAATTACAATCAGGGGACAATATGTAAAAGAAAGCGGCAAGTCACAATCAGGGAAACTGCTAATTACATATAACAAATTCAATCCTTCGTGTCCATGTCGATTATTAGTCCTCCTGTATGCTGACCCTTCTTTACATGTAGGAGCGAATCTATTGGTCGCTGAGAATGTCCACAGCTATTGATTACTGGGCATCCCAAAGACACTGTAATTCATCTTGATGGACATGACCTGGTTAGCGTAGAAGAAGCATGCAGCGACATCGGCACATCATAGAAAGCGACCTGTGGTCAAGCCCGGGAGTCAAATATATGCTGCATAGGTATAAACGGGAAGCTCTCATCAGCAGCTTTGATCACACACCCCTCCCAGTTGATTTTCAGACTGATACTTTTCGTCCTTAAGTTGAAGCAGAGTGAATGTTTCCCATTAATCTGAAGCTGGTTTAGGATAATAAATGAAATGGTAAACGTAAGATCGATCAATCCGAGAGTTCTTCAGTCAGCCCCTGGGATGCTTAATCATAGTCTCAAAACAGAAAGAATATCTCGGCTGATTCAATAAACTTTGATCCATACAAAATCTCGTGACTACGGTGGATGATACCATACAATTAGGGCCGTGTTCATAAAGAATCTTAACTTAAGTCTTATCAACCTTATTTTGCGATATCAGACCGTATTCATAAAGCAATAACTTGGCGCTCTCAGTTAAGTCTAAGTCCGCCAGCTCACTGCTGTCAAGCAGCCCAAAAAATGAATGGCTATCATTTCTTACATAGTGGCACCATCACAGAATGATATGTTTCTCACAGAATGAAAGCAAATATTATTATTTAGTGTCCATTAGACAGCACATGGCAAAGATTAACCGATTTCGACGAGGGAATCGAGATACTGACTAGCCGACGACCTAAGACCTTAGTCTACCATCGCTGCAGTTTGACAAAATAAAAAGTTATTAATCTTGGACACGGTTGTTCATGAATTTATCACTTACCTAAATCACAGCTAAATCTACACCAGTGAGATAACTATCCCGCGATAAACACTCCTAACCGGAGTTTGACAACCTGTTTGATTTCGTGCGTAACAGGGTCACTTCACGTCATAGACTAAGTCTATGGCGCGTGTTTGTCTTTAACGTGTTGTTCAGAATGTTTATACAAATCCTTGTTGTTGGCCATGAGTGTTTTGACTTGCAACTGGTAAGCTTCGGGAGCAATTTCAATATCTTCAATGTTATTATGGGGTGGAACCATTGACTTGTGGGCTGCGTGTCTGCTTGCCTTAAATACGATAGTATAAAATGTTAATATTTTCTTATCATGAACTTAACGAAAAATCACTGTAACATGACAAATCGTGAATAATGTTTTGCTTTTATTAAAACTCTTGCGCACTTCTACCCACTATGATTGTTAAGTTTATGCTTGCGTTCTTTAAAAATCTACCTAGTTGTCTCAGAGATGAGATCACTATGAGGCCTGAGATTCTTCGTGACTCCAGTTGAGACAGCAAGCTCAGCTTGCCAGCTAAAAAACGTGCGTTTAAGACTTAAGATTCATTACGAACACGACCCCAGTTTCCTGTCATCATGCTTTCGCTTTACGACCTTTTTTTGTTATGTAGGTAAAAAAATGAGATCTGAAAAAAATGCATACACGGTACACGAAGCCTGCACATCGTGTGCCAAGTTGAGTAAAGCTAGCTTGTTATAAATTGGGATGTATATGAATTCGCTGTAACCTTGTTAAATAATACCGTTGAAATGTATTAGTCACCAAAAATTTACGTAGATCGGTAAAACCAGAACTATAACCAATGTCACATATTCAAGTAAGGGGATTTGACATACCTACCCAGAACTTTACAATCTATGTCTTCGTGTTCTCACTGCACACCGTTACAGCTACATGTATCACTGTCATGTAGTTGGCATGCGATCATAAATATGTTCACTTTGTTTCACGCTATCTTTTCCCATATCAGCATCACAGATATGATCGCACTCCGTGCTGATATTGTCGCACGGTAAACCGATACCTGTTGCTTCAGTCGAGCCGATGAGCCATTAGCGTGCACATTTCAGGATTGACAAGCTGCATAAGATGGCGAATGATATGTGGGATGCAGTCCTCTGAAATCGCAAATAAGTAGAATCACGACCAATCAACCTACACGGTCTCATTTTAGTATACTGAGAAGGCACTGTTTGTGGCTTAGAATCTCAATCATGTGCCAACGGGTTCTGCGGAGCATGCTATTATCATATCCGTAAAGATGTTAAGCATTTTATGATGGCTGTGTGTTGGAACCATTCGTCAGTAAGCACCTTGGGGTATTAAACCTACCTCTTTTACATGCTGCTGCCCATGTTATTTAGCACTTAATGAGGTACTTACTCTATAGCGTTTGCAGTCATCGCGCATTGCGACTGCCAACAGGGAGATGAAAGCTGCTATAAATTTACCACAAAGGCGGCGATATGCAGGGAGACATAAATGTGCAATACATAGGCTGCGAGTGTGTATTAACGAGAACCTCAGGTCAGCAATCTTTGATCACCCGGCCCTCCCTGTTACTGTTCAGACTAATCAGAGTGAACGAGTTACAGCTATCTTTCCTGGTTTAGCTTTATTGAAGGAATGGCTAATGTAAGATTCATCATTACGGAAGTCAGTTCCGGGAATGGACTGGCCTGATTCATTAGTATCCTAGCTGTTTTACACATCGTGGAACGTTTCCTCATGATTTTTGCCTTTACAGCACACAATGCTTTGTCTCATTGGGAGCCTCGGTAATGTTGCAATAAATGAGGATAAATAGGCAATGAATGCGAAGTAGGTTCCTGATGGGAAGCTCGAGATTGCAGCCATTGATCATTCGGTACCTCATGTCTCTGCCCAGGTCGATACTCATCATGTGAATTATTGAGCGTTGGGAGCAATGCACACTCATCCTGACTCAGCAATGCACACTCATCCTGACTCAGCAATGCACACTCATCCTGACTCAGCAATGCACACTCATCCTGACTCACTCAGCAATCATCCTGACACAATGCACACTCATCCTGACTCAGCAATGCACACTCATCCTGACTCAGCGATGCACACTCATCCTGACTCAGCAATGCACACTCATCCTGACTCAATTTTAACCAGGATGACCCAGAAAATATGGCCCTTCAACTTATTACCGCCTCCTCCATAAGAGTATGATACCGTCTTTGTGATTCCCCTTTCATTCGACGTGGTGCTGGGTCGATATTTCTTTGGCGAGTTCCTTTACAAGCCGTGTTTAGAGATTATCTTGAGTAGGTGCCTTGTTTGAATTCAACGATTTCAATTCAATTGAATAATCTAATTGTTTGCGAGAGTCCTGCTATCTCGTCAGAATATACTGATGCAAGTAAATCTTGTATCCAACTTTAATGTGAATGGTCCCCTAAACCACAGCTTTTGATGATATTGATAACTGAGCTAGCATTAAACACGTGGCATAAAGTGGCTTACGCATATGCCAAAGTTCAATTGTCCAACGGGGTCCGTACTAAATAAATCTCATTCCATAGTCGCTTTGTTATCTCTTGCGCCATCTAGTGTGATGGGAATATCATCAATTTTCAATTGTGGTAAGATATGTTTGGAACTACGTTTATTTCGCCGTACAGATGAGCTCATAAGTGGTGAAGATGTCTTCAATGACCGGATTCCAGTGGTAATTGTAAGATATCAATATTGAACTGTACTATACTTTACCTGGTAATGGTAAATGTATGATATGCGCCTCAGATCGGTTTGTAGCTACTAAACGTCAACCACGTCATGTCGGATATATTGTAGCTGCACACCGATGTTATGATAGCTCTTTAAACTTTTACGTCCTTTCTTTGATTCCCCACAATACTGCAGTAATATTTAAGGTTGTGTAACCCATACCAAAGATCTTGTTATAATAAGATACCCGACACAGTAGCTCGCCCGACAAATTCAGCGTAGGCAGCGCCCCTACTTTTGTGGAAGTTATTCGACGCGGAGCAGCTAACCAACTTCGTTATGACTAGCGAGTATGTCTGACTATTTGAATTGACAAAGACCTTTCCACCCAGGAAGTGAATGTTCTGGCAATTGTCTCTGGCTATATTTCCCGGAAGTTTGTGTGCAATATGCAGAAACAAAATTTCTGTAGTCAATGATATGCATGACCAGAAGAATTACCGAAGTGCAAAGGAAGGGTTCATTGTCCCAAGCAAATCCCTAGTAGATGCATTATGCAGCTTTAAGGAACATTGCCGCAAATTCATTGACACAGTATAATACAGTAAGCAAGTGAAAGCCAGGGTTGTAAGCATTCTAGCTAAAGAGGTCTTGTTAGAGAAACTCCAATGTGAATCAAGCAGGTGTCATGTTTCTGTTATATGTATTATGGTGAACACCAAGTTGCATAATTCCCTGAGAGATGCTAACTGTAAGTTAAGGGACCATAAGGAGAGAAAAAATCGTAAGACATTGACATTTTCCCGCATATAAGAAAATAATTTGTGTGTGTAGATTTCCGAAAAAGCAAATATTGATATTTGTTTACTTAGTTCCTTGAAAGCCCTCTATGGCAGATGTACAAGGACTTATCTATCATCAATCCACACCAGTATATAGGACTACTGCACCTTAGATTGTAGTGGTGGGGGGAGCTTGTCGAACGAAGGTGTCCCTGGATATACTGTTAGAAGGTTTGTTGCATGGCACTCCAATCAGATGTGTGTGTAAGATGGGGCAGAACTATGTCTGGCTGATTTGGTGTGGTTAATGGCATAAGACAGGGAGGCATATTGTCAACCTATCTGTTCAGTGTTTATATGGATGAATTGAGCTCTGGTTTTAAATAATTGTTGTGTTCAGTGTAGTTTTAGTGTGCTTGTTGTTAATCTTCTAATGTATGCTGATGATCTCATTTCATTTGTGGTTGTTCTGAGTAAGCTATTAAGACTGCGAGTTTTAGTTGTAATTACCTTAATACATGTATATATATATATATATATATATATATATATATATATATATATATATATATATATATATATATATATATATATATATATATATATATATATATATATATAGATATATATATATATATATATAGATATATAGATATAGAGAGAGAGAGATATATAGAGAGAGAGAGAGAGAGAGAGGGAAAGAGAGACAGAGAGACAGAGAGACAGAGAGAGACAGAGAGAGATAGAGAGAGCGAAAGAGTTAATGATGATTAAATTCATGCTGCATCAATGGTTTTAGTATATGCTATGTCCTGAAATAATTCATTGTTATATTGTAATTCAAAATAAGCAACAATACATGTTACAAAAGTCTACAAAATAAAATCATACCTCTGCACAGGGCACCCCATCAATCGACAATGCAGCTTATTGATTCGGTGGAGGTTCGGGTGACAAATCAGATATCATTCAATCGGGAAATCATGAGCATGTATTTAAATCAACTTCTTATATTCCGCCGCAAATATGTCTACACTAATGACAAAACCAATATGATTCAGATTAATCTTTTAGCATCGAATAAGGATAGACTAGACGTCCGACTGTGTCTTAAAAGGGTAAATTCAGCCCTACAGGACGTCTGAGTAAGTATGTATTTTACTGTCCGATCGGGGCTAGGCCTGGGTAGATACTGATATATGCGAATTCGTTCAACCGTTCATAAAAAATATTGTAGTTAATAAATCGTCACACAAATTGATAAAGAGGTGTCCATAGTAATTGGCTTTGTTTTTATGTGTTGACTTTATCAAAAAGTCGTTAAATTTTAGAAATACAGCGGTATTTTTTTGTACATACCATCGCCGATCGATCTTTTACCATTGAGCCACGCGCTTTTGTTTACAGTTTAGCTTCCACAAAACAGGTGGCGCGCTGGTCGCGAGCTTCACAACGGAAACGTCCGAGTCGGGTATCTTATTATAACAAGATCTTTGCCCATACCCCATATCTCCCCCAATCGTTTGGGTCAGCAACAAAGATTGAGATTATCTAGGATAAAAGAGCGGAAAGTGCCATTCATTGTAACAACAAGACATTAGCCACAGGCTGTGTAAATAATAGGTTCCGTTTCCGTATCTTACCATAAGAGAAGGCTGATGCATAGTAAAAGAGCTATCTATAGAATGTCGCATGACGCATCCCAAGATATCAAGAAATATGTCACGTATATAGCGCTGATAATAATGGAAAATCGTTCCAAATGCAATTTGCTAAAAAGCGGTTGGAATGACTCTTTGATCATTTGGTAAGACGAAGTAAGATTTAGATGTTCAGCGCCACTTTAGCTCACCTTGTCAACGATTGCGTGTGACTGCTGACATGACAAATAAGGCTGATTGCGTTCAACTAAGGTGTATTTACATTGTTTTGTCTGTGGCAAACTAAGTCAACCTCGCGGCTAGTCCTAGAGGTGCTGTTATTGTTTCCATAGCTGGTAGAGCTTACGGAATAACTATATTTCTTTTGATTAATCAATAAAGCCCACAGCTTTTACACTTAATTACAAATCGAGTCACTGCCCACTCACTTTCAATTGTTGGACTATTACAAATAGCAGCAGCTCTTATAAGAGTAAAAGACAATATCACCCTGGCTACTAATCTGGGAGCTGTCGGGCATGTATCAGAAGAAAGGTGTCTCTGTGGTGATGAAAATCAAATTGAAAGTGTGTAATTTCCAGTTCAGATGCAGCGACATCAGAAATTATCAGTCATAGTTGCACTCAACACAATATCAAATTAGCTGCGATTCCTATGTTTCTCAGTTGAAGTTTCGCGTAACCCCTGTGTCAAGCAAGATGATGCATGGTTAAGTCCCTTTGATCTCTTAAATACAACCGGCAATAATAGCAGAGTGAGAGCCGAACGAATCTGTTAGATAGTCCGACACAATTAAATGTACAAAACTGTTGTTTATTTCTCTTACAGAAATCCCGCCATTTTACTAGCACCGGACGTTGATAAACCTAAAACATAATATTTTCTACACAATTAAATAATCTATATATCACTTCAGAACATAATCCTTCAGTTTTTCAGGCGTTTTCCTCATGCGAGTTGGTCTCGGACTGTCAGCATGTGTATCCATTATATCACCGTTATCAACACTGACAGGCGTATCCACGGTAACCTCTGGTTCTTCACCCTGTTCAGGAATACTAGATGTTGGATCAACATCACGAGACACAAATTTCCGTAGATGAGTGGTATTCCGGTTATATCTCGCACCTGATGGTGACTCCACCACGACACTATTGCCAGACTTAGCAATCACCTTGTGTGGTGTAGCATTGAAGGTAGAGCTCAGTTTGTCAGTCTTATCCTGCTTAAGGAGAACTTCATCACCGAAAGCAACCTCAGAGTATGATGAGTGACGACGATTATCCACATACAGCTTGGTACGACCTTTCACCTCAGCATCGTGATCCCTCACATCCTGATGATAGAGATCCTGAGTGTGACCAGGTTTCATACTTGGCAACTTGTCGCGAGTCTTGCGCCCAAAGAGAAGTTCAGCAGGACTTCTCCCTGTTGACGGATGTTCCAGGTTCTATACTGAACGAGGTACTTCCGGAGTTCCTTCCTCCAATCCTTACCCTCTGACTGGCTTATCCTGAGCCTTTTAAGGATTGAAGAGTTTTGTCTTTCGACTTCACCGTTGGCCTGCGGCCATCTTGCCGTCACTTTGCAATGTACAATCCCGTTGTCAGCACAATAATCCCTGAACTCCACAGACCTGTAGTGAGGTCCATTGTCAGACTTTAATGTCAGCGGCAACCCATGGGTCGCGAATATGTCCTCCAGACACTCTATTACCTTATCTGTAGAAGTAGACTTCAGCGCACGCACTTCATAATAGCGCGAAAAGTAGTCCACTACTACCAACAGCGAATGTCCAGATGGTAATGGCCCCAATAAATTCGTAGAGACGTCTTGCCAGGGACCGTCCGGCAGTGAACTTGGCCGCAACGGCTCTGGTGCATCAGGTCTAGCCACCACCTGACACCCATGACAAGACCGGCAAAACTTCTCTGCTGCCCGGTCTATTCCGGGCCACCAAACTTTGGTCCTCAACACTTGTTTGGTCCCGGTGATACCCAGATGTCCCTCATGGGCTAAGGCTAACACCCTGGGCCGCAGACTGTTAGGTACCACAATACGTGTCCCACGCAGCACTAATTTTCCCACTGAGCACAATTCACCTGCTATGGGAGCATACTGCTTACAGTTCTCGTAATTCCCCGTGGCGATGGCCTCCCGGACCATCTGTAGCTCCTCATCGTCTGATGCAATTTCAATTTCACGAGTAGTCAGAGCCTTGGGCGTCGCAGTCACAGCGACAAACCTCACATATTCATCAGCTTCATGCTTGTGAGTACCCTTCACCCCGTTGGCATTTATCAGCCTAGACAGAGGGTCAGCAATCATCTCTCGGCCTGCGATGTGCTCCACTTGAAAATCGTACTGCTGAAGTCTCAATACCCAGCGCTCGATCCTGGCGCAGGAACGGGATCTTGGCCTATATATGGTCTCAAGCGGCTTGTGATCTGTGACAAGCGTGAATTTCCCTCCGTAGATATAGGGATGAAACTTCTCGCATGCCCAAACCAAGGCCAACGCCTCCTTTTCAGTCTGTGAATATCTCTGCTCACAGTCAGTGAGACTACGGCTTGCATAGCTTATGGCAACTGGGCCTTCCTTCTTGTCTTGTACTAGAACAGCTCCTAGCCCGACAGGGCTAGCATGAGCTATCACTTTGGGGGGTGCGTTTTGTTATCGAAGTACGCCAGCTCGCTGGCACTTGTAAGAGAGTTTTGAAGGAAGCCACTTGTTCAGGCCCGAAGTTGAAAGGTACATCCTTGCGAGAGAGCCTCCTTAAGGGCTCAGACAGCGTGGCGTACTGCGAGATGAAACGACTACTAAAGTTCACAAGTCCTAGGAAACTCCTCACCTCAGAAACCGACTCAGGTTCCCTTGCCTCCAGAACAGCCCTGATGCGCTCTTCAGTTGGCCCTATTCCTCGCTTGGACAGCAGCACCCCCATGAATATGAGCCTTGGCATGTTAAATTCACATTTCTCTGGATTAAGGGTCACGTTCGCGTCATCTAGCCGAGTCAATACTGCCATGAGGTTCTTGTTGTGATCCTCTTGACCACGGCCGTGCACTATGACGTCATCAGAGATGTTGGCCGCTCCCTGCAGCCCACTTAGCACCCTCTGTACCTCGTGCTGGTACTGTTCTGTGGCACTGTTAACACCGAAGAATAGTCTCTTATATCTGAAGAGCCCTGAGCTGGTGGCGAAAGTTGTGATGTCCCGAGATCCCGGTTCTAGTTCAATTTGGTGGTAACCCCATTTAAGGTCGAGTTTTGAGAAAACGGTTGATCCATTCATACTTTGGAGTATTTCGTCTACCGTGGGTATGGGATGACGTACTCTCTGTATGGCCTCGTTTGCCTGCCTCATGTCGATACACAGCCGTATATCGTCATTGGCCTTTGGAACAATCACAATAGGATTCACCCAGCTCGTTGGTGTATCCACTACTGCTTCAATAATATCCTCATCTAATAGTTCTTTGATCTTTGCATCAACTTTTCGTCTCAGTTGGAAGGGCGTTCGTCTTAGTGGCTGGGCAACTGGTTCCACTTCTGGCTTGAGCTTCCCTATTCCGCTGAATAAGTTTGGGAATTTGTTGAGTATATGACTAGGCACTTTGGACACTGACGCTACCACTGTGGGACCCACTTGTAGTATTCCCAGCTGCTTTGCCGATCGCCTACCCAGCAGTGCAGGACCTTTGCCCTGTATGACGACAAACTCCGCATCCTCCAGGACAGCCCCTCTGGACTTCACAGTACATGTGAACGCCCCCTTTGTGGTAAGAGGCTTGTCCTGCCCATAAGCATAAAACTGTCTGGTCACGTCTTTATCAGTGGTACACTTAATTCTGAGAGACTTAAGCATATCCCAAGTGCTCTCGTCAATGATATTAGAGGGCGAACCAGAATCAACTAAAAGTTTCAGCAACACGCCCCCCACCTCTAGAGTGATATAATCAGCCACATCCTCACTGCAGTTCACATGGAAAGTATATTCACTATCAGAATCTGCTTCTTGCTCATCAGTGGCTGTGTAGTTCACACGCTGCTTGTGAGGGGTGCGCCTAACCGGAGGTTTCTTTTCCGGAGTGTCCTTGTTGAGTCGGGTGAATTTGGTGTGACACTTATTGGCAAAATGCCCCACCTTCTGACATTTGTCACACTTGGCCGTTCGCGCCGGGTACTCCTTGTCGTTGCAATAGTGGCCTCTACCTCGCACCTGTAGCACTCTCCTTTGTGTTGACGTTGACGGACACTGTCACTGACACTGACACTGTTCACCATATCAGATCTGCTATCAGACCCGCCGAATTCCATCTCCCGGGCTTGGAGGTCCACAGCCTCCATGGCCCTAGCGAGATCTTGTGCGTGTTTTAAGGTAAGTTCAGTACCTTTTTCCAGCAGCTTCCGCCTTAAATGTTTTGACCGGCAAGTGTTAATCACCTGGGGCCGTATCCATAAAGAATCTTAACTTGAGTCGTTTTAACTTGAGTCGGCGTGCTAAGCTGAGTCCGCGAACTCAGGCGTATCCACAAAACAAATTGTTAGCGAACTCAGCTGAGACCGCCAGCTCATAGCTGGCAAACAGCCAAAAACGATAAGTGGCTATAGTTTCACTCATGTACCTCGCGATCATAGTTTGTCTCTGTGTTCATTAGACAGAAAATGGAATAAAGCGGCAAAGAATGGTCGATTCAGACGGAGGAATGGAAGTGGTCTAGTCTGACTATTTTATATAATACAGTCTAGACCTAGTATTGTAGTTATCAACTGATCGTTTATCAAACAAAGTAAAAAAGGAATAGCCTTTAAACCGGTTGTTTATGAATATGTCACTCACCTTTATTCAATCCGACTGTACAATATTATATGGTATCAAGTATAATATACGGTGATATCAGGTATAATATACAAGTTTCAATTACTCTCAGCACTCCAATCTACGGCATTGTAATGATTGTTATCCATGAACATGACCACAAGGCACAACGCCAGCGGCACGATGAATCATTGTTTATAATCGGCAAAATAATCACAGCTAATCCACACGATTGGGAAATAATTCCATCGACCATGCTTGCACTAATAACATTATTTTTCCACGATGAATACAAACAATCCTTGTTGAGTTTTGTTGTTTTACAGTCCGTTGGAATTCGCGCGTTACTGGGTCACTGCGCGTCATTAGTCTATGACGTGTCGTTGTCTTTGACGTATAAAGCGGAGTTTTTTTTATCGCAAAATAACCCTTGTCGTTGGTGTGCTTTGGGGGCACTTTCAATATCTGCCATTTTATCATGAAGTGGATTTATATACTTGTAGGCTTGGCACCTGCTTTTCTTATATTCAATCATACGAAATGTGAATCTTGGCGCCGTTGTTTTGATTGATGAAGTTTAAGAAATTTATCTGTAACATGACCAATCGTGAATGGATATTCTATTCACTTGGAAACTCCCATCCACTCAGATTATCCCGCAAAACACTCCTAATTCGGAGCTAGACTGCTGCAAGCTGCCTCGCTTTCTAGGAAACAACAGCCTCTCCTAAGCGACCCGATTGTTTGTGAAGAATTCCCCGCTTCGTTTATACGAAAACAACTTGCTGCGTAAATAATTCAAATAACCCGATAAAAATTGGTGTGTCATACGAAACGAACGGCTGATTATGTTTTGGTTCATTTTAAGAACATACATGTTCTTATTTAGATCTGTAAAAGCATTTCTCTGGAAACATTACCGTTGGACCGCCATTTTTAAGTTTGAGCTAGCGAACTTAAGTCAGCTACCTTGCTGACTCAGAGTTGAGCACGCGAGGAAGACTTAAGATTCTTTTTGGATACGGATAAGACGGCCAGCTCAGCTTGCCGTCTCAAAAACCTGAGTTTGCGGACTTAAGTTTCTTTATGGATACGGCCCCTGATCACGAATAGTTTCCTCTTTATTAGTAAAGTTACAATTATTTGCTTGGTGCTGGAGTCGTGTGACGAACTGGTCCATGGTTTCAGAACTCTCCTGTTTAATCTGACGAAACTGGTGTCTTTCATAAGGTATATTCACTTGAGGGATTAAATGAGTATCCAATGTTCTCACAGTTTTTTGATAGGCATCTGCATTGTCTTCTTCACCAGTAGGTATTCCAGGGTCAGCCAGTGTTTCAAATAAATCCTGTACTTCCATCCCTGCTGAATGCAGAAGAAGAGCTTTCTTCTGGCCTGCCTGGGTAATACCCCTACTGTCAATATAAAACTCCAATGCCCTTTTCCACCTCTTCCACCTTTCACCAACACCTGGTCCCCTATAATCATATGGGCCTACTCCATTGCCATCTAATGGCAACGACTGAGCCATGGTGAAAGTTTGATAGATGACAGTCTAAAACTTACAGTTTGTGAATTTCCTAGACAAATCAACACTTCTCCATGGAAACTGTTGTAAATATCCAGTAAAAAATTTTTGAGACACCACATGTGTTGAAGTCTTGACACTTTGACGGATTCACTTTGACAGATTCACTTTGACCGTAGAAATTCACAAGTTTGTTGACAGCAATACAACTCTGAGTTCCATAAAACAATTGAATAGTCCTTCCTTTTTTTCTTTTTATCCTCGTCGCCAAATGTTAGATAGTCCGACACAATTAAATGTACAAAACAGTTGTTTATTTCTCTTACAGAAATCCCGCCATTTTACTGGCACCGGACGTTGATAAACCTAAATATAATTAACTCCGCCATTATAGTATTCACTGAATTCAGTTATCAAAAGCGATCAAGCCCATGTTTCACTTTATCACTTCATCTCTTGAATGGACGTTTTTCAGCCTCTAGTGATTGTTGAGCTGAACTGTGCTTATTTCGAGCCATGGCATGATAATGATGTTACACCGGAAGTATGGGGTAAAACACCTAGAAGCGTCACTCCCGTTAACCACTAAATAAAGACGGCAAAGAGGGTATCAACGATAATAAACCAACCATCGTGCCCAAATGACTGCTTATCGACACGGTACGCGATGGTATCTCCTTATACATTAGCCATGCATTGTTCACGTACAAATGCAAGTAGGTAAACGTGATTGACCTTACCCAGTATGAATACATTTAGTTTTCGAAACATTGGGTCAATGCCGTGTACCATTACCTACGCAATGATACTTCAGTCCGCATTCTGGGGTTTTTAAATCTGAATTGAAAGCATTTGTACGTTTAGAAAGGCACTTTATTTCCTCGGGTGTGTTTGCCAACATGCTATGCGCTTGCTAACATAAGGGGTGAAAACTAGTTTGGTTTGACCATAAAGCCAGCGATATGCAGGACGGACACATAAATTGGCAATACATAGGCCGAAAAGAAATAAACTGCTCTAGTCAGCAGCTTTGAGGACCCGGCGCTCCCAGTTGCTCATTGCCCATATGTCGAAATAGAGTGAATGATTCCCATTTATCTTCAGCTGGTTTAGGTTGATAAATGGAATGGTAAACGCAAGATCCATCATTCCAAGAGTTTTTCAGTCAGCACCTGAATGTTTAACACGATTCATTAATATGCTGCCATCCAGGCTGTTTTACACTTAGTAAGAGGCTTTGCTTCCTCATGTCTTTTGATGGGGAGCTTGAGATTGCAGCCTTAGATCACCAGGTCCCTCAATTTCCTCTTCCGGTTGATGCTAATGCATTAATGATAGTCCTTTATTCACTTGTGGCTTCAACTAAGCTTTGCTCATCTATTTCCTCGTCTTGAGTTTCCCCCAGATGACAATGCGTAAAGAAGTACTGAACAATCAATCCGACTTAGGTTTGGTCTTAGTCGATTCGGTATCCGTGGGTTTCACTTCGTTGATTGCTGTAGTTGGATGGATTACCTGTGCAAGGTATGAAGTATAATGTAGCCATCATGCGAAACCTACCTCTCAGTGCCCTAAAACGTTGATGCAAGGATTAATATTGCATACTTCGTGAGGTGGTCAATAACATCAGCCATGCGACGTACGAGTTTAGTCAGGCAGCAATACGCAACCAGGGGACACTTCCTGGCCCATACTTCAAGACGCTGTTGAAAGTTGGCTTTATATATTCTTTGTGGATGTTTTTCCGGAAGTGTAATACGGAATGCGTGTCACAGGTAGCCGCAAATTAACCCTACCATATATATTTGCAGTTAGGCCACCTCCTCGCCCAGACTCTGATGAGTTTGGCGACATTGACGATAATCGACCATTTTCATAATTCAAGACAATAATTGCAATGGCAAGACACCTGGAAACATGCCAACCTTTGTTGGCAAAAGTGCCGGAACAAGATGCGTAAACAACCACTCTCAAGGAGAAGTATAATAATATAAGAATAGCCACCTTGCTCATTGTATAACAATTCCTTAAAGCTTGAAGCATTGCTAACAGAGTCGCTTTATGTATATTGTTTCATCAAATCGACGCCTCAATGATGTCTCTGGTTTGTTATGACAGAAGTGCAATCATATATTTCCTTGCTAAACCTTTACAATGTCTGTTTTATTTTGATTAATAGTGTGGATATGCTCAAAAGCTTTACGAAAGATTTATGTCATTAACTATTCAATACGGTGGGGTCCCAATATATTTATGATTCCTTCAGTTGTTGTCGAATGTGAAAACGCAAAGTTATGCAATCTGAGGACGCATGCCTTTAAGAGTGTTTTATGCTCAATTTAATCACTTTACATAACCCATATCTTTGCCAATTGCGATGATCGGCGTTATTTGTTATTTGCATCGAGCTAATGTGATTCTGTAATTACAAATATAAGCAATTTTATAGCGATCGTTCGCCTTTGCCAGGCAACGTGCCCTCGCACTAGAAATGCATTTATTCTATATCACACAGGGACGTGATGCTACCACTAATGTGTGTTAATGAACACGCAATCAATCTCATTCAATAAACTTATATATTAATGCGGTACGTCGTAATTTGCTTGTTTGCCATTCTTTAGCCAGCACCTCGGGGTATTTAACCTACCACTTTCGTACGCTGCCACCCAGACTATATTGCACTTAGTGAGATACTTGCTTTACAATAGCTTTTTGTGCCTAGGCGCAATGCGCGTGCTAACAGGGGGATGAAATCTGCTATAAATTACTAAAAGAGTATTAACGAGAAGCTCCGATCAGCGCTTTCATCACCTGGTCTTCCTAGTTGCTGTTCATACCGATGCTCATCGCCAATAAGTTGGAGGGGAGGGATTAATTCATACCTTACTTTTCATGGTATGGGTTCAATCAGAATGATTTGAGTAAGATGACCTCTGATCTTATGTGGATGGGAATAAGTTTCGCCCTACCACATCATTACGTTATCAAGCGTATTAATTTAAACTAGGATGAGGTAAACTTCTATGGAAGTTTACATAATCATAAATGTGAACATGCCGTCAGTGTAATTTCCACGAAACAAATCTGCCGAGGTTGTTGCGCACAATTCACACACATATATATGGTAGCTGAGCGCCAAGATATATCTTGTGAATCACACAACTTTTATGCGACCACATAATGTTTCTATACTGCTAACTTCCATGCATGGCAGTAACACATCCTTTCACTATTCACGTTGATGTATGAAATCCTACATGCTCTACACCCAGCTTCAAAGTCGATGTGGATATTATCAAGGTCTCGAGAGTACATAACTCCACTGCTCATGAGCCCACCCTGGCTTCCTGTTAGAGCGAGCATTGACTACAAGATTCTCCTCCTGGTCTATACGACCTGACAACGGGTGTCAGCTGTAGAACATGTACCAGGACTAAATGCACCGGATCTGGATCGCTCTTAGGACTTACAGCAACAGTGTTAAGCACTAGCAAAGATAATAGAACACCAAGATGGGCGACTCGAAGCCTCGCCTATGGCACTTCCGTTACAAGCGATTGCTGCGCCACCAGGCGGTTGGTGTTTACATTGCCGGTCCGTTGTGGCTAGAGAATCGCGGACAAAAGTACAGCTTGACGTAAAAAGTAGCTAATGAAAATGTTAAGTTAGATTCAATTGATGCAAACTTATTGCTTGTTTTTCTAACCTTTCTCGCGTTGAGCTATTGAGATTTCAATAAATCAAGAGGGTATAGTCAAAAGTTGTCACCTTTTGTCAAGGCTGCCCTTTTGGGTCCTTGAACTAATGACCTAAGAAAGATATATCTGTGTTACTCCAAGGGGGAGCACCATCACTGACATCAAGTACTTTACTGATGGAGGGAGGTCCAGCATGGATGCCTATTCGTGATCTTCGGTTACATCTGTAGGACCTAGGTTTGGAGCAGTAGCCCTGGACAAATCAACCCCTCGCTTACTGCAAAGTGAGAACAAAAAGGCATCGACATCTTCTGTACAATTGCCTGATTGGCTTGGCAACAACAAGACATCAACCAGTACTTGCCTAAATGCTGTTCGGAATTGCAGAGTTGTCCCACTGGCCGCCTTTCCTTCTAATGACCGAGAACAGGTTCTCCAAGCAGTCCTGGTTTAGTGACGAGGAAGGCAAAACCATTTTCATTTTGGAGGCTCTCCCTAAGTTGCATAAGGTAGTTGATGGTCAAAGTCCACCCTTCTAAGCAAGGCAGAGTCCTGCCTTTGCTGGGCTTTACGGTTTTCAGCCAATCCTTAATCTCCGCCAGTCATGTTTTCGCCTATCATTGGTCCACTTGACAGGAAATACCCAAAGAGCTGTTTCCATTTATCCAACAGTCCTCTCACAAGAGAGGTAACTGCATGGTTAGCAACATATTTTGTTGACCTGAAATATTATCGAATATATATCTACATGTTCTCATTGTCTCATACAGTCGGGAGGCATTCAGAATAGAAACGAACTTCACCCAATCAATTAAAGTTACATAATACCCTGCTAAAGTACCCAATATAACTTACACAAGGCTCAAGCAATCGAGTGAGACTAAGCTCTTATACAAATACTGCAGGAGAATGGACGCAATCAATGTTTCAAAACACCTTTGCTCCGCTTGGTGATTACATTGGGCGATGAGGTAACACACCTCCCAGACTAATCTTAATAAAACTTGATTTATGAGGCAAGGATGTTTTATATATTATAGCAAGCAAGTCAGGCTTAGGTTTACCGTATTATGTGGGACAGTATCATGCGGGTCGACGATTTTCATGCTTTTGAAATGATCTACCTAATAGGGTAAGGTAAAGACCATTGCTATGAAGCATAAACAACATCACGGATTCGTTTTCACAAGCCACTTTTCATAATATAGTTCACGTGAGAGTTGTCTCCGAATATGATAGTTGTTTGCGGACTTATGTAAACATCCAATGTTGATACATGAAAGCTCATTAAAGAGTCAAGGGGTATAAGTTCATACAGTAGGTGAGTTGGCATACATATCATGCAAGCAAATTGATGTCAGGGTAAACTAATGTTGAGGTGCTCATATTTGATCAAAAGCATTCTGTCTTCTCTATTCACTTCGCGCAGGCCGCTTTCGACGTTGTAAAATCTAAGCGTAATGGTGTTTAATAGCTAACCATTAGGACGTGATTGTCAAGAGGTAGCCGTCTTTTTTTAACGTAACGGAAAGAACAGGTGATGAGTTAATGTTTCCCACCCCATAAGGGAACGATTTGATCGAAAGAGCAGCTGGTGTGATTTATGGTTACGCCCGTCAGTGGGGCATCCTCTCTATATCCATTACACATTAAAGGCATATTACTTTGCTAACCTCGCCATCATTCTCCTGATGGAACCTTTTCCTTGCTTTTCATTGCTTTCCTAATCGGTTCTTAAATATGCTTCAACATTTCCCACTGTTCTTTTTTGATATGCAATAAACGTCATTCCAAGAACAACCTAACAAAATAAGATACCCGAGGATTAAGTAGTGAAACCGAGTTATGCTACCACAAACACCCAGACGCCAGTTGCTGGATTGATATTCGCCAACAACTTTCCTATCAAATCATCATATTAGCTTCCAGGGTTGTTGAGCGCTTCATGCAACTTCATGCACACTAATCCTCATTTATGATTAATGAGAATTCTCTATTTACTCGTCTACAATGGCTCTAGGATGTACATTGGTGAATTACAGTTAGAGTACATGACGACAATGCGTGTACAAATAATGAACAATTATTCCAGTCAACAAACTTTATAGGCTTATCGAAATAAATCTTCATTTGCAGGACAATGAACTGTGTTATATCACGCCAGCAATAGAGAGCACTGACCTCACCGCCCATCCTCTGGTGTCATACCGATGACACCGCAGTGATTGGGAGACCAATGAGTAAAACACGAGGAACAACTGTGTATATGTTATGATGATTTGGTTTTTGTTTATATAATATGTACAGAATGTTTGTTCATCCATTCTTGGTTTAATATTGCTTGTTACCGAACAGAGGGTTGTTTTTGTTACAGTTCACACGAAATCTCAAAACAGAAAGAGGATCTCATCTGTTTGAATTTGTTTGATTTAGTGTCTGCTATACATCAAATGGCGAAGAATAACCGATTTCGACGAGGGAATCGGGATACTGACTAGCCGATGACCAAGACCTAAGTCTAACATCGCTATAGTTTGACAAAATAAAAAGTTATTAACCTTGGACACGGTTGTTTATGAAGTTATCACTCACCTAAATTCCATCAGACTGTATTATAGTAGATAATATCAAGTTTAATATAATGTTTAGCCATTGGCCACGTTGAATGGCATTGTTATCCATGAAAATGATCACAACGGCATGATGAACCATTGTATTTGCTGAGAATATTTACAAACTTACTGGGTCTAAAAATCGGTAACATTATCACAGCTAATCTACTCGAGTTAGATTATAATCCCGCGATAAACACTCCGAACCGAGTTTTGCTGTTTGACAACCTGTTTGAATTCGCGCGTAACCGGGTCACTGACAAAGTCTACGATGTGTGTTTGTCTTCGACGCATTGTTCAGAATGTTCATAAAAATACTTGTTGTTGGCCATGAGTGTTGTGACGCTCAACTATTATGCTTCGAGAGCAATATCTGCAATGTTATAATGGAGATGATACATGGACTTGCGGGCTGGGTGTCTGCTACCCACTATGATTGTAAGTTTGAGCTTGAGATCTTTAAACAGCTACCTAGTTGTCTCAGGCTTGAGATTCTTTATGACTACTGTTAAGACAACAAGCTCAGGTTGCCGTCTCAAAAAGCCGAGTTGCCGACTTAAGATTCCATACGAACACGGCCCTAGGTTATTGTCATCATGCTCCCGCTTGTTGATACATTCAGCAACTTCGGTGGTCAATTTCGACCCTCTAAAGAACGCTAGAAACATTGCAGATTTAAAGGCAATATTTGCCAATACCTCTTGTTCGCTTCATGCGTATTACACACCATTAAATTACAAAGCTTGGTCATTGACATGCAAGCCGTTGATATGACATACAATGCGCATGCCATGATAAAATGTATAATTTTTGTTTTATATGTAGGTAAAAACATGAGATCTGAGTCAATATATACACAGTATACAAAGCCTGCACATCGTGTGCCAAGTTCAGCAGAGGTAGTTTTGCTAAACAAAAGAGGTGTAAATGAAATTGCTGTTACCTGGGTAGATCATACCCTTGAGATATATCAAGTCACCGATAATTTGCATAGATCGGTATAAGTTTGCCGTACCCATCCAGAAGTTAGCATTAACACCCTTTGCCGTCGTGTTCTCACTGCACATCGATACCGCTACATGCATGACTATCTAGCAGTTTGCATGAAATCATAAATATTTTCACTTTGTTTCACGCTATCCTTTCCCATATCAGTATCACAGACCAATACCTGTTGCTTCAGTCGGGTCGATGAGCTATTAGCGTGCACATGTCTGGATTGACAAGCTGCATAAGATGGCGAATAATGAATGGAATGCAGTCCTCTGTAATCGCAAATAAGTAGAATCACGACCAAACTACCTGCACCACTCACTTTACTTACTGATAACCTATCTACCGTTTTGAAAGTTTGTGGCTTGCGAAATCTCAATTCTGTATCAACGGGTTCTGCGGAGCATGCTACGTTAATATTTTGTTTATTAAGGTTCATCTACTTCATCTCCCTTAAAATGTTAAGTATTTTATGATGGCTGTGTTAACACCGAGACAGTATCAAGTCATCTGCTGCATCACCGCACAAGACAATTAGAATCGTTCGTCAGTCAGCACTACCTACCTCTTTCATATGCTGCTTCCCAGGTTATTTTGCACTTAGTGGGGTACTTACTTACTCCTGTAGTGTTTGTAGTCATCGCGCAATGCGACTGCCAACAGGGAGATGAAATCTTCTATGCATTTGCCACAAAGGCGGCGATATGCAGACATAAATAGGCTGTTTTTTGGTTTATTGAGGGAATGGTTGATTTAAGACCCATCATTGCGGAAGTCAGTCCCGGGAATGGATTCATTAGTATCCTGTTTTACACATCGTAGGACGCTTTGTTTCCTCATGATTTTTGTCTTACAACACACAATGCTTTGTCTCATTGGGAGCTGCAGTAATGTTGCAATAAATACGGAGAGATAGACAACGACTGCGAAGCAGGGTCCTGATGGCGAACTCGAAAATGCAGACATTGATCATTCGGTCCCTCATGTTTCTGCCCAGATCGATACTCATTGTGTGAAATATTGCGTTGGGAACAATTTAATCTTAATCAGGATGACCCAGATAATATGGCCCTTCTTTATCGTGTGGCCTCACATAAGTTTACTCATATATTTCTCCCATTTATTTCTGTGATCTTGGATGTAATTTGTTGAAGTATAACTTTAGTACAACTTATTACCGCCTCCTCCATAAGAGTATGATACCGTCTTCGAGATTCCTCCTTCATTCGACGTGGTGCTGGATCGATATTTCTTTGGCGAGTTCTTTTAGAAGCCGTGTTTAGAGATTATCTTGAGTAGGTGCCTTGTTTGAATTCAACGATTGAAATTAACGATTTCAATTCCATTGACTAATCTAATTGTCTAGAAGAATCCTGCTTCCTCGTCAGACAATACTGATGCAAAGTAATCATTAAGTAAATCTACGTTTTCTTTATCTTCCGAAATTACATTATTGGTACTCTAATAGAGGACCTATGGTTTCTTTAGTTTTCAGGTTTGACCTTGCATAGCCGTAAACTGACAACACAACAATGGTTGTTCAAAAGACTGTGAAGACCAGCGGATAATCAAATAATGAGCCTGAATATGGCCTACTTCAACCAAGCGCTGGAGTTAAAACTGTCAAGTTGTATCATTATCACCGTGGGGCTTATGTGTGATCATATACAAGGTGCTATTACTGAGCCGCTGAAAGACATATCACTTATTAATTATCACACAATGTCATGAAATTTCTCCACTCTCCTTCATTTTCAAGCAGTCCATTAATGAAGGAACTGTTTCAGATGACGGGATATGCGCTAATGTTACACCAATATTCAAGCGAAACGTGAGCAGCAAGCCAACTACCAGACAGTCAGCTAAACATTCATGGTGGGCAAAATAATGGAAGCACTTGTTAGAGAAAAACTCGCCTAATACTAACTTGAGCATAACTTATTGAATAACTCTCAGCATGGTTTGTCTGTGTCAGCGGTCGTGCCTTACCAACTATTT
>CM067344.1:50341264-50906264 GCA_034190875.2 Urechis unicinctus | reverse complement strand
AAGAACGGTCGGATGAAGAGGATGATGGTGTGCTTTGAACAGTGATTTCATGCAAACATAACAGTTCTAGCTTCCTAACAATGATGTTTTTGTCGCACTGTAGAATAAGTTATAATTATTCATCAAGGACATACTGAACCTAACTAGCCAACTCCATCAATCCAATGAATATAATCCACTACCTTATGGGTCAACACTGCGTTCAAGTCATTATAGTTCGCTTAAATATCATACAAATATTCGACTAAAATTCCTACATGCTTGTTTCGCTTGATATAATGATATATGTCTCCGTATGCAGTCACATATTGCTGTTATTGCTATCTAGAATGTTGTTGACAAGACACTCCGTTCCTTACCAACTGCACCGCAAGGCAATGAATCATTTTATTTTCTCTATCTATAATTATTATAAGGGATTGGATGGCTGTTCTGTGTACTTATGAACTTGAGATATTTATGCCCTCATTTGATAAGATACCCGAGGCAAATGAAGCACGTGTTAATTTTCTGCACGTGCTGACTGTGCACAAAACGTGTGCTTGCATTATTGTGCTCATAGCAGTCGATCAATGAATCCATTTGATAATTGGCGTTTATTGATACAATCGTAATCAAAAGATACATCTGCTGTAATTATAGCAACTTAATAATAGAGTTACTTAAGGAGAAACCAGCTATTAGATAACAGTCGCATTACAATGAATTGATTACAACTAATAAATACAAGGAGAGTGGAAGCGATTGCAATCCCTTTGCAGAAAATGCCACAAAAGCACTTAAGTGGCCCCAGCGCTTGGTGAAACTGCTGATTAGGTTATTTTGCCCACTACAGTGGCTGTTTAATTCTTGACTTATCTCAACGATACCGTTTGAAAATATGATACTGTAATAGAAACTTTACTGGTGATCTCTTTATCTTATGCTAATCATCATGCATAATTCGTAGAAAAATCTGTGTTCAAAACTGTTTAACGTAAAGGCCCTATCTAAAACATTACAATTCCTCTGGCGCTCCTGTTATAGGCCATTGATTGAGCATGATATGCTAGTCTTTTAAGAACAATAAACATCGATATTTATCATGGAATAACTCCTATGCCAATCTAAACACACTTGGCCGAGGGTACCTGTGCAGCGCTGTCCTGTTTGTGAATAAAAGAAACCTCCCCACTGTGTTTAGATACTGGTAGTACTAATGCTTATGGTTGCACATCCACATTTTCCCGTCAAGTAAGCGAAGTATTCGTAACACGCGGGACTGTTGAGTTGGGAGGTGGGTCGGGGTGCACTTCAAACAGGGGTTAACTACAAGTACTATGCGCTGCTTTGCAGCCGAATGCACAAGAGTGAGGACTGTAACGAACAGCCATACACCAGGGTGAGGACAGTAACGAAAAGTCATACACCAGGGTGAGGACTGTAACGAACAGCCATACACCAGGGTGAGGACAGTATCGAAAAGTCATACACCAGGGTGAGGACTGTAACGAACAGTCATACACCAGGGTGAGGACTGTAACGAACAGCCATACACCAGGGTGAGGACTGTAACGAGCAGCCATACACCAGGGTGAGGACTGTAACAAACAGCCATACACCAGGGTAAGGACAGTAACGAACAGCCATACATCAGGGTGAGGACAAACAACAGCCATACACCAGGGTGAGGACTGTAACGAACAGTAACGACTGTAACGAACAGCCATACACCAGGGTGAGGACTGTAACGAACAGCCATACACCAGGGTGAGGACTGTAACGAACAGCCATACACCAGGGTGAGGACTGTAACGAACAGCCATACACCAGGGTGAGGACTGTAACGAACAGCCATACACCAGGGTGAGGACTGTAACGAGTCATACACAGTCATATACACCAGGGTGACATACCATACACCATACACAAGGGTGAGGGCTGTAACGAACAGCCATACACAAGGGTGAGGACTGTAGCGAACAGTCATACAGCCAGGGTGAGGACTGTAACGAACAGCCATACACAAGGGTTAGGACATTAACGAACAGTGGCAACCATATAAACCCCCACATTAAACACAGTGGCAACGACATCAGCTACTGTGGCAGCGTCATCCGCTACTGTGGCAGCCACATCAGCTACAGTGGCAGCCACATCAGCTACTGTGGCAGCGACATCAGCTACTGTGGCAGCGACATCAGCTACTGTGGCAGCAACATCAGCTACTGTGGCAGCGACATCAGCTACTGTGGCAGCAACATCAGCTTCTGCGGCAACGACATCAGCAACTGTGGCAGCCACATCAGCTACTGTTGCAACGTCACCCTAGCAAAACGACCAATGAGTAAACTACCCACTGCGCCTATATTATACAAATCGCAGACGCTATAGTGTTCATCGATTATCCCGGATGAGGCGTTGCCACACCCGGCTTGATTAACGCATGTGAATTTATGCTTTGCCCTTTACTTGTAATTAGAAAAGGATTCATTCATTTTTAACGTCTGCTTCTAAGTGAGGGACACGCAAGTGTTTATCATCATTTGCCCGCTGCTGTACGTATCCTCAAAGTGCAAATGCAGCGTTGGCTCTTGCTGACTGTTTTGCATTGTGCTTTTATCCCCAAGTAACGATTGTCTTTCTTGCGGTAAATAGAAATAACGCATTAAGTACTATCCAGTTAAAGCATCCACGGTTGTGTCAAGCTTTGACAATATAGCATCGAATGAAACCAACAGACTTTGTCATTTCGTTCAATAAATGATTATTCGTCGATGATCGACGACAAAGTGACCGGCGCGGAAACCACATTTGACAAGGAGAGTTATAGCTCAAAGGTTGATTATCATGGTCTACTGGTCACAGGACAAATGCGACTCATCATAGGATGAGACAAATAGCTATCGGAGCGTACAACTGGCGAGTGAGAGGAATAGCGATGACTGGCATTATGTAACTGCCATCAATCTACGGTGATATGAGACTTGCTAAACAGTGTCCATGTATTGTAATTAGCGTCTATTGCATCGTTAGGTCATGGGATTAAATTAAACAGGACTAACCACAACTGTACCTTGCCACTCATCCCTCACTGTGATATATTGGGATCGCTTTACTGAGCAAACTTACTGTTAATAGGCCGTTTAATATTCATTTGCTTCATTAAAACACCAACAATTCATCCCACTATTCCGTAAAGCCTGTACCCCATTCCGACGTCATGACTCGCAATCATATTAAAACATCTTTCACGAGCACATGAGCGAAACAAAGAAATGATGATTTGTTAGACCGGGCTGCCGAATCTTAATAATAAGAGGCACGTGCTTCGATCGCAATATTTATCTCGGTAGAGGACTCTTTTTTATCTCTTGAGAATGGGCAGTTGTAGCGGCAAGTCATGCGGTTATAGCAAATCTTTGGCGATGGCGCTGACCGCTTTTCAAGCTGCTTATGACAGCTACCGACGACGTCTATACATTACCTCTGCTACTATCGCCGCTTTCAAACAGAATACCAAAATACATATCATGTCGTCACAAATCATACTCTCACATCGCAGGGATATTTGCATATGACAAGACACGGTTTCTGTTCCTATGGGCATGCGAGATAACCATGAGAAATGTCACATACCACTGTATATATATAATGCTTTATGTATATATCATGAACAAACAACCATGAGATACACCTCTTCATTGCACCAATCAAATGCCACCTATTGACTAAACTACTGATTGACGGCCGATACAGACGCATCTGATTGGTGGCTGATACCGACAGGTCTGATTGACGGCTGATATCGACACGTCTGAGTGATGGTTGATACCGACACGTCTGATTGATGACTGACACCGACACGTCTGATCAATGACAGGTATAATTGATTGCTGATACCGACACGCCTGATTGATGGTTGATATCGACAAGTCTGATTGACGGCTGATACCCACGCGTCTGATTGACGGCTGATATCGACACGTCGTATGTAGGCGGATACTGACAAGTCTGATTGATGGTTGATTTCGACACGTCTGATTGATGGCTGATACCGAAACGTCTGACTGACTGCTGAAAACGACAGGTTTGAGTGATTGCTGATACCGACAGGTCTTATTGACAGCTGACACCGACACGTCTAATTGATGATTATCGAGCGGGACGAAATGATGATACAGAACTTATCTATGAAATCACTGTTGAAAACGATCACAGACCAGAGAAATTAAAGATTAACACCTGCACCGCTGTACATGGTGTTTTTACGATTAATATTTGTGCAAAAAGGGATATCCAAGGTTAAATATTTCCGGCAACTGGGGTTATCCACAAAGAATTTTAATGATGAATGGTGTTCACAGAAATTCGTTAACTGCAGTTCGTATCATGCCACGATTTCACCGTTTGACTAGTCAATAACGTGATTAGTTTCTAATTTGACCACGTTCAAACGTATGCGTTGGTTGCTTTAACCCACGATAGAGCTTCGCATCATCACTTTGAAAAACAGACACAACTGGTTGGTTCATTTTGAACGCACACAAATGAATAACCATCCAACCCCTGGAGCTCAATATTACTGTGGCAACCTTTTCTAGCTCTTTAAGAGTGTCAAACGTTGAAGCTCTTTATGTCTGTATCAACCTTTAAAGCTCTTTCTTACTGTGTCAACCTTTTTAGCTCTTAATTAGAGAGTCAATTTTATAAGCTTATAATTACCGTGTCAGCATTTGTAGCTCATTACTACTGTGTCAATCTTGTAAGTACCTTATTACTCTGTCAACTTTCCGAGTTCGTTTACAGTGACAACCATCTGAGTTCATTGTAGCAGTGTCCACTTCCAAATATCGTCATCACTGTATTACCCCTCTTACCCCTAATACTGCATTCATTATTCTAACATATTAACATTGAGGTCCAGCGATAAGTTCTAGCTTCATGAGGCTGCCGCCCAACTGCACGTGCCTGTGTGGCATCCTATTTAACATTGGCGCTTTTTGATATCCATTGAGAGTCATAAAGAACTCAGGGTAAGCACAAGCTTTTGCCACGTGGCGTATTACGGTTGTACTATGTGGAGGCTATGAAATATTGATATAAACTTGGCTAGAGGGGACTTATTTGTGTGGCTTTGTAATGTGCGCCTTTATATTATCAATGATTGCCAAATTAGACAGTGATATCAAAACAGCATTTCCTACCCCCAAAAAAGCTTTTATCTCACTCAGGAAAAGATGCAATTTGAGTTCCACTGCATATTTTGGTTCATGATTTAGGTGATTGCAGCATTTAAATAACTCATCTTGCCAATATGTGTTCGGCAATTGATAAAATAATCGAACGCTTAGTAAGCCAAGTCAGGTATGTGGCAACTGCCAGGTGTTGTCATATATGAACTATGACATTCATTCTCCTTCTCCAAATAGTTGCGCATGCTTATATACCTCATATTTTATATCCTGTGTACTACCTCGCAAGCTGATATATGCTCATTATATTGCTTAAATGTGACGCCCTTTGGTGGCGTAATCATCCCCGATTGAATACACCCTCTCTCCATAACACCTTGGTATTTTATTGTTATGCAGTATGACAAGATCAAATGTCCATAAACTGATTCTATTGGCAGGAAGGTAAGTTCATGTGGATGATATTATTGTTTATAAAAAGCGATATATAATGTCACTGTGTCTTACAAGATACTGTCACAACCTGGCGTAATATGAAAAGATAATCATAACTGTGTTCAACACATCTCATGGAAATTTACCACGCAGCCCCGCCAATTCCTTTGCACAAGGAGTCAAATGAATATGAACAGGCAGCAATCATGCTTAAAGGCAGATGTCAGCCGCGCTGTCATGTGAGAAGCATGCGACATCCTAGTTAGTGCAGGGTATGTAGATATACAGGATTTGAAACATTGATGAAACTATATTTGAAACAGAAGCAATACGTAAACACTTCAAACATGATGAAGGCGTCTGTGCTGAAACGGTGTGATTGGCCAACAAATGTGCATTTTTGACACCAATTTTACCCTTATTGCGTTTGTCCATAAAGCTTCCGATAAACCGAGATATTGATCACAACCCCAAATCATAATCAGCCACACAGTTTGCTAAAGCGCGAGCATTTCCAGCAAATATATTATTCATCTACTTCCGTAGCCAATACAAGCGCGACATGCAGGGAGAGCGTGTCTAGTGTTCAATGTTCTTTGCACACGTCTCTGCAAAAGCAACATTTGAAAGGTATACGGAATATATCCATTCACTGGATCCACATAAAACGATTGATATACTACCAAAGGTCGGAGGTAAATTCCCACAGATGACATGTCTGTATTGGATTGATTGCAGCAGGCCATACAGGCGAGGGCTGGGTTGAGCTGATATGGTAGGAATTCAGAGGACGGTTTAAATGTATCCATTAAGGCTATAAAAGTTATAAAAACCCTGTGTCGATAAAATATCACTTGAATATTAACAAAGATGTCTAGCCCTGTCAGACGTCCATAGCATAAATAATGTACTGGTCCTGCACACATATAAACACATATAAGTAACAGGCGCTTCACCACAATATTATCACGAGGTACATAAGATTCAATAGCTCTGCACTTGTTAAAACGCTGTCAACTTTGGAACCACATGAAGTCATTCGAAAACATCACATAAAGCGAACATGGTATATCGGTCAATGTTTCTACACGAATGTACACACGACACAAGCTAGCGAGAGCCTCCTATGTAGGGAAAGGTGGTAAGTGATAGAGTAACATGCCGATCTGCGCCTCTTGTTGGCCAACATACATCATGACTGGCACATTGGCTGGGAACTAAGTCATGTCATATTCGGATGGCACTCACCAACGATGACATTGATATATCGTTCTTCCTATTACTCATAGCACATAATGATGTTCTTATCAACCATTGGCAGGTTGACAGGGATAAATGAAGAGGGTACGCTTGAATAAGTCAGTCATGTGCGGGGGTGTGTTTACGTTGTGTGAATATCGAAAACGTCATTGTGAATTTATCATACTTCTTTATTCTTGTGCCAAATTTAAATGTTTATTGACCCATTTAATTGCTACAGGAAGGGCTACATCATTACCTTAATATAACAGTGCTGCATCGAGAGCCCGTCTCTTATGTTATGTCAGAATTGAATACCCAAGATGCCGCCCTCTTTGTGGGCTTTTAAATACTTTAGTTGCATTTCATGTAAACATTTGCACCCGTAACATTCTATTACAGATCAAACCATTGGTAGAAATATGTTGGTTGCCATTGATAGCAATTTCCGGCTATTCAGGCGCAAATGGTTGTAATAACACATTCGTATCAGAGGGATAAGATGCAGTCAAAAAATGCCGCTTATCGCATTTATAGCTTTATAGAAAAGGTAAGGTACGCCAATGTTTTCAATCCTGCACAACTCGGTTGTACGTATATATATATTCATGGCAGCTGATGTAAGAGGGACTAGGCGGTTTTGAAATGTTTGGTCTAAGGCCATGGTGCAGATTAATCATCACGCAGACACTACGTCTGGAATTCTCCTCAGAGGATGGTATGATTTATCACAGTCATGTCCATGCTTATCATATACTGTCTTGCGCAACCTCATATTAATGAGAATAAGAAAGTCAACACCAGTGAGAGCAGAAACAAGCGACTCTTGGTCGATCCTTTGTCGGAGAAAAACAGTGACAAAGTCAACGCGAGTGACAGCAGAAACAAGCGACTCTTGGTAGATCCTTTGTCGGAGAAAAACAGTGACTTAAATGAAAATGCGACGTGAAACAGCATCAATTTAGAAATTAAGATTGATATCAAGGGATAACGTGTTAGTGATGATGATGCCATGATTAGGCGACAGGGTGTATGTGTGATCAACTGACATCGTCCGGGTTGATTCGTGATGTACAATACTTACTAATAATAGCAACAATGAGGGTAATAATGTAATAAACAACATACCTTCAATAAATGGGTGGGTACCTATGTTAAGCATCAACCAACCCCCCTGGAGCAACTTAGCGGACTAGCTAGCCAAATGGTAGACCAGGCGTTGTATGACATTATCAATGCGTATTATTTTATTGCCATGACATCGCAATTTGCATCACAAAAATATCGACTTTACTTTTATTTTGAATTATTGAACCCGGTCAGGCGTAGCAATAACGCATTGAAACCTCCCGCACCTAACTTATCTGCATCCCCCAATCGAATAACAACAATTGTTCATGCCCACGCATTTGCTTATTGTGTGTTCTTTGTTCGATTATAACATCGTACATTTCATCTCCCTCTCTTTCCGGTTTTATACGAATTCTTCCTGAAGCATCCAAAGTTGATTTTCTAGTAAAGACAGCTCTTTGATTAACACTAGTTCAGCAACTATGGATGGCAAAATACTAAGAATTTAAAGATAAACCTCAAGCCTTTTTGGGATGAGCAGAGGGAGGGGATGATTTGGGGTCGGAATCCTAGTCCCAGAAATGGTTAAAACTATGATTATGTAAGACAGCTTGTTTGATGCGAGTGATATCTGGCATGGCACGTCACATGTGCATTATATTTAAATAGAACAGGTTATAAGTACGTATTTAGCAGTGAATAAAAGCTTGTAAATTATTCATTCTCTACTGTTAGTTACCCTTCAATATTGGTGAAGGAGGACGAGAGCGATGGCTGATTGTGAACACATAATCATTCTAATATTCAGGCAGCAATGTCAATGTCGGATGACAATTCATCAACGAAAGCATAATCAATTCTTCATTGCTTTATCAACCACTCTGAGCTGACTTGTCCCAGTACCCAGGGTCTAGCAAGAATTCGTGTAATTTATTGCATCACCGTTATTCCACAGCCGTGACATTACTTCACACGGTGTACGAATATTCCCTACACTGCTATATTAAAAACGTGTCAGCTCTAATAGGCCGCCTCCTCAGATTGGTTTGTGATTGGGGCGGAGTTTGACCTCGTTTTAATAACATAGCACGCAGAGGCTTGATTTCAACTGCACCAACAGCATATGAACCTAATCTATGCGTCAAAATATCACACAAGCATATGTCATGGAACGGAATGTTAACGCTTAAAGATGAATTTGGAATTTGCTTTACAAATCTCCGCTTAAAATGTCATTATGAACTGATGGGTTTAAAATAATCTTTGAATTCTCTAAGATATATATTTGTATTTGTGCTGGGCCAATCTGCCTTGACAAATAAAGTTGCTATGCACACCCATAATACGATGATAGCAGACTGGAACACAGCTTGCGTCTGGCAAGTGTTGCCTCTGCAGTGTTTTTATCAAATCAAATGAGTAAAGGGTTACTGCCATACTATCAGCTCTACACTGAGTGGTTCATGAGTAACCACCCCGTTAGCATCTGCGGCCTCGCATGACAAGGCAAATCAACCCGAGTTTTGTGGCTGCGCAGCCACATATCGAGACTCCAGGTATATTTTCGTTTATCGGAGCGATATTGCTTACATTTTTCGAGCTGCCCCAGCTATCACTGTTCTACGGCCTATCCTCATTAGTACCACCGTACAATTCTGCGAGTTACCATGGAGGTACATTTTTAGCTCTACATCGATATCATTGCGCGAACGGAATGCGTCTGAAGAGGCGTTTGTGATAACGGTATATATTGCCCAGTAGGTGCAGTTAGTAAGGAAGATTAAGTTTTCACCTGTCAGAAGCTTGTAAATAACCACAAAAGCAGTGGCGAGTTTCAGCATACATGGCGAGTTTAGCCCCTTTCGCAGTAGGCAAAGAAATATCACCTCTGACCGCAACCGCGCTGTTTACTGCTTTTCATCTCTAATATCTACGCTGTCATGCATTTTGTAACAGAGGAAGATATTTAATGAATACAAGGAAGGCGATATGATAAAGGGAAGGGTCGAATAGAAATGTGTCATCCGAATAGGCGGTAAAAAGGTACAATAGTGAGTTACGCATGTGATATTAGAAACTCTTTTGAGTGACAGTCTTTATAACAAATTGTGCAAATCGTTAGTATCATCATTGCCGTCCATCATCCTCAATTATACTGTCCAGACTTGAGTGCCTGTGAATTTAGCAATTTCATTAGTCATTTCATGATCTACTGCCTTTATTATTCAACAGTATACCAGTAATAACGTGTTTTTAAAGTTATCAGACTTAATCATGAATATCTCTGAATTTTCATGAATTGAGTCTTGTGAAGCATAATGAATATACATGATTATTCATGCACCGCTAGCCATGAATATACGTAAACGTTGAGAGATATAAGGATACCATTTAACGTTCGTGGTGGGTCACAAATACTCGCGACTGCCTGTATGACCATTATCAATGAACATTTGTGATAATTCATGAATTAAATCTTGTAGGGGCAACATGAATACGCATAATTATTCATGGTGTGGTTTACCATGAATATTCATCAATTTCAATTGTAAAAGTGACCATTTAACGTTCATGGTAATCACGAATACTCAAGGTCTCCCGTATGACCGTTATCATGAACATTTTTGATAATTCATGAATTGGGCATTGTGGGGCAACATGAATGAGCATGATTATTCATATCGTGGTTTTTCCATGAATATTCATTAATATTTAGTTGTATTCAGTTCAGTAAAAGAATGGCGCCCGTTTAACGTTATGATGAAGTTTACGAATATCCCTGAATACTTTGGGGTGCATTATGAATAGACTATTCATATCAGGTTTACATTTGTTTCATTAATTCAGTAGTAAAAGTGGCCATTTTTGGTAGTTCACGAAATCCCTGAATATTTCATGATCAGGTAGAATAGGTTCAGTACATTTGTTCATGAAATGTCATGGATTTTTCTTGAAATACCATGAATATTTCAAACCCACCATCTCTTTTTATGTGCGACTCGCCGTTTAATAATCTTTATCACATATTGACAACCATACGGTGGTTGATACCAAGTAATAAAGTAGGATAGCAGCGTCTCATCCATTCGTAGACAAACGCCACAAGTTCTGTATATATCTCCGCCATTCACTGGGCCGTCCAAGTATTACAGTTTCTTTCCGCGATACGGAGTGCTTCGTGTAATCAATGTAGGTGCTCTACCGCCATGATTAGTATTCCACCCTTGATCGTGAATAATCGTTGGCTATATATATCTGGTGGGCATCGTGAGACGTGACCATGTTGATATTACGGCAAGGCTATCATCAGGGAGAAGTGCGGTTTTATTAGGCTGACAGATTGGCTCCTTTAAGCCTGAAGACAAATCACCTCTGGTTCCTTATCATGCAACACACCCAATAACAATTAGGGCGGCAACGTAGCACAGAAAGTACGATGCCATCATTAATGGCACTTACTTTTTTAATTCCGTAGTCAATATCATTTTACATTACAACTCTTTGGACCTTATTTCCTTCTGTACCCATATGTACCATTACACATTACATCGCTGATTGAGTATAAGATTAATATCGGACTAGTATCACCACGGCAGCAGCAGTGATATTGCTGGCAAGCAATATCATCATCAAATAGTTAGTCTTGGTTTTAGGACGAGCAGCTGTAGTTTATCTATTAATGACCAAGTCAGTCGACTGCGTCATAGAAGTACGATAAAAGAGTTAGAACTACAGCTTATTCGTGCCTATACTCTCAAACAATCCAGCCCAGAGGAAAATTGTGTAAACAACTCGGGGAGGCACAAACGGGGCATTTCCGTGTCAATCAGGTTGCATCATTACGGATTAACATTGTATACTATTCTGGTTTGGGTATGATGGCGGGCTCAAGATAGTCTCACATGAGCGCATGACTCTTATGATAAGCTTTGCCGATCTATCGCACAATATCATTAAGTGAGGTAGTGTAGTATAGTAAACCGGAAAGGGGAGAAATGTCGATGGTCAGTTAAAGAGTCAAAAGTCTTATTTTGAGCTTATCAAACGGCATTTATCAATGCTACCTTCGTCGTTTTTCTGTTTGCTGTTTGTAATAGAACTACTTTATATATTTCATGCACCGTTGGAGATATTCCACGAAGAGTGCCACCATTCAGTCCACTAAATGGTTCGATGAGTTAGGGTTCTAATTTTGTGGATAACTCTTTGATAGCCTTAGCCTTGCATATTCATGTTTAAGGTGGAAAAGTAATCTCTTAATGAAGTGCATAGCCATTTGTCGCATGCATAAAGCGGATTTGTTTGCTAGATGACTGGTTAATGCTACCACACTAGTCACGACTTTCCTAGCTGAAGGATTAGCTGTTAAGGACAAACCAATGGGAACCCAAAACCACCCAAGCCTTTCATTCAACCAGAATAGGATCAGATGAATTACGTAATTAAACAAGTCTTTACTCGGCTTATAAAATTGCCAACCATGAAATCTTCGTCGTTCCGTGGCAGACTCACAGGAGCTCTATCGCCGTTAGAGAGCCAAGTAATCAGCTGCTTAATCTCGTAAGGCTATTGTCACTTGCGCCTTACAGCTATTAACGTAATGGCGGTTTTCAAAGGGAGGGTTTTGTATCTTGCAGCGTTTAGTGCTAACACACAGCGTGCTGCTGAGAGCAGGATGAGGGAACGATGAGTTTTAACAATGACTGCGTTCTATGCAGGACGTGCGAAAAATAAATAGGCAATGGATGTGCAATGAACACCCAGTCGAATATTGATCATCCCTCCAAATTGACGGGACATAAATAGTTGTGGTAGTCTCATTTCATGCGCTCTTAGCATAAAATTGGTGTAGCTTGGGCGCTCTCTCAAGTTACCACAAGCTTTATGGGAGGCATTGTGTACCCCGGGTAAACAGCACTATCTGCCTGGGATGATCTATATTCATTCCCGCAAATTATGCATTCATCGTTAACAGAGGAAATTCGCAACGCATTCATGAGTGTAGTTTTGTAAGCAGATAAGCATTGGGTCCTTCTATACTTGCATCATTGGTTGACACGATGTAAACAGTGAGCCTCGTCCCCTAGTCCGCCTTCTTATGAGTTAATATGAAATTAATCTCGATGGATTCGCATCGCTTCGCAGCGACAAGCATTTCAATTCAACAGCAATGACCAAAGGTTTTAAAATGGGGCTCTTATACGTATACTGTAAATGCCCGGCCACAATCAGGATCTGTAAACGACGTAGCTCTGCTTGGTGAATACAGCCAGACAAATGGGAATGGTGAGTTAGCTAACCGTTCAGACTAATAATAATTAGAATTTGATTAGTGGAACACTTGTACATTTTATGGTGCAGCCAAAAATTAGACTATCCTATTGTTCATGGCCTGGCGCCTTGTCCGGTCTAACTCTGTAGGATTGCTTTGCTGGAGGGGGTCACGTGGCTGAATACTGTACATGCATTTGTAGTAGGGACGTCATCACCCATTTGTTTAAATTGGTAGCAACATAATTGTTATTCCTGCAGCAGGTGTCAGGCATATAACATGTTATAGTTCTATACAACTGCAACGATATATATCATTCTGCAACGGGGGCAGATGTCTTGATTGATGAAACTTTCACATATTCAGTTGAAATAGTATACACTGAATGATTTTGTTTTCAATGAACTCTGAGCTATACAGTGCATTCATTAACAGAGCGGTCCCATACCACTAGAGCAGCGTCTATTTGTCTGGTACGTTAGCGATAATCCCTAACTCAGAGATAACTAAACAGGGTAACACTCACAGGTGCAAGTCAAGCTAACTTTCTAGAGATGCTGGGCAATGGTTGTGATGTGTAACTTATTTAATTGTATACATATTTGCCATAAGATATGCCATATCCCACATTCTGTGATGCTCTGAGAAAATGAGAAATAATGGCAAATATAACCTCCACTCGCACTGGTCTTTGATCTACGTCAGTAAATGTCCACCGCACAATTATGCAGCTTGAAAAGAATGGCCAAAAAAATGGTGTCGATATTATCCCTCCAAATGACCCGGAACCCTTTTACCATGAAGGAATGACTGAGGGAAATCATCTTGACCCTGTGGTATCATTTGGCAGCATGATGTTCTTGAGACAGTGACACAAGACCACATGAGATTCCTTTATTGAAAACCACACAAACAACAAGGCTTGACAATGTGACGGCGATTGACAATGCTTCTTCCTGGCAGAAGTCGCTGTATTGACCAAGACAATTCACTTTATATAAATCCGTCATAGTTGTGTTGCAGTCTAATAGTTTATACCCTGACCCTAAGCCGAATGTCTGATTGTGGTTGACACGCTAATGATGGCTAGCTGAAGAAACGTAATAGGATACGACAATGTGACTTGTTAGGGGAAAACGTTACATATTGAACGAGAGAGTGTAATCGACAATATGGCACCATCATAGCGCTAAAACACGCAACCAACTCGCTGCTCGGCGGGTGGTGACCTTCCAGCTTTGATGTATTATCAATTTAGTCCAGGGTTGGAAACATTCTAGCAGCTGCGTCATGTGTGTTGAATTGATGGCCCTGACACCAGTATTCGACCGTAAGAATTGTAAGACAATCCTGTGTATTGTGGCTACTACAGGTTTGTGATGTTACATCCGAACATAAAAGTAAGCCATGGTCACTGTTCTCGGACTGTCCCAGCTTTAACTCCCCCCCCCCCCCCCCGTATATTTTCCTATGTTAATTTTTCTCGGACTGTCTCGGTTGTTACTGCTCCCCGCGGTATATTCTCCTAAGATCCCACTATACGATTATACGTGTAATCGCAAGAGGTTTGCTTTTAATCATCCTTCATCTTAATTAAATACTAAGAAAGGAACGCTACTTGATATCCCACAATCAGGTCGAGAAGCAGCATACTGTTACCAAACTTAGCTGCCCCAGGGCTGTGCGGATACCCGCCAAAGACGGCGCTATAAGGGTTGTAGAGTACGAAGTGCTATATTTTGAACATTTGTCCCTTGATCATATTTGGTACCCATATGTATGTGTATGTGTAACACCAAGCGTGGGCCGCATGTGTCCGATGTGTCCATGTAACGACGGAAAGGCCTTCATTAGGGAAGAATTCGTCGGTGGTAATTTACGCATTTTGGGGGCACACCTGGAGGTTCATAATCCGAGAGAGAAAATGAAGATGTCATACATCTTAACACCTTCTGATTGATAACAAATACATGAATTAATCCTGTGTGTCCATCTCATGAAGGAATGACCATATCCATCTCGGAGTATGCACCCATGGACTGAAAGATGTCAAGATACAACTGTAGATTTGTAGGCATGCAACCAACAAATGTTAATATGATATTTTAATGTCCGTGACAACACGAGGACAGACTAAGTCAGATCAACATAGTAAGCGCGACTGCGCATGATCAAGAAACAAGTGTGTTTTATGCATAGTTCACAACTCAAGTAATCTACACCACCCATCCATACGCTCCATACGAGCAATGTGGCCTGACAAGGGAAAGCTAGCTTACATTTAGTACACATGAATTCAATTTCCTGGTGGCCTGACCCTTAATACAATACTCATATTGAACCAGAAAGTGCCCTTAATAGCCTAAATAATTATAGGAAAGGCAAATCCACCCACACATAAATACACCTCAGTATGCTAATGGCAAAGTAACAACCTATGTATCTGTATAAACGGCTCTAAGTCTAAAGCATCGCAGTGCTGCGTTACTAAGACCTACGTAGCAATCCCGCCTACGTTAACTGTGATATATCGTTATCGACTCCTTGGTCGTGTTAAGCATCTAGCGATTGTGGCATTATTCTATGGGAGCATCACGGTAACTATTAAAATGCTATAGCACTGTGTGTGGTCGATTCAATGAGCATCATGACCTGCACCATTTAAACAGGTTTAAGTAACATGACTAGCCAACGAAATATGCACATTATTGCTAATAAAAGAGTGACGTCAGCATTTCCTTCTTAATCAGCGTAATTTAATTTAATACTGAAGAATAACGTAAGTAGGAAAAACATTTGGTTACAGACACTATTGACTTACATATATTATCCTCAATATCGCAACAGAGTAATCGTAGTAGTCTCTCCTCGGACTGACTTAAACAAAAGCTGCAAGTTGCATACGCTGAGGCTGCTGCAAAACATGTTGCAACTGGTGACCAATCACTGTGTCATGGTTAAGAGTATTCCACGATGAACGCTATATATAACACGATAATCCCAATACAGATATATGTGCGTACTGAGAGTTTATTATCCCATTAGATAGAACACTTAGCATTCCTATCAGGGAAGCGATGTATCAGCGCAGATGTAATCAGCATGTCACGTGGGCGTCTAGAGCCATTAAAATACATTGCATCTAGCGCAATTTATCTTGTATAGGGCCTAACGCGGACATGCACCCGAACGCAAATTTGTCATTCAAATGAATGTGAACAACAAAAGACGCAATTGCAATCAACTCGTTTTGGGTTATTGGGACCATCAAACATCATTCATTCAATAAAAGTGGCCCATTGAAAACACCCTCCGAACTATGTGTACAAAATTAGGCAAATGATCAATGATCCGGTCTAGTAACTATACGTGTGTATTACCATCAGTTTCTGATGTTATCGCTAAATCTTGAAGCGACTACCATGCCGTTATTTGGCTTCAAATTCATATTCCGTCAATAACAAGCAATCGAACTGAATGAAGGCCTCACATACAGCACGGAGAGCAAATGCGACTCGATATCTCTGCAACTCGTTGTCTCATGGGTTAATGTCGCTATTATCTCCGTGGCATCAAGTTCTAACTATATGATTTGACGATTCGACCCGTTACTGTAAAACTAGCTTTTAGAAATGCGTCGCAAATCGGCGCAGCCTCTGCCGCAATGCTGTCGGTTGTCGGACTATTTAGAATGACAGACGCTTTTATCAGTCTGTATGCCTTGAATCTGTGAATGTGATAATGGGGCCTTGATGGTAATTGCTGAAATATATCGTGATTTGTGCAGGCAGGCCCTATACTGTGGTTAACATCCATTCGAACAGGAAAAGGAAAATCAAGTTCACTCTGAAAGGTATAACTAACATCCAGGTACAATATGTATTGGTAATATGCTACCTAATGAATTAAGTAGATCCTCATTTACTTTTGACTGGCGAGTTCTTTTATGCATCCAGGTTGATCAATAAGCGTTGATTGCTTTTTACAAGAGCCAGCATCTCAGATAACAAAACCGATGTGCTAGTCTCTAGACATTCCACAAAGCATTAATTTTATACACTTCAGTTAATCATAAAGTATTCATCTCTGTTTGAATGGTTTATATTTTGTTCATGTAGATAATGGCAGATTACACTGGTCATTGTTATCTCCGCAAACCAGCATTAGATACTTGAATATGTTTGCATTTATGCAAAATAGACAATTCATCACCTTCCAATTATATATGTTTAAACATGCGAACTGGAAACAAATCGTGATCAGAACCATGCTTCATAATGGGACATGCGGGAGATGAATGAATAAACGGTCAAGTTGTTACTTAAGACTGTATTGGCGAAAATGCTGAGTGACTTTTAAGTGTGTCTAACTGAACAATTATCCTACTATTCAACCATTCGGCAATTTATGAAGCCACATCAACGATGTATACACATTGTATAGTTACTACGTAATGTGTTAATTCATTACCAGTAACATGTATTTGCAGCACACAAATTGCTAAAAGTTTATAAACTCACCCATTGTGTTAAGTAAGCAGCCAAGTGAGACAACGGTGGCACCTTAAGTTTAACGCTCTTTCGTTCACTGAAAGTTGAAAGTTCTTGCTAATTAGTGCAGATATCACCTGCTGCGCAATTGTTTAGATAAGAGGCTTACTGTAAACTTATATGTAGCTATAAGGCAACACAATCCATACAGCATCTGTGGCTAAACACACCCGAGGTTGCTTCATGTCATCACAACAACGTCGTTATTCGATGTGCACGTTGCACATCATATACTGAAGACATAAAGAAACATGCGCATATTGGCGCCGCTAAAACGTGCTCTTGGTTCGTGGCAACCAAGATATGGACGACATCAAAGCCATTCATTCTCTGAAACTTATCTGAAGTCATTTAACGTTACATTTACTAAACGCAGAAAGGCAACGATTTTATGTTTTAAAGAAGCATATTCCGGGCAGATTCAAATATCACTCGTTCCTTCACCAACAATAAGCAACCGCGCATCCTGCATTCTGCAGTGGCAACCTCTTGATCATGCCAACAACACGTGAGAGACCGCTTCGTACCTTCATAAATCCGTCAACGTCGATAAATATGATTTAATGCTCTATGTGGTTAAAGGACTCCACATCCACGTATAACGTTCTGGATTTGCTCACATATTGGTAATGCAGCATTGCATTGTATAACCTTTTTTAATCAGTTGTATGACATGTTCACCCCTACCCCTTGCCTTGATGACAATGGAATATCAAGCAATCATTATTCTATGCTGAAACATATTTGAAGTGGTCCTGGTTTGCGCCAACTGATTATTAGCAGTTATTAAGTTCGATTGTACCATGTGATGCTATTGTTTGATCTGTCAATAACATAGTGGAAAATATAGTTTCAGGTAATGTCATTGCAAATAACAACACTATTGGTGTGAGTTATATTGACTGATGCGGGTGATGTCCAAATTATCAGCAGTTGAACTATGCAAACTACATTTGGAGAATTGTCATGTCAATGTAACTTATGACAGATACAGATGTGCTGATTGTAGCATCGCAGAGCCGTCCGCACAGCAGTGAGTGACAGAAGGCGAGAAGTCAGTACTTTTAAGGCGCTAACTTGTCTTGAAGTCGTGTGCAGCAATAACTGGCTTTGGTTATCTACTGAACGGCGTAGCCATCAACTTTTCCACATTGGTCGAGCAGCTGGTGTATGTTATGTATACATTTTTCACTCATCTGAACATTCTCCACCAAACCTGTTCATGCTGATAATCTAACCATCGCTGCCGGATTAGTTAAAAAATTACGCATATAATGTAGTCCGAGGTGGTGTTAGAAGGTGACAAACATTGGCTTTTTACACCTACTTCTCGGGCGGAGGATTCGGTCAATACTTGAACATAGCTGTAAACTCTTTGCTCAAATCTCTATTCAACCAAGCGTTGGCTTATTAGTCGTCCTATTCTGACAAGCAGAACCTAGAATGCCCTTGAATGCATCTGAATTACTCGCTACGCCTGATTGAATCTTCAACAATGAAGATTTATAACTTATTCTGAATGAGATACACGAAATGTGTTCCGCTCAATAAATTCCTAAAGCCCTAATCTCGACGTTAAATTACAATGGATTACAAGGCTCTCGTCCGATCAGGTTAACATAAAGATAATAATATGTTTAACCTGCCGGGTTAGGGCAAAACACCCCATGTAACAATGGCATGTAGGAATCACGTTTGGAACAAAAAATGATGCTTTTCTCCGGGATTTAATGCGGCATCGATCCCTATGGCAACATCAGCGGGCCGGAACATACTATCACCTTGCTGCTGGCACGTGCCGCCCAAGAACTTTTACATTATGGGTTGAGGGTTAGTAACATGCTAACAGCTGCTCGACGTACTTAATGGATAGCAAGACCGCACGAGTTAACTCCCTCGATAAAACAGGAAGTACGATTCGGCTCTGCGGCTTCAAAGTCAAGAAAGCCGCAAAACATTCGTTAGGCATAGTGGGTTGCATGAAAATAGGTTGGTTACTAAACCCCATAAATTCAGCCTGTACCGGTGGTTACTATACCCCATGACCCCAGCCGTTACCGGTGGTTACTATACCCCATGACCCCAGCCGTTACCGGTGGTTACAATACTCCATGGCCTCGGCCTGTCCCGGTTGTTATATAGCGTCGAATATTGGTCAATGAGTCAGTGTTAATTAAATTGTCACAGTGAATCATCTTGCTCGGATACAGGAACTGCCTTACATGAGTAGTACTAACTTGTAACAGTGACTAGAGCTATGTCTTATTATTCATGGTTTGCTTCCTCTCATCACCTTCAAATCAGTCATTGTACATGCTTAGCAAAAGTCTGTTGTTTGATAATGCCACTTTATGAATTAGCTCATTCCCGCCACCAGGACTACAACACACCCTCTAGCTATCATGTTGGAGCTATATTACGTACCTTTTTGTTTCACATTTTACTACCACCATGCACATCTATATTGATTAGTTGGCCCGTGCATATTGTCACCTGGTGTTGATTAAAAGAAGGCATTAGCTATGGCAGGAAACGAATATATATGGAAATCAAAATGGTTTGCTTTGAACCAATCATTTATTATCTGCACGTGCCGCATTCACGACTGCAGTTAAGATGCGATCACCAATTTATTATACAGAAGAGGATGCCAACTGGCAAAGCTAGTGATCACCCTGAGGTCATAGTAAAACTCAGCTGGAGGCATTCGATATAGAAAAGCTCCTATGTTGAAAGCATTGCTACGATTACACGTGTGGTTTGGTGGCAGCCACTGAAAAGCTGTTAAAAGTCCTACAAATTACCCAGTGATGTAGAACACAGAGATATTGCAGGGCTTCTAAAGTGATGTGTGATGTTTATAAACTCGGTAGGTTGACACGGTATTAAGGAATGCAGAAGACTGTCATTGTAATACACAACACGAGAAGGCTGACGTCAAGGTAAATAATTCAGAAGGCTGACATAGTAATAAACCACCTAGGGGCTGATACAGTTATTAACACCATAATCCACTGAGAGCGTAATGAACAGCTCTGGAATCTGAACATTTTAATGAACAGCTCAGAAGGCTGACATTGTAATAAGGAACTCGGGAGACTTACGCAGTTATATACAACTAAGGAAGCTGACAAAGCAACACAAAACTAAGATGGCTGACAACAGGCATGTTGGGGCACGTAGAAGACTCAAGAACGTCTTAATAGCATGTTAGATGTTAGATAAAGCGTTGTGCAGGCTGATTTGCACACATCCTGAAAAGCGGATACGGTAATACGAAATCACTCACACCCCGTACATTGTGTCAATTCTGGCACTCGCTCTTAATATCATGCTGTTATATATAGCAACGTTTTCCACGAAAGTGTTAATAATATAAGATGAAATTTGAAAGAGAAGCAGACAAAATCATATTTATTTGATGTGCGATTGATATTGTTGATGCGGACAACAATAAGCAGCCATATGTCGGCATAGGCGGCTCGAAGCTTGTCATTTGGTGGATATCTGCCTGGCGTATAGTGGAAGATGAATTGCCTATGGCAGAACACAACGCGTCAGAGTGGTTCTGTCAGAAGCTCCAAGAAAAGAATAACATAAGCCAGATAACACGGTAATCGTACTTCATTTATGCAGCGTGATAAAGAAACATTACCGCTAATATCATAGAACCCAGATCCTGCTCAAATGTAATTCAGTGGTTCGCATAATGATAATTCTACGGCGAAATTGGCAAAGAGTAAAATCCATATAGCGCACTTTATGTAATGGCTCCTCTCAGTGTTCTCCGCGCTATTTCTCATACAATACAGCTTGCACTCGTTTTACTCATTTAATGGTTAAATGCATCATAAGGCATCTGGAATTGCCGATTGATCAACTGTATGGTCATATGATGCACGGAAGAGCTCATTTGATGAATGCCTTCTCCATATGTAACGTGATTTGTTGTATGGTGCAGAAATGTATACGATGGCATTTGACTAATTATGAAGCGAGAATATACGATGCCCCAATAGCTTCGGCATAACAATATGGAAGCGAGCCGGTGTGAATTTGATTTGCCGGTTGCAATCTATATCTGAGTCTGAGGTTTGGCAGCAGTGGCTCAGCTACTTAACAATTGTTTACTTTTGCATTTGTGCCAGCTGACAATGTTTTAATATGATTGCCAGCTTGATACAAGAAAGAGGTAACGACTTGAAGTTTGTTTAACGGATTATACGCCTCCAACGTTATCAGTCTAACCCAGGAGACATCGTATTTGTCCCCTGAGGCCACCTATGAAGCACTGCAATGGCGTGCTCATCATCATATGAATTAACACGGCATGACAGCAATTCGGGAAACGGACAGTCCGATGGACTATATTGTAAAACTTGGGGATTTGAGCGTCTTTAACTATGTAAACAAATGACCGCATATCCCCAAACCCTAAATAATGTAAACTGCTATGCTTGAATTATTCGGAATAGCGCCACTATTCGGTACCTATGTAATCCCTTAATGCTCTCGTAAGCAATCCCTTGCCTCCATCAATTGTAGCCATGGTTGTGCTGAATATGATGGTCAATGCTCAGTACATAAACGGTGAAATGAACTACTGCCGGAGCACAGAGCGGCGTGTTTTGCGTCTGAGGCTTTGTGCTACCACTGAGAATTTATACAAATAAGAGAGTCGCTGACTTGCTAGACTATCATGCGCCAATACGATCCATCAGTGCGCAGCAACGATTTCACTACAAGCGTGTACAAATCGGAGCATTATTACATGATTATATACCTCTGAATAGGTTGTCTATTCAGCGGTGGAAACTTAAGCGGGTTATTGGATGATATAGTCTATATTCTGGAAACGTTGGATTAATCGTGTTTAGCAATAACGGCTGCTATTAGGAGTGAAATGGGATGGTTGAACCGCCAGAAGAAGGCACATAAACATAATCATCACAGTTGGGCAGATTTAGAGGGAGATAAAGAAAAGATTTGTGAGTCAGATCGCTCAATTTCTCTTTTCAAATTCCCCGATTTGACATTGATATCACATAAATGAGTTCAAAATTACACATTTTGTGTTCCAATACAATCCCTGCAAACAGTTTGCCCCATTACACGATTCATTATGAAACATCGTCAAAATGCGACTTTTCTCCCGTAGGTGATCATGATTGCTTCTGTTTTGCAGCATCCATTACTATCATGACGACGCACCGTCTGATCGTACAGTCCTTTGCGATAAAATGGTCATGACAATGAAATGTTTAAATGGATATTTCCAGGTTGACAACAGACAAGTGCAGGATGACTATGGCCCGTGTATGTCAGATATGTCCCAGGTTACAAATAATAGCCATATTGCAGATCAGCATGCTGATTAATTGGTCGAGAGAATCGCGGGCAGCTGGCTCAGGGCAAATTAACATGCATCAAACTTGAAGATTGAACCATTTCCTAACTAAGCAGCCGTAAAACAAGAATCATCAATCCACGGCATGGTTGATACAGCTAGAATTCTCCAGTAGCATAGTAGCAAATCAATATCTTCAATGAATGATTCATGAAAGACAAATGAGCTACTGATAGTGCGGTTGCATTAAACACCAAATCAAAGTCGTAAACCATAACCGAATGGTCTCAGAGAAGCATATTTTGATAAGGTCAGTGTGTAGCAGGGGCGTGTGAGGGAGGGGAGGGGAGGGGAGAGGTGGGGGGGGGGGGGGGGGGGGGGGGGGGGGGTCGTTGTTTTGAATGTTATCTACGGAGCTGTCTAAGCGTCGGTTGAAGGCAATCGAACTTGCAGTTGGTATCAGAGAGTCTGTAAGTCAGTAAACAATCATTCGAACCTGAAGAAAATTCAACAGAGCGGATATTCGTTATAGTAAATAAATGATTGTAATATTTCCTGCGATTCGGAGTCATTGATTATGATGTTAGACTGTGCCCTATAGTTTAGCCACAGTGCGTCACTACATCATATGTCTGCTCGATAAATCATCACTAAAAGCGTATAATACCATGTTTGCTTGTAAAAAGTTTCACTACAGCGTGTGTGTGTATGTTAACTGGTACCATAGTGTATATTTGCTTGTAACGATCCTCACTATGGTTTATATTGGTTCGTAACGATCCTACTGCTGTGTATGTTTGCTCGATTCAATCCGGCGCATGATGGTTTGAAAGGACCTAAAATAGAGATTAGTGGAGAAGTGATTTGTGGCGCACAGCCAGAGAATATTCATCCTGGATTATGTGGAAATACTAGACATTGGGGTGGTGTAAGTCTATATGTTTAAAACGACATAAGAACATAATGACCGTGAATTATGATTCAATGATACAGAACACCTTTTGTGATTGAGAAAATCAGATGGACGCATACTACAATATCTGGATCAATTTATAGATCAGTAAATGCTTTTCTCGTGCTTACTGGTGGTACATTTGAACCAAGACCACATAACGGTGCACTGTCACAACGTCACGAAATAATCTCGTTCTGGTTCTCTACTATCATCGTCGTCACACTGCCACAAACCAATGACATAACATCTATATGCAATATTTAAACATTAAATCAAAAAATTATGCTATCAAAACAGCAACTTTATATATTAAAAAGTAGAATATATGAGTTGTTACATCCTTATCATAAGGTGCATTGATGGACACATGGCACACATGAAGGAAGCCTGACGTGACATGATGTCATCCTGCCTTCCGGTTAATAACCCCACAAAAAGTAAGGTACCTATCTATAAAACACGAAGTGGGCACCAGCTGCCCAATGAAAAGGTGATAGAGCAGTGTTTGTCAAGTGACATCCCGATGGTAAACGCATCGGAAAGATGTAAAATTCAGATAAGTGGTCAGCTAACAAGTTCGGTTTCATAAGTTCGAGTTCACCGTGGCTCCAAGTCAATTGTCCTGAGGTTTATCAACTCGTTTTCCATCACAACCTTTCTCGTTTTCAGCCTTTAACTTGAGAATAATAAGGTCAACGTTATTGTAGTGTTGCCCTTAACCCCCATCATATAGATCAATACAGAACCTGGGGAGCCGTAAAGTTGTATTTTTTCATCATTCTATGATAACGACTATATGGCGGACAATCGCCTGGAAGGTTATTACGGCTATAGAACGTGCCAGAAACCACAACCAGTCTCTGCAGGACCATGAGTTGAAAGACTTTGGCATAGCAGTTTTATTAAAAGCTATCACCAGTACATATTAACGTCATATGAATAGGATTGCAGTCCAAATTAGTCAATTTATCAACCGAAGCAAATGCTATGTTATGTGGTACAATGATAGAACACTCGGCCGACAAGCAGTTTGTTGACTAAATCAACGCAATATATATTATAAAAAGAGAGAAGTAAGGAGAATAAATGTAAGTTTTATTGCATTCGTTCACATTCAAAAGTGTACGTCGATATAAGTTAAATGTTCGGCAGCCACTTAGGCGGGCACTCTCTGCAACAAGATCTTTGTCACGTGATTTCAGTTATAATCATTGATCAACCATCGTCTGGCAAAAGGACTGGATTATAAAGTCTCTTTCTAGCATACAATGATGTTCTCGGGTATCATAACTGGTGCAATCTTTCTTACTCCTTATTCCAATATTTAGTTATCGGGCAAATATACTGGGCTGTCCTCACAAAGCGGACCATTAAGTAACATTTGTCCTTCAGCAATGTATGTTACACTATTAGACATTGTTTACAGATTAAATCCAGCAAGAAGTTGTTTGGAACCACGCTGACCACAATAAACCCACAGAGACTATGTAGGACGAGCAAGATAAGGAGTCTGCTTTGCTCCAGCGAGGATCCGATGTTATGTTCTTCCCATATGGTCTATGTTGGTAGCGATGATCTCGCGTGCGTTCATAATCTTCGTCCCATTCCAACAGCTCTATGATAGAAACCAAAAGACAACTTAGTGAATGACGATAAACAAATGGCTTCTACAGTGTGTCAGCTAAATATTATGTTATCGTTTTGTATAATTGAAAAGGAAAACCCAGTATAATATCAATGCTTTTTAATTATATAATGAGGTTTAGCATAGTAGGCGTACTAAACACATGCCCAATGTTTTAATAGACCAAAACCTGTTTCTTCCATTATTGTGGCGTTCAAGGAATACTTCCTGCATGGCTTCCAGTCGGGCAATGGTTTGTCAAAACGAACCGTTTTGGTAGACAGATATCTTTGCGGGTTGTATTTGAACAAATGCATATTCCAATCGTCATCTCTGCAGTCAGTTGCCGTCCATGGGATGGGATTACGTCCAGGGAAAAAGAGCCCCAGAACATCGCCGCGTTCTATAGGAATTCGATCACCAGGTTTCAGAGGGATAAAGCTCTCCTCAGCCCATAAGGCTACAATATCCGTTTGGCCAATGAGCTGATACCGAGGGGCTCTGTCACTCATTCGTCGCCAGATCTGGAGATAAAGAAGCTCTTTGATGCGGTTCGGTAGTATGTAGATGCTCCAGGCCATAAGGGTGCCATTGTGAGTGGCTGCATGGCTGGGATCAACAAGAAGGAGAGTGTTATGGGCATGGTCGTCATTAGGACGTGGAATGGCCGGATAACCAAGGTAGCTCACTGCATCTAGCACACAAATATGCAGCGTCATGTTGTAAGATGGTCATACATATTACATATTACCGAAATAATCACATTCCCCTACTTCGACAGCAACGTCACGGGAAATATTACAAATCAGAACCCCAATATTGCAGCCTATTTCACATTATCTCATTATGCACAGCCTCGCCTTTTATGCTTGTAATAGAACTACCATCCGCAATTGACTCGGACTTCATAAGCATATCGGTCTTACCGTATAACTTATTATAAATGGTTTGATATAATCAAGCATAAATATGTACATGTGGAACGAAGGAGAGGTATTCATAAGTTATGGCAATCCAGCACGGAGGAAGAGATATGCATAATAGTCTAGTTTTACAGTTGCGGTGCCGTTGTATTGATAAATAGATATGTGACCTGAAACCAATGTTGTCCAGGTTGTTGATAATAGGTGTTAATTGAACCAGATACAGTTTGCTAGTTGAATATGGTAATGCACTGTCTATATAAAATACCTATCAGCCACACGTGCCGCCATATACCGTTGATGATTTGACGCTGCCATATAGCGATATCTGTCCTGACCTGCATAAAACGCACTCTATAAATGGCAATAACTGGTAGCTGCATTGACGCCAGCTGGTGTGATTACATACCAGTTTCTATGAGGTTTGCGGATGTGGGTGGTGTTACATCGGAGTTAGTTTTTTATTGAAGGAGCCACAGCTGGTATTGGATATCGTACTGCTGTGTTAAACGACTGTAGGAAGGTGGCACTTCAAATTATGATGACGTAATCGTGAAGATCGTCTGTGAAAGAAAGGCACCCTGATACAGAAAGGTAATTTAGGCAACGTCGTAATACACTTAACTGTTTCACAGATAGAGTAGGAAAGTGTCACGCCGATAAGGAATAGAAGCCAATGATGAGGCGAAAACAACTACTAGATGACGACAATAGGTGGGTATTTGATGATATGATTGCATTTAACAAAACCTGTTCTTTTATATCAAAAGGACATTATATTGTTAACCAGGCACATGCTGAACCAGTGTTCAAGGGCAATGTAGACATCAAATAGCATTTTACGAATCTGATATGTAGTGGCAATACGTCTTTTATTTTATCAAAGCCATGGATGTTGATATTAGGAGAATTGTTGTTCTTACTCTATTGTCTGTTATTAGATTATTAGTATGCACTAATGCTGTTCAATGTGCGTAGCTCATGTATAACGGAGAGTCGATTTCGTCACCTCTATTGGGTCAATGCTCCTTGTACAAAGAGGTAGTACATTAACTAGGACTGATTAATGACAAAGATATGTTAGAACGAATCAGCTTGGTAACTTCCGTTGTTTGATACAAATAAGATGGTTATTCGGAGGATTCCGGACAGTGGATCATGATACTGGATGTAAACCTTACAGTTTATATTAATTGGGATGCGCTAATCGGAAGATCGATGACCAATGACGTTTAAAGACCGCAACGGCCCATAATGACATTTAAAGGGACAATAATCTAAAGTGCAAATCATTGTGATATGGAATATGATAGCATGAATGCCGAATGATACAATGAAACGTTATAGGGAATGACATTATGCAGATAATATTTACATAGACCACCAATGTTGATGAAAATATGAATGTCATTGATACTGATATCAAAGCACAACATGGGTGCCATACGGCACTATATAAGAACATATTAATGATGTCCCTGGATTGCTGGGAAATACTGCTATAAAAGAGGATACCAGGGTTTCACCTGGAAAGGTGCTTGCTAATAGAACTTACCATCAATGTTAGTTGGATTATCGGGAGCAGAAATTTACAATAAAAAACCCCATCGATTTAAACCCAATTCGAAAATAAAACGAATACTCTTAATGGTCATATTATGGCTGAACAAAGCGTGATGACGATGAAATAATTGTAGAGGAGAATTTGAGCACTATTTGGTTCGAATGCAACTGTCTTAGCCCTCCAAACCTTTTATGACTGACACGGGGAACATAAGCTTATGTTTTATAATCCAGTAAGGCATGTAATGAGAACAGGAGTGATACAGTCCCAACTAGAGTTGCTTAATCCCCCCAAAAAGGTTTAGTCATATCACGTCGTGGACAATTACCCCCTGCGTCGTAAATTTCCTGCCATGGTGGTTAACATTTCATCTGACAAATGTAGCGCCCGAAGTAACATGACTAGCAACCAGTAAGTGGGAAAGAATAAGTGCAGTCAGATGGTCCGGTCCTCACAACGAATATCCAAGGCAAATATTTTAATGCGTACTGACTAATTGAATTGCGTCGAAAGAACAATGGGTTAAGTCACACACAAAAGTTGAATGTTGTGCCAGTTTTCTATTCTAAGTGTAGACAAATGCAATAATTTGACGACAAGTGAGCGTTTATAGAACTTACTCGTAATGTCCGTCAGCGCGGAACTTATCAAGATGGAAAGTAGAAGGTGGCCGAGCATCTTACTCCAACACATCCCGCTAGATGGCGACAATGTACCTGCCTATTGTGTTGGACGCAACAAACACTTCCTGGCAGAATAATATTATACGTCCTTATTCCTCACCAATACTCTACCACTGACACCAACAGCGACAGAGCACGTTTACCCTTCCTGGCGCAGCAATATCTAGGTGCGTGGCTCCATCTATAGAGCGGTCAATGAGTTACTTCTGGGAGTCAAGTGGGACGGCCAAGAGCGGCGAGCACCTCATCAGCTTATAAGCGCCTTGGCTGTCTTAGGCAACCCCACGCGGCAGACAAGCCCCCCTACCTTACACCTCTCACGTCCCTTCACAATACCGCAATGGCTACAGCCAGGCCACACTCAAGAGGCGCCTGTCTCATATTATAAATAAGCAGCCTGGTCATTGCTACCATAGAGGGGAAGGATATTACAGGGCGACATTTTAGTTGACTCCATGAACCAATTAGCACGGCTATCGTACAAAATAAGGCGATGAAATATATTCAATGGTTTTGAAATAACCTAATCATGGGATTGATTGCTTCCAATTAAGCAGCTGAACAGGTTATTTGAGTTCCGCACCACTTTTTCTCATATTACAAGTGAGTAAAAATAGGGTAAATAAGTGATATGTTTGAGGTTCCACATATAATCTGCAATACACACACACACATGCGCGCGCGCAAACACACACACACACACATATATTATATATATATATATATGTATATATATATATATATATATATATATATATATATATATATATATATATATATATATATATATATATATACAGTCACCATATGAATGAATATATATACAGTCACCAGATGAATGAACAGGACAGCCGCAGACAATATCAACTAAGTAATGCATGAGCTGGCAGACGGAGGCTAATTGCCCCTAAAAGACATCGCCCATGTCACGCGACTAGGCCTTTAATTTTTTAGAATGCCGAGGTGACTCGCAACAACCATGATAATTCACTGTGAGTCGATGACTTCCTTTTGCATCAACTAAAGCTAAGTCTGTTGACAGTGGATCAGTGAATAAAACACTAGCATGCATGACTGTACTTTTGATGTGAGACTCAGTGGCATGCAATTGGTCAACTGTCCTTTTGACGAAATTAGTTCCAATGCGCTGAATACAGTCTGTACTGGAATAGGCATCTTTGGCGGGTACTGAGCACTTTGAACTTTGTGCAGAGAGCAATGTCGCAAATCAGCAGAGTATGTATTCCGGGTTAATATGAAATAATAGTAAGTGATCGTAAGAGAAGTATTCCACAATAACGGTATTATCACGGCATTAATGATGACTAGCTTTGGCCCAAGCTGTCAATTAGAGAATGCCAGTATTGAGACACAATGATTATGCATTTAGCGTTAATGACCGCTTTGTACGACAATGTCCAACTGTGCAAATATCAGTATACTGAGGTGTAGTAAAGCATTTGACTTGTAGAGGATAATGTAATAACAAGGAAAAAAATGGAGAAACATCGCCGGCCTATCAATTAAGAACATTACGAGGCGACCGTCAGAACATCGTCAGCGCAGCTGAAGTTGCAAACGGCAGTTCAGCAGGGTAAAGTCTAGAGCATGCACAATCAACTGTGCAAGACGGGAATAAGGTTAGGTCACTGCAGGGGTTAAGGCAGAGTGACTGTGGAGATTAGTTTAAGTTTACTTGGCAGAAATAGCAGTGACTTGGGAAGGTAAGCACGGCGCGTATGCCAGAGTGGCATAATTGCCATGCATAACAAAGCATTCAAAATGTTCGCTGCGTTTTATTAAGGTGGGGCAAAGTAATGATGGGGGTTGGGAATGTCAAGATTCAAGGTGGGGTCGCGACGTTTATTTGGGTGAGGTCATGAGTGAATCAAGGAGCGACGGACAAGTTTACAAAAACCTGCATCGGACAGACGAGATCATTTTGTGCGGAATATTCTCTGATATTGGCTTAATATAAAACAGAGATTTTACGCTTCAAATGTCAGCCGTTGACAAGACCATATCAAACTACGAAGAAACTGTAGGAACACAAAAAACAGCCGGACTCAGTGGCATTTTGATGGATTCCTACTTAATGGCAAAGCTTCATCAAGGGGCTGACTGATATACTGATTAAAATCACATCTGGTATAACGGATCTTCCCAACGCGAAAATATGTATTAAACATCCCTCTCCTCCAACCTATGGGCGATGAGTATCTGTCCGAAGTTTATTCGAAGGTCCTGGTGTCGACACGATTGCTGACCAGAACTATTCGTTTTCACTTTATCAGCCTATTTATTGCCCATTTATGTCTCACTCTTGCATATTGCTCGTTTTATGGTGAAGTGAAGAACGGCTTTCTGCGCGATTCATTTATTGATGTTATAAGGCATCATAAGGCACCTGTCAGTATGGTTCAGCTTAATAGATCAATATTAAATAATAATTACATATTGATCAAGCCAATGCATCTCATTGATAATGATAACTTCATTGTGATAATGCTATACGATGGCTTTACATTTTCGAAATGATTTGCAAGTGATCATAAGGTAGCAGACAACATTGGAAGATATTTCCGCGATGCAATGGTCAGATACCGACTCGCTGTGATAAACTTGCCTGATTGATTCCGTCTGATGCATTATGTCGCAGATAAACGAACATCCTAGAACCGCAGTTTATCTGATATATTGGCAAAAATGACAATAAATCGGTAGGAGCCTTGCTACCAATGAATACCTGATCCTCATGTATAGCAACTCGGTCGGATGGAATGGGCACAAGGATAACAGGGATATTGATGATTCTGGTTAGAGGATGGTGAATTCAAGTGTGCAAAAGCCTAACCGCTATTGTCCAAATATGTATAAGAGCTGTCATTCAAATGTGAGAAACTATAGAAAGAATTTATGCGCATATACACAAGGCTAAGAGCGCAATGCAATGCATGGCCAGACCGGCACCGCCATTTTGGGGATATGCAGTACATCGGTAATAACATATCATTGGCTTTTTCGTGGGTATAAGGATGCCCTCAGTAGCGCTGGCAATTGCTCAATTCTCAATTGACTCTGTGCCCTTTTTGATTAGCACTTGCTTTGTAATGCAATGCCCAATAGCTCGGAAAGTAATGCTATGGCCATATTGGCGTATGCATAGATGGTCCTAAAGAGGACGACTAACAGGAGCTGCTCCCATTTGCAATAGCTCAGCAACTGTAAGTAGTATTACTGGGACTGTTTCGATTGTAAATGCAATGCTCAACCCATTCCCACGGTCCTCATCACACGGAAAAAAATTTATAATCTGCTCCCGAATTCTTACCAGTAATGGAAACAATAAACACGCCTCTAGGACAACTCGCTTGTGTGGATGGCTTTGTTTGTCTCAGCTCAGCAACCGATTACGTGTTTCCCTTGTACACCGCTAGCATTCATAAAACGTCACGCACTGTCTTTTTTGTCAGCTTTCATCGTAATGACAGTGTCTTGGGACCGATTCATCTACATTAACAGCACTCAATAAGCGATATATATTCTGTATTGCATGTATCAGGTCAAAGACGACCGCAGAAGGAAGTACGTACCTCGATCAAGGTACGTACCTCGTTCCTAGTACGGCGTACTTGGTTTGAAGTATGCATACAAAAACATTAATTTTCTCAACTGTTTTGCAATTGTGACATCATTTACTGAGATTTTGTTGTGATAACATCACACCCAATGTCAATTCATTTGCACAACCGATATTTGCGTACTCCAATCGAAGTACGTCGTACCATGAATGTTTCAAATCTCGCTTGTTGTCCACCCGGGTCTGATTGAGAGTGTTCATATACGTGTTCAGTTGTGTTTAAAAATGAATGTTCTTCTCAAATAGAATAGCAAAGCAGCCAGGTGTTTGGTATTGAACAGAATGCCCCCTAAAACACCACAACAGCAACTTGTGTTCTTGTTTTAATTGGATTAATTGGCTTTACAGATGAAAACGAGCATCATTACATATGTAATGAACATTATCATTTTTGCATACTTAAGGTTTACCAGATATGGAATGGATTGTTCACAAAATCACGGGGTCACCGATCAGGTTGTATTGAAATTTACTATGCTTTATTACAAATACTTCCATAGTTATGTGGACAGTGGTCATAAGAATATTCCTCATCTGTAAACTTCATGATGGTGTGTATCCTACATGCAGCTAATAATTGAATTTCTATCGGCCAAATCATATGCCTTTAACAATATATCATGCAGATCCATATTTTGTGAAGGAGTGGAGGAACAGCAATGTTTGAGTTAATTTTATTTTAGAAATAATTCTCAAGTAGCAAATTGTGTTCAAAATCACCTACGTAAAATATTCGGTATTACATAATAGGATATCGAGTGCAGGTACACTACAAATCAATTACCAGTATTACAATGAGACAGATAATGATAACAAGTATATTAACGTTATGACTGCTTGACAGCTAAAGGTATACGTATGATGTTGATGCAATAAGTGAGATACATAACTATGATATATCTAGGACAGGTTACACAACGCAGGATAAAGCTTCTTTAATAGGTCATGTCACAGATAGGATTAGTTGATATACCTATACAAGTACAGACACACATATTACAACAGCGAGTCTTGAATGACAAAACTAGAGGAAAGCATGTTCAAAAGTTGGGATGGCATTGAAAAGGGAAAGGGGGGAAGGGTTTGGAACAGAGAGCAAATCAATGTAATGTTGTTGAAATCTAATTCCGAAAGACAAAGAAGCGCTGGTTACCTGACCTTATCCGCGCTGGATTTAATTGGGACAGCCTCTTCCCTTCCAAGGAGGAAAGATAAGGACTTATGCGATAACGTTTACAAATTCGACTCTGCACAAAATTGCGCGCCCGTACCTATGTTTTCATGAAAATGGAATCCAGAATAAAATATTCTCTCTGTGTCTCCGTTGTTTGGAATGGAATATATTGAAAACAATTATTTAAACTTTCAGAGATCCAAAGTGGAAACACCACACAGGTAAAATACCTATTGCATACATATCTGATGGTACTGAATGCCGCGATAGGAGAAACGAGAGGAAGAGGATAATATGTACAAAGTCTTATGAACTTGTTCAGCGGTGTAAGGGCAATATTCTGGTTGAATATGTAGACGAAAACAATAAAAGATGGGTTTATTGTTCAGGCGAGACCTGGTACACCCCTCACAGGAATAGCTTCTTCATTGAGAGAGTTGAAACCAACTTTCAGCGGCTTGGAAGGCGGCTGCACGGACTCATCACTAACGGCTGAAGGAATGTTCAAGTCTGGATAGATTTATTCACTTCGTCAATGCATGATTGACAGAACTTAGGAGCAGTTTTTGTGTAATGGACAGATTCTTTTTTTTTCCAACCGAATCCAACAGTTTTTCTTTGACACCAGGTTTCCAGTTTTCAAACATCCTCATTGTGAATGAAGGCTTTCAGAAGCACACCGTTTTGAAAATGGCATGGCCAATAGCTGTTTAATTCTGGAAAAAAACCAAAGTAATTCAGACACTGTCTAGTCAAATACATAACATTAAATATTATAATCAATGTTTAAGTACACAACACAAACCAGCAATTCTTGTGTGATTTTTATATCACCCTCTATTAACAGAGTAAATCATATTTGGTTGGAATAACTGACATTGTCACTTCACGCCGTGCACGACGTTTTGTTGATTTATATGTATACTACATCCAGAGTGGGGCTATGTCACTTCATAAGTACGAGGTTTCAAATTTCTAAAACAAATTATCCTATATAAGAACACCACCAGGAAAGGCTACATTCGACCTGCGGTTCGGTCGTATGAATTAGAAGTGTCATTCTTATATCTGTATACGATCTACTATCAGACTATGGCACCAATTCAAAAGGAAGTACACCATACTTCGATTTAAGTACGAACGCATCAATACGCCATTGTTTCAGAAAAATCATTCAACAGGGGTGTTATATTATTAGCGATAGCTCATTAATATGCCATAGGATTTTTAATAACATTTAATGTATAATAAGATGATATACTTGTAAATGAGAAAACATAGACCTTACCTCTGCCATGTTGGTGTGTGTACAAAATTTTAATCATGAACGTCGAAAAACTTGCAGTCGCTGTCGAATAATGGAAGTAAAAACTCTTCTAGCGAACGCCGGATATCGCTCACAACAACAGATTGGGTTCCAAATGTAGGCCATAATATATTTGCATAATTAAATCGTTCAAATCCAATCACATTACAGAAAAAAATGTCATAAAATGCAAAACAGCAGAGGGCGGTGGCACGACTATCATGCGTACCTCAATCGAGGTGCGCCGTACTGGGAACGAGGTACGTTCCTCGATCGAGGTACGTACGAGGTATGTGTCACTATTTCATTATTGTCTCCTAGTTAACGCGTCGATTGCCAGCGCAGTCACTCATTATCGCCTACACGAAAATAGCAGTGACTTAGGAAGGCAAGTACGGCGAGTATGGTACAGTGGCATAATTGCCATACATAACAAAGCATTCAAAATGTTCGCTGCGTTTAATTATGATGGGGCATAGTAATGATGGGGGTTGGGGATGTCAAGATTCAAGGTGGGGTCGCGACGTTTATTTGGGTGAGGTCATGAGTGAATCAAGGAGCGACGGACAAGTTTTAAAAAAAAAGCATCGGAAAGACAAGATCATGTTGTGCGTAATATTCTCTAATATTGGCTTAATATAAAACATAGACTTTACGCTTCAAATGCCAGCCGTTGACAGGACCAAATCAAACTACGAAGAAACTGTAAGAACACAAAAAACAGTGGCATTTTGACGGATTCTTCTTAATGGCAAAGCGTCATCAAGGGACTGACTGATATACTTAAAATCACATCTGGTATAACAGATCTTCCCATTAAACACAAACAACACAAAATATGTATTAATCAGTCCCTCTGCTCAAATCTATGAGCGATGAGTATCTGTCTGAAGTGTAATCGAAGGTTCTGGTGTCGACACGATTGCTGACCGGAGCTATTCGTTTTCACCTTATCAGCCTATTTATTGCCAATTCATGTCTCACTCCCTGCATATTGCTCGTTTTATGGTGAAATCTGAACAACTTCTAATCCCGCAGTTAGTAAGCACACTGCGCGATGGCACAAAACCACACTAAAGTGTGCCAAAAGATGTAAAAGTGGCAAGGATTCATATTACATAACCATAGGGCCGACAAAATGACTGCTTAAAATTTCCTCCGTGGTGACGCAACCAATTGCTTGACGCTGCAAAACCGGCAATGCACTGGATGTTTGGTGCCCAGTCACCGGGGTACACAGCTATCTATTGAACATGGCCAGTGTAGGTGTAGGTGTATGTGCGTGTGTGTGTGAGTGTGTGTGTTCGTATGTGTGTGTGTGAGTGTGGGTGTGTGTGTGTATGTGTGTGTGGGAGGGGGAGGGGTAGGAGGGGAAAATGATGAATGGGTTGGGTACGTTATGGTGAGGGGGAGAGGTTGTGTCAACCCGTTAATTTGGCACCGACAGCAAACCCTATGATTTTCACTCTGTCAATTTAATGGGATATTTGTTCATTAATTGACAAACTTAATAGCACTTGCATTGTATCACATTAAACAAGATTTAAGCAGGGGATGTTCACACCAGTGGTCGTGTGGGATCATGATTGCGATTAGCGACACTATCTGTTCACTGTACGAATTACCGATCGCTCAATCCCTTACATGGATATACTTCGCCACACACAAAGAATAATTTACCGCTTATAACCGTTGAATACGGTGAACGGTATTGGCATATATAAGACATGCATGCATTGCATTGTAATAGTTAATGTTTAATCAGTGCTTTTAAAAACCATCAATGCGACGAATATCTGTTGACCATAAGATTTTTCTTGGTTTTGAAACAAATAACACGAGCAGATTTTCGGAATAAACTTGAACAGTGTCTCCAAAAGCAATTTCATTGGGCACCAGTTTAAGCATAGCCCATTGAGTCCCTCCAATACTAAAAGAGGAGACAGAGTGCTTTTAACCAAATTAAAGGACCATTAGCTTACACTGACATTTGAACACGACGACGCCTGTGGTCACATACCTTATTAACTGTGGTTGCTATGAAAATAATTCTTAACAGCAACTTGTTGGAATCTTTGATCAAAGGCTGCTGCCCAGAGCTCCTCAACAGTACTCCACTAAGGTCTATTTAATGCAGATTTCACCCCCATCCCCCCCCCTATAGGCAAGCACATCGCATGGTGGCACCAAACACCATAGGAACCAATGTGCCCCACCATATTCACAACAGTATAGATAGCAGCATACGAATGGGTCTAAGTTAACATCGCACGGAACTGACTGTAGAGCTGTTCAAACTTACGTCTTTAGCGATGCATCCGATTGCTTGACATTATATTGACATCAATAAGCTGAGCACAAACTTGGATAACTTATTGCTAGGACGCAGCAAAACACGACCACAGGCAGCAAAAAGTGTCGTCTGTCTGTGTGACAGCATCACAGCTATCCTGCTCATTGCAAATTGTTGGAAGTCTGATGCTAGTACTCAATGAAGGTTATAAAATTCAGTGTCACATGTCCAAAGCGAGGTTTAGGTTGAGAGCTTCAATTGTATTGCGCGGTTTAGTGCAAATTCCCACGGGTTAATGGAGTAATGGGGGTGACCTAAAAGTGTGGCTTGTGATTACCTGTAGGAGTGGTCGTGGAATTCGGCAGGAGGTTTTGCTTAAACTACGTTCCAATCGGATCCCCTCATCCTCAGACCATCAGATGCATTATGAATACTGCAGTAAACGGCGTACACTCTGCATAATTACTGAGTCAAAACATCGTCAATGGAAGCTCACTTTTGCCATAAATTGATTGGCCTTGATGCCAGCTAAATTGGCAAAAACGAGCGAGCGAAAAACATGAATGAGATGACTATGCAGAGCCATTTCGTGGCGATAAGAGGACACAGTAGATAAATAGAGAGAGAGAGAGAGAGAGAGAGAGAGAGAGAGAGAGAGAGAGAGAGAGAGAGAGAGAGAGAGAGAGAGAGTGTGAGAGAGAGAGAGAGAGAGAGAGAGAGAGAGAGAGAGAGAGAGAGAGAGAGAGAGCGGAAACCACATTTGTGCTGTTAAAGAGACCAACTGCGCATTCTTGACCATTAGCTTTTAAGATGTAGGATATAGGGTTCACATCCTGGGGTTATGTATAAACTAGATTACGCTAGGAGTCAATTGTGACAATTTCTCTCTCCTCGGCGCGTTGTTCACCCTCGGCTGATGTGACGTCATACGTCAATCAACTGTTTCAAACAATACACTGTGTATACTTTTGTGACCCGATTGTTGCGAGGCTAAAAGTGCATTAAGCTTAGGGATGATCCCTGGATAGTGCCACAGCAGCGGGTTAATAAGAGTAACACTAGAAATTATGTTGTGCAATGTTCAACTGCATATATGAGCTTATAACTTATCATAATTAAGAACACCCTGAATTAATCATGCAAAAGCACCGTATTAAAACAAATAAACAGATGCGCAATTTGTCCCAACACACATATATCTTGATCCGTCATCCAAAACGATGCGATGCGCGTTATTCTGAGGCGACCCACCACTCGTGCGTACGAGTTGAATGATGTCCTCTTGGGCCTTATTAGATCAGGGAGGGAAATTGTGATGGGATGAAAGCCCGAGCTCTGTGTTCATCGCCTGATTGATCATAAGATGACAAGGGCAAAATAACCTATCCATGTCAAATATGAGAAGGTCACAGACGCCTTCCCACGAGAGATGTTCTGCCTTGCATTTGCATGCGGATCAGCTCACTATCGGAGATAATTCGCCTGCAAAGCGGCGCATAGAATTTTAGCCCCGTCTATCTGCCTCCCACACATTTATCACTGATTTCAACCTGTACTAGCTGAAGTTAGGTTCCGTAAACTGGTCATGCAAGTGTTATTAATGCACAGACTTCATTTGTCGAATAGCTCATTTTCTGATGATTTTATTTTTGAATATCGGCACTCGACGGCGGCAAGTCGGGAATACAGGTACCACAGTTGTGCTGGAATCAATTTTCCACAAATATAAATAACTCATGGGTATTAGAATTAACATCGGATTTCTCTTATAATACCGTTAATTCATATGATAATTACCCATGCAATGCCAACAAAGCGGACATGTAGCAACGGTAATTTTTTTCTCAGCTGTGATGCCCCTTTGATTCATAGAGGAAATCCATTACCATTCTTTGTAAACTTCACTGGCTATGTGTGATGGTAACACATCTAAAGTGGTCGATTATTAACAACGATAATTGCGCACTTCCTTCGGTATATTGAGCTGCTGTCTGTGTTGGTGCCATTGTTCAAACCATAGCTCTGTCAATAACTAGTTTCCGTATATGTATGACGGTAGCTGCATGGTGTGTTTCAATGCAAGGTGTTGTGTGTATTATGCAGTTCTGTTTCGGCTTTTACTTTTACAATAGTGAGTCTTATCACTAGTTACTTGGATTGTCTACAGTTCCCGAGCAACAGCTGTTCTTGTAACTGCTGAAGGTGATACCGAGGACAGAAAATACCACCAACTTAGCAGACAATTCTCGAAAATTAGGCACGCATATGAGGCACGGTGTTTGTATCTGCTCGGATGAGTGATTGTGTTAGCTTCACTGATCTGCTAGGAGGAGTGATTATGTTACTTCAATGATCTTTGCGATTGTGCGGCTGTGTTTGCTCCAATGTGGAAGAGTGGTTGTGTTAGCTTAAATGGTAGTTCGAAATGAGTGTTTGTGTTAGCTTCAATGGTAGTTCAGATGAGTGGTTGTGTTAGCTTCAATGATCTCTTTGGATGAGTGGCTGTGATTGTTTCAATGATTTGCACGGATGAGTCGTTGTGTTAATGCAATTATCTGTAGGTTGTGTGGTTGTGTTTGCTTCAATGATCTGCTCGGATGAGTGGTTGTGTTAGCTTCAATGATCTGTTTGGATGAGTGGTTGTGTTAGCTGATATGATCTGTTCGGACGAGTGGTTGTGTTTGCTTCAATGATCTGCTCTGAGGAGTGGTTGTGTTAGTTCAATGATCTGTTTGCTTTTTCTAGCCAAACGTCGGTACCGATGTGCATGTCATTACGGCCATCTTGGCAATTTACGTCATAACTCGCCATAACAGCTCTACGTAACACCATTTTCATTTATTGCGATTGCCGAGTTCAAGACAGAACCCCATCCGTCTAGCCATGAAATTGAACTCAAGGTTTTGCAATAGAATTGGCTGCTTGCTTTCTCTCCTAAATGCGGTACCAGTGTCTGTTCTATCGTATATATAGTATGTAGGGTTATGTCATGATTCACATAGTCGTGGAAAGGTGCATTTATCAGTCTCTATAGTTCATTTATTGATGATATAAGGCATCACAATCCACCTGTCAGTATGGATCAGCTTAATAGATCAATATTCATCATGACATATTGATCAAGCCAATGCATCTCATTGATAATGATAACTTCATTGTGATAATGCTATCCGACGGCTTTACACTTTCGAGGTGATTTGCAAGTGATCATAAGGTAGCAGAAACCAGGAAAGATATTTCCGCGATGCAATGGTCAAATTCCGACTCGCTGTGATAAACTTGCCTGATTGATTCCGTCTGATGCATTATGTCACAGGTAAATGAACATCTTAGAACCGCAAGTAATCTGATATATTGGCAAAAATGACAATCACTGATCCTGAATAGCAACTCGGTCGGATGGAATGGGCACAAGGAAAACAGGGATATCGATGATTCTGGATAGAGAATTGTGAATTCAATTGCGCATAAGCCTAATCGCCATTGTCAAATATGTAAAAGAGCTGTCATTTAAATGTGAGACACTATAGAAAGAATTTATGTGCATATACACAAGGCAAAGAGCGCAATGCAATGCATGGCCAGACCGCCATTTGAGGAATATGCAGTACATCGGTAGTAACATATCATTGGCTTTTTCGTGGGTATAAGGATGCCCTCAGTAGCGCTGGTAATTGCATAATTCTCAATTGACTCTGTGCCCTTATTGATTAGCAATTGCTTTGCAATACAATGCACAATAGCTCGGAAAGTAATGCTATGGCCATATTGGCGTATACATAGATTGTCCTACAGAGGACGACTAATAGGAGCTGCTCCCATTTGCAATAGCTCAGCAACTATAAGTAGTATTACTGGGACTGTTTCGATTGTAAATGCAATGCTCAACCCATCCCCACGGTCCTCATTACACGGACACAAATTTATGATCTGCTCCCGAATCTCACCAGTAATGGAAACAATAACGACGCCTCTAGGACAACTCGCTTGTGTGGATGGCTTTGTTTATTTCAGCTCAGCAACCGATTACGTGTTTCCCTTTTACACGGCTAGCATTCATAAAACGTCACGCGCTGTCTTTTTTGTCAGCTTCCATCGTAATGACAGTGTCTTGGGACCGATTCATCTAAATTAACAGCACTCAATAAGCGATATATTTTCTGTATTGCATTTATGCGTCACTATGTCATTCCTTGTCTCCTAGTTAACGCGTCGATTGCCAGCACAGTCATTCAATATCACCTGAACGGGAAACGGAAATTGTTAATTACAAAGCCTGTGGCTATATACCGGAATATATCGAATGTGATAACCTCAACACCTACGTTACTTGAGAATTGCCAGTCACAATTACATCTGACTTTTACGTCTTTTCGTCTAAAAAAAAATGTATGCATATTTCAAAACCCTATCACCAGACAGCAGTTGCAATTTAAAAAGGATCGATAGCATTTTTAAACATGACATACAAAAGCAAGATAGTTTGATCGAGGCATATACAAGGGTGAATTCCCACTTGGTTGAGATAAGCCAATGCCTGTTTCAAACACTATCGATATGGATAAGTGCAGAAAGGATAATTCCGGTATTTCAATGACAAGCATCGTTCTCCCTACACATAAATTGCAGCTAGTTGTTGTCGCACGTGGAATAAAAAGACAAAGCACAATAATGCTCTCCTGAAATCACTCTTCTTATATACAGCTCGCACACAAAATAAACAAGACGCAGGTTTCGAGACAACCACACCCTACAATTAAACGACCATTTAGAAACCAGTCTGTGACAGTGTTTGACAAAAACTATTATCAATAATGGTGTTACACACTTGCATAAGCAATTCGTAATAAATTGTTGTAAGGCGCTTATGTAATGCATATTTGTCCTTCTATCAATCTTACCTGATGCGCATCGATATGCAACACAATCGAAATAACCAAAAAGATCCAGTCATGGCTACATTGTATTCGACCTCTAAGTGCAGCTAAAGTTGAAAACGGCAGTTCAGCAGGGTAACGTCTAGAGCATGCACAATCGACTGTGCAAGATGGGAATAAGGTTGGGTCACGGCACGGGTTAAGGCAGAGTAACTGTGGAGATTAGTTTAAGTTTACTTGGCAGAAATAGTAGTGACTTGGGAAGGAAGGTAAGCAATGCGAGTATGGTCAAGTGGCATAATTGCCATGCATAACAAGGCATTCATAACGTTCGATGCGTTTGATTAGGATGGGGTATAGTAATGATAGGGGCTGGGGATGTCAAGATTCAAGGTGGGGTCGCGACGTGTAGTTGGGTGAGGTCACGAGTGAATCAAGGAGCGACGGACAAGTTTAAAAAAACAGCATCGGACAGACAATATCATGGTGTGCGTAATATTCTCTGACATTGGTCGATTATAAAACTCAAATCTAATGCTTCAACTGCCAGCCGTCGACAGGCCCATATCAAACTGACATAGAGACTGTAACTACACCAAAAACCAACCATAAATGAGTCCTTGATCAATGGACAAATAACTGCTGAAAGTCACTTAAATCAACCGACATGATTTCCTACCATACATAGTTTTGCTATGCTTTGAGGAATGCACTTCCCATCGCATGTATGCGAATGTATGAATGTATGGATATATGAATGTATGTATGTATGTATGTTAAACCTCAAAATGGCTAGAAAAAGCTATTTCTGGGACTGGACGTTAAGCTGAGTGTTGTTGGAGACTATGAGACGTTCGCGTTAATTAAATAGAATGGCCCGGGATATATGCATCAAGAGCCCAATGAGATAATTACAAGTGCAGACACCTTACAAGAAAACGCCTGACAGCTCAATAATCTCGTGTATTTTGTATCATGATTGCCTGTTCCTCGTTTGAACCCCTCGTTCAAAGTTGGTCGTGAGCAATGTCCCAGTTTATCACCTTCGCAAGCTTGACGTCCTCTGATCCAAAAAAATGAATCAGTAAAAGAGCGCCACATGCAAGTGAATGTCTGATTATACTAGATATATAACAAACTATGACTTCCATTTCAACGTAGGCGTTTGACAACGCCACCGTTCCTGCCAAGATATCCAGGAAGCCTTCTGAGCCTTTTGGCGAGCGCTAGACAATGAATTGTCTTCAAATTGGTTTATCCCGAGCTTAACAGGAAAACCGTGAGAGTAACCTCACACTACTATTGATCAAGGATCAACACGCTGAACACAACGACAACTAGATGGTAACTGTATTGTCAGCCAAATAAAAGATACATTTTAAAGGATGAGTTATCAAAGTAGCTTCTACTGAAATTCACAAACGTTATTCTTCTAAGCGAAATCAACAAATGATAGTTAACCATCTCTCCATATATTAGTACGGGAAACAATGGTTGTTTATGGTGTCTGATAAGATAACATGATAATCAAATGATGTTTCCGAACATTGCCGCGAAGCATCAGGAACTGGGGTTGGCAACTCTGTGGGGCAATCAACTGACATGATTATTCAAACTGATGCACATAAGGCGCAAAATCAACCTTCATTGGTAATATATAACAAGTAATACGTTACAACTCGACTATCGCACGACGTTGTCTTATGGTACGTCATATCATCTGGGGAAGACGACGATAACATATTTTGATGTAGAAGTTAGTCTTCAGTCGTCGTATAATCATCCGATATGATTAACAATGTACATCCTCCTCATTCATTACATTATGCTAGAAAGCACTATAAGATGTGCAAATAGACAAGCAAAATTGAACCAGGATCAGTGTGAATTATTCACACTATCCTCGTATGTATGCAATGAGCATCATCCTGAATAGCCATTCGAGGCATCTTCTCTGCTATCATTGACAATTTATCCGCAATAATATCAAAATTCGACCCCCTGGTACAGAGCACGGTAGGCGTTAATGAAAGTTTTCCTCTAAATGTAAAGCAGATTGGACAGGAAAAGGCCAATGAGTTGGGTCTCAAATATCAAGGGGCTGACTGAAATACTGATTAAAATCACATCTGGTATAACGGATCTTCCCATTAAACACAAACAACGCGAAAATTTGTATTAATCATCCCTCTGCTCCAACCTATGGGCGATGAGTATCTGTCTGAAGAGTAATCGAAGGTCCTGGTGTCACGATTGCTGACCGGAGCTATTCGTTCTCACCTTATCAGCCTATTTATTGCCCATTTATGTCTCACTCTTGCATATTGCTCTTTTTGTGGTGAAGTTAGAACAGCTTTCATCCCACAGTTAGTAAGCATACTGTGCGATGGCACAAAACACACTAGAGTGTGCCAAAAGACGTTAAAGAGGCAAGGATTCATATTACATAACCAAAAGAACCGACAGAATGACTGCTTAGAATATCTTCCGCGAAGACGCAACCGATTGCTTGACGCTGCAAAACTGGTAATGCACCGGATGTTTGGTGCCCAGTCACCGGCGTACACAGCTATCTATTGAACATGGTGAGTGTGGGTGTGGGTGTGTGTGAGTGCGTGTGTGAGTGTGTGTGTGTATGTGTGTGTGTGTTTGTGTGTGTGTGTTGTCGGGGTGGGGGGGGGGGGGGTTGGGAGGGGAAAGTGATGTACGGGAGGGGTACGTTATGAAGAGGTGGTGGGGTTGCGTCAACCCGTTAGTTTGGCACTCAACGCCGACAGCAAACCCCTATGATTTTCACTCTGTCTATTTAATGGGATATTTGTTCATTAATTGACAAACTTAATAGCACTTGCATTGTATCACATTAAACAAGCTTTAAGCAGGGGATGTTTACACCAGTGGTCGTGTGGGCTCATGATTGCGATAAGCCACACTATCTGTTTACTTTCCGTCCCATCGAATACGAATTCCCGATCCCTCAATCCCTTAGATGGATATACTTCACCACAAACAAGCAATAATTTACCGATCATAACTGTTGAATACTGTGAACAGTATTGGCATATTAAAGACACGCATTGCATTATGATGTTTAATGTTTAATCAGTGCTTTTAAGAAGGAAATAAACCATCAATGCGGCGAATATCTGTTGACCATATGATTTTGTTTGGCTTTAAAACAAATAACACGAGAAACTTGTCGGAATACATTGGGCACCAGTGTAAGAATAGCCCAGTAAGTCCCTCCAATTCTATAAGAGGAGGCGGAGTGTTTTTAACATAATTAAAGGACCATTAACTTACACTGACATCCATTAAAACTTGACGCCGCTTGCGGCGCATACCTTATTGATTATGGTTGCTATGAAAATAATTCTTAAGAGCAACTGGTAGAAATGCCCAGAGCTCCTCATCAGTACTCCACTAAGGTCTATTCAATGCAGATTTTATCCCCCTAAATGTGTGGCCTGTGATTACCTGTAGGAGTAGTCGTGGAATGTGGCAGCAGTCTGAGAGAACACAAGTGCACATCATGTTGCAATGTCGCGTAATTTACCTGGAATCAATTTCCTGATTACTGCGTTGTGTAGCTACACAGGTGAGGTTTTTTACTTAGTTGAGCGAGTGGATACAGACGGTGTGGTTACCCATCAAGTACGCAGCGTGACCAAACCACCAACCCTCAACTCATTCGGTTATAGATCAAAGCCGCAGGGGCATAGCTCTCTTAGCTCGTTATTTACAGTTATGTGTCTTTATCTCACGAACCTCAACGGTCACGGTTTTTGCTAGAAACTAGCACTGGGCCAATATATATATTTATTGTCGCCAATAGCTACTCAAGCTGGGTAAAAATGTCACAATTCATTTAGCGGCATATCAATTAACAATAGTATAAGCGACATAATATGTGCAATATGATGCATTCGGGGTTATGGCACCGGAAACAGACATGGTTATGTCACCGGAAACAAGCAGATTTTTGACACCGGAGACTGACAGGATTCGATTTCGATTTAAAGAGTGCAAACGTAGATATATCTTAAAAAAAGGACACCGGCGCAGTTTTCGTCTATGCCATACTAATACGAGACCGAATAGGCTATGTCCGTTTAAACAGGTACAAGCAATCATCACATCCGTCTTCCGATGTGCATTATCGATGTTGGGAGGCTAAACATTCTAACCTAATCAGATCAAATCATTCCCCAGGCTTACGGTTAAAGTACTTCCAATTTAATCACGGTAAAGTACATTTAGCCAACAGCCTTTTCGAAATATGGACATCTTTTGATGGGTGATTTCAATCAAACTAGAGCCTTCACACACTAATTACGCAAGTTATGTATGCCAAAGGTACCTCTGTGGTTGTGTTATGTTACATGAATTGTCGCGCTATTTTCTTTCACTACAGTTCTTTTCATTTGAATACTATCCACTTACATGTTATCGTGAATGTAGACACTTTTACTGGTAATACATCACAGTTGGTATTTAAAGTGGAATATAAGAGGACATTTCGCTGATTACTTATGTTCTTATTGATTAAGATTGCTCACATGAAACCATTCACCATCCGAGAGGACACGAATCTCACATGGAATTGATGAATCAGATTGAGATACTTTAATGGCTTATATGTTTTGCGTTATATCCGAAATCAATGTACTTTCTAGACAGCCATGTTCTCGACCGTAACGTAAAGCAAGTTACAGCATAACTCACCATGTGCATGTGGTTGGCTTGCTTCTTTGCGGTGATGAACCGCAGCTAAACTATATATTTGCAATTATTAAATTGTCTGGTACTATCATTACATTTAAAGCCCTTTGAATATGGCCACTGCGACGGCCAGGTTATCAACATCAGCCGCATAAGCAGTTTTGGTGATGAATTTATTATGGGTTATACATTTGAACAGTTGACGCGCTAACTGTCTGTCTAGCTTAGGCAAAAAAAAAATAGATATGTATTCTGCCTCATCTAATAGTTTACATGTCAACAACTCAGTTACGCGTGAACAAGTAGTTTTTGCCAAACGGACCCCCTCATCCGCAGACCATCAGATGCATTATGAATACAGCAGTAAACGGCTCAAAGTCTGCATAGCTTAATTTTTGTGTCAACCACTTGTTGACGCATAAACTAGTAATTGACACGTATACAAACTACTAGTTGACACGTAAACTATTATTTGAAGCTTTTATTAAAAGATGACTTGTTAACTATTTCATAAGCATCATTATACCTTTCATTTTACGCTTCAACTGCTTAGACGTATGACCCAGTAGGTAAACCATCAAAATATGGAATACATTATAATACACATCAGCGGTTTGACATGAATGAATTAATTGCTGTACACAAGTTCAATGCAGGAGAGCGATCAACCTATGGCTGAAATTAGGAGGAAATATCATCCAATCCACCGGACCTCCGAGGGATCCAGATAAGCCATGAGGTTACACCCATGGCTGTATATTTTAGAAATTCCCTTAAATTCACGGAAACTGGTAGGTATATTTTCAACAATGTATCCTAAAATATACACCCATGGTTTGAACCTCTTGGCTTATCTGGATCCCTCGCAAGACCGATGAACTTACGTAGGCAGGCAGATAAGGCGTTGATGATATTTCTTAAGAATTTCAGCTCTGGATTGAACATCAAAACTCATCTAGATCTATAAGAAAATATCTGAAACTCATTGAATCGTGCAGGTATATCTTGAGCAATATATCATAGCACAATAAATCACGAAACATACTTCACTGGGTTGAACTTCATGGCTCATCTGGATCCCTAGGAAGTCCGATGAACTTTGGGAAACAAGAAGGTATGTCTGCGGTAATATTTTGGACTAATTTCAACCATAGTTTTAAGCTCATTACTTATCTCCATCTTTCAGTTAACGGAAACTGGCAGGTATATTTTCAACAATTTATCCTAAACAATGCACCCATGGGTTCAACCTCATGGCGTATCTGGATCCCTCGAAAGTCCGATGAACTTACGGAAGCAAGCAAGCAAGGCCTGTATGACATCACCAACTAAGTTTATCATTGGGTTGAATATCATAGCTCATCACGATCTATTAGAAAATGCCTGATGCTCACGGGATCTTGCCTGTATATCTTGAGCAATATATCATAAAGCATGCGCTCTTGGGTTCAACCTCTTGGCTCATCTGGTTCCCTCGAAAGTTCTATGAACGTTGGGAAAGAAGAAGGTATGTCTGCGGTTATATTTTCTACTAATTTTAACCATAGGATAAACCTCGTTACTCATTTGTAACTTTTAGAAATTACCTTAAACTCACGGAAACTGGCAGGTATATCTTCAACAATGTATCCTAAACATTGCACCCATGGGTTCAACCTTAGGGTTTATCTGAATCCCTCGGAAGTCCGTAGAACTTACGGAAGCAAGCAGATATGGCTTGGTTCCTGCTTATGTCAGCTTTGGGTTGATCATCATATCTCATCTACATCTGTTAGAAAATGCCTGAAACTCACGGAATCTAACAGGTATATCTAGCACAATAAATCATGAAACATACTTCACTGGGTTGAACCTCATGGCTTATCTGAATCCCCCGGAAGTCCGATAAACTTTTGGAAAAAAGAAGGTATGTCTGCGGTCATATTTTCTACTAAATTCAGCCCTGGATTACCCTCATTATTCGTCTGTATATTTCTGAAATTTACTTTAAACTCACGGAAACTGCCAGGTATTTCTTGAACAATATATCATATAAAAAATGCACCCATGGGTTCAACCTCATGGCTTATCTTGATCCCTTAGATGTCCAATGAACTACTTGAAACAGGAAGGTATGTATGTGGTCATATTATTTACTAATTTAAGTCAAAGGTCTAACCTCATTACTCATCTGTACCTCTCAGAAATTAACTTGCACTCACGGAAACTGGCAGGTTTATCTTGAACAATATATCATAAAACATGCAACTTTGGTTCCAACTTCATGGCTTATCTGAAACCCTAGGAAGTCCGATGAACCTACAGAAGAAAGCAGGTATGGCTTGCGCAATATTTCCTATTAATTTCAGATCTTGGTTGATCATCATAACTCATCTACATCTAATAGAAAATTACTGAAACTCGCGGAATCTTGCAGATATATCTGGACGTTATATATCCTAAAAAATGCATCCACGGCTCTTCTTGTTTCGTATGGTGCTATTTTCGCCAGGAAACAATTGTTTTTCCTACGGTAAATAGAGAATAACACTGTTAGAACTATCCAGCTTAAGAATGCAGCATTGTCTCAAGCTTTGGAAATATAACTTCGAATGAAACCAGCCGACTTCTTCACTTCATTCAATAAATGATTACTCGTCGATGATCGGCGACAAACCACATTCGACATGGAGAGTCAAAGCCTAGGGGTTGATTAGCATGGTGTACTGGACACAGGACAAATGGGATGCATCATAGGATGAGACAAATAGCTATCGGAGCGTGCACCTGGCGAGTGAGAGGAATAGGATGACCGACATTCTGTAACTGTCATCAATCTAAGGTGACATGAGTCATGCTAAAAAGTGTCCCTGTATTATAATTAACGTCGATTGCCTCGTGAGGTCATGGGATTAAATAAAAGAGAACTAACCACTACAGTACCTAGCCACTCATCGCCCACTGTGATATATGGGGATCGTTTTACTGCACAAACTTACTGTTAATAGGCCGTTTAAATTTCAGTTGTTTCATTAAAACACCAACAATTTATTACGCTATTCCGTAAAGCCTGTACCCAATTCCACTGTCATCATTCGCAATCATATTAAAACATCTTTCGCTGGCACAGAAGCGAAACAAGGAAATCATGATTTGTGACACGGGGCTGCTGAATCTTAATAATAAGAGGCACGTGCTTCGACCGCAAAACTTTTCACGGCGAAGATATTCTGTTTTTATCTCTCGAGAATAGGCGGCAAATCATGTGGTTACAGCAAACCTTTGACGCCTGCATTATTAATACCATCATTGTTCTATGCCGCCGCCATGATATGCGGCGTCTAACGCCTACGAATTGTGACCACTTTTCAAGCATCTCCTGGTATCCTAGTTTTTGCATGCTGTCAATGTTTCCATCCCGCAAACATACTATCTACCCAACTTCATGAATGCAATACGCTGGCCCAACAGTGTACACCACAATACATATTATGTGGTCACAAATCACACTCTTACATCGTAGGGATATTTGCATATGACAAGACACGGTTACTATTCCTACGGGCATGCAAGATAACCAGAAGATATGTCAAAAACAACTACCGACACGTTTGATTAATGGCTGATACCAACTCATCACGTTATCTATCCTCGTCCATAAAAATACAGCTGGCAATGCTCGAACAACACACAGGTCTATTTTTAAAAAATCAGAGGAAATATTCATCACTGATCAGTGTTGCCATGTTGACACCCCACTTATTGTAGACAGATAATCAAAGAGAGAGTGCATGTGATATATGATATATTGTCATGCTATTCTACTCATGCAAGGGTCATTTATGACTTGGAAATTGCGTCTTGTTGAATATCGAACAGGAGGAAACGATGATACAGAACTTGTCTATGAAATCACATCTGCAAACGAGAAATGAAAGATCTACACCTGCACTGCTGTAGATGGTGTTTGCAGAACCGGTGGCCAACTTCGTGCCACTCCACCAAATCTAGCTTATGAGGCCAGTCTCCTGGGGTTACGTCTTGTATGTTTTCTTTTAAAGGAAAGATCTTTGTTAGATTAATACTTGTGCTAAGAACGGATATCCATGGTTAAATATTTCCGGCAACTGGGGATATCGACAAAGATTTTGTTTGTTTGATGGATGGTGTGCTGAGTCACAGAAATTCGTTTACTGCGGCTTGTTTCAGGCGATGTTTTCTCAGTTTGTCAGGTGATCAGCCAAATATTAATGCATCATGGCAAAATATTTTTTTTTAAATTTGACCACGTTCAAACGTATGCGTTGGTTGTTTTAAGCCTCGAAAGAGCTTCATGCCATCACTTCGACTAAAAGACAAAACCGGTTGGATCCTGGATAACCCAATACCTATTGCAAACAGACAATCACACATCTATTTGGAACGCAAACATATGATTAACTGTCCGACCCTTGAGGCTCCTATTTACTGTGTCAACCTTTTGAGCTCTTTATTAGATCATCAACCTTTGAAGCTCTTTATTTCTGTGTAAACCTTTTAGGCTTTTTATTACCGTGTCAACCTTTTAGCTCTTAATTAGAGTGTCAATCGTATAAGCTTATTATTACCGAGTCAGCATTCTAAGCTTCTACTACTCTGTCAACTTTTTGGGCTCATTATTAACGTGTCAACCGTTTAGGCTCGTTATTACCGTGTCAACCTTGTTAGCACGTTATAACCCTAACCCTCGTTTTTCTGTGACCACCATCTGAGTTCTCTATAGCAGTGTCTGCTTCCTAATATCGTCATCACGGTATTATCCCTCTCGGCTCCTTGCTACTATGTCAACATTGCATTTCAATTTCAACCTCTTGAGTTTATTATTATATTGCAAGCCTCCTGATTTCTTCATATCCGCGACTTGCCCCTAATACTGCATTCCTTATTATAACATAAAAACATTGAGGTCCAGCGATAGGTTATAGTTTCATAGAGACTGGCGTCTAACTTCTCGTGTCAGTGTCGCACCCTATTCAACATTGGTGCTTTTTTTACCAGTGCTTCCAGCTGAGAGTCATAAACCACTCAGGGTAAGCACAAGCTTTTGCCACGTGGCATCATGCAGGGGTGCTGCGTGTAGGCCATGAATTATTGATATAAATATGGCTAGAGGAGACTAATGTGCCTTGCTTGGTAATGTGCACCATTATGTCATCATTAATTGTCAAATTGGACATTGGTTACAAAACAGCACTTCCTGCCCCGGAAAAGCTTCTATCTCACTCCAAAAAGCATGTACTTTTAGTTCCACTGCATATTCAGTTCATGATTTAGCTGATCGCAACATTTAAATGACTAATCTTGCTAATATGTATTCGGCAATTGATAAATACATATAACACTCAGCAAGCCCACTCAATCGGTGTTGACATGTATAAACTATGACATTCATTTCGTATCTCGCCTTCTCCAAATAGTTGTGCATGCTTAAATACCTCGTAAGCTATATCCGGTCTAGTACGTTGCAAGCTGATATATGTTGATTATAATGCTCAAACATGACGCCCTCTGATGGCGTAATCATCCCCGACTGAGTACACCATCTCCTTAAAACCTTTGTATTTCATTGTTGCTCAATATGATACAATCAAATGTCCACAAATTGATTATATTAGGTGTCCTATGGCGGGAAGGGATGTTCATCTTGATGATATAATGAATTATTAAGACGCGTGATATAATATCACTGTGTCTGTCAAGATACTGACAAAACCTGGCGTAATATGGTAAGATAATCACAACCTTGTTCAGTGGGCAGCTAGAATGGACAGTGCCATGTAATTTAACATATTCCTGTACATCTCATTGATTAACACCACGTGGCGCCGCCAATCTTTTTTGCAGAAGGAGTCAAATGAATATGAACCAGCATCAATCATGCATAAAGACAGCTGCGCTGTCTTCTCAAGGCGATGTAAGTTACTTTACAACCGCCCCTTGCTATCGCCGTCACATCCGGCAAATATGTCAAAAGCTACTGCTTACACTGGGTGTACACATGTGAGAAGATTGCGAGATCCTATTAAGTGAAGGGTATGTAGATATACAGGATTTAAAACATTGATGAAACCATAATTGAAACAGAAGCCATACGTAAACACTTCCAACATGATGACGGCTTCTGTAGGATATTGTGATGATACGATGTGATTGGCCAATGAATGTGCATATTCGACATCAATCTCACTTTATTGCGGTTTGACTGTATAGCTTCCAATTAACCAAAATATTGGCCACAAGCCCAAATTAAATCATCCACGCAGTTTGCTAAAGCGCGAGCGTTTACAGTGATTATATCATTAACCTACTTCTTACGTCGCTAATACTAACGCGACATCCAGGGAGAGTGAGTCTAGTGTTCTATGTTCTTTGCACACGTGCCTGCAAGAGCAACATCTGCGACGAGTATGGAATTAGATCACATTTATTGGATCCGCAAGAAACGATGGATATACTACCAGAGGTTGGATGTCAATTCTCACAGATGTCTGTATTGTATAGATTGCAGCCATACAGACGAGGGCTGGGTTCAGCTGATTGGGTAGGAATTCAGCGGACGGCTTATATGTCTCCATTAAGGCTATACTAGTTATAAAAACCCTGCTCATACCAAATATCACTTGAATATTAACAAAGATGTCTAGCCCTGTCACACATATAAACACTCCCATAAGTAACAGGCGTCACCACAATATTATCACGGGATACACAAGATTCAACAGTGTTGCGCTTTAATTGTCAAAACGCTGTCAACTATGGAACCACATGAAGTCTTTCTATAACATCACTTAAAGCGGACATAGTATATCGGTCAATGTTTCTACACAAGCTAGCTATAGCATCCTATTTAGAGAAAGAGTGTTAAGTGAGTTTATTACGCCGAGCTGCGCCTCTTGTTGGCCCATTGACATCAAGACTGGCTTATTGGTTCGGAAATAGTTCATGTCATATTCGGATGGCACTCACCAGCGATGACATTGATATATCGTCCTTCCTCTTACTCATAGGCCGTTGGTAGACAGGGCATAAATGAAGAGAGGACGCTTAAATAACTTTATTGAGAGGCATCTGCATCGAAGAGTCAGTCATGTGTGGAGGTGCATTTGCAATGTGTGAAAACCAAACACGTCACTATCAATTAATCGTACCTTTTTGCGAAATTGAAATGTTTATTGACCCCTCGCAATGCTTCAGCAAGGGCTACCTCATTCTCTTGAGAGTCCGTTTCATTGGATATGTGAACATCAGTTGTCAAAATAGAATATCCTAGCTGCCGCTCCCCTTGTGGGCTTTTCAATGCTTTCAATGCAAACCAAAGGTATCTCTCAGTCACTGCGTTGTAAACATCACATAACAATTCCATATATGACTAGGTCTTTCTACGTTAGACATGTGACTTATGGGCGACATGTTTTGATGCATTAGCAATGACCCAGGCATGATTAAATTGACCAGATAATTTGTACATACCCATAGGATACCTGACGAGAAAACAGTGAACCTGAAATACTGAAATGCCTTACGGAGAATCGGACAGCAGCTCTGTCAAATGGCATGCAAACATTGGCGCCCGTAACATACAAATCAAACCATTGGTAGAAATCACGTCGTTGGCCATTGATAGCAATTTTCGGCTTTTCTGACGCAAATGGTCGTAATAAATTGTAAAGTAAACTCCGACACGAGAAAAATTCCAAAGAACACAATCGTATCACGGCGATTACATGCAGCAATCCAATATTTCCTCGCTTACTATATAAGTACCGCCTTTTTAGAAAAGGTGAAGTACGCAAATGTTCTCAATCATGCAAAACGAGGCAGTCAACTGAAATAAAATCTGATTTAAAACATAGATGCTTGCCTTTCTTGCCTTTGTTCGGTGGCAGCAAGCTGCTTTTCATCTGCAAATGCTTGCATCACAAAAGACCTTGCCTCGGCTTATATGTATTAGTCACTTGGCTTGGCGTGTTGCAGATCAAGACTATTCCTTACACTGTGGTGAGATTGGTGGAGTGGCAACAGACTAACCCATTTCACTGACAACCACAATGCCTTCTATAGTCGATTAAACAACTGCCACGTAAAAACATAAATGTACCTAAAAAATGCAACACATGCAATTGCTACTGAAATTTTCTGCTAGAGTCAACATATGGTGTAGACGAGAGAAGCGTTCATTGAGTCACAAATTGCACACGGCGGTAAGGCGGTATAGAAATGTGCAGTCTAAGGCCATGGTGCAGATCAAGTCAATGCGCTTTTTCTTTCAAAATGTTTAAAAATATTTTTGTTTGACCATTTGCATATGATAGTCCAGTCGTGATGACGTAAACAGATAATCGTTTACGAATGATTTCTTTGAATTTTGAATATTATGGCAAAATTAAATTTTAACAACTAACCATTCGTTGAGATTACCTGATAGATAGCCTCAATATCTTCCTTACAAGCATATATACTTTTGCCCGAATGATCAAAATAAACATTAGCGTAAGATATGTTTATTTAATGCATTGGAAGATTTGATTGATTTTAAAGTTCTTATACCGAAAAACTCATGATGGCTCATGATGATCACATATACAACAAATATTACGAATATAATCCATGACGGCGGAAGATGATTTCAAAATATCGGTATTCCGCGAATATACGCAAATATATACGGGCACGAAAGGTTGGATTTATACGTATAAATTTGTATCTTGACCATTCGTGGACGACCTTTAGAGGACCAAGAGTAGACTTTTACATTAATCATTTAAGATATGCCGAATCAATAATTAATATATAATGTATGCAAAAATGTACTTAAATAATTTGTCCACGAAAGGTATGTGTTTACGAATGCTTGCAATCGTCAGTACATATATATATATATATATATATATATATAGATATATATATATATATATATATATATATATATATATAGATAGAGAGAGAGAGAGATATCTATATTTATATATATATATAGGGAGAGATATAGATATATAGAGTATATATATATATCAGATATATAGAGATAAATATATATATATATAAGATACATATATGCACATATATCTCTCTATATATATAATATATATATATATCTCTACATATATTTCCGGATATCTCTATATATATATATATATATATACATGTATTTACATATATTCACATATATTTACGTATATATATATATATATATATATGATATATATATATATATATATATATATATATATATATATATATATATATATATATATATATATATCTATATCTATATATATATATATATATATACATACATACATACGAATGCGACTATTATGGACCAACTATTTTGGGACATTGGAGGCGACAAAACATATGTGTAATATGATGATCATTTCTTGTTTTCTGTTGGTCTGTTAGCAACATGTTTCGGTTTCGTAAACTTATTCTTTATTTTCATTGTTTTATTGAACTCATATATTTTGTGTACCAAAAAGGGTGTTCCAAAATAGTTCGGGTATTAGGGACATGTACAAAACCAACTCTTTTGGAACTTAGCAAAAAAAAACAACCATTTTGGGACATTATAAAAAAAAGATATTCTCGACAATTAACGCAACTTCGTCTGAAATAACACGAGTAACTTTACGAATTATCCGACCTGTCTAAGCATTTAGGTTTGTCCGGGTTAATATATATCTATCTCCTGCTCATTGGAAAACGTCGAAACTAGATTTTTATGTTTTTATTTCCTCTATCGAATGTCACGTGGTTAGGATATATTCGTGAAGGAAGTAATTCTAAACAATAAACTAGAAGTTGGGATAAAGATATATCGGATAATAACGAGAAACATGCTGTTAAAGGCAAAGTACCAAATAGGTCGTCAGTCCAATAAATAATTTTTTTTCAAACACCCCTAACTAGTTCCTGCGCGATGCATGAGCCAAAACCTTGCAATGGATAAAAGTGAATGGAGATGCGACGACCATCTCTTTGCCTATGTTAATATTACGACAAGGCTATCCCCAGGAAGAAAGGCAGTTTTATTAGGCTGAAAGATTAGCTTTTGATAGCCTGAAGAGACATCACCTCTGGTTTCTTATCATGCAACACCCCCCATAACAATTAGGGCGGCAACGTACCACAGAAAGACGATGCCATCATTAATGACACTTACTTTCTTAATCCCGTCGTTAATACAACTCCTTTGTTCAAATTTCCCTCTGCACCCTTTATGTACCACAAAACATTACATCGCTGATTGAGGAAAAGGATGTTATGGGCAGCAGCAGTAATATACCTGGCATGCAATACCATCATTAAATATTTGGTCTTAGGACGAGCAGTTGTAGTTTCTCCATTAACGAGCTAGTCAGTCGATTGCGTCATAGAAGTAGGATTTAAGAGTTAGAACTACATCCTATTTGTGTCTATACCCTCAAACAATCCATCCTACAGAAAAAGACATGGACAACTCGGGCAGACGCAAACGGGGGCATTTCCGTGCCAATCAATCGGCTGCTTCATTACGGATTAACATTGCATACTATTTCTGGTTTAGGTAAGATGGCGGTCATGATGGTCTCACGTGAGCTTATGCCTTGCCGATCTATCGCACAATATTTTAATGTGATCTAGTGTTATATAGATAAACAGAAAGAGGAAAATATCGATGGTCAGTTCAACAGTCAAAATACTTATTATTTTGAGCTTTTTTCGGTTTTAATAGGACTGCTTTATTTATTTCATGCGCCGTCGGGGATATTTCACTAAGAGTGCTAACACATTTTCTCCACATATTCAGTTCACCAAAAAGTTCGATGAAGTTGGGTACAAATCTTCTGGATACCTCTTCAATTGCCTTAGCCTCGCTGGAAAAGTAATCTCTGAATGAAGTGCATAGTCATTTTTCGCATGCATAAAGAGCCTTTTCTTTTGCTAGATGGCTGGTTAATTCTATCACACTAGTCACGACTTTCCTAGCTGAAAGATTTATGATTACGTTAATAAAGAAGTCTTTATTTGGCTTATAAAATTGCCAGCCATAAAATCTTCGTCGTTCCGTGGCAAACTCGGAAGAGTTTTATTGCAGTTAGAGAGCAAAGTAATCAGCTGCTTAATCTCTTAGGACTATTGTCGTTTTGTATCTGGCAGCGTTTAGTGCTAAAGCGCAGCGTGCTGCCTATAGAAAAATGAAAGGAACGGAGAGTTTTACCAATGACTGCGATATGATTTATGTAACAGCCAAAAATTAGACAATCCTTTGGTTCATGACCTGGCGCTTAGTCAGATCAAACTAAATGCAGTTTCTTTGCTTTGATGTTGGAGTGGGTCACGTGGCTCAATTCTGTGCATGCGTCTGTAGTAGGAACGTCATCACCCGCTTGTTTATAATGGTAACGACTTTATTGTTCTTCCTGCAACTGCAGACCAGCACATTACACGTTATAGTTCTACACAATTGTGACGATATATATCATTCTACAACAGGGGCAGATGTATCGGTTGAGTAAACGTTCACATGTGGTTGAAATAGCATACGCTAAAAGATTTTGTGTTGAATGAAATATCTGAACGACACTATAAGCTCCCATATCACTAGGGGAACGTCTGATGTCGACCACATAATGGTGCAGCATAAATAGAACGACCATTATTATTCCTATTGACCTAAAAAGTTCGGTCGATATCATCCCTCCAAATGGACCGGGACGCATTGACCATGAAGGAATGACTGAGGGAAATCATCCTCACCCGGTAGTATCATTTGGCAGCATGATGTTCTTGAGACAGTGACACAAGACCACATGAGATTCCTTTATTGAAAACCACACAAACAACAAGGCTTGACAATGTGACGGCGATTGACAATGCTTCTTCCTGGCAGAAGTCGCTGTTTTGACCAATGTTGTTTTGACCAGTACAATTCACCTTATATAAATAGTTCGGCAGTCTGTCAGTTAATGCTCTAACCATACGCCAAATGTATGATTTCGGTTGACTTTACGGCTCTCGCTATCAATGGCTAGGTGAAGAAGCGTGAGAGGTTACGGCAATATGACTTGTTAGGGGAAAGCGTTAGATGTAAAACGAAAGGAATAGAAAATGATGATGAATTTGATAAGGGGTTAAGGTGTAGTGGACAATGTGGCACCATCGTATCGCTCGAGCACGCGACCATCGTGTTGCCCAGCGGGTGGTGACCTTTCGGCTTTGATATATCATCAATTAAGTTCGGGTTGGGGGATTTCTAGCAGCTGCGCCACGTGTGCTGGATTAATGGCCCTGACACCAGTATCCGACCGCTCTAATTGTGAGGCAAACCGGTTCAGTTTTCTGGCTACTTTAGGTTTGTCATGTTACAGAAAGGTTCACTATGTTCACTGTTCTCGAAATGTCCCGGCTGTTGCTCCACCCCATGGTATTTTCCTACGTTAATTTTTCTCACGCCCCTCCCCCGCCCCTCTCTGGGTCTATTCTCCTATGTTCATCTTTCTCGGACTGACTTGGCTGTTACTGCACTCCACGGTCTATTATCCTACGTTCCCATTGCATGCTGCTTATACGGGTAATCGCGAGAGGTTTGGTACGAAGCATCCTTCATCTTAATGAAATACTAAAAACGGAACGCTACTCAATATTCCACAATTAGGTCGAGAAGCAGCATTCTGTTACTATACTTAGCTGGCTGCCAGGGCTGTGCTGATATCCGCCAAAGGCGGCGCTATAAGAGTTATAGAGTACGAAGTGATGTGTAGAACATTTGTACCTTGACCATTTTTAGTACACATACATATATGCGCGTGTAACACCAAGCATGGGCCACATGTGTCCGATGTGTCTGTGTCAATATGACGGAAAGGCCTTCATTAGGGAATTCGAGTGTAATTTGCAGACGCATTTTGAGGACAAACTGGATGAATCACCCGCCGAGGTTCATAATCAGAACAAATAGGAGAAATCAAGATATCATACATCTGAACTCTTTCTGATTGATACCTAATGCGTGAAGTAATCCCGTGTGTCCATCGTATGAAGGAATGACAATATTCATCCCGGAGTATGTACACATGGACTGAAAGATGTCCACAGATGCCAGCTATCTTTGCGCTCCATCCGAACAATGCGGCTTGAGAAGGGAAAGCTAGTTAACATTTAGTTCACATGAAATTAATTTCCGGCGGCCTGACCCTAAATACAATACACATATATAACCAGAAGGTGTCCTTAATAGCTTAATTAATTATAGGAATGGCAAATCAACCCACAAACAAATATACTTTAGAATACTATGGCACTATTTTGTGTCAGCATCGCGGCATACCATCGTAAATCTACAGCACTGCGTGGGGTCGATTCATTTAACAAAACCTTCTGCAATCTTTAAACTGCATAAAATGCCTAGCGCACGAGATATGCTCACTACTGCTAATGCAAGAGTTTCATTAGCAGTTCCTCTTTAATTGTAAAATCAGCATAATTGAATCTAACACTGAGGAATAACGTAAATAAATAAGAATGGCATTTGTTTGTAGGGCCAAAGACAACATTGACTTTAAATTAATTAGCTTCACCATCGCACCAGAGTTATCGTAGTGGTCTCGTCTCGGACTGACTTAGACATTTAAAGCTGCAAGTTGCATACGCAGAGGCTGCTGTAAAACATGTTACAATTTGCCACCAATCAATGCGTCATGATTTGAAGTAGTCCACGATGGACGCTATATATAACACGATAATCCCAATACAAATATGTGTGCGTACTGAGAGTTTATTATCCCATTCGATAGACCGCTTAGCATTCCTATCTGGACAGTGATTTATCAGCGCAGATGTGATCAGACAGGTGGACACAGGTGACAGCTATCAGCGCGCAGATTTTGAGATGTAAAGCTTTAGGTGGACAGCTATTAGGATAAACTGCACCTTGCGAAATTTAACGCGGACATGCCCTCCGAAGCAAATTTGACATTCGAATACAGGAAAACAATAGGTCATTGTTAATACATTAAAAGTGGCCCCTTAAAAACATCATCCGAACCATGTGCACAAAAATATGCAAATGAGCAACGATACGGTCAAGAAACTACACATGCGTAACACTATCAGTTTCTGATGTCATCGCTCGAACCGAATCTAGTAGCCACTACCACACGCCGTTATTTAGCGTTAAACTCCTATCCTGTAAATCACAAGCAATCGAACTTAATAAAGGCCTCATATACAGCATGGAACACAATGGCACATCGATACACAAGTATTGCTACTACGTATATAAGGAGGCATTCACACAATGGATCACATTATAACGCGATATTTCTATACAAGCAAAGGGTTACATCCTGTATCACATGACATCATGATATGGATTATATATATATAACACAATGCGAAATTTATTGCGGTAACATGCCCTCCGAAGCTCCGAAGCAATTTGACATTCGAATACAGGAAAACAATAGGTCATTGTTAATACATTACAATCATGGCCCCTAAAAACATCATCCGAACCTATGTGCCACAAAATATGCAAATTGCAAAAGATACGGTCAAGAAATACACAATCGTAACACTATCAGTTTCTGATGTCATCGCTCGAACCGAATCGGGCGCCACTACCTCACGCCGTGCCTTTTAGCGTTCCTACTCCTATCCTGTAAATCACAAGCAATCGAACTATATATATATATATATATATATATACATGGCGACTAATCATATGATATACAATGGCGATCGATATGTTACATAATTGCTACTATATATGTATATATATATATATATATATATATATATATATATATGTGTATATATATATATATATATATATATATATATATATATATATATATATATATATATATATATTTATATATATATATATATATATGCATGTATAGTTGCATATATATATATACATGTATATATATATTTATATATATATATGCATGTATATATATATATGTACATATATATGTTTATGCATGTAAATATACATGAATATATATATAAACAGGCAGTATGATTTGGCTCTGCCGCTTAACAGTCAAGAAAGCAGGAAAATATTCATAAGGCATAGTTGGTTGCATCACAACATGTTGGTTCAAATAATGCACTTTTTCTTCCTAGGACTGTCCTGGTAGTTACTACACCCCACGACCTCGGCCTGTCCAGGTCGTTTCCATGCTCTACGACCTCGGCATGTCCCTGTTGTTAATATGCCCCACGACCTTGGCCTGTCACAGTTGTTGCTATGCCCAATGGTCTCTGCCTGTCACGGTTGTTAATATATCACGACCTCAGCCTATCCCAATTGTTTCTAGACCAAATGACCTCGGTGTGTCTCGATTGTTACCATATCCCATGACCTCAGGCTGTCACGGTTGTTACTAGAACATATGGCCTCGGTCTGTCTCGGTTGCTGCTATGCCCCATGACCTTAGCCTGTCCCAGTTGTTGCAATACTGCACGACCTCGGCCTGGTCCGGTTTTTATTATACCGCATGACCTCTGCTTGCCCCGGTTGTTACTATACTGCATGACTTTTTCCTGTCCAGGGTGGTACTAGACCCCACGACCTCAGCCTGTCACATCCAGGGCATCGGCCTGTCCCGACTATTATTGAGCGTCGAATGTTGGTCAATGAGTCAGTGTGATTAACTTTATTGGTTTATATATCCTATATTCTAGAGAGACATTAACATATTCATAAAGGTTGGCAGATTGAAAGGAAATTAAGTTAAGATTCGTAGGTCAGATCGCTCAATACCTCTGTTCTAATACTCCTTTTTACATTGACATCACATTTATTGCTTCGTAATTCCGAAGCAAGAGTTCCAATACAACCACTTCATCACAGGATGCAGAATAGAACATTGCCTCTGCCGCTACATATCATCACCCATGCTCCCATTTCACTGCATCTTTGTCTTTCACGTCGACGCCCCCACTGATTGCAAATTCCTATACGATAAATCAATCCTAAAAATTTGATTTCAAAATGAATAATTTACATGGTTGACAGGAATCGGGCCTGTGTATGTCAATAAACTCTTGAAAAATGATAGCTCGATCGTTGGTAACAATCCTTACAATGGTGCATGTTTGCTCGTAATAATCCTCAATATTGTGTTTGTTTGCTGGTAACGTTCATCGCTGCGGTGCATATTTGTATGTAACCATCTTAACTATGGTGTATGTTTGCTCTTAACAATCCTCAAAACTCATTTTGCTCGACAAAAAACAGGGATAAGTAGAGAACGTTTAATAAATACATTCACAATAAATAGACAATCTAACAAAAGGATAGATTTTAAATGAGGGTCTGATGAAATAACCTTGATGTAGCAATAATAAATATCTGTGACGACCACCAACAAAAGCCTTAATCTTGTAAAAAGCACCTATCCCTGTGAGAATTTAACACAATGCCTGGATATATAACTATATATATTGAGCCGTATAAACACATAACGAGAAAACTGACAAACGAGAGAAAAAATAAGTTCCTGGATAACATATAACTAAAATGGCGTATTATCCGTTACCTAAAGGTGGACATCTTGAATAGACAAAGGGCTCAAACAGTTATTTATAAAGCACGGCCAGTAAATATTCATCCTTGATAATGTGGCAATACTAGACACTTGGGTAGGGTGAGTCTATGTGTTGAAAACGATTTAATTTAGAAAGGTCATAAAGGCTGTGAATTATGGTGCAATGATACGCAACGCATTTTGTGATTTAGGGAATCAGACGGCCGTATGTTACTATATCTGGATGATTGTATGGACCACTAAATGCGATCCGTATGCTAACTGATAATAAGTTGTAACGAAGACCCCATTACTGTGCGCTTGCACAACGTTACAAAAGAATTCTTTGATGGCTATTTTTCTTATGAACACTTTATATAAATAACACATCCGACAAGAATTATGGAAGAATACTCAGCGACCTTAATTGACAACATTGTCTACAACAATCTCCAATCATATATCAGTCTTCTTTTTGAAAAGAAAATATCCAATCATAACACATAATTAACAACACTGTAAGCAGAAATGTTCCTGTCGGATTTAACCAATAAAATACATAATTATTCGTTGAATTGACAAAAGGATATACAGGTCGACAGTAACAACGAAGTTTTAATGGAAAGTCGTTAAAAAATGCATCCAATAAAACATAACCTTTTACTCAAACATAGCTGATAACCAATCAATTACAATCGAAACCCTAACAAGTTTGCAACAAGGCAGCTACGCACACCCTTCACGTATTAAAAGAGATGGCTGTAGATGGGAGTGAATCCAATCTTAGAACTGAAAAAGTTCAGCAGAACAATGACAGTCAGGTCCACAACATTTCAAACGGCACACCAAGTTATACACTTATCACTTGACCAGCAATTCGTACTATGAGAACCTAAACTCACAAAAGTAGTGGTCAGCAAACAAGTTTGGTTTCATAAGTTTGAGTTTACCGTGGCGCCAAGTCAACTCTGCCCTGAAGTTAATCAACTCTGTAGATTTCGAGCGTGGTCTTAGGATGTATCTTTCTTTTTCCATCACAACCTTCCTCGTATTCAGTCTTTAACTTGAGAATAACAGGGCCAACGTTGTCGGTATTATTGCCTCCGTTAAACGTGCCAAAGTTAAACATGCTTTGGGATCGACAGCCGTACAGTTGGGCATATTTATGGTAACTGACATATGTAATTTCCATCATTCTATGATAACGACCATACGACTGTCAATCCCCTGTAAGGCGATTACGGCTATAGCGTGTGCCAGAAATCAGAAACAGTCTCTACAGGACCATGAGTTAAAAGACTTTGGCACAACAGCGGCGATTAGTTTAATAAATAGCTATAGCCAGTACATATTTGACGTCATTTGAATAGGAAGTATTGCAGTCCAAATAGTCCATATATCAACCAAAGCGAACTATATGATATGTGCCACTATTATAGAACACTGGGACGACAAGCAGTTTGCTGACCGAATCAACGCTTTATGTTTTATAAAAACACTGAGAGATTAAACGTAAGTTTTATTGCATCGGTTACATTCAAAAGTTTTCGTCGATATTGGATAAATGGTCAGCAGCGACTTTATAAGGCAAAATACCTTACTTACTTACGACGTCACATCAGATATTACAGCTTACAATCCATTTATACGGGCACTATCTGTAACAGTATCTTTGTCACGTCATTTTATTTATCGTCATTGATAAACCATCGTCTGGCAAACGTCTGGATTAGAAAATCTCTTTCTAGCACACAATGACGTTCTCGGGTAACATAACGGGTGCAATCTTTCTTAATCGTTATTCCAATAGTTATCGGATAAATGTACTGGGCTTTCCTCATTAAGCTGATCATTATGTATTATTACTCCTTCAGCAGTGTACGCAAGACTTATAGCGTTTCTTACCACTGTGTACAAAATAGTCACCATTTGAGAACCTGGCGCACATAATCGCTTTGGGATATCATCGTCCACGGGTTAAATCCAGCAAGAAGTTGTTTGGGACCACGCTGACCACAATAAACCCACAGAGACTATGTATGACGAGCCAGAGAAGGAGTCGGCTTTGCTCCAGCGAGGATCCGATGTAATGTTTTTCCCATATGGTCTATGTTGGTAGCGATGATCTCGCGTGCGTTCATAATCTTTATCCCATTCCAACAGCTCTATAATAGAAACCAAAAGACAACTTAGTGAATGACGAAAATCAAATGGCTTCTGCAGTGTGTCAGCTTAATATTTTTTTATTGTTTTGAAAAGGAAAACCCAGTATGATATCAATGCGATTTAATCATATGATCAGGTTTAGCGTAGTAGGGATACAAAATACGTTCCCGATGGTTTAATAGACACAAACCTGTTTCCTCCATTATTGTGGCGTTAAAGGAATACTTCCTGCATGGCTTCCAGTCGGGCAATGGTTTGTCAAAACGAACGGTTTTGGTGGACAGATATCTTCGCGGGTTGTATTTGAACAAATGCATATTCAAATCGTCATCTCTGCATTCAGTTGCTGTCCATGGGATGGGATTACGTCCTGGGAAAAAAAGCCCCAGAACATCGCCGCGTTCTATAGGAATTCGATCACCAGGTTTCAGAGGGATAAAGCTCTCCTCCGGCCATAAGGCTACAATATCCGTTTGACCAACGAGTTGATACCGAGGGGCTCTGTCACTCATTCGTCGCCAGATCTGGAGATGAAGGAGCTCTTTGATGCGGCTCGGTAGTATGTAGATGCTCCAGGCCATAAGGGTGCCATTGTGAGTTGCTGCATGGCTAGGGATCAACAAGAAGGAGAGTGTTGTGGACATGGTCGTCATTAGGACGTGGAATGGCCGGATAACCAAGGTAGCTCACTGCATCTAGCACACACATATTCAGCGTCATTCCATATGTTGTATTCATATAACATATTTCCGAAATAATCACATTCCCCTCCTTCTCAAACAACGCCACGGGAAATATTACTAATCAGAACCCAAATACTGCAGCTTATTTCTCAATTATCTTAAAATGCACAGCCTTGCCTTTTATGCTTGGAATAGAACTGCTATCCGAACTTCACTTAGACTTTATAAGCATGTCGTTCTTATCGCGTAAATTATTTTAAATTGTTTGATATGATCATGCATACATAAAGTTTACATATTGATAGATGAGGAGGTATTCGTAATCTTATGGCAATCCAGCATTAGGGAAGAGATATACATAATTATCTGCAGCTTTACAGTTGCTGTGCCGTTGTATTGATATATGACCTGAAGCTCAAAAAGCAATATCGACCAGGCAGTTGATAGAGGATGTTCATTGAACCAGATACAGTTTGTTAGTTGAATTTGGCAAGTTCTTCCGTGAATACATTCAAAAAGCCTTCCAGATGGAAAAGTGAATGTCATCATTTGAAAATGGTAATGCACTATCGATACCAAATACCGTCTTCACCCGTTTCTGATTTGAAGCTGCCATATTGCGATATCTGTCCTGACGTACATAATACAGCCTCCATGAATGACAATAACTGTTAGCCACATTGACGCCAGCTGGTGTGATTTGATACCAGTTGGGTAAAACGACGATAGGATGGTGGCACTGCAACTCATTATGACGTGATCGTAAAGATTGTCTTTGGAAGAAAGACACCGTGATAAAGAAAGGTTACCTAGGCATCGCCGTAATATTCTTTGCTTTCTTAAATAGTAGGAAAGTAACACACCAGTAAGGAATAGTAGTCAATGGTGAGGCGACAACAATTGGCAACTAAAGGTGTGGGTGCGGGGGGAGAGGGCAACTGTCAGATAAACGTTTGTTATATGATTATGTGATTGCATTTAACATTATTTTATATCAAATGGACATCATATTGTTCAAGGGCAATGTAGATGTCAAATAGCGTTTGGCGAGTCTGATTTGTAGTTTATTCCATCAAGGTCATGGATGTTTATATTATTAGGAGAATCGTTGTTCTTACTTTTTTGCCTGTTATTATCTTTGCACGAATGCTGCTCTATGCACGTAGCACATTTATAACCGAGGGTCGTTTTCGTCACCTCTATTGGGTCAATACTCCTTGTATAAAGAGGTAGTTTATTAACTTGGACTGATTAATGACAAAGACTTGTTAGAACGAATCAGCTTGGCAACTTCCGTTGCTTGATACACTAAGATGGTTATTCGGGGGATTCAGGACAGTGGATCGTGATACTGGATGTAAAATTTACGCTTCCCATTAATAGGGCTGCACTAATCAGAAGACAGATGGATAATGACGTTTGAAGGCCATAACCACCCATAATGACATTTGAAGGCTCAATAATTTAAGTGCCAATCATTATGACATGGAATAAAATAGCATGAATGCCGAATGAAGCAATGATACGTTATAGCGAATGACATTTGGTAGATGATATTGATATAGACGGCCGATGTTGATGAACAAATAAATGAAAGTGATACTGATATCAACGCATGACATGGGTGCGATGCGGCGCTATATGAGAACATATTATTGATGTCCCTGGATTGTTGCAAAGATACAGCTATAAAAGAGGATACCAGAGTTTCACCTCGAAAGGTGCTTGCATGGCAAAACAAACCATCACATTTAGTAAGATTGTATACATCAATGTTGGCAGCAAAACAAAAAACGACACAAACAGTCGGATTCGAAAATAAAACGAATACTCTTAATGGTCATATTATGGTTGAACAAAGCGTGATGACGATGAAACAATTATTGAGAAATTGTAGAGGAGAATTTGAACACTATATAGTTTGAAGGCAATTGTCTTAGCGCTCCAAAGCTTTCATGAAACCCTTTATGATACAGTCCAGAATAACTTGTGGCTTCGATGGCGATTTTCCATTCTCGTGACAAAGCATCACATATTTTGAGGCACATAAATGCTATTTAGCGATAATATCAAGATTCCGCGCCAATGCATTTAATGAAAACAGAAGTTATCCAGCCCCCAAAAGAGTTGCTTTTCCACTCAAGGGTGGTTTTGTCATTTCACGTCGTGGACAATTATCACCTGCGTCGTAAATTTCCTGCCTTGGTGGTGAGCATTTCCTCTGACATATGTAGCGCCCAAAGTGATATTACTAGCAACCAGTAATTTGGAACTAACTAGTGCACTCAGATGATCCGGTTCTCACAACGAATATTCAAATGAAATATGTCTAGGCGTACTGAATAATGGAATTTCTTCGAAAGAACAATGGGTTTAGTCACACGCAAAAGTTGATAAATAGTGCCAGTTTTATATTCAAAGTGTAGACAAGTACAATATTTTGACGAGAAGTGAGCGTATATAGAACTTACGCGTGATGTCCGTCAGCGAGGAACATATCAAGATGGAAATTAGAAGGTGGCCGAGCATCTTACTACAACACATCCCGCTAGATGGCGACAATGTACCAGCCTAATGTTTTGGATGCGACAAACACTTTCCTGCAAAATAATATTTGATGTTTCAAGAGGAAACCATAACAGCGTCGTTATTCCTCACCAACACTCTACCACTGACACCAACAGCGACAGAGCACGTTTATCCTTCCCGGCGCAGCAATATCTAGGTGTGTGGCTCCATCTATAGAGCGGTCAATGAGTTACTTCTGGGAGCCAAGTGGGACGGCCAAGAGAGGCGAGCATCTCATCAGCTTATAAGCGTTTTGGTCGTCATGGGATACTCCACGAGGTACACAAACCCCTCTACCTCACGCCTCCCACGTTTCTTCACTAATTCGCATGGCTACAACCAGGTCATTCACAAGGGGCGCCTGATGAGTGCAATTAGAGAAGTGATATGTTCGAGGTTTTATATATATATATAAATATATATATATATATATATATATATATATATATATATATATATATATAGATATATATATATATATACATATATATATATATATATATGTATATATATATATATTATATGTTTAAATATGTATATCTATCTATCTAGATATGTATATATATATCTAGATATGTATATATATATATATCTGTATAAATATGTATATATATATCTATCTATATATATATCTCTATATATATCTATATCTCTATCTATATATATATATATCTATCTATCTATATATATATCTCTATATATATTCTTTGTGTGTGTGTGTGTGTGTGTGTGGTTTTTTTTATAGGGAGGGAGGGAAAAGATGTTCATGTTCAATCTCAACTATACTATCCTGTCACTTACTTTAAACTCACCAACTGAATCAACAGGACATGTGCCAGCGTTACATTGTACCAACTAAAGTATGCATGAGTATGCCGGTTGAGGCTAGTTGTTTTCTAGTCATCTGTCTTCAATATTCTCGTCACTTTATAGTGGCACACTGTACATGTTAATAATCTAACCCCCAAAAGACATCTCCCTTGTCACGCAGCAGGACCTTTAATTTTTTGTTATGCCGAGATGCCTTTCAACAAGCATGCTCATTCACTGTGAATCAATGACTTCTACTGCATAAACTCCAGTTATATCTGTTGCCAATGGATGAAACATTGGATACATACTACTTATTTGCAGGACTGTACTATTGAGGCTCTGTGGCTGGCAATTGGTCAGCGGTGTTAACTGGCTTGATTCAACGCGAGACATTGAAAGTAATCAACTGTCCACATGACATTCGAAATTAGTTCCAATGCGCTGAAAAAAGCTTGTACTGTAATAAGCACCATTGGTGGGTACTGAGTACTTGGAGCTTTGTGCAGAGAGCAATGTCGCAATTCAGCAGAGTATATATTCCGGGTTAATTTGAAATAATGGTGAGTGATCGTAAGAGAAATTCCACAGCAACAGTATTAATGATGATTAGCTTCGCCCCAAGCTGTCAATTAGAGAATGCCAGTATTGAGACACAAGGATTATGCGTAAATGACCGCGTTGGACGCCAATGTCCAGCTGTGCAAATATCAGTATACTGAGGTGTAGTAAAGCATTGACTTATAGAGGATATGGTAAGAAGAAGGAGAAAGGGGAAACATCGCCAGCCTATCAATTAGGGACATAGACGAGGCGACCGTCAAAACATCGTCATTGGAAGCTCACTTCTGCGATGAAACGATTGGCCTTGATGCCAGCTAAACTGGCAAAAGCGAGCGCGCGAGGAACATGAATATGAGCTGACTATACAGAGCTATGTCGTGGCGATAAGAGGACAGAGAACACAAATAGAGAGAAATAGAGCGATAGAGAGAGATAGAGAGAGAGAGAGAGAGAGAGAGAGAGAGAGAGAGAGAGAGAGAGAGAAGAGAGAGAGAGAGAGAGAGAGAGAGAGAGAGAGAGAGAGAGAGAAAGAGAGAAAGAGAGCGATATGCGGAGAAGAGATCAACTGCACATTCTTCACCATAAGCCTTTCATATGTATGTGATCAAAGGGTTTACATCCTGTGGTTATGGATAAACTGAAGTGAGCCAGAGCGTAATTTTCAGGTTATTCACCCTCGGCTGATGTGACGTCATATGTAAATCTATTGTTTCAATCAATACAATGATTTACCCTGTTATGACCCGATTGTTGCCAAGCTAAGAGTACATTAAGGTGGAAAATGCAGGTGCCAAAGCAGCGCATTTGTAGATGTGAGACTATAAATGTTCAATGCACGCATGAGCTTATAACTTATCATTATTAAGAATACCCTGAATTAATCATGTAAAGGCACTGCGTTAAAACAAATAAACAGATGCGCAATTTGTCTCACCACAGATATATAAGACGCATTTGACCCGTCGTCCAAAACGTTAGTCCGATATCATTGCGATGCGTCTTATAAATTCTATCCTTGTCTCTCTTGATACGAATGTCGTCTTCGCGTTATTCTGAGGCGACCCACCACTTGCGCGTACGAGTTGAATGATGACTCTTGGGGCTTATTAGATCGTAGAGGGAGGGAAATTGTGATGGGATGAAAGCTTGAGTACTGTGTTTATCGCCAGATTGATCATACGATAACGAGGACAAAATAACCTATCCATGTCAAATATGACGAGGTCCAATAAGCCTTCCCACGAGAGATGTTCTGCCTTGCATTTCCATGCATACCAGCTCACTATCGGAGATAATTCCCTAGCAGAGCTGTGCATGGAATTCAGTCCCGTTTATCTGACTCCCACACATGCGCAGATTCCATGCACTGATTCCAATCTGTACCAGCTAAGGTTAGATTCTGTTAACTGGTCATGTAAGTGTAATTAATGCACAGACTTCATTTGTCGAACAGCTCATTTCCGGATGATTATAATTGTGTTGGTGAATATCGGCACTCGACGGCGGCAAGTCGGGAATACACGCAGCGCAGTTGTGCTGGCATCTAACTGCCACGAACATAAATTATACATGGGTTTTTTAATTAACATCATTAACATTTAGGATCACTTTGATCAATGCATTAGTTTGACATGCTGATGGCGGTGTCGATTGGAAGAGCTATTGATGGTTTACATTGCAGGGCCATCTCTAATTATACTGTTAGTTAATATGATAATTTTCCATGTAATGCCAACAAAGGTCATGTAACAACAGGATTTTTGTTCTCATCTGTGACGCCCCTTTGATTCACAGAAGAAATCCATTATCGTATTTAGTAAACTTAGACTTAGCTCCGGTCGTAACGGTAACATGAATTTATACCGTTATGAAGTTTCATTAAACACAAGTCGGCGATATCTCGTTTGGGCTATATCTCGCGAAGTGCTATATTTCGCACCTAGAAAATAACAAATATCAAGAGCCTTTACAAAAAATAGACCTTTCGCTCCAAAAAACTTACCACCACTCGACGCTATTCTTCAATAAATGCCATCGATAGTTCGTTTCTGAACAAATCGCGATACGAAGTCTGCCATTTTGGAAACTATTAATTCTCGCGATTTCCCGCATTGCCTTAGCATCCCAAGTGGGGGGCACTTACCCTAACTCGGATAGGGATGTGCCGCGGGATCTCGAAATCCCGTACCCGTTGAACTCGTTGAGAATGAGAAAAAGTATACTCCATCGTACAAGGTATTATGCGATTGTCTAACCCGTCGTAAAAGTCGAGATGTCGAAAAAACCACCCCCTTCGTGCGGCACATGTATACTATATCCTTACACTTAAGTGCCCCCCCCCCCCGGGCTTAGCATTAGTCGTCGTCATTCTGCGCATGTGGTCTTGAACTTGTAAACAAACATGTTGCTGTGTTTCTGACTTTTTACCGCTTCCCAAATTGATCGAACTATAAATAATTACCATGGATGAAATCCCCCGCCGAAAAGGGATAGAATCGTCCGTAAAACATCATTGCATTCTATAACTCCATCACTTGTGTATGTTTTGTGCTTGGTAGTTGTCTGAATCGATCTAAAAATATTCGCATTGCGTTGTTTCGAAAAACGGTAAGACGTCTACGCAGACGTCTTGTAGGGCTAACTTAGACTATGTATGAGGTCACACAGCTAAAGTGTTAGATTATTAACGGCGAAAGATGCGCACTTCCGTCAGTATATTGAGCTGCTGTCTGTGTTGGTGCCATTGTTCGAACCATAGCTCTGCCAATAACTAGTTTCCGTATATGTATGTCGGTAGCTGCATGGTATTTTCAATGCAATGTGTAATGCGTATTATGCAGTTCTGCTTCGGCTCTCACTTTGACAATAGAAAGTCTTATGATTAATTACTGGCAATGTTATCAGACCCCGAGCATCACATCTACTTGTTGCTGACAAAGGTAAAATAACAGACAGAGGATACTACACACTTAGCGGACAATTCCCCCCAGTTAGTAACACCTGCGAGGCATGGTGTCTGTATCTGCTCGCATGAGTGATTGTGTTTGCTTCAATGAAGTGTTCGGATGAGTGTTTGCGTTAGCTTCAACGATCTGTTCGGATAAGTGGCTGTGTTTGCCACAATGATCTGGTTCCTCTTTCTACAATGCTTTGCTGGTCATACGTCGATAACAATGTGCATGTCATTACGGCCATCTTGGCAATTTACGTCATAACTCGCCATAACACCTCTACGTAACACCATTTGTATTAATTGCCATCGCCGAGTTCAAGACAGGACAGCATCCGTCTAGCCATGAAATTGAATTGAAGGTTTCGCGTGTTAGAATTGGCCTGATTATTATGTCATAATTCACATAGTCGTGGAAAGGTGCCATTATTAGTCTCTATAATTCATTTATCGACGATATCAGGCATCACAAGACACCAGTCAGTATGGCTCAGCTTAAAAGATCAATATTCATCATGGCATACTGATAAAGCTAATGCATCCCGTTGATAATGATAACTTCATAGTGATAATTCTATACGATGGCTTTATACTTTCGAGATGATTTGCAAGTGACCATAAGGTAGCAGAAACCTTTGGAGCATATTTCCGCTACGCAATGGTCAGATACTAACTCGCATTGATAAACTTGCCTGATTGACCCCCACTGATGCATTATGTCGCAGGCGAACACCCTAAAACTGATATATTGGCAAAAATGACAATAATTCGGTGAAAGCCATGGTACCAATGACTAACTGTTCCTCATGAATAGACAATCGGTCAGATGGAATGGGCACATACTTGTAAGCGCAAAACAGGGATATTGATGATTCTGGTTAGAGAATACTGAATTCAAGTGCTCTGTACAGGAACTGTCAGTTAAATGTGAGACACTATAAAAAGAACTTATGTTCACATACACAAGGCTGAGAGCGTAATGCCATAAATGGCCAGACTAACACCTCCATTTTTGGGATATGCAGGACATCGGTAGAAACATATCATTGTCTTTTTCGTAGGTATGAGAATGCCCTCAGTAGCGCGGGCAATTGCTCAATTTGGGATTGACTTTATGCCCTTGTTGATTAGCACTTGCTTTCCGATGCAATATCCAATAGATGAGAGAGTAGTATTATGGCCATATTTGCGTGCAAATAGATGGTCCTAAAACGGTCATTAATAGGAGCTGGTCTCACTTGTAATAGTTCATAAGTGTAAGTAGTTTTACTGGAACTATTTCGATTGTAATTGTAATGCTCAACCCATTTCTACGGGCCTTATTGCCAATTTACATTGACACAAATTTGTAATCGGTTTCTGAACTCAAAACAGTAACGGTAGAACTTGCAAGGTTAAGTTCGCTTGTGTGGATGGCTTCGTTTGTCTCAGCTCAGCCAACGATTACATGTTTTCCTTTTACACAGTAAGCATTCATAAAACGTCACGCACTGTCATTTGGAACACTTCTGTAGTATTGATGAACATTGGTGTCTCTGCCACCACATCCCAGTACTCGTACCTGGTCTAAGTAAGCATTCCTGGTAATGTCAGTGTTAACTCAAGTAGCGATCGATTGTCACGCAAATTATGAAACTGTGGGATTGGTATATCGTGTATATCGTAACATATAGTGTACTGAGCAGCCCGGTTTATGGGGGTGATCCGCGGCGTCCACAGACAAAGATTCTACCACAGAGGAGTCAAGAGAGACATATGATTCTGTCGACAAAGATTCACGTTCCATTAACTTCGCCTCCTTTTAGCCGTGTCTATTAAGCATCGTTTACCCATAATTCTGCACTATATTTACGCTTTATGTAAATATGATATGACCATCTTCTGAAGCAGAGTTCGTTATGCAGGATGGGTCTTATTATGTCAGCTTCCATCATGCAAGTTATTTTAAGTACTCTCATCACAGTGTCTTGGAACCGATTAACCCAAATTAACAGCAATGTAATAGTGATAAATTCCCTGTATTGCAGGTATGCGTCATAAGGTCAATCTGGGTCTTTTAGTTTACACGTCTAGTGTCATATCAGTCACCCATTTTCTCCTGAACGGGAAATTTTGAATTACAAAGCCAGATGCTATATACCGAGAAAGATCAAATACATAATGTAATCACCTCAACACCTAGATTGCCGGTCACAGTCACATCTTATTAAATTGTCTATTCACTTCGATGATTTGTTTAAAAAAAATGGTAAGAAAACATGTTTCAAAACCCTATTGTCTTAAGTCCCTGCTCCATAGCTGTTGTCCACATGACGCAGAACACCAAGAAAGTTTGATCGAGGCATATACAGGGGTACATTTTCACTCTGTTGAGATATGCCAATGCTTGTTTCAAATACTATCGAACTAGATATGTGCAGACAGAATAATTCCGGTACTTCAGTGACAAGCAACATTCTCCCAACACACAAATAGCATTAAGTACTTTGTCAAAAACTATTTTCAATAATGGTGTTACGTACTTGCTGTTAGCGGCATCTCTATTGCATACCTGTCTATTGATCTTTCCTGATGCGCATCGATATGCAACACAATAGAAATTTCCAAACAATCCAGTCATGGGAACAATGTATTCGACCTATGAGCGTATCTGAAGTTGCAAACAGTAGTTGTACAAGGTATAGTATAGAGGATTCACAATCAACTGTGCATGATAAGGATAGGATCACGGCGGGGGTTAAGGCAGATATAGGAGTGACATGGGTAGGTAAGTATGGCTAGTATGGTCTAGAGCTATTATAGCCATGCATAACAAGGCATTCACAACGTTTGCTGTAATTATGATGGGGTATATTAATGATGGGGAATAGAGGCGATGGGAATGTAATGATTCAATGTGAGGTCGCGACGGGTATAGGGCTGAGGTCACGACTGAAGTAAGAAGAGAAGGACACGTTACAAAAGTGATAAGATCATAGTGTGTATAATATCTTCTAACAATGGCCACATATGAACCCGAGAATCGATGCTTCAAATGCCAGCCATCTTCAGGCCCATAGAAAATTGACAAAGAGATTGTAAGACCACCTAAAACAGCCGGATATAGTCACATTTGGTTGGCCAGGTTGTCTGTCACAAAATTAAAAGATTAGGTAACATCAGCGAAATGGCAACCGCAAATATTGTCTATGCATTTGTATGTTCTCGTCTAGATCATTGCAATTCGTCACTGCATGGGACCAATTCTTACTTAATTGCAAATCGTCGCCACGTACCAAACACTGATGCTTGTATTGTAGTCGGAGGAGAACAAGGGGGAAAGATCCAACGCTCCCTGCAGACCCTACATAGGCTACCCGTCGCAAAGCGCGTAATTAACATTTGTCTACTTCCGACAATAAAGGGCCATTAATTAACCAATGCAAGACACCCAAAGAAACGGTTTACTCAATACAAACCATTAAAGAGTCTTTGATCAATAGACAAACATCTGCCGAAGGTCATCTAAAATCGACCGACATGATTTCTTACCATACCGGACATTGAATCAGGATAAGTGTGAATTATTCACACCATCCTCGTATGTATGCAATGAGCATCATCCTGAATAGCCATTCGAGGGACCTTCGCCGCTATCATTGACTATTAATCCGCAACTTAAGCAAATTATTGCCACGCCCCCTTGGTACAAAGCACGTTGGGCGTTAGTGAATGTATTCCTATGAATGTAAAGCAGATTGGACAGAACAAGTCGAATGAATTGGGTTTCAAATATCGCGGGGCTGACTGAAATACTGTTTAAGATAAACAAAAGCAAAACCAACACGAAAAATATGTATTAATCAGTCCCTCTAATCCAATTAATGGGCGATGAGTATCTGTCTAAAGTGTAATTGGAGGTCCTGGTGTCGACAATTGCTGACCGGATCTATGGCCGACTTTATGGTTACATGATAACAGCTTTCATCCCACTGTTTGTATGCACACCGCGCAATGGCACAAAACAACACTAAGGTGTGCCAAAAGATTTAATAACCCAAAATGGCCGACAGAAGGACTGCTTTAAAAAGCACTCAAGAACACGCAGCCGATTGTGACGCTGCACACAACAGGCAATGCCACCGGATGTTTGGTCCCCGGTCACCAGGGTACACAGCTATTTGTTGAACAGGGCGAGTTGCCGCCAAACATTTTAGTGAAGGCCAACTGGTAAAGCTCAAATCAGACTGGCTACAGAGATTGGTAAGGTAAGATTTTCACTCTGTCAGTTTAATGAGACATTCGTTCATTGGCTGACAAACTTAATAGCACTTTCATTTTATCACATTAAACAAGCCTTTAGCACGGGATGTTTACATTAATCAGTGGTCGTTTGGTTTCATGATTGCTTTTAGCAAATCTATCTGTTCACATTCCATCCCATCGAATACGAATTCCCGATTCCTCAATCACTTAGATAGATATACGCAACACACAAATAATAATTTACCGCTCATAACCGTTGAATACTGTGAACAGAAGGGGCATATTCAAGACACGGCTGCATTACATTTTAAAATTTAATTTTTATCGATTATTGTTTTCAACTCCAAGTGCTTTAAAGACCGAAATAAACCAGGAACATGCATCAATGCGTCCAATATCGAATACGATTTTGTTTGGCTTTAAACAAACAACACGAGCAGCTAGTCGGAATACACTAACTTCTCGTTGATAACTGTTTAGCACCATGTCTTCACATGCAATTAATAAAGGAGCCAGAGTGATTTTAACCAAATTAAAGGACCATTGACAACTATTTGAACATGACGACGCGTGTGGCCGCATATCTTATTGACTGTGTTGCTTGGGTAATTGCGACTGGCGACTGGTGTATTTACCTTGTGGCTGTAAGAATGGCAATGGCGATGATGCAACTATAGAACGCATACACAGCATCTAGCCTCATAACCCATTAGTAAAGTAACTGCGTAAGTGCAACGTACGACGATCCGTCTGTCATGAACAAATATATAGGATTTGTTTGGCTGGCTGAGACGTTAAATAAACCATTTTCAAACAAATCTATTTAGACTAGTCAGTGCATTTTGTCAACTTGTCGTTTTCATTTGTCTTGAGTTAATCGCCAAGTATAGTAAAGATGTATAAAGAGCCTGACTGAGTCCGTTACTTTGAGTATTAGATGACCTAGTTATGTATTCATTTCACAGGATATGCTAATTTTCTGAAGAGACAACCAGAACACATCGATGTATAGTTGTTTAATGTCAATAAGAAGATTAATGACGAAAATAAGCTCTCTTTTGGGGACCCAACGACATGTGCGGGTGTGAATGGTGCATTTCTGGATTAACTGTTTGTTCACACATGCGCGAACCTACGACAACCATTAAACCGAAACTAGAGTGAGGCATGTGTGAATCGCTAACATCAAGAAAACGTATATGATATGAAAATCATCCTTAACAGCAACTGGAAGAAATCTTTGATCAAAGGCTGCTGCCCAGAGCTCCTCATCAGTACTCCACTCAGATTATTTATTGCCCATCTATATCTCCCGTCTGAATATCGACGCATTTTATGGTACATTTATTGCAGCTTTCATCCCCCTATTGGCAAGCACATCACATGGTGGCACCACACACCAAAGGAACCAATGTGCCCCACCATATTCACAACAGTGTGGATAGCAGCATACGAATGGGTCCAAGTTAATATCCCAGGGGTCTGAATGGAGAGCTGTTCAAACTTACTTCCGCGATGATGCCTCCGATTGCGTGACACTATAAACTGACACGGCACCGTTAGTTTTGTGTCTTGCCACAGGACGTACACTTCTACACTAAACTGGTCCTGCGGGTTGAGCGAGGGACTTCAACAAGCTGAGCACAAAGTCGGACAAGTTATTGCTAGGACGTTTACAGTTATTGTTATTGTCGTACTTGATGTCCCAATTCATTTAGATGCATTTGAATTAACAATAGGTTTACGCGACAAACAACTTCTGGCAATTCAATGCATTCGGGGTCATGGCACCGGAAACAGAGAGGGTAATGGCACCAGAATCAAACAGGGTTATTGCGCCGGAAACAAGCATGGTTTTGGCACTGTTTACAGGCAGGGTCATGGCACCAGAAACAGGCAGGGTGATTACACCGGAAACAGGCAGGGTTATGGCACCGAAAACAGACAGGGTTATGGCACCGAAAACATGTAGGGTTATGGCACCGAAAACAGGCAGGGTTATGGCACCGGAAACAGACAGGGTTATGGCACCGGAAACAGACAGTTCCCGCAATATATAAATGACACGTGTTGCTATGGTACATATAATTGAAGATACATCCGCTTCGATTTTGATTGTAGAAGTATAAGCGTAGATGTATTATGAAACAGAACACCAGGACAGTTTGGTGTCTGGTGAATAAGCAGAGGGACAACCAGTATGTTAAGGACTGACTGTATAGCCAAGGTGTGTACGAATAATGAAAAAGATTATCATCCTTCGTCTAGGCAATACTAATACGAGGTCGAAGAGGCAATTTCCGTTTAAGCAAGCAGCGACCGTCAATCATCTCCTCCGTCTTCCGGTGTGCCTTATCGACGTTAGGAAGCTAACATGTGATAACATACTAACGTCACCACATCAAATCATTCCCCAGGCTTAGGGACGAAGCCCTTCAAATCTACTCACGGTAAAGTTCATTTATCCAATACCCTTTTCGAAATATGGACATCTATTGCTGGGTGATTTCAAACAAACTAGAACCGTCTGGGTATAAAACACCACTTTTTATCTAATCAGCAGAAAAATATTGACCTGCTTAGATTTACTTAGAACGCTAATGGATACGTTTTGTCATTTATACGTTAGACCCGCCAGTATGTCGCCACGCTCAATATATGCAGATCGAGAATAGAGGCTATGACTATATTCCCCTTATAGTGTGACTTAAAACGACGCATATTCTTTGTAGCAGGGAAGCAAGTGTACCAGTATATGTCCTAGACCGAGTTTCATATGCTGGGTGTCTTTAGAAGGAAAACTAGCTCGCTGTATCCTTTCAGAGTAAACGTAGATGCTGTTGTTTGTGGGTAATAGTGCATTTGAATCCATGCATATAACTTTATTGACACTTCTGGTCACACGTTGATTACGGAAGTGATGTATGCCGAAGGTACCTCTATGGCTGTGATATGTTACATTAATTGTACCTAACTTCCGCTATACCTCTTTCACTACTGTTCTATTCATTTGAATATTATCCACTTACATTTTATCATAAGTGTAGACATTAACTGGGGATAAATCACAGTTGGTATTTAAAGTGCTTGTAGTCTACCCTCGTATATGTCAGGGTAGGTGAAGCAAAGGCTTTACGGTTGAATTCTATCCCGAAAAAAAACCCATGCCACGTTGCTGACATGGTTCTGTCGCCTGGACGCAGCTTGGATCTGATACATTTAAACCAACTACTAGCTGACGCATAAACTAGTAATTGACACGCACACCAACTATTAGTTGACGCTTAAACTACTAATTGATATGTAAACCAACTATTAGTTGATGCGTTACTAGTAATTGACACGTAATCCAAATATAAGTAGACGCGTAAAATAGTAATTGACACGTAAACCAGCTACTAGTTGACACGTAATCTAGTTATTGACACGCTAACCAACTACTAGTTGTGGTGATACACTGCTGACGCATAGCACCGAAGGACGCAGCTGTGATCTGATACATTGTTTGACATAGCCAAGCTAAGGTTAAAGCGATGTTGCCAATGAATAACCTCTCCTAGTGAAAAATGGGTCGGATTGAATGGCTCTAGACTGGTGGACTAGGTCGGGGAGGTATGATGATTTGGTTTGCGATGATTTAATTCGGGTGCGCTTAACGAGATGATTCTTGTACAATTGAATATACAGATGTGTTAGACAATGAACGATGTAGAGCAGCGCGGCCCTTAATGAGGGAACAATCAGCGACTATGACACAGCACAGGACTCTCTGATTACGTCACTGCTTCTTCCTGTCTACATTTTCATTACTTCACATCAGATCAATAGCGGAATGTACTTTCATGTATGTATCTATACTTGGCGACGTTGGATACGGTAATAAGGTCATGAAAAGTGACGGTGGTTTGGCACGAACGGCTGGGAGTCTTAATGCATTGCTGAAGGCTAAGTTCACAGCTACAGGCCGTATTGCCTAATTATATGAAAATAGCTTTGCAAGCCCCTCCGGACGAGACAGAAAAGATTCATTTCTTGGGGTTAGCATTGCCTGTTTCTGCTTAATCAATTTCCATTATCGGCATTTAATACGTAAACTGTCTTTCAACTTCAGCACTTAATGTCAATAAATTATTGTGGATATGGATGATGCAATAATTGCCACAACTGTCATCACCATCAGACACTTGCTATTGGGATGATGGATCAGTGGTATATCAAGAAGAAGATTAAGAATAAGGTAAATGAGATTCCAAGCTTGCGTGTGGCATATGGTGCCACCATATAAGGTTCGACAATTATTTATTCTTTTGCAATTGACACTTCGTTTTGTTGGTGATACTGTGTCATATAGACCGCATTATATGTGAAAAAGCAACCTATACTGTTATATGCTTTCTCATTGGCTGACATATTAATTAAACCAAAAGCATGTCTCATGTGGTGTAAGGTATGCGCCTGGCTAGTGACGCTTTTATTGCTAGTGAATAATAACCAGGACATTGATGGTGCTTATTGTTGACTCCAGTATTAAACTCAGATATAACTCTTTGCTGCGTGGAAGAATCCAAAGCCGAGTGAATCATTGTATTGCATCACAGTCAGAAACGTTAGATATATCCAAGCTCAAAGTGGGTTTATTCGGTTGACAATATACACTGTTAATCCTAAGACTTCACAACAACACACGCCTAATACGAATATCTCCTTACTGGGAGTATTGAAAACGTGTACGCTTATAAGTGCCGTCTGTTGAGGTTGGATTGTGATTAGTTAGGTGGGGGACATCCTTCCATATAGGCTTAATACAGTCGGCACGATTGATATACTACCTAAGGTTTCCTGTCAATGCCCTCAGATGACATTCATATCCAACTACGAGGATTGCATTCAGCCTCATAAAAACGTGCTGGCTGGTTATGACTGATATTGAAGGAATTCAGAAGACCGTTTTCATTGCATCTCACGGCTGATACAGTTATATTTACCTAAAACATGCCACAAGTACTGCTCTTATATTTTTCAATACTTTATAGGATATTGTCAACCACAGATATCACGATGAAGTTTTGTGTTCTAACAGCACGCTAAGCATTCAACTGAGCCATCGCGTTTCCCCATGAATGTCTAACTGCCAGTCTAGATTCGCATTTTTGTATCACCAAATACACTACGATTTAATGGATGTGTTATGATGAATCATAAAGCATTGTCGACACATCCATGACATGGCTGTATGGTTTCTTTACATGTTGTAGATGTTTTGGCTGCGTTTTTTCCATTTAGCCAGAAACTTCAAATAACTTTACATATTGTAGCGAATATAAATTTGTGCTTCTAAATGTTCGTGAAACCTTAATCGTTTTTTGACAATATTGAAGCTGCCATTAGTGTGTTTTTGAGTGTTGTCACTATCGGCCAGTGCTGTACATGACACATCGTGCAAAGCGACTTCTAGACAATGGGGGCCGTCATTGTGCGTTGCAACTTGTTACATAGAATCAGCATTGTTAAGATGAAGGATCAACAACATTGTTATCAATTATTCAGTTGATCCCCGATCCAGTTGTTATGAAGACTGCCATACATCATATGGATAAGCTGGGGGAAAACTTACTCATAAAGCCTATCATTATTATTCGATGTATGATTGAATCTAACCTGTTAAATGAAATATCAGGTATCTGCCATCGATTACATTCGCTTCTGAATGTCATTTATGCAGCATAATGCGCAGATATGTTATACGGCTGTCATGGAGGTACGTGATTGTAGAAAACCACGTTGCTATGAATCTATATATTTTACACAGAGCGCAAATGTAAGAATGGAGCCGATGCATGGACTGACAAACGCGATTACCAGGATTGAAATTCACAAATTGTCAGTTATATTTTTAACGAATGATGAAACAAATTATAATCGAATATTCTGTGAATCACATTACGATTGAATAATCCTTTCGTAAGGTCACGCTACTGTACAAGGAGATATTGTGGATAGTATTGACGGAATATAACGCGTTGGTTTTTCTGGCGCGATTGCATTTGAACATTTGCACTGTGCGCCAAATCCAGAGCGTTAGGCGTGAATTGGGGCAATATAATCAATGATGTCAAAAGGCGATTTAATGGTGATTCAATCATTAAAAATGTAATATACAGCACATGTAGACCTGAGGTTGGCGTTCGTAAAATCACATTTATTGGCCCATTTTCTAAATACCATCCCGAATGGATTCTATTTAAGCTGCTAATTTGCTGGGCATAGTGTCATCAGGAAGGGGTTTGTCCGCATAGTTTAAATCGACAACATTTGCACTGCAAATTTGAGACAAGCCTGCTTAAATTAAACCGATTCACGTTCTCAAGGCGCCTTAGGTCAAACTAGACTATGCGGTCATTGCGTACGGACATGTGCAATGACAACATATTGACGCATAAAGAATGAAATTTCTTTGGATGATGTACATGGCTCGCTGGTCACAAGACTAATGAGGGTTGAACCGTCAACGTCTGAAACGCATTTAACGCGAATGAAGAGAAACCCGATTATTTTCTTTGCCTTACAGAGCGTCTGGTTTTATGTGTCGTAGTAGGTGTCTGCACAATGTTGAAAGGACGGTAGAGCAAGAGCTTGCAATATATGAGTGCAACGAAGGACAGCGTTGACAAACAGAGGGAATAAATAGAACTGCGTTAATGTTAGCCATGCATGGTATTCCACAGAGCCCTGCCATTAAATGTTAATCAATACAAACCAAATGACATTATATCTCCAAATGACAACATATATTTATTCTTGATAGATGCGGCTCACAGCTGTGCCATGTAGTGTGCTGGTTCATTGACACCGTATGTCCAGGGCGTCTGACTTGTTACATGCTAACAGTCATATTATCCACTGTGTCGCTTTACATTAACCCTCAAATACTAGAGCGTCCAGTCTGATCAATGTGTATTTAATCACTATTTATAAAATCATTGAAAAGGGTTATCATAATTTTTATGTCACATCCCACGTTGCATACCCATTTCTTCGTCTTCAAAATCATAGCCGGATCATCATCCCGAAAGTCTTCGGTGTTGGCACTGCACCCAAACACTCCCTCGTTTGTGTTATTTGTAGATTGTTAAACACGAGTGCAGTCCTTATGTGAACTTTGTTTTTTAAGGCTTTTGTCGGAAAGGAATGTCGATCGTCTTTTTGAAACAGTGAACACGTCTTCTATGACACATGAGCCCGGAGGACTCGGCCCATTAAACATTGGAAATCATCAGTATTCTCCTCACTCGCTTGATATAAGCCTTCGAGTTAATAGTCTAACCCTGTGAGGCATCTCATTTGTCCCATGACCAGTGAGCCGCGCGAATTGCCCTCTGAGATTTCATTATCCATGCTACACGAGTTTGATCCATGTACATACCTCCTTCGAAAGACCGCAAGTTGCAGTATGCATAATGACACGTTAATAACATAAACGGGGTTAATTTCGACAAGATTTCCAATTAATGTTCTGTGACATTCGAAATTCTGCCCCCCGTGCTCAACTGATCTATAAGAAAGAACGTTTCATATTCCCTGGTGTCGTTTGTGAAGAAGCGAAGTTCCATAAATAATGTTTACCAAATATAGACAGATTCCGAATGTGGGCGAAATATACAAGTTATACCATTGCCTTGAAAATAAAAATTTAAGGCATTGATCACAGATTTAGTCATGATGGGTAAGGATAAGCCCAATAAAATGGCACTTATATTTTATTTAAGTGGCATTCTGTTATTTAACTGCAAACGTTTTCCATCTACGGGTGCTAATGTGAGGTCATGATGAATTATGTTTTTAGAAGATGAAGCCGAATATGGTTGCACTTACATTTTTTAAGACCCATTTTGTTGCAGATATTCAAATGATTCAGCTGTTTATCAATCAACTTTGTTTTTAATCCGCATTTAATTGTCACGTTTAGATGAACGATATATTAATTGCCGTTTATCGCCTATCGTCATTTACTGGATGCTTACCCCTATCATGGCAATATTTGTAATATCCTGCTCAGCATCACAGCGGCATCCACCAAATGTCACTCATCGTGATTTATTCTAACCTATTCACCAACGCATGGTTCCATGCTATTTTCAATCTATTCAATTTACGAATCAAATGATGGTTTAGTTCACCAATAGATGAAAATAGTACTGGCGCATTCCGTTAAGTTAATTCAATATTGCAGTATGCTTACTGCCGTTTTGTATCAGGTTATTTAACTCTTACGCAAGCAGTAGGCCGGTTATGACGAGAACATCAAATTTGATAACGGTCATTTGGATTAGCAGAAAGTCTCGCCGGCAGGTCGTCTTTAGTTCAGCAGAAAATAAAATGTGCGTCGCTCCATGGATCACACCTGCACATGTACAGCAGCTAGTCAATTACAGCTGAAGACATAATTACTACGTGTATCTACAGGGCACTTATAACGAATTGGTGTATACATATATTGTCAATTCATCAAGACTCTTCTCGACACCTGCCGTACAGAGGCTAAGATTAGCCTTGAATCTGACGCCAAGCTCAAGGAGATCGTCAGTACTTTCCTCCAGGGCTTCATGTAAACAGCCATGTAAAAAAACCAGCCACCATCTCTAATTTATTGTCATCATGTTCAAACTTAGTATGGCAGTCGGTGTAGACTTGTTTCTTATGAGGAAGATTGTTTGGGTAATTTCTTGTTGGATGGACGATATACAGCAGTCCTGTTTCGCCCGGTATCTTAAGATTGGAGCAGCATCGAATGAGAGTTATGAAAAAAAAAATTTTTTTTGTCTTTCTGGGGATGCCAATTTATGTTTCTGTAGTTATAATAAGTGATCGTGATTATAATGGTGTCCCATCATCTTCTGTTGCATTGTTGGCATGACCACCCATGTGAGCTAAAGTCCACGAGTTGGTTTACTGGTCCTGATAGCCAATTCTTCATACCACTACAAATGTATATGTCTTTTGTTCCGACCTTATCTTTCCAGAAATGGGTATCAGTAAACATCCTCGTCGTAATGAGGTAATCAGAAACTGTACGTCATTCATTACAACATGGTCTTGACTTAATTTAACCTCCATCATTTCCTTAGTAGTTTTCTGTGCTGTACCAGGATCTTCCCGAGGGTCTTGTATAATGCAGACAGATTCCAGGCGCTTAATTCCTCCCGCCATTTATGACCCTACACTTAATTGCAGCGCAACCAATTTATCATGTTAGCCGAGGCCAACCTGCATAATCTCGTTAGTCGTCTCATATCACTTATCCATGCCAGGATCTTCTCGACCTTGCCAATGCCCATCCTACACGTTTACCGCGTTTCTCACCATAACAACTAGCGGATAGCTTAAGACTTCGCAAATCGAAACTTCACAAATTGGTCTACCAAGTGCCGTCCTTTCTAATACCATTTTGTGGCATTATTTGTGTGTAGTTTATCAGTCATTAATGCTAATCTTCCGCAACTGCGTATTCATTCACTACACCACTGTAAAACGGCAATACACGCGCGCTTGTGGTGATTTGTCGCCTCACATAAAAACTGTTGATGACTATTAAAATGATTTTTTGGGGGTTTTAGAGAGCAATATATAACATAATATAGCGAGTTCACGCGTTCGCTCTAGGAAGGTTTTTAGGTTAAAAAACGGATACCAACTTTAATGAGATAAAAAAAAACTCGATATTATACAAGTAATACGCTGTTACATTTGAATCAACCTTGGCTATTCTACAAATGAATGTGTTTCATCGAAGCGTACTTCAGTGTAAAATAGCTAATGCAGTTATAAGAAGCAAAAACATATATGCCAATAAAATCAAGTTTGTTGACGACTGACCGAATGAACCTAGATTCGTTCAATATCGATATCAAATTCTCTTTCTGTTGATTGGTTGAATTGATTTCACAAGTCTATGAGGTTAGTTATACAGTAACAAAGGTTCGACGAGTCGTTTGATTTCTCTGGGAAATGTCAGGAAAGCTACTGGAATAGTATTCTGACAGATCGGTTGTTTCAATAGCTTTCAATTGGAGATGTTATTTGGGTTTATTTGAGTTTGTGCTATTCCTAATTCTACAATGGAGCATTTTAACAGTAAAAAGCTGTAACTACGAGCCAGTCCTATCATCTTTCTTACTGCGTTTCTGTGCATTGTGACAGCGGTTGTATGTAATTCAAACCACCTGCGCTCTATATTACAGTGTCGCCAATCAACAGTAATTGTATTCTGTGGTTAGTAATGCCAGTATTTCAATGATATGATAATCTACCAGCAAACCACACAGACCGCTGTGTCATACCTGGCCGCTTTATTGATGCTTTGTTCTGACAGGCTCTTGTTTTGTGATATAGCATCATACAAACCTCCCTACAGTGGCCCAATACATTGGTTAATTAGGATGAACTGACAAAAGGAACATTTTTAAGCCTCATACGACACCAATAGTCAAGTTGCAAATCAAGGATCGAAGCGCGCAGGCATCGTTTACAAAAATGTAGAATCCATCTACCATGATGGCGGAATCATTTGCAATATTGCCATATAGCATTAATGTAAAATTCTACATTGTAGCAACTGGTATTTCTGTGTGCTTTTAAATCCAATGCTCGAGCTGCCATTGTAGTATTTGGATGCTAAATGTTTACATGATCAGCCTCGTTTTGATCCATCGTATGAAGCTCTCCAATGAGAAGATACATTCAACGACATTTTCCGCAACTGTCACTGATGATAAGAACGCCATTCTTTATCGATTTGTAGGGTTTTCAACACGGTATGGGACTTCTCTGTCATATCTGCTCTCTACTAATCTAATCGTTAAATCTAGCCCATTTGTTTTTAATAAGAGTCGAATTTCGCATAACTTTGTTTCCTTTGGTGCTTAGCGGTCTGAGACGGCATCAACGTCTTCTATATTGGCAATTACACCAATTCGTATTCTCACAGCGTCTTGATGCCTACTAGATGTTGCAATTGCTAATGGGAATTCACAGCAACACCATCGTGAGGCATGGAGAATGAAATCTCAACGGATGATTTACATGGCTCGCTGGTCACGAGACAAATGAGATGTCTCTCAGGGTTAGACTGTTTACATTGGTAACGTATATCAGGCGAGTGGGGAGAATACTGAGGATTTGTTGTGACTACCCGACATCGACCTCTGGTCTCCTGTGTCGAAGTAAATGACGGTACTGGTTACAAACTACCAAGGGCCAGCAACCTTTGAGTATGAAGATGAGCTCCGGTTATGAGCAGATCGTATCCCATAGAACTTAACTATTAATAGTGATACCTTGCAACCTATCGTTCACTTCCTGACACAAATCTGAAATACCATCGTTTACGTTTGCATGCGCGTTAGCAAGATTCATACTTGCAACACCTGGGTGTTATAATGACCAATCGCGCGTGCATAAAAACCTTAAAGTTTCTCCAATTTTGTATATTGACACAATGTTACAATTATGAATGTCAACATTTTATTTGCGGGCAGGAACCGGTTTTGACCCATTATTATATTAATTTAGCATTGGTAAATGTGGTATGTATGCTTTTGTCAACGATAATTGGCGCTTGGTTGAAAATGTCGTCAATCAATAAAAGCCAAGACGAGGGAATTTGTGCTATTATGGGTATACAATAAATGCCTCTTAATCACCTCAACCAAGACCACATTATGGCTTAATGCAATCGATCTTTAGTTGATATCAATGTCGATATATCCTCTGAGCGTATTGGCAACAACAAATACAATCTCCAGTGTAATATTTCAATCATAGTTTACTCAAAGGTTGTATGGAGAATACGTGTGCACAGAACCCGTTCAGTAAAATATCTAGCAAGAATGTTTGTAATATTCTGTGCTAACATCTTCAGTGACATTCGAATAAACAACAGCGGGTAATACCACGAATATAATGTAGATAATACCATTGTGTTGGATACATTGCATTATTGGCAATTAGGACAATCAACGGGTGTGACAGCCCTGGCCATGCTTAAAAGCGATCAACATTTTAAACGGCAAAGGTCAATTGTTATATGAAAACCACCATACAAATTGAACAATGCGTGATTGTCTGTAAACGGTCCATAAACACCCATCGTCATTTCACAGGTTTTTTTAATACTACTTGACTGTATAATCAGACACACGCCTGATGTTGTTAAACTGTGTGTTTATGCAGGAACATTTTATATTCACAGGCGTGCCTTGCTATTTCACCATGTGTGTTGTTCCTATAGATGTTTGGAAGACTTATTATGTAAAATTTACAGTAACACATGCATATTTTTATAACGCTATCACCCATGTGGAAGACACAGACAAAACATGTACAACATTGACATTGAACAGACATTACCATGATAATGCTTTCTTGTTTCAATTCCATCGTTCTAGCAGATGGCTTTGGGACATTTCTATGCTGTGCAGTGTTATGGATGACGTGAATGTAAGAATGCGTAGACGAAATCGCCATGCCGATAAAGATTGGGATCATTTTATGCATGGAAATCATATAATTCATTAATCGGTTTTTTCAGTTTGACTCATTATCACATCACGCATAACTCTATAAATCTATATAATCTATTCACACGCTATGTATTTCTGCTACTTACCACAAACGATGTCGCGTCGGAGCATTCGTTTTCCACTCGTGATTTACTTCAACAGCACGAGATGCATGACGACACGTGCCGCCACTTAAGAGTTGATACGCGTATTCTCATCGTGGTCATCGTACGGCACCCATCGCGTGATGTGATATTCCCTGAAACGTAGCCATGATACAGTGGTTCTTATTCACTTGGTTAACTCTATTCAATTTGTGATTCGAATAAAAGCAGTGTTCGCCAATAGATTACTACTGCCATGGTTTCATAGCGTGATAACGAGACAGTGATATTGACACCTAATACGATTGTCATCTGGTTGCCAGCATTGCCTTCTAATTCTTACGTCCCTCTTGCTTCGGACCCTTCAACCTCTGTTTGGCAATTATTCAATTAAGGGCTTCATTTAACTTAAAATAACAGGCGATGCAGCAAAAGCCCTTCAATGATAATGAAATTCAACGTGTTCCGAACTCATAATGTTTTGTATCGCTAAAAGTAGCATTGTTAGCTGGACTATTCGTGGGACCTGCCAACCCGAGCAAAATAGCCCTGCAACAATAAAACAATTGAATTCATCCTACTTCATGATGCTGGTTACATATAGCGGCACACGTCATCTTCACAATGAGATTGAGTGTGAAACTGTTACTCCATGTGTATGAACTGCTGTTTACGAAGCTGCCTCTCCGTGCAACTTGATTAAAGAACAGCGAATTGATGATGTTACCCTGGGATTCAACGTTTACGATGACCAATGAATATCGGATTCATCGCAGCCTGCAAGGACACCGCATATCAGTGCAACATAGCTCATGCCTCATAGTCGTGTGTAGTTATGAGATGCAACGGCATATTTTCCACTCAAAATGCTGACTGACTGAATGAGCATAGATTCGTCAAACAGAAGAACCTTGGACGTTGATATAAATGTTTTTGTTTTACATTGATTGCTCAAACCTGTAACGTAATACAATAAATAAAATTCGATGATTCTATGTAGGTCGTTTGTTTTCTTTGGAAAATACCAAGATAATTACTAGTAAAACATCCTGCCCGATTTCACATCTAAAGCTTCAATTGAATGTTCTCTGTGACATAAGGAGGAGTTTATAATGAAGAAGTGCAATGTTCAATTCAACAATGATAAGATTGTCTTGGAAACAAGGATAAGCTGAAGGGTATCAGGTCAACTCGACACCTTGCCAACTCGACCCCAGTATATTCCCAACTCGACACCTAACCTGCTACCAACTCGACACCTCGCCAACTCGACACCTGTTTCCGTTTTTATTGTAATGTGAATAGACTAACTGTGTTTGCTTTTAATTTACAATTCAATATCTGTCAAGTGTTTTGTGTTTTAATAAAAAGTATCTATCTATCTGCATACTTAAAATCAAATAATTACGTGTGTTAGCGATGCATTGATGGTTGAAATTTTACTGTGATAACTAATAGCAGTTAACCGCACACATTTTGGGGCAAAAACTTTTATTTCACAAATACATAAGTTAGAATATGAAAGTAAGCTGCTAAGATACAACGACTTTTATTACAATAAAACAAGTAGGAACACATACAGCATGGGATACAGCGCCACAACTGAAACCATAACCAAACAAATGTACTCTTTAATTCTGCACAGGACCCGTCAAATGTGCGCAAGCTCGCAGTAGCTTCCGTGCACTCCTTTCCCCAACAATAAATTCCTCCCAATATTTGAACAACTTTGCTCGAAGGTTAACATATTTTCTTCGCTGATAACGACGCAGCTTATTCAATGACGCGCAAATCAAAGTGTTTGTGTCCTGTACGTCGTGACAAATGAGTTGTGAAAACGCGAGTACACGATCAAGGGGTACATGACGTGACACATGGTGAGTTGTGAAAACGCGAGTACACGATCAAGGGGATACTGTGACGTGACACATGGTGAGTTGTGAAGATCTACATTTAAATTATTTATTTTCATGATCACATTAAAATGTAGATGTCCTTTCTCGTTCCTGATATTTGTTAGATAAGACAGTCTTGTTATAAGATATGGTCTTATGTATACTTGGCGTCGGCACTAAAATATTTTCTTCAACCTCCCTTTAGATGACTGTAGTGATATACATTTATTCAGATCGTATGATAGTACTATGGTATTTAAGTATATACGGCAATGTAACAAACAATATTTTGCATGAGTTTGGTACGACAATGTTAGGCGGCATAGGTTTCATTACTAGTACATCTGGTACAATAGTTATGAATCGCACTTCGATGCGTCAACATTCATCTAAAGACATAAGCTTACTTACCATTATGATCCTTTTACATGAATATACATAATTGATATTTGTTAATATCAAAGATAAACGAGCGTATAAAACAAATTCAATAGAGTTTCTTTATTTCAAATGTTTGAGACAAGAGAGACAAGATTTCTGTAATTACGCGTCATTCAGCACAATCGACAGTACATAAAAAAAACCATGAAAATATGCTATATTTTTGGCCCGTGAACACGAGGTCATAATCATCACACACCAGCACATGCAGACATTACGTTGCTTAACATATAACCTCAAACATATACCCTAAAACATTTAATTAGAACATTCATCAGAACACCTTATTTAGATGGTCGATCAAAGGGTGTCGAGTTCGCTTGCGGTCGAGTTGGCTGGGTGTCGAGTTGGTAGTGGCAGGGGTCGAGTTGGTAAGGGGTCGAGTTGGCAAGGTGTCGAGTTGACCAGCATTCAGCTGAAGTAACCATGTGGCTGTCCCATCATACTTTTACAAAGTTCTTTTACCTTGTGACGTGGGCTATATGATGTCTGCGTTACCTCCGCTCTATGACATTGCGGTCCTTATCAAAGGTAATTGTAAACTGCTTTATTATCCACCAATAACATGGCATAACGCCATATACTGCCAACTGCTTGATGATCAGTAAGACATTCATCATACAGCAATCCCGAGCGTCCATGTAAAGATCTCCCGGACTTGTATTGCATCAATACGGTAGCTTTTGTAAGCTGTCTAACTGTATGTTATTTAAATCTAATTCTCAAGTAAAGATTATCGTGTTCCAATGCACATTGCTTGCTTACAGGCTTATTCTAATATGGACATTTGTTCAGGTACACCAAGGACACATATTTGATATCACGTGCGGCTTATGCCACTAGCAATGAAATATGAATCGTTATTCATATATTTAAATAATCATTAGATTTTCTTAATTGTCTATAGCATATAATTAAAACCGTCCACAAATCGCCTACGAAGACTTACGTAGTGTGCCGCTCGCCTCAAAATTGCATCAGCAAGTACTTCATAAGTCTTACTTGTATTGGGAGATGCTCTATTGTTAGACAAATAACGTGATGCGCATCGGCTTAATCTACGTTACTGGGCATTATTTAGTCCAATTATTTACCAATCCTCTTCCAATATTGATGATATTCTGGTGGTTCCTATGATTGTGTCACGCGTCCTGGCAATGCAACCATTCTTCAATGTCCAGTCTAATTAGGTTCTTGCTTATTCTGTAAAGTAAACAAGACGCGTTGCAACAATCTCTCGGAAATGAAGCTGCCGAATCAAGTCACGCCCATTTTGACAAAGTGGTATTCCCTATAACTTTGTGATTACCACCCCTTACAGCTTTTGCAGTACGTGCTAATTGGTTGCCCTGGGAAGTGTTCTTATAACTAAATAAGAGCAATACCTGAACACTTCTGCAACCATAATACCTAGTTTATTCATATTGGTTCACCATCATAAACCTTAATGCGGTAATGCGGTCATATTTAACGGGAATATTATCTCTGAGGCATGGATTATTCCATCTTTAGGGCTGGTTGGCATAGCTCAGTTGGAACTAACTGTAGCAATGCTGCTTTAGCCAGTGTATAATGTTGATGAGGTGTGCACGGGCATGACGTCGGATATTCTTACCATCTAATGATGTGTTAATGTATTTGGCAAAGGTGCTTTGTATACGGACGTATGGGTGGTATATTTCTAAACCAGATTAAATTGAAGCTTTACTTATCGAAACATGTAGGCAAATATACACAGCAAACACCTTTTTGGCATGTAATCCTGTTTTCTACGCAATGCATGTTTGTTACTTTTATTTAGCAAATATGGATCTTTCAGCTCTTTTCTAAAATCTTACCATCACACACTGCTATGTACAAACCACAATTGTCTACCTATGTACCGTCCACTGCTCATCTCATGATATTCGATTTTACTCATCTTCCATGAAGAGTGACTCGTTATTAATTATTGTATCTCTGATCTATGTTCAGTATGGCCGAATTGCTCGACATTATTTGTCTATAGTTTGTCAGTCATTACTGCAGTATCAGCTTCGAGATGCCTTTTGTAGCCATTACGATGTCTGAATTGACGTCATTTACCGGATGTGTCAATTTGCCATTGCTATCAGTGCAGGATTTTGCCTTGAAAAGAAAATACTGTTCAATATGAAAAAGACACACTCTTGTCAATGCAACCCATAAAATCTTCCATTCGTTTGTACCTCATTCATGTTTTTATTACATCGCATTCACGACCAGATGGTGGATGCCGTCAGTTACAATCGTGATTTCGATGGGGTTACTGACACACAATTGAGCGCTCGAGCGTCGTGCTGCGTGACCAGATATAGCTCTTATTTCACTCTTTTCATCATGCAAATACAGACACCCCTCCTGCTTATAGCATTCATGCTGACAACTACATAACGCACAATTTGAACACTTTAAACGCCTACAACACGTTCTTCTGACTGTCGGAAAGGATCTTTTGCGGGCACCAATTATCAAATGTTCAAATGAACTGAAATTGTTATCCCTTTGTGTGACTTTTAGTCGGTTACCATGACTAGCCATAGCTTCATTCAAAGAGCAGTATTAGATAACGATTCATTTGATGTGCTGTTTGAATAGATATCTGGTTTACAAGGGAATACAACTGTGGGTGCTTGTATTTCATAAATTGGACGAATCTAAAAATTATGTTTGGAGATGGCTAGCAATTATTGTAAATATTTTCGAGAATGTCGACACATGAGCAGAAATGTTGATTTGGGCTGTGACGAATGTCTTAAATAAATGACGAGGAATGTTGGCTTGTGGGAATTTGGGTAATTCTGCACACAATGCAGCCTCTATATCAGCTCCACTCAGCCCTCGTTGTCTCTTTATATGGCTTAATGCAATCAATCCGTAGATCAACATGAATGCAGGCGTATCCACAGAGAGCATTGGTATGAGTAATTGGTTTTTATTTCGCATTCATCCCAATCGTAATAAATATATCATAATTCAATTAAAGGTGTTTTGGAAGATACGTTTGTGGAGAACCTGATCTGTAAAACGTCCTGAATGGAATGTTCCTAATATTCTGTGCTAATATGTGCAGTAACATTCTAATAAACACCAGTGTGTAATATGACGCATAAAATGCGGAAAACACCACTGTTGGTGACGCTGATTTAATGTATTGGCTGAAACGACAGCATCGGCTTAGCAGCAATCAGCATTGCTATATAGAAAAGCTAACGGTTTCCACTATCGAAATTATACAATCCGAGAATGTCTACCTAAGATATTTGGAAGGCTCGTTTCTAGTATCATTATCAAATGCATCCTATAATATGCACTCTCACCCAGGTGGAAGACCCGGAAAGCCCCAGAGAAACATTGACATTAAACAGACATTACCTTAATATATATTTCAATATACTGTCCATTTGGAAATTCTCTTGCACAAACATTTAGAGTGCTTTGAATGTGTATTATCGTCGAACACGTGTGGTACCAAACTCGTAACAGCATGGCATTAGCCCAGTTATCAATGAGCCATTCGGTTGTGCAATCATCAAGATTGGTATTACGCTTTAACCAACTTTATGGTATAAAAGGTTGAAACAAAAACGGTGTCTCTCATTTGCAAGTGAAAATGATATTAATGCGTTACCGTTTCTGTATTATTCAATGATAACAGGCGACATAAACACATGTAGCATAGCGGCTGTGTAAATAATATCTTTTATAAATGAAATAAACCTTCACGCAATCAAATATCTCGCATTCCGCCCAGAAACTCATCACTGACAGATCTCCCCGTTTTTAGTGAACTCCATCGATTGGTAAGTATATAACGATGAGAATGACCGAATGTAAACGATTCATGTGAATGCCCTGTGAGGACAGCACCAGGGTTAGCCATGAAATTGAATTGAAGGTTTCTCAATTGGCTTATTGCTTTCCGGCTTTTACTGCTGTACGTGTGTCTACGCTATAGTATGTATAGCCAGTATGGTTACGTCATGATTACAATGTGGCGGATTGGTGCAATTATTAGTCTCTGTACATCATCTGTTGATGATATCAGGCATGACAAGGCACCTGCAGCATGACTGTATCTCATTGATATTGATAACTCCATTGTGATAATGCTATACGATGGCTTTACATTTTCGAGATGATTTGCAAGTGATCGTAAACCATGCAGCAAAAACCATTGCAACCTATTTCCTGGACGCAATGGTCATATACCAACTCGCCGTGACAAACTGGCCTGATTGATTATGTAGCAGATATACTCATCGAACGAATGCCCCAGAATTGCAGGTTATATTGGCAAAAATTCAATGAAAACCATGTTTCTAATGAATAACAGATCCTCATGAATAGAAACTCGGTTGGGGTTAGAGAATACTGAATTCAAGTGTGCATAAGCCTAACCACTATTGTCAAATAAGCACAGGGGCTGTCATAAAAGTGATACATTATAGAAAGAACTTATGTTCATATACACCAGGCTGAGAGCATAACGCAATAAATGACAAGACCGGCATCGCTATTTGAGGGATATGCAGTACATCGTTAGTAACATATCTTTGTCTTTTTTGTGGGTTATGAGGATGCTCTCAGTAGCGCTAGCAATTGCTCACTTCGTGATTGACTTTGTGATTAGCACTTGCTTTGCGATACAATTCCCAATAGCTCGGAGAGTAGAATTATGACCATATTGTCGTGTACATAGATTGTCCTAAAGAGGGAGACTAATAGGAGCAGCTCCCATTTGCAATAGTTCATCTACTGTTAGTACTATTACTTGGACTGTTTCGACTGTAGATGCAATGCTTAACCCTTTTCGACGGGTCTCATTGCCAAATCACATAGACAACAATTTATCATATGCTCCTGAACTCTCCAGAAATGGAGAGAATAACGACGGCCCTAGGTTTACCTGCAAGATTAAGCTCGCTTGTTTGGATGGCTTTGTTTTACTCAACTCAGCCAACGATTGCATGTTTTTCTTTTACAGAGTCAGCTTTCATAAAACGCCACGCATTCCTCGTTACATTTTCAAAAAAGTCACCCAAACATAACGTAAATTGAAATATAAAGTAGATTTTTCGCCATCCGCCACCATTTTCCAAATGTTTGGCCCGACATCTCGTGTCGTCACTTGATGAAGTCGTCACTGACAGGTCTGCAGTTTTGATTGTAATTAATGGCGAATGTCGAAGTTTCGGAAGCGATGTAGTTGAGTTGGACGATTTTGTGAGGGATTTTAGGGTGGAAGAGTCTTAAATGCTGGAGCATTCCAATCCGAAGAATGTAGTTGGTATTGTGCAGTACAGATCAGAACCATATCTGTCCGAAAACAGCGCAAACGAATCTGACAGTGACATGACTGATTCTTGTGTTCCAAAGCAATAATCGGAACATATTGACCGTCCTCCAAACATTTATTGGTGAGTCCCAATGCAATTGTAATCACTGCACGTAACTATTTCATATTTTGATTTTGGGCAATTCTCATCGATCTTACTAAATCATGCATCTTTCACCAAGCACGTTTAATCATAAGCAAAGAAACTTCCCCTCCGGCTGTGTCTGTGCTGTTTACTAGTTTCGATCTCTCAAATCCGCGCAGTAGAAGGTCATCAAAACACCAGGGGTGAGTGCATCGCCTAGGTTAATCCAACTAACATATACACTCCGATAGATATTTGTGTTAAACTTAGTCTAGCATGTATTTCATAGGTTTTGAACAGACCAACCGTCAGGCGCATATGCTGTGTAGAGCGAAAGATAGTGATGGTAAAAATAGAAAATTTACCAGAAATTAAATGTGTGACACAGCATCCAAATGTTAATGGTGTATGCTTTGATAAAGATGTGCTGTTCACTGCTTGGTATAACTACAAGCAGCATCATGGCCCATACAAGAGAAACAAGTAAGTTACTTACAGACTACAAACACTGAGTTGTAAAATTATTATTGAACTCAAATGAATGACATTTTCAATTCAGATTGAATTATCAATACATAGAACACATGGAAAAGTGTTTATATGAGTATAGCATTATGTATACACAGTTACAGCTTTAAACATTACACTGGAAACAGGCAGTTCATCCAATGATTCTACTATTATCTTGGAAAGAGATTTCTACCTCATGTGACCTCCGGAACACATTAATGTGGGATATGCGGATGAAACTAACATTTAGAGAAGTGTGAGCTTGAGCTTGGCCCTTTTCTGAGATATCAAAGGTGGAGTTCAGATTGGGTGGGATTTCTAGTACTTCTATATACTCATCATTTATATCACTGGCCTTGCATATGGCGAGTGTTGTTGCTAAATATGTGTAAGTTGTTGATTTGAAAGTACACATTATAATCTTCATATAAAAGAGAAATTTAGAAACAATAATTCAGCACTTTCCTCACTGTGTGACCTCCTCTCTTGTGTTTGGGGTAGTGGAGGATGTACATGTTCTCTCCCTGCGCTGTTATTCTTTGTTTTTGGCCATCATTTTCTATGAAATGCATAGTTACAATGATGGATCTAAAATCAGGTATGAACCTAGTTATCAGTTTGAAACAGAATAAGTATGTGCTCTTCATGTTTGATTCATCAGATGTTTGGTGATAAGTGGGATCCGGCAGTAACTTAACTTCAATCATGACTAGAATGAATGGCATGAGGAAAGATACTTCATGAAATTAAACAGCTGGTTTATTCCACTTTGTTTGTGTAAATCAATTCCTTACCAGGTAAAACTTGTCCCATTAAAAAATCCTACATTTGAAAGAAGGTTAAGATTTCACAAGTTGCCAACTAAGCTTAGCAGACTGGGATTTATGAAAGATTTTTCGGCAAATCAGACCAGGATAACTGATAGCATAGGTTTAATGAGCAAACTGGATCAGAGAACCTGGCTTGATCCACATTTTTCTACTCTCTCGACCAGTCGAAGGCCCATGAACACTGAACTGGAACAGACCACCGAACCCAGAATGACAATTTTGAATGTGGTCGAGGATTGAGAGCCACTTGTCCAACACCAGCTCTCCATTTATAAGGGGGACTTGACACTACACTTTGATACAGATGGTTTAGAATGATTCAGTATCCAGAAGATCTTATAAAAAATTATAGGCAAAATATCAAGCATCAAAACGGAGGATATTGAAGGATGACCAGAGCAGGACCAAAGTCATTCTTTTTTTCCTGAAGTTTCCAGAATCTAAAAAACCAGCACAAAGTTGTTGTTTACAGACAAAAAAACTATGTCATAATCCAAACAGCTTTACTCGCTGATGGAATTTGGATACCATCTTACATTTTTTCATGAGCAGTGATTAGAGGATTAGCTGAGTTGAATATATTCTGTCGATGCTTTCAAAAGGAATAAATTCCTAAACGTTTATGTAAACACCACTTAATTTCACTGCTAGGGTGGTAGCGGGGTGTTACTTTGATACATTACAATACTACGTCAGCTCACCTTTTGGTGCTCACTTTTCCTCCACTGCTTAGACCTCCAGTTGTTGTCGAGTTTATGTTACCTCTCGTGGATATGGTAGGAACAGCAGTTGGGAGAATATTCCGGGAACATTTGTACCCATATCCGAGTGCATCTCTCGCTGTGAGTGCCTGGTCCAAAACGCTCGCTAAACGCTGGACAAAACGAGTAGGTCGGCGTACTCAGCCAATCTGCCCTTGTACGCCACACCTGAGATGCCCATTTGCTTCGCAATTTCTCCTCCTGAGGTAAACTGAATTATCGAACGCTTCATGAAGAAATGTTCGAACAATTCACGGCCACTCAGTGCTTCCACACGACAGATTTAGACTAAACAAGTTGCAAATTCAAGGTTGACAACGTGGTTTTTATGGAAGTTGATTTGGGCGGCTGATCACCCATATGCGCACGAAATAACGTTTTGCTCCAGAGAACGTTAAATATCTCTTTTATTATTTTTCGGAGGCCAAAATTTCAACACCATTCGATTCGCATCAATTTGTTTTTGGACCGATTCATCGAATGTTGATCATCCCTCCAAATGGACCAGGACGCTTTTGCCACGAAGGAGAGGGAAGACATCTCGACCCGGTATTATCATGTAGCAGCATTATGACTTTGAGACAGTGTCACAAGACCACATGAGTTTCCTTTTTTAAAATCACACAATGCATTTTCATAGTACAACAATTGACTTGTAGGTCCATTGTTATTCATACATCCACATCTTGTCAACATAATGACCTCCTTCAGCCCCTAAGGCAGTCGTGACAAGGTAAACTTTCTATTTCGTGATAGGGAATGATAGGATACATGTTTTTACAGACAGAATATCAATGATTTCATGATTTAGTTTAATCCAGTTGATTCCTATTGATGCAGTCACCTTTCAGATCAATTCAAACTTTACTTTAAATTATTATGAGCGATATATGTGTTCTCAGAATAGGTGCTATCATTATGAATAGGTATGGTAGCCTCATTTCCTGCGCTCTGAGCATAAAATTGTAATTGCTTGGGTGCTCTCTCAAGTAATCACAAGCCATATGGGAGGCAGTATGTACCCCGGGTAAACAACACTATCTGCCTGGGACGATTTATATTCATTCCTGCAAATTATACATTCATCGTTAGCAGAGGACTCGGATTCGCAATGCACTCATCAGTGTAGTTTTGTAAGCAGATACGCATTGGGTCCTTCTTGCTTGAAACGTTGGTTTACACGATCTAAACATTGAGCCTCATCCGATAGTCAGCCTTTTTATAAACTAATATGAGATTAATATCGATGGATTTGCATTGCTCCACAGTGGTAAACATATCAATTCCACAGAAATAACCAACGGTTTTAAAAAGGGGCTCCAGCTATCAACTTGGCAAAGCTCTTATACTTATACTGTAAAGGCCAAGATCCATTCAGGCTCTGTGAAAGATTTAGCTCTGCTTGGTTATCACATTCAGACAAATAAGAAACGGTGAGTTAGCCAACTGTTCAGATTAATCATAATTTAAACGTGATTTGTAGGCCAATGATATCTTTTATGTAACAGCCAATTATAATATCCTTTGGTTCATAGCTTGGCGCCTTGTCAGATCAAACTCTTTACAATTGCTTTGCATTGATGCTGGAGTGGGTCACGCGGCTCAATACTGTGCATGCGTTTGTAGTAGGGACGTCATCATCCATTTATTTATAATGGCAACGACATTGTTGTTCTTTCTGCAACAGCTGACCAGCACATTCTACACGTTATAGTTCTACACAACTGAGACGATATATAATCATTCTACAACAGAGAAAGATGTATTGATTCAGAAAACATATTCGGTTAAAATTGTATGCGCTTAATGATTTGGATTTGAATGAAATACCTGAACGACACTATACAGGCATTCATTATATACATGTCCCATACCACTAGGGAAACATCTATTTGCTGGTCAACAGCTATGATGTGTAACTTTATTTTATTGTTTACATATTTACCTTAAGGTATTCTGTGATGCTCGGAGAAAGTAATCTACGTCTGAGTTAATGTCGACCGCACAAAGATGCAGCATGACTAGAACGACCTCTACGACTCCTATTGGCCTGAAAGGTTGTGTCTATATCATCCCTCCAAATGGACCAGGACGCTTTTACCCGGTAGTATCATCAAAGAGTTTATAGCTACGCTAATCTTAGCGTAGTTATAAACTCTTTGGTATCATGCAGCACATAAACAACAAGGCTTGACAATGTGACGGCGATTTACAATTTTTCTTACTTGCAGAAATCGCTGTACTGAGCAAAGTTTTTTTGACCAGAACAATTCAATAAATCTTAATAAGTGTTAATAATTGGTCTTCGGTTAGTTTATGCCCTGACCCTAAGCCAAATGTTTGATTGCAGTTGACTCAACGGTTTGCGCTCTTTATGACTAGCTGTAGAAACGTGGTAGGATACGACCATATGACTAAATAGGGGAAAACGTTACGTAAAACGAGAGGAATAGAACATTATATTGAATTTCATACGGGGTTAAGGTATGGTGTAGTAGACAATTTGGCACCATCATAGCGCTCGAGCACGCGACCATCTCGCTGCTGGGCTGTGGTGACCTTGTGGCTCTGATATATTATTAATTAAGTTCAGGGTAGGTTACATTCTACGAGCAGCAACAAGTGAGCTGGATTGATGGCCCTGGCACCAGTATTCGACCGCTCGATTTGTGAGGCAAACCGGTTCAGTCTTGTTGATACTTTAGGTTTGTTATGTTACATCCGAACAGAAAAGTACACATTGATCACTGTTCTCGGACTGTCCCGGCTGTTACTGCATCCCTCTGTATATTTTACTATGTTTATAATACTCGGACTCTCCCTGCTATTACTGCATCCCACTGTATATTCTCCGATGTTCATTTTTCCCGGACTGTCCAGGTTATTACTGCACCTCACTATATATTCCCTTATGTTCATTTTTCTCGGACTCTCCCTTCTATTACTGCACCCCACTGTATATTCTCCTATGTTCATTTTTCTCGGACTGTCCAGGTTATTACTGCACCCCACTGTATATTCTCCGATGTTCCTTTCCCCGGACTGTCCTTCGTCTTAATCCCAATACTAAGAACGGAACTTCCCGATTACTGCACCCCACTGTATATTCTCCTATGTTCACACTGTACGATAATACGAGGTATCGTGCGAGGTGCGCTTTGAGACATCCTTCGTCTTAATCAAATACTATGAACGGAACTTGATATCCCTTTACTGAGTCGAGCAGCAGCGAGCTCTTACCATATTTAGGCAGCAACCAGGGCTGTGCGGATATCCGCCAATGACGCTATAAGAGCGCGTGTAACACCAAGCATGGGTCACATGTGTCCGATGTGTCCGTGTCAATATGACGGAAAGGCCTTCATTAGGGAAGAATTCATCTGTGGTAATTTGCAGACGCATTTTGGGGGCAAACTGGAGGAAGCTCATTCCGAGGTTCATAATCAGGGAGACAACAAATAAGAGAAATCAAGATGTCATACATCTGAAATCCTTTTGATTGATAACAAACACATGAAGTAATCATGTGTGTCCATCTCATGAAGGAATGATTATAATTATCTCGGAGAATGCACACATGGACTGAAAGATGTCAACACATACCTGTTATCTATACGCTCCATACGAGCAATGTGGCCTGACAAGGGAAAGCTAGCTTACATTTAGTACACATGAATTCAATTTCCTGGTGGCCTGACCCTTAATACAATACACATATAGAACCAGAAAGTGCCTTCAATCGCTTAAATAATAGTAGGAATGGCAAATCAACCCACACATAAATACACCTAGTATGCTAATGGCAAAGTAACAACCTATGTATCTGTATAAACGGCTCTAAGTCTAAAGTTCTGCGTTACTAAGAGCCCCGATGAAATCATATGTTAGTTGTGGTATATCGTCGTTATCCAGTTTGTCGTGTTAAGCATTGCGCGATTGTGGCGCTATTCTACGTCAGCATCGCGGCATACCATCACATATCTACAGCACTGTGCAGGGTCGATTCAAGGGACATCACTTCTACATCCTATAAACAGTATACAGTAAAATGCCTAGCGCACGATATATGCCCACTTCTGCTAATGCAAGAGTTTCATCAGCAGTTCCTCCTTGATTATAAAATTAAGCGTAATTGAATTTAACGCTGAAGAATAACGTTAATAAGAAAAGCGTTTGGTAGGAAACAAACAACATTGACTTTCAATAATTAGATTCAACATCTACTCTAGTAATCGTAGTGGTCTCTTCTCGGACAGGCTTAGACAAAAGCTGCAAGTTGCTTACGCAGAGGCTGCTGTAAAACGTTACGATTTGGCACCAATCATTGTGTCATGGTTTAGGGTAGTCCACGTTGTACGCTATATATAACAGGATGATCCCAATACAAATATGTAAGCGTACTGAGAGTTTACTATCCCATTAGATAGATCACTTAGCATTCCTATATGGGCCGCGATTCATCAGATCGTATGTGTTTAGCATGACACTTGGCGTGTAGAGCCATTAGGATATATTGTACCTAGTGCAATGTATCTTGTGTAGAACCCAACGCGGCCCTTCGACGCAAATTTGACATTCAAATGCAGGTAACCAACAAAAACGTAGTTGCAATCAACTCTTTTTTTTGTTTTTTGAGAACAACAGATCATCGTTAATAAATTGAAAGTGGCTCCTTGAAAACATCATCCTAACTACAAAAATTTGCTAAAGGGCAACGATCCGGTAACTACACGTGCGTATTACCATCTGTTTGTGATGTTATCGCTCGAACTGAATCCAGTAGCCACTACCACATGCCGTTATTTGGCGTTAAATTCCTGTCATGTCACTAACAAGCAATCGAATTAAATGAAAGCTTCATATACAGCATGGAACACAACTGCTACTCGATATCACGGTAAAACGTTTTCGCATGGGTTAGTGTCGCTACTATCTCGCGCATATATATATATATATATATATATATATATATATATATATATATATATATATATATATATATATATATATATATATATATATATATATATATATATATATATATATATATATATAGATATATATATCTCTCTAGCTATATCTCTCTATCTCTATCTCTCTCTATATCTATCTCTAAATATCTATGTCTCTATATCTATATCTATATCTATCTCTCTATCTCTCTATATATATCTATCTCTATCTCTATATATCTATATATCTATATATATCTGCTGTAACGGAGCCATGCACACAGCAGTAAGTGACAGAAGGCAAGAAGTCAGTACTTTTGAGGCGCTGTCTTGTCTTGAACTCGTGTGCAGCAATAACTGGCTGTGGTTATCTACTGAGCGGTGAAGCCGTCCACTTTTCCACATTGGCCGAGCAGCTTGTGTGTGTTATGTATACGTATTTCACGAATCTGAACATTCTTCACCAAACTGTTAATGGTGATAATCTGACTATCGCTGTCGCAATAGTTGATAAATTACTCATATCATGTTGCCCGAGGTATACAGACTGATAAGAGCATCTGGTATTCCAAATAGTCTAACACCCGACAGCGTTGTGGCAGATGCGAATCGCCAAATCATATAGGTTTAAACTTTCAGCTGATTATGGGTTGAGGGGTGGCAACATGCTAACAGCTGCTAGACTTACTTAATGAATTGCCACACTGCACGAATTAACTCCCTCGATCAAACAGGCGGTGTGATTCGGCTCTCCGGCTTAACAGTCACGAAAGTAGGCAAATATTCGTTAGGCATAGTTGGGTGTAGTCCTGGTAGCTACTACATCCCACGACTCGTCCTGTCAAGGTTGATACTATGCCCCACGACCTTATCCTGTCAAGGTTGATACTATGCCCTATGACAACCTCGGCCTGTCCAGATTGATACTATGCCCCACGACCTCGTCTTGTCCCCGTTGTTACTATGCCCCACGACCTCGGCCTGTCCAGGTTGTTTCTATGCCCCACGAACTCGGCCTGTCAAGGTTGATACTATGCCCCACGACCTCGTCCTGTCCCCGTTGTTACTATGCCCCACGACCTCGGCCTGTCCAGGTTGTTTCTATGCCCCACGAACTCGGCCTGTCAAGGTTGATACTATGCCCCACGACCTCGTCCTGTCCAGGTTGATGCTATGCCCCACGACCTCGTCCTGTCCCCGTTGTTACTATGCCCCACGACCTCGGCCTGTCAAGGTTGTTACTATGCCCCACGACCTCGGCCTGTCAAGGTTGTTACTATGCCCCACGACCTCGGCCTGTCCAGGTTGATACTATGCCCCACGACCTCGTCCTGTCCCCGTTGTTACTATGCCCCACGACCTCGGCCTGTCCAGGTTGTTTCTATGCCCCACGAACTCGGCCTGTCAAGGTTGATACTATGCCCCACGACCTCGTCCTGTCCAGGTTTATGCTATGCCCCACGACCTCGTCTTGTCCCCGTTGTTACTATGCCCCACGACCTCGGCCTGTCAAGGTTGTTACTATGCCCCACGACCTCGGCCTGTCAAGGTTGTTACAATGCCTCACGACCTCGGTCTGTCCAGGTTGATACTATGCCCCACGACCTCGTCCTGTCCCCGTTGTTACTATGCCCAACGACATCGTCCCTCTCCTGGTAGTTACTACACCCCACGACCTCGTCCTGTCCAAGTTGTTACTATACCCCATGGTATCTGCCTGTCCAGGTTCATATATATACCCCATGGTATCGTCCTCTCCAGGTTGGACTTTAGGTATCGGCCTGTTACAGTTGTTTCTATACCCCATGGTATCGGCCTGTTACAGTTGTTTCTATACCCCATGGTATCAGCCTGTTACAGTTGTTGCTATACCCCATGGTTTCAGCCTGTTACAGTTGTTACTATGCCCCATAGTATCGGCCTGTTACAGTTGTTTCTATACCCCATGGTATCGGCCTGTTACAGTTGTTACTATACCCCATGGTATCGGCCTGTTACAGTTCTTACACCCCATGGTATCTGCCTGTTACAGTTGTTGCTATACCCCATGGTATCGGTCTGTTCCGTTTATAATTATACCCCATGACTCGGCCTGTCCCGGTTGTTACTATACTCCAGGGCCTCGGTCTGTACCGGTTGTTATTGAACGTCGAATGTTGGTCAGTGTGATTAAATTGTCACAGTCAATCATCTTGCTTAGATACTAACATGCAAGAGTGAACAGAGCTATGTCTTATCCCATGGTTTGCTTGCGCATACCTTCAAATCAGTCATTATACATGCTTAGCAAAAGTCTGATAGTTGATAACGCCACTGCATAAATCAGCTCATAACGCCTGATAGCAAATTCTCGCCACAAGGATAATATACAGTACCGCACCATTTATCTATCAAGTCGGAGTTATGTTGCTTAACTTTTTGTTTCTAACTTTACTACCACCATGCACATCTATATTGGTTAGTTGGCCCCTGCATATTGTCACCTGGTATTGATTAAAGGAAGGCATTAGCTATGGCGTGAAACGAATATATATGAAAACCAAAATGGCATGCATGCCTGATTGAGATTGGGCGCCTTTGGTGGGCAAAGTGTTGTGTTGTAAAACAAATATAAAGTTGCCTCATAATTGATAGTATAATGGTACCACGATGCCAGATACTGGGTACAGTTCCCTGTGCCAAATCTAAACCAATGATATTATCTGCACGTGCCGCATTCACGACTGCAATTAAGATGAGATCACCCATTTGTTATAATGAGGAGGGTGCCAACTGGCAAAGCTAGTGATCACCCTTAGGTCATAGTAAATATAAGCTGGAGGCATTCGATATAGAGATGTTTCAATGTTGAGAGGATTGTAACGATAACACGTGTGGTTTGGTGGCAGCCGCCGAAAAGCTGTTAAAAAGCCAACTTACTACCCAGTGATCTAGAACGCAGAGATAATGCAGGGCTTCTAAAGTGATGTGTGATATCAATTAACTCGGTAGGTTGACAATGTATTAAGGAACGCAGAAGACTGTCATTGTAATATACAACATAATATGATAAATAATACAGAAGACTGACACTTATAAACCACCCAAGGGCTTATACATTAATAAACAACACAAACCACTGACAGCGTAATAAACAGCTAAGGAATCTGAACATTGTAATGAACATCTCCGAAGGCCTAACATTGTATTAAGGAAATCAGGAGAGCTGGCAAAGAAACAAACAACTTAGATGGTTGATATAGGTGGTTGACGCTGTGAAATGTAAATGTGCTTGAAATGGACAAGGATGTTTTATGCTAGAATAATTCAGTTGGCTTCATACGTGGTTTTAGTTGTCTCTTTGTTTAGCAATAATGGCTGCTATTAAGAGCGAAAAGGAATGGTTGAACCGCCAGAAGAAGGCACATTAACCTAATCATCACAGATGGGCAGATTTAGCGGGAAGTAAAGAAAAGATTCGTGAGTCGGATCGCCCAATTTCTCTAGTCAAGCTCACCGATTTTGACATTGATATCACATTAATTAGTTCAAAATTACAAATTTTGTGTTCCAATACAATCCCGGCAAACAGTTTGTCTCATTACAAGATACATTATGAAACATCGTCAAAATGCGACTTTGCTCCTATCGGTAATCATGCATGCTTCCGTTTTGCAGCATCCATTACTACCATGACGACGCACCGTCTGATCGTACAATCCTTTGCGATAAAATGATCATGACAATTAAATTTTTAAATGGATATTTCAAGGTTGACAACAGACAAGTGAAGGATCACTATGGCCTGTGTATGGCAGATATGTCCCAGGTTGCAAATGATAGCCAGATTGCAGATCAGCATGCCGATTAATTGATCGAAAGAATCGCGGGCAGCTGGCTCAGGGCAAATTAACTTGCATCCAACTTGCATCTTATCAAACACTATATATTAATTACACTACCTATAAAAACAATGGGAAAAAACTTAGCAACTTCGATTGACAACATTGTTCGCAATATTCTCTAGATTAAAATATTATCAGTAGTTTTCTTGAAAAAAACATGTCTGACTATATTCCGATTGTATCACTTATTGCGCGAAATTTATTTAATCATATCAGAAAAAATGGTACAGCAGGAACTTTGTTATCGGATATTCACAAAACAATGAAATGCATGATTATTCCTTGAATTCGCTAAACCAATAGTTAGTCTAAAAAATGTGTCCAATCTCAAAATGACTTTTTACTCTAGCATAGCCAATAACCAATCATATAAAATCGAAACCCACACAAGCCTGCTTAAATAATCGAAATAAAGTTTGCAACAAGGCAGCTACGCACACCCTCCACGTATCATCAAAATAGCTGTGGATGGGATGGGATCCATATTGGAACTACAAAACATCAGCCAAACAACGGCAGTCAGGTCCACAAACTTCTAAACGGCACCTCATGTAACACACTTATCACTTGACTAGCACTTTGTACCTTCAGAACCAAAACTTATGAGAACAGTTCCAATATGCAAAAGTAGATATGCAAAAATGCCTAATTACCGACGGATTTCACTCTTCTAATTTCCAAAAATAACATATTAATGCGTCGCGCATTAAGATCTCGTTATAGTTCTCCACCAACATCGTCGTCTGACTGCCACAAACCAATCACATGAAATCGATATGCAATATTTATCACAGAAAATCAAATAATTATGCTATCAAAACAGCATTTTATGGATTAAAAAGTGGAATATATGAGTAGCTACTTCCTTATCATAAGGTGCATTGATGGACACATGGCACAAATAAAGGGAGGCTGCATGAACCCAAAGGGATCCACAGTCGTACAGTTGGGCATATCTAGCGTAATTTCCATCATTCTATGATAACGACTATTCGGCTGATACCGTCGCCAGGAAGGTTTATTACGACTATAGGACGTGCCAGAAACCACAGCCAGTCTTTAACTTGCAGAATAACATGAGTATTGCCTTCGTTAAAGCCACTTGGCAAAACAGAAACTGGGGAGGCTGGATGAGGCCACAGTCTTACAGTTGATCTAGCGTAATCACCATATTCTATGATAACGTCATATGAAAATCGCCAGGAAGGTTATTACGCATAGTCCAAAAAAGTCAACCAGTTCTCAACCAAAGCGACAACAGCGGGGATAAGCTTCATTGATAGCTATCACCAGTGCGTATTTAACGTCATATGAAAGAACACTCGGCCGACAAGCAGTTTGTTGACTAAAGCAACGCAATAAATTTGATAAAAACAGAGAATTGAGGAGATTAAATGTAAGTTTTACTGTAATCGTTCACATTCAAAATTTTGCGTCGATATCCCGGTGCAATCTTTTTTACTCCTTACTCCAATAGTCATTGGACAAATCTATTGGGCTGTCCTTACAAAGATGATCATTAATTAACATTACTCCTTCAACAATGTTTGTAACGCTATGGCGCTTCTGACCACTGTGTACAAAATATTCAGCATTTGAGAACCAAGCGCACATTATTGCTTTGAGATCTAATTGTCCACGGATTAAATCAGCAAGAATTTCTTTGGAACCACGCTGACCACAATAAACCCACAGAGACTATGTAGGACGAGCAAGATAAGGAGTCTGCTTTGCTCCAGCGAGGATCCGATGTAATGTTTTTCCCATATGGTCTATGTTGGTAGCGATGATCTCGCGTGCGTTCATAATCTTCATCCCATTCCAAAAGCTCTATAATTGAAACCAAAAGACAACTTAGTGAATGACGATAAACAAATGGCTTCTACAGTGTGTCAGCTAAATATTTTTTATCGTTTTGTAAAATTGAAAAGGAAACCCCAATATAATGTCAATGCTATTTAATCATATAATGACGTTTAGCATAGTAGGCATACAAAACACATGACCAATGATTAAATTGACAAAAACCTGTTTCCTCCATTATTGTTGCGTTAAAGGAATACTTCCTGCAGGGCTTCCAGTCTGGCAATGGTTTGTCAAAACGAACCGTATTGGTAGACAGAGATCTTTGCGGGTTGTATTTGAACAAATGCATATTCAAATCGTCATCTCTGCATTCAGTTGCCGTCCATGGGATGGGATTACGTCCAGGGAAAAAGAGCCCCAGAACATCGCCGCGTTCTATAGGAATTCGATCACCAGGTTTCAGAGGGATAAAGCTCTCTTCCGGCCATAAGGCTCCAATATCCGTTTGACCAACGAGTTCATACCGAGGGGCTCTGTCACTCATTTGTCGCCAGATCTGGAGATGAAGGAGCTCTTTGATGCGGCTCGGTAGTATGTAGATGTTCCAGGCCATAAGGGTGCCATTGTGAGTGGCTGCATGGCTGGGATCAACAAGAAGGAGAGTGTTTTGGGCATGGTCGTCATTAGGACGTGGAATGGCCGGATAACCAAGGTAGCCCACTGCATCTAGCACACATATTCAGCGTCATTCCATATGTTGTAAGATGATCATGCAAATTACTTATTATAGAAATAATCATTTTCCTCTACTTCGCCAGCAACGCCACAGACAAATTTATGTTTGGAATAGAACTTCTCTCCGAACTTGACTTGGTCTTTATAGGCATGACATGTTGATATATGAGGAGGTATTCGTAATCTTATGGCAATCCTGAATGAAGGAAGAGATATACATAATTATCTGCCGTTTAATAGCTGATTTGCCGTTGTATTGATAAATAGATATATGACCTGAAGCTAAAAATGCAGTATTGAACAGGCAGCTGATAGGAGATGTTCGTTGGAGCAGATACATTTTGCTTGTTGAATTCGGCAAGTTCTTTCGTGAATACAATCAAAAAGCTTTCTAGAATGTAAAGTGAACGTCATCATTTGCAGATTGTAATACACTATTTATATCAAATACCTATTCAGTGCACGTGCCGTCATAAACTTTTTGTGATTTGACGCTGCCATATTGCGATATCTGACCTGACGTACATAAAACAGCCTCCATGAATGTCAATAACTGTTATCTGCATTGACCCCAGCTGGTGTGATTTTATACTAGTTTCTATGAGGCTGGCGGTTAGGAGTGGTATTAGATAAGGGTTGGGTTTTTTTAATGAAGGAGCCACTGCTGGTATTGGATATCACACCGCTGTATAAAACGACTGTAGGAAGGTGGCACTTCAACTCATGATGACCTGATCGTAAAGATTGTCTTTGGAAGAAAGACACCTTGATAAAGAAAGGTTATCTAGGTAATGCCGCTATATACTTTGCTGTTTCAAAGAACGATTAGGAATGTGACACACCAGTGAGGAATAGTAGCCAATGATGAGGCGACAACGAATGGCAACAATAGGTGTAGGGGGACAACTATTAGATCAACGTTTGGTATATGATGATATGATGGCATTTAACAAACCCTGCGCTTTTACATCACAAGGACATTATATTGGTAACCCAGCACATGCTGAATCAGTGTTCAAGGGCAATCTCAAATAGCATCTTATGAGCCTGATATTAAGTGGTAATACGGTAAGAACTGTCTTACGACGATAAACGTCTTTTATGTCATCATAGCCATAAATGTTTATATAAAAATAACCGTTGTTCTTACTCTTTTGTCTGTTATTATATTTGCACTAATGCTGTTCATTGTGCGTAGCTCATGCAAAACGAAGGGTCGCTTTCGTCACATCTATTGGGTCAATGCTCATTGTACAAAGAGGTAGAATATTAACTGGGACTGGTTAATGACAAAGATATGTTAGAACAAATCAGCTTGACAAATCAGCTTGATACAACTAAGATGGTTATTCGGAGGATTCTGGACATTGGATCATGATACTGGATATGAAACTTACGGTTTCTATTAATAGGGCTGCACTAACCGGAAGACCGATGACCAATGACGTTGTAAGACCGCAGCGGCTCGTAATGACATTTGAAGGCACAATAATCCATAGTGCCAATAATGGAATAGAAAAGCATGAATGCCGAATTCAATGAAACGTTAAAGCGAATGACATTTGGTAGATGATATTAACATAGACGACCGATGTTGGTGAAAAAATTAATGTCAGTGATATTGTTATCAAAGCATGACATGGATGCGATACGGCACTATATAAGAACATATTAATGATGTCCCTGGATTGCTGGGAAAATACTGCTATAAAAGAGGATACCAGGGTTTCACCTGGAAAGGTGCTTGCTTAATAGAACATACCATCAATTATATACATCCAAGTCGGGAGCAGAAATTTACAGTTAAAATAAAACAAAAATATAAACAGTCGGATTCGAAAATAAAACAAATACTCTTAATGTTCATATTATGTTTGAACAAAGCGTGATGACGATGACACAATTATTGAGAAAATTGTAGAGGAGAATGTGAGCACTATATGGTTTGAATGCAATTGTCTTAGCCCTCCATAGCTTTCATGGCTGCAACGGGGACCATACGCTTAACAATAGAGTCCAGGATAATTTGTGGCTTCATTGTTAGCTGGCACATATATACTTTTTCGCGATTATAGAAAATTGGGTTAATCAAAATACCGCGCCAAGGCATGTTATGAAAACAGAAGTGATCCAGCCCCAACTAGAGTTGGTTTTGTCATATCACGTCGAGGACAATTACCCCCTGCGTCGTTAATTTCCCGCCTTGGCGGTTAGCATTTCATCTGAAAAATGTAGCGCCTCAAGTGAAATGACTAGCAGCCAGTAAGTTGGAACGAACTAGTGCACTCACATGATCCGGTTCTCACAAAGAATATTCAAGTCAAATTTGTATATGCGTGCTGACTAATGAAATCGCGTCGTAAGAACAATGGGTTAAGTCACACGCAAACTTTGATATATACAGCTAGTTTTATGTTCAAAGTGTAGAATATTTTGACGAGAAGTGAGCGTATATAGAACTTACTCGTGATGTCCGTCAACTTGGAATATATCAAAATGGAAAGTAGAAGGTGGCCGAGCATCTTACTCCAACACATCCCGCTAGATGGCAACATTTTACAAGGCTAATGTGTTGGACGCGACGAAAGATATTTGATTTTACAGGAGGAAACCATACACGCCATAACAGCGTCGTTATTCCTCACCAAAACTGACACCAACAACGACAGAGCACGTTTACCCTTCCTGGCGCAGCAATATTTAGGTGTGTGGCTCTATCTATAAAGCGTTCAATGAGTTACTTCTGGGAGCCAAGTAGGACGGCCAAGAGCTGGGAGCGCCTCGTCGGCTCATAAGCGTCTTGGCTGTCTTGGGCTTCCCCACGTGGCAGACAAGCCCCCCTGCCTTACACCTCCCACGTCCCTTCACAAGATCGCAATGACTACAGCCTGGCCATACTCAAGAGGCGCCTGTATCATATTATAAATAAGCAGGCTGGTATTGCTACTATACAGGGGAAGCATATTACAGGGCGACATTTTAATTGGCTCCATGAACCTATTAGCACGTCTATCGTACTAAATAAAGCGGTTGAAGAGATTCAATACCATTGTAATAACCTAATAATGGGATTGATTAAGTCATACATTTCAGGTTGCAGGGATAATCTGCGATACATACACACTAACATATAAATATATATATATATATATATATATATATATATATATATATATATATATATATATATATATATATATATATATATATATATATATATAATATATATATATATATACATATATATATGTTAGTGTGTATGTATATACATATATATATATGTATATATCTATATATATATTTATATATATACGCATATATATATATATATTTATATATATATACATATATATGTATATATTTATATATATATAAATATATATATATAAACATATTTATAAAGACACACATATATATATATATATATATATATATATATTATATATGTGTATATATATATATATAATATTATATATATATCTATATCTATATATATATATATAATATATATATAATTAATTCCCTCTCTTATATGCATATATCTATGCCTATATATATATATATATATATATATATATATATATATCTATATCTATATCTCTATCTCTATATATATATATATATATATATATATATATATATATATATATATTCATAAGAAGGAGAAAAGGAGAAACATCGCCAGCCTATCAATTAGGGACTTAACGACGCGACCGTCAGTGCATCGTCAATAGAAGCTCACTTTTGCCCTGAATTGACTGGCCAAGTTGTCGAAAGCAAGCGCGCGAGGAATATGGATATGAGATGACTATACAGCCATTTAGGGACAATAAGAAGCAGAACACAAGTAGAGAGAGAGAGATAGGCGGAGAAGAGACCGGAAACCATATTTGTGCCATTAAAAGGACCAACTTCACATTTCTCACCATAAGCCTTTCAGATGTATCTGATCAACGGGTATACATCCTGTGGTTATGGATAAACTGAGTTGAGCCAGGAGTCAATAAAGAAAATTTTCTCTCCTTAGATCGTGAAATGCAGGTTATTCCCCTCGGCTGATGTGACGTCATATGTAAATCAATTGTTTCAATCAGTACAATGATTTACCTTGTTATGACCCGATTTTTGCCAGGCTAAGGGTACATTATGCTGTAGAAAATGCAGGTGCCACAGAGCATTAGTAGATGTGAGACTATAAGTGTTCAAATACACGCATGAGCGTATAACTTTTGAATTAATCATGTAAAGGTACCGCATTAAAACAAATAAACAGATGCGCGATTTGTCTCACCACAGATATGTAAGACACATTTGACCCGTCGTCCAAAACGTTAGTCCGATATCATTGCGATGCGCCTTATAAATTCTATCCTTGTCTCTCTTGATACGAATGTCGTCTTCGCGTTATTCTGAGGCGACCCACCACTTGCGCGTACGAGTTGAATGACGACCTCTAGGGGCTTATTAGATCGTAGAGGGAGGAACATTGTGATGGGATGAAAGCTTGAGTACTGTGTTTATCGCCAGATTGATCATACGGTAACGAGGACAAAATAACCTATCCATGTCAAATATGACGAGGTCCAATAAGCCTTCCCACGAGAGATGTTTTGCCTTGCAGAGAAGTGCATGGAATTTCAGTCCCGTTTATCACACACATGCGCGGACAGATTTATCACTGATTCCAACCTTTACCAGCTAAGGTTAGATCCTGGTAACTGGTTATGTAAGTGTAATCAAAGCGCAAACTTCATTTGTCGAACAGCTAATTTTCAGATGATTTGTGTTGGTGACTATCGTGAATACACACAGCGCGGTTGTGCTGGCATCAAACTGCCACGAACATAAATAATACGTGGGTTTTTTAATTAACATCGCATTGAGGATCACTTTGATCAATACATTAGTTTGACATGCTGATGGCGGTGTCGATCGGCCGAGCTGTTGATGGTTTACATTGCAACGCCATCTCTAATAATACCGTTAGTTCATATGATAACGGCCATGTAATGCCAACAAAGGCCATGTACCAACAAGATTTTTGTTCTCAGCTGTGACGCCTCTTTGATTCGCAGGAGAAATCCATCATTGTATATTGAAAACTTCACAGACTATGTATGAGGTCACATGCTAAAGTGGTCGATTATTAACAACGATAATTGCGCACTTCCGTCGGTATATTGAGCTGCTGCATGTGTTGGTGCCATTGTTCGAACCATAACTCTGCCATTAACTAGTTTCCGTATATGTATGACGGTAGCTGCATGGTGTTTCCAATGCAAAGTGTTATGTAGTTCTGCTTCGGCTCGTACTTTGACAATAGAAAGTATTATAATTTATTACTGGCATTGTCTTCAGTTCCCGGGTATCAGCTCTACATGTAGCTGACAAAGATGATATAACGGATAAAGTAAACACCCACTTAGCGGACAATTCTTCCCAATTAGTCACGCATACGAGGCACGGTGTCTGTGTGCTTCAACGATCTGCTCGGATAAGTGGTTATGTTAGCTTCAATAATCTGTTCGGATGAGTTGTTGTGAGGGCTTCAATGATCTGTTCGGATGAGCGGTTGTGTTAGCTCCAATGATTTGTTCGAATGCGCGGTTGTGTTAGCTTCAATGATCTGTGCGGATGAGTGGTTGTGTTAGCTTCAATGATCGGTTCGGATGAGTGGTTGTGTTAGATTCAATGGTCTGCTCGGATGAGTGGCTGTGTTAGCTTCAACGATCTGTTCGGACGAGGGGTTGTGTGTGCTTCAATGATCTCTTCGGATGCATGGTTGTGTTAGCGTCAATGATCTGTTCGGATTAGTGGTTGTGTTAGCGTCAATGATCTGTTCGGATGAGTGGATGTGTTAGCTTCAATGATCTGTTCGGATGAGTGGTTGTGTTAGCTTCAATCATCTGTTCGGATGAGTGGTTGTGTTAGCTTCAATGATCTGTTCGGATGAGTGGCCAGACCAACACCGCCATTTTTGGGATATCTAGCACATACGTAGCAACATATCATTGTCTTTTTCCTGTGTATAAGGACGCCCTCAGTAGCTCTGGCAATTGCTCACTTTGGGATTGACTTTGTGCCTTTTTTGATTAGCACTTGCTTTCCGATGCAATACACAATAGATAAGAAAGTAGTATTATGGTCATATTTGCGTGTGCATAGATTGTCCTAAAGGGGCCATTAAAAGAAACTGCTCCCATTTGCAAAAGTTCATAAGTATAAGTAGTATTACTGGGACTGTTTCGATTGTAGTTGCAATGCTCAACCCATTTCTACGGGCCGTATTGTAAAATAACATTGACACAAAATTTTAATCTGTTCCTGAACTCTAAACAGTAACGGGACAACCTGCAAGGTTAAGGTCGATTGTGTGGATGGCTTCGTTTGTCTCAGCTCAGCTAACGATTTCATTTTCCTTTTACACAGTTATCATTCATAAAACGTCACGTACTGTCAACACTTCTGTAGTATTGATGAACATTGATGTCTCTGCCACCACATGCCAGCACTCGTACCTGGTCTAAGCAAGCATACCTGGTAATGTCAGTGTTAACTCAAGTAGCGATCGATTGTCACGCAAATTATGAAACTGTGGGATTGCTCTATCGTGTATATCGCAACATATAGTGTGCGGAACAGCTCGGTTAATGGAGGTGATTCGTGGCGTCCACAGACAATGATTCTACCACAGAGGAGTCAAGAGGGACATTTGATTCTGTCAACAAAGACTATGCATAGTTCACGTTCCAGTCACTTCGTTTCCTTTTAGCTGTCTCTATTAAGCATCGTTTACCCATGATTCTGCACTATATTTCGTTTATGCAAATATGATATGATTCTAGAGAGTTCGTATGGGTGGGTCTTATTATGTCAGCTTCCATCATGTAATAAGTTATTCTTACTACTCTCATCACAGTGTCTTGGGCCCGATTAACCCAAATTAACAGCAATGTAATAGTGATTAATTTCCTGTATTGCAGGTATGCGTCATAAGGTCAATCTATGTCTTTTAGTTTACACGCGACCAGTGTCCATCACAGTCACCCATTATCACCTGAACGGGAAACATACGGGAAATTATGAATAACAAAACCCAGCGCTATATACCGAGAAAGATTGAATACATAATGTAATCACTTCAACACCAGGATTGCCGGTCACAGTAACATCTATTAAATTGCCTATTCACTTCGATGATTTGTTAAGTAAATCTCGTGAAAAAAAACATATTTCAATACCCTATTTTCAAAAGCAGCTGCAATTTCTTAAGTCGCTGCTCCATAGCTGTTGTCCACTTGACGCAGAACACCAAGAACGTTTGATCGAGGCATATACAGGGGTACATTCTCACTCGGTTGAGATATGCCAATGCTTGTTTCAAATACCATCGAACTTGATATGTGCAGACAGAATAATTTCGGTTATTCAGTGACAAGCAACATTCTCCCAACACACAAATAGCAATAAGAAGTTTGTCAAGAATATTTTCAATAATGGTGTTACGTACTTGCGTGAGCAATACGAAATAAATTACTGTTAGGGGCATCTCTATTGCAGACCTGTCTGTCTGTCGATCTTTCCTGAGGCGCATCGATATGCAACACAATAAAAATTTTCAAACAATCCAGTCATGGGAACAATGTATTCGACCTATGAGCGTATCTGAAGTTGCAAACAGTAGTTGCGCAAGGTATAGTTTAGAGCATTCACAATTGACTTTGCAAGATAAGGTAAGGATCACGGCGGGGGTTTAGACAGATATAGAAGTGACTTGGGTAGGTGAGCATGGCTAGAATGGTGTAGAGATATTATAGCCATGCATAACAAGGCATTCACAACGTTTGCTGTTATTATAATAGGGCATATTAATGATGGGGGTTAGAGGCGATGGGAATGTAATGATTCAAGGTGAGGTCGCGACTGGCATAGGGCTGAGGTCCCGACTGAAGTAAGAAGAGAAGGACACGTTAAAAAAGTGCATCAGACGGATAAGATCATGGTGTGTATAGTATTTTCTAACAATGGCCAAATATGAATTCGAGAATCGATGCTTCAAATGCCAGCCATCATCCGGCCCATATGAAATTGACAAAGAGATTGTAAGACCATCTAAAACAGCCGGATATAGTCACATTAGGTTGGCCAGGTTATCAAATTAACTAAATCTTTCTGCCACAAAATTGAAAGATTAGGTAACATCGGCGAACTGCCAACCGCAATTCTTGTCTTCGCATTCGTAAGTTATCGACTAGACTATTGCAATTCGTTACTGCATGGGACCCATTCTTACTTAATTGCAAAGCATCGTCACGTACCAAGCACTGTTGCTTGTATTTTTGTCGGAGGAGAACAAGGGAGAGAGATCCAATGCTCCAATGTAAAGTAGATTGGACAGAAAAAGTCGAATGAACTGGGTTTCAAATATTGCGGGGCTGACTGGAATACTGATTAAAATCACATCTGAGATAACGAATCTTTCCAATAAACAAAAACAAGACGACAATAAGTATTACTCAGTCCCTCTAATCCAATCTATGGGCGATGAGTATCTGTCTGGAGTGTAATCGAAGGTCCTGGTGTCGACGATTGCTGACCGGAGCTATTCGTCCTCACCTTATCAGCCTATTTATTGCCTACTTATGTCTCACTTCTGCATATTGCCGACTTTATGGTCACGTGATGATAACAGCTTCCATCCCACCGTTAGTAAGCACACCGCACAATGGCACAAAACAAGACTAAGGTGTGCCAAACGATTCAATAACCCAAAATGGCCGACAGAAGGACTGCTTAAAAAAGCATTCAAGAAGACGCAGCCGATTGTGACGCTGCACAAGAGGCAATGCCACCGGATATTTGGTGCCCGGTCACTGGGGTACACAGCTATTTGTTGAACAGGACGAGTTGCCGCGAAACAGTTTAGTGATGGTGATGATATAAAGTATTAAACTACAATCTGGCCAACCATTCATATTACAACTGGTAAAGCTCAAATCAGAATGGGTACAGAGATTCGTTCATTGGCTGACAAACTTAATAGCACTTGCATTTTATCACATTAAACAAGCCTTTAGCAGGGGATGTTTGCATTAATCAGTGGTCGTTTTGTTTCATGATTGCTATTAGCAAATATATCTGTTCACATTCCGTCCCATCGAATACGAATTCCCGATTCCTCAATCACTTACATGGATATACTTCGCAAAACACAAACACAAATTTACTGTTCATAACCATTGAAAACTGTGAACAGTATGGGCATATTAAAGACACGGCTGCATTACATTATAATATTTAATTTTAATCAGACAATTTTTTCAGCTCGAAGTGCTTAAAAGACAGAAATAAACCAGGAACGTGCATCAATGCGTCCAATATCGAATACGATTTTGTTTGGCTGTAAAATAAACAACACGAGCAGCCACTCGGAATACACTGGAACATTTAGCATGATAATGGTTAGCAACATGTCTTCACATGCAATTAATAACAGAGGCAGAGTGCAGTTAATCAAACTAAAGGATCATTGACATCCATTTGAACCTGACGCTCTTGCAGCCGCAGACCTTATTGACTGTGGTAGCTTGGGTAATTGCGAACTGGCGACGGATGTATTCATCTTGTGGCTCGTGTATTCACCTTGTGGCTCGAGTATTCACCTTGTGGCTCGTGTATTCACCTTGTGGCTGTAAGAATGACAAGGGCGATGAAGACCCTACATCACGGCATTAGTCCTAAACATATCCTCATATGTCATGAACAAATATATTGGATTTTTTTGGCTGGCTGTGACGTAAAATTAACCCATTTCTAACAAATTAAGTTCCATAAAGACTAGTCACGGCAGTTTGTAAACTCGTCGTTTCCTTTTGTCATGAGTTAATCGCCAAATAAAGTAAAGGTGTATAAAGAGCCTGACTGTGTCCGTTACTTTGAGTATTAGATGGCCTAGTAATGTATTCATTTCACAGGATATGCTATTTTTCTGAAGAGACAACCATGACACATCGATGTATAGTTGATTACTGCATATAAGAAGATTAATGACGAAAAGAAACTCTCTTTTGAGGACGAGTCAACAATTGCTGCATGCATTGATGCTAAGTACCCAACGCCATGTGCGGGTGTGAATGGTGCATTTCTGGATTGACTGTTTGTTCACACATGCGCGAACCTACGACAACCATTAAACCGAAACTAGAATGAGGCATGTGTGAATCGCTAACATCAAGAAAACGTATATGATATGAAAATCATCCTCAACAGCAACTGGAAGGAATCTTCGATCAAAGGCTGCTGCCCAGAACTCCTCATCAGTACTCCACTCAGACTATTTATTGCCCATCTATATCTCCCGTCTGAATATCGACGCCTTTTATGGTACATTTATTGCAGCTTTCATCCCCCTATTGACAAGCACATCACGTGGTGGCAACACACACCAAAGGAACCAATGTGCCCCACCATATTCACAACAGTGTGGATAGCAGCATACGAATGGGTCCAAGTTAATATCCCAGGGGTCTGACTGGAGAGCTTTTCAAACTTACTTCCGCGATGATGCCTCCGATTGCTTGACACTTTAAACTGACACGGCACCGTTAGTTTTGTGTCCTACCACAGGACGTACACTTCTACACTACACTTGTCCTGCGGGTTGAGCGAGGGATTTCAACAAGCTGAACATAAAGTCGAGCAACTTATTACTAGGACGTTTACAGTTACTGTTATTGTTTACAGCTATGTGTGTCTCTATCTCAAGAACCTCACTGGTTACGGTTTTGCTACAACCTAGCACTAGGCCAATAGATTTTCTCTCGCCAATAGCTGCTCGTACTTAGTGACAATCTCCCAATTCATTTAGAGGCATATAAATTAACAATAGGTTTACGCGACACCTAATTTCTGGCAATTCGATGCATTCGGGGTTATATCGCCGGAAACAGATAGGGTTATGGCACCAGAAACAGACGGGGTAATGGCACCAGAAATAGGCAGGGTTATGACACCGGAAACAGGCAGGGTTATGGCACGGGATACAGGCAGGGTCATGGCACCAGAAACAGGCACGGTAATTGCACTGGGTACAGGCAGGGTCATGGCACCGGAAACAGACAGGGTTATGGTTACGGTAGCAGACAGGGTTATGGCACCGGAAACAGGCAGGGTTATGGCACCGGAAACAGGCAGGGTTATGACAACGGAAACGTGCAGGGTTATGGTAGAAGCAGCAGACAGCGTTATGGCACTAGAAACAGACATACTAATGGCTCCGGAAACATGCATGGTTATGGCAACGGAAACATTCATGGTTATGGTAAACAGGCTTCGTGTTTACTACAACATATAAATGACACCAACTTCAACAAGCTGAGCACAAAGTCGGACAAGTTATTGCTAGGACGTTTACAGTTACTGTTATTGTTTACAGTAATGTGTGTCGATATATACAGAACCTCACTGGTTACGGTTTTGCTACAATCTAGCATTGGGCCAATAGATTTTTTCTCGCAAATCGCACTAGAAACAGGCAGGGTAATGGCACCGGAAACAGGCGGGGTTAAGGCACCGGAAACAGACAGGGTTATGGTACCGGAAACAGGATTCGTTAGCAACGACAACATATAAATGACTCGTGAAGTTATGGTGCATATAATTGAAGATACATCCGATTCAATTTCGATTTAAGAAGTAAGAGCGTAGATATATTAAGAAACAGAACACCAGGACAGTTTGCAAGCGGACAACCAGTAAGCCACGAACTGACTGAACAGCCCATGTTTGCACGAATAATGAAGAAGATCTTTCGTCAATGCAATACTAATACGAGGTCGAAGAGGCTATTTCCGTTTAAACAAGTAGCGACCGTCAATCATCTCCTCCGTCTCCCGATGTGCCTTACCAACGTTAGGAGGCTTACATTCGGTAACATACTAACGTCATCACATCAAATCATTCCCCAGGCTTAGGGATGAAGCCCTTCCAATCTATTTACGATAAAGTTCATTTACCCAATACCCTTTTCGAAATATGGACATCTACTGCTGGGTGATTTCAACTAGAACCTTCTGGGTAAAAACACCTCTTTTTATCTAATCAGTAGAAGAATATTGACCTGACAAGATTAACTGTGAATGATAGGGAATACGTTTTGTCACATATATGCTAGACCCGACACACTGAATGTATATCCCCGAGAGACAGGTCGAGAATGGAGACTAAGACTATATTCCACTAATAATGTGACTTAAATCGACGAATATATTTCGTGGCAGGGAAGCAAGTGTACCAGCATATGTCCTAGACCGAGTTGGTATCTTATTTTTCGTGTCTTGAGGAGGAGAACTAGCTCGCTGTATCCTTTCAGAGTAAACACAGATGCGGTGGTTTGCGGATCTTTGACCGTTAACAGTGTATTGTAATCGATGCCTATAACTTTATGGACATGCTTGGCAAAATGAAGCTTGTTCCAGATAAAGCGATCTATTTTATGCGGTAAAACCTAGTCAAGGTCCCCTAGTCTGTTGGCTGCGGGCCCTGTTTACATGTTAATGATATTCAATAGTCTCGCCAACAGTCTAGGATAGGGTCCCATCTTGAACTGGTGCAGCATCCCAGATTTGGGATGCTCCAATCACAAGCCTCTCTCGGTCACTCTCGGGTACTTTTGAGTCATTGTCTCTCATTGGTCAGTGTCATATTTTCCGAAGATTCGGCGCCATATTTGTTTTGGTACGCTCCGTTTGAAAGACTTGTTCGCTCGGCTGCTTGATGGGTCGTGACTGTTTTGTGAATGTGGTTGCTGGGACGGGGAAACATTTTGCTACACATTGTTAGTTACTGCTCACGATGCAATGCTTAGAATGGGTCAGGGTTCGACGCCAATGGTTGTCTGCTTGCCGGGACAAGTGATTTGTCATGTCGGACAAGTGACTTGCCAAGTCAAATTATCCCACCAGATGATTGATTTTTATGAGCCGGGCACACATTCTACAACACCCTGATTTGTTGTTTCCCGCTGAGTGGCACCGCTAATCACAGAGTCGGTGAGAGAAGCAGACACACTTTTTTAACGGACTTAAACGGACTATCATGCAGCTAAGCGATTAAAGCGCTTGTTTTGGTGCCAATTTGAACTTTTGAGACGCCCCATAATTCCAGAAGACATTCAATGTGTTCTCATTGGACGCAGACCACAACAATGTATATGACGTCACATAAAACCGAGGGTGCGTATCACAAGCCAGTTTCATGAGCCAGACGCGCGCAACTAAGGTCAATCCGGGTCACAACCTTTGCTTTGATTGGTCACGAAGATTAACGAACGTGTCTAATGAATATTCGGACGCGCCAGTTTTAGACCTTGTCCTGTTGTAGACTATAGGGCGAGAAGCGTATCGGAACCCCTGAAGTCTGGGACGCAGACTAGTAAAACCCGTGATAATCGGTTTAATCGGCCAATCTCCCGAATTAGATAAGCATATAAGCAGTACGGCTGCTGGTCACACATTGATTACGCCGAAGGTACCTCTGTAGCTGAAATATGTTACATTAATTGTCGCTATATATGCACCATACAACCGCTATACCCTTTTTACTACTGTTCTATTCGTTTGAATACTATCCACTTACATTTTATCATGAATGTAGACATTAACTTGGGATAAATCACAGTTGGTATTTGCAGTCTACCCTCATATATGTCAGGGATGGTGAAGCAAATGCTTAACGGTTGAAATCTATCCCGAAAAAAAAAAAAAAAGCCAAGCTACGTTGCCGACATGGTTCTGTCGTCAGTGACGGTTATATGTTTATCCGCATTGAATATAAAATTAATAGCACACTTGAATATAAGAGGACAGTTCTCGGATAAGTTCTGTTCTTATTGGTTAAAATTACTTACATGAAACTATTAACGATCCGAGAGGACACGAATCTCATATTGAATTGATGCATCAGATTGAGATACTTTAATGGCTTATATGCTTTGCTTCCTAGCCGCAATCAATGTACTTTATGAACCGCAGTGTTCTCGACCGTAACGTAAAACAAGTGACAGTGATGTGTATGTGGTCGACTTGCTTCTTTTTGGTGATGAACCTCAGCAAAACTGTATATTTGCAATTCTTAAATCGTCTGGTACTAATGTTAAATGTATAGCCTATTAAATATGGCGACTGCGACGATCAGATTATCAACATCAGCCGCTTAAGCAGTTTTGGTGATGAATATATTATGGTTGACCATCAGGGTTATATATCTAAGCAGTTTACGCGCTAACTGTATGCCTAGTTTACGCAAAAAAATGAGATCTGGATTATGCCTCATCCATAGGTGTACAATTACTAACCTATGCGTGAACAAATAGCGTTTGCTTACACCACTTGTTTACTCCTCAACTGACCTATTGACGCCACGGAGCCCAAACGCGCCCCCTCAATCTCACACCAAAAGATACATAAGGAATACTGCTGTAAACGGCGTACACTCTGCAAAACTTTATTGAGTGTCAACTACTATTTGATGCGTAAACGAGTAATTGACAAGTAAACCAACTATTAGTTAGACGCACATTAACTATTAGTTGAAAACTAGTAGTTGACACGTAAACCAACTACTAGTTGATGCGTAAACTAGTAATTGTATTCAAACCAGACTACACGTAAACTAGTAATTGACACGAACCAACTATTAGTTGACACGTAAACTAGTAATTGATACGTAAACCAACTACTAGTTGACGCGTAAACTAGTAATTGACATGCACACCAACTATTAGTTGACGCGTAAACTAGTAGTTGATACGTAAACCAACTACTAGTAATTAATTGACATGCACACCAAACTATTAGTAGCGTAAAACTAGTAGTTGATACGTAAACCAACTATAAGTTCATGCGTAAACTAGTAATTGATATTTAAACCAGCTACTAGTTGACGCTTAAACTAGTAATTGACACGCAAACCAACTACTAGTTGACGCGTAAACTATCATTTGACTCTTTAACTAAACCATTTCATAAGTATCTTTCATTTTACGCTTCAATTTGTCAGTTTACGCGTTGACTGTTTAGGCATTGTGAATGTGGTTGCTGCTGGGACGGGGAAACATTTTGCTACACATTGTTAGTTACTGCTCACGATGCAATGCTTAGAATGGGTCAGGGTTCGACGCCAATGGTTGTCTGCTTGCCGGGACAAGTGATTTGTCATGTCGGACAAGTGACTTGCCAAGTCAAATTATCCCACCAGATGATTGATTTTTATGAGCACCCTGATTTGTTGTTTCCCGCTGAGTGGCACCGTTAATCACAGAGTCGGTGAGAGAAGAGCAGACACACTTCTTTTTAACGGACTATCATGCAGCTAAGCGATTAAAGCGCTTGTTTTGGTGCCAATTTGAACTTTTGAGACGCCCCATAATTCCAGAAGACATTCAATGTGTTTTCATTGGACGCAGACCACAACAATGTATATGACGTCACATAAAACCGAGGGTGCGTATCACAAGCCAGTTTCATGAGCCAGACGCGTGCAACAAAGGTCAATCCGGGTCACAACCTTTGTTTTGATTGGTCACGAAGATTAACGAACGCGTCTAATGAATATTCGGACGCGCCAGTTTTAGACCTTGTCCTGTTGTAGACTATAGGGCGAGAAGCGTATCGGAACCCCTGAAGTCTGGGACACAGACTAGTAAAAACCCGTGATAATCGGTTTAATCGGCCAATTTCCCGAATTAGATAAGCATATAAGCAGTACGGCTGCTGGTCACACATTGATTACGCCGAAGGTACCTCTGTAGCTGTAATATGTTACATTAATTGTCGCTATATATGCACCATACAACGCTATACCCTTTTTACTACTGTTCTATTCGTTTGAATACTATCCACTTACATTTTATCATGAATGTAGACATTAACTTGGGATAAATCACAGTTGGTATTTGCAGTCTACCCTCATATATGTCAGGGATGGTGAAGCAAATGCTTAACGGTTGAAATCTATCCCGAAAAAAACCCCAAGCTACGTTGCCGACATGGTTCTGTCGTCAGTGACGGTTATATGTTTATCCGCATTGAATATAAAATTAATAGCACACTTGAATATAAGAGGACAGTTCTCGGATAAGTTCTGTTCTTATTGGTTAAAATTACTTACATGAAACTATTAACGATCCGAGAGGACACGAATCTCATATTGAATTGATGCATCAGATTGAGATACTTTAATGGCTTATATGCTTTGCTTCCTAGCCGCAATCAATGTACTTTATGAACCGCAGTGTTCTCGACCGTAACGTTAAACAAGTGACAGTGATGTGTATGTGGTCGACTTGCTTCTTTTTGGTGATGAACCTCAGCAAAACTGTATATTTGCAATTCTTAAATCGTCTGGTACTAATGTTAAATGTATAGCCTATTAAATATGGCGACTGCGACGATCAGATTATCAACATCAGCCGCTTAAGCAGTTTTTGGTGATGAATATATTATGGTTGACCATCAGGGTTATATATCTAAGCAGTTTACGCGCTAACTGTATGCCTAGTTTACGCAAAAAAATGAGATCTGGATTATGCCTCATCCATAGGTGTACAATTACTAACCTATGCGTGAACAAATAGCGTTTGCTTACACCACTTGTTTACTCCTCAACTGACCTATTGACGCCACGGAGCCCAAACGCGCCCCCTCAATCTCACACCAAAAGATACATAAGGAATACTGCTGTAAACGGCGTACACTCTGCAAAACTTTATTGAGTGTCAACTACTATTTGATGCGTAAACGAGTAATTGACAAGTAAACCAACTATTAGTGGATGCATAAACTAGTAAGTGACACATAAACCAACTATTAGTTGACGCGTAAACTAGTAGTTGATACGTAAACCAACTATAAGTTGATGCGTAAACTAGTAATTGATATTCAAACCAGCTACTAGTTGACACGTAAACTAGTAATTGACACGTAAACCAACTATTAGTTGACACGTAAACTAGTAGTTGATACGTAAACCAACTACTAGTTGAAGCGTAAACTAGTAATTGACATGCACACCAACTATTAGTTGACGCGTAAACTAGTAGTTGATACGTAAACCAACTATAAGTTCATGCGTAAACTAGTAATTGATATTTAAACCAGCTACTAGTTGACGCTTAAACTAGTAATTGACACGCAAACCAACTACTAGTTGACGCGTAAACTATCATTTGACTCTTTAACTAAACCATTTCATAAGTATCTTTCATTTTACGCTTCAATTTGTCAGTTTACGCGTTGACTGTTTAGGCATTGTGAATGTGGTTGCTGGGACGGGGAAACATTTTGCTACACATTGTTAGTTACTGCTCACGATGCAATGCTTAGAATGGGTCAGGGTTCGACGCCAATGGTTGTCTGCTTGCCGGGACAAGTGATTTGTCATGTCGGACAAGTGACTTGCCAAGTCAAATTATCCCACCAGATGATTGATTTTTATGAGCCGGGCACACATTCTACAACACCCTGATTTGTTGTTTCCCGCTGAGTGGCACCGTTAATCACAGAGTCGGTGAGAGAAGCAGACACACTTCTTTTTAACGGACTATCATGCAGCTAAGCGATTAAAGCGCTTGTTTTGGTGCCAATTTGAACTTTTGAGACGCCCCATAATTCCAGAAGACATTCAATGTGTTTTCATTGGACGCAGACCACAACAATGTATATGACGTCACATAAAACCGAGGGTGCGTATCACAAGCCAGTTTCATGAGCCAGACGCGTGCAACAAAGGTCAATCCGGGTCACAACCTTTGTTTTGATTGGTCACGAAGATTAACGAACGCGTCTAATGAATATTCGGACGCGCCAGTTTTAGACCTTGTCCTGTTGTAGACTATAGGGCGAGAAGCGTATCGGAACCCCTGAAGTCTGGGACACAGACTAGTAAAACCCGTGATAATCGGTTTAATCGGCCAATTTCCCGAATTAGATAAGCATATAAGCAGTACGGCTGCTGGTCACACATTGATTACGCCGAAGGTACCTCTGTAGCTGTAATATGTTACATTAATTGTCGCTATATATGCACCATACAACGCTATACCCTTTTTACTACTGTTCTATTCGTTTGAATACTATCCACTTACATTTTATCATGAATGTAGACATTAACTTGGGATAAATCACAGTTGGTATTTGCAGTCTACCCTCATATATGTCAGGGATGGTGAAGCAAATGCTTAACGGTTGAAATCTATCCCGAAAAAAAACCCCAAGCTACGTTGCCGACATGGTTCTGTCGTCAGTGACGGTTATATGTTTATCCGCATTGAATATAAAATTAATAGCACACTTGAATATAAGAGGACAGTTCTCGGATAAGTTCTGTTCTTATTGGTTAAAATTACTTACATGAAACTATTAACGATCCGAGAGGACACGAATCTCATATTGAATTGATGCATCAGATTGAGATACTTTAATGGCTTATATGCTTTGCTTCCTAGCCGCAATCAATGTACTTTATGAACCGCAGTGTTCTCGACCGTAACGTTAAACAAGTGACAGTGATGTGTATGTGGTCGACTTGCTTCTTTTTGGTGATGAACCTCAGCAAAACTGTATATTTGCAATTCTTAAATCGTCTGGTACTAATGTTAAATGTATAGCCTATTAAATATGGCGACTGCGACGATCAGATTATCAACATCAGCCGCTTAAGCAGTTTTGGTGATGAATATATTATGGTTGACCATCAGGGTTATATATCTAAGCAGTTTACGCGCTAACTGTATGCCTAGTTTACGCAAAAAAATGAGATCTGGATTATGCCTCATCCATAGGTGTACAATTACTAACCTATGCGTGAACAAATAGCGTTTGCTTACACCACTTGTTTACTCCTCAACTGACCTTTTGACGCCACGGAGCCCAAACGCGCCCCCTCAATCTCACACCAAAAGATACATAAGGAATACTGCTGTAAACGGCGTACACTCTGCAAAACTTTATTGAGTGTCAACTACTATTTGATGCGTAAACGAGTAATTGACAAGTAAACCAACTATTAGTGGATGCATAAACTAGTAAGTGACACATAAACCAACTATTAGTTGACGCGTAAACTAGTAGTTGATACGTAAACCAACTATAAGTTGATGCGTAAACTAGTAATTGATATTCAAACCAGCTACTAGTTGACACGTAAACTAGTAATTGACACGTAAACCAACTATTAGTTGACACGTAAACTAGTAGTTGATACGTAAACCAACTACTAGTTGAAGCGTAAACTAGTAATTGACATGCACACCAACTATTAGTTGACGCGTAAACTAGTAGTTGATACGTAAACCAACTATAAGTTCATGCGTAAACTAGTAATTGATATTTAAACCAGCTACTAGTTGACGCTTAAACTAGTAATTGACACGCAAACCAACTACTAGTTGACGCGTAAACTATCATTTGACTCTTTAACTAAACCATTTCATAAGTATCTTTCATTTTACGCTTCAATTTGTCAGTTTACGCGTTGACTGTTTAGGCATTGTGAATGTGGTTGCTGGGACGGGGAAACATTTTGCTACACATTGTTAGTTACTGCTCTCGATGCAATGCTTAGAATGGGTCAGGGTTCGACGCCAATGGTTGTCTGCTTGCCGGGACAAGTGATTTGTCATGTCGGACAAGTGACTTGCCAAGTCAAATTATCCAACCAGACGATTGATTTTTATGAGCACCCTGATTTGTTGTTTCCCGCTGAGTGGCACCGTTAATCACAGAGTCGGTGAGAGAAGCAGACACACTTCTTTTTAACGGACTATTACGTAAACATACTATCATGCAGCTAAGCAATTAAAGCGCTTGTTTTGGTGCCAATTTGAACTTTTGAGACGCCCCATAATTCCAGAAGACATTCAATGTGTTCTCATTGGACGCAGACCACAACAATGTATATGACGTCACATAAAACCGAGGGTGCGTATCACAAGCCAGTTTCATGAGCCAGACCCGCGCAACTAAGGTCAATCCGGGTCACAACCTTTGCTTTGATTGGTCACGAAGATTAACGAACGTGTCTAATGAATATTCGGACGCGCCAGTTTTAGACCTTGTCCTGTTGTAGACTATAGGGCGAGAAGCGTATCGGAACCCCTGAAGTCTGGGACGCAGACTAGTAAAACCCGTGATAATCGGTTTAATCGGCCAATCTCCCGAATTAGATAAGCATATAAGCAGTACGGCTGCTGGTCACACATTGATTACGCCGAAGGTACCTCTGTAGCTGAAATATGTTACATTAATTGTCGCTATATATGCACCATACAACCGCTATACCCTTTTTACTACTGTTCTATTCGTTTGAATACTATCCACTTACATTTTATCATGAATGTAGACATTAACTTGGGATAAATCACAGTTGGTATTTGGTCTACCCTCATATATGTCAGGGATGGTGAAGCAAATGCTTAACGATTGAAATCTATCCCGAAAAAAAAGCCCCAAGCTACGTTGCCGACATGGTTCTGTCGCCAGTGACGGTTATATGTTTATCCGCATTGAATATAAAATTAACAGCACACTTGAATATAAGAAGACAGTTCTCGGATAAGTTCTGTTCTTATTGGTTAAAATTACTTACATGAAACTATTAACGATCCGAGAGGACACGAATCTCATATTGAATTGATGCATCAGATTGAGATACTTTAATGGCTTATATGCTTTGCTTTCTAGCCGCAATCAATGTACTTTATGAACCGCAGTGTGCTCGACCTTAACGTAAACCAAGTGACAGTGATGTGTATGTGGTTGACTTGCTTCTTTTTGGTGATGAACCTCAGCAAAACTGTATATTTGCAATTCTTAAATCGTCTGGTACTAATGTTAAATGTATAGCCTATTAAACATGGCGACTGCGACGATCAGATTATCAACATCAGCCGCTTAAGCAGTTTTGGTGATGAATATATTATGGTTGACCATCAGGGTTATATATCTAAGCAGCTTACGCGCTAACTGTATGCCTAGTTTACGCAAAAAAAATGAGATCTGGATTATGCCTCATCCATAAGTGTTAATTACTAACCTACGCGTGAACAAATAGCGTTTGCTTAAACTACTTGTTTACTGCTCAGCTGACCTATTGACGCCACGGAGCCCAAACACGCCCCCTCGTCCTCACATCAAAAGATGCATAAGGAATACTGCAGTAAACGGCGTACACTCTGCAAAACTTTATTGAGTGTCAACTACTATTTGATGCGTAAACGAGTAATTGACAAGTAAACCAACTATTAGTTGACGCGTTAACTAGTAATTGACACGTAAACCAACTACTAGTGGATGCATAAACTAGTAAGTGACACATAAACCAACTATTAGTTGACACGTAAACTAGTAATTGATACGTAAACCAGCTACTAGTTGACGCGTAAACTAGTAATTGACACGCAAACCAACTACTAGTTGACGCGTAAACTATCATTTGACTCTTTAACTAAACCATTTCATAAGTATCTTTCATTTTACGCTTCAATTTGTCAGTTTACGCGTTGACTGTTTAGGCGTATCACCCTGGCTGCCAACCATCAAAATATGGAATACCTTATTATACACCTTAGCAACTTGGCTTGAATGTACAAGGAGTGTCGCTAGGCAGATTGCCACATTTACTAATTACTGTACGCGAGTTCAAGACAGGAGAGTGATCGACCAGCCACATTGATCGAAATCATCTTGATAGAATTGGCTTCTTGCTTCCTATCACTGTGCTAAATATAGCACATCTGGTTTTGTCATAGCTTACATAGACATCGAAATGACGCAGTTCTAGTTTTTGCACTTCATTAATTCATGATATTGGTCACTCTAGGTAATTCCAGGTGCTTTGCCATATGCAGAGGTTTTACCTGATACAGTATGTTCCTCTATATTACGAGTAGATAACTTGCTTTGGTAGACTTTCCGCATTTATCTCAGTCATCTGAAGCGTAATTGCGGTAATAGCCTGCTGACACATAAGACCGAAGGACGCAGCTGTGATCTGATACATTGTTTGGCATAGCTAAGCGATGTTGCCGATGAATAACCTCTCCTAGTGAAAAATGGGTCGGATGGAATGGCTCTAGACTGGTGGACTAGGTCGGGGAGGTATGATGATTTGGTTTGCGATGATTCTTGTCAAACACGGGTAGAATTAAATATACATATGTGTTAAACAATGAACGATGCAGACCAGCGCGGCCCTTAATGAGGGAACAATCAGCGACAATGACACAGCGCAGGACTCTCCGATTACGTCACTGCTTCTTCCTGCCTACATTTGCATTGTTTTGTTTCAAATAAATAGCGGAATAAACTTTCATGTATGTATCTATACATGGCGTCGTTTGGTCCGGTAATAAGGTCATGAAAAGTGACCCAAAGTGTATTGAAGATACGCCTGTAATGGTGGCTGATTGCTATGTTAAGCATAATGGCTATCATATTATCATTAATTAAAGAGGATCTTTATTGAGTCACCACCATGTCTTGACCCATGAATAATGTATCGAATGTTAGATAAATACTGAGAACACTTCGATAGTCGAAACCACCTGACATATGCTGATGACTGTTTGTGCGCATACATCAGTCCACTGTAGACTCTGCCTTCAACAACTTTGGGTGGACGACTCGGTCAGTGACAAATCTGTCACATAGTGAGTAAGCTTACTCACTGCAATCAGGTCTCAATCTGTCAAACAACCATCCTGGTCGAATTTGCATCAGATTGATTTAATCTGGGTTCCGTCACTGGCATTGCCAACCGCACGATTCGGATTAACTGGCCTGTCTTTCAAAAAAAGCCCGCCATCTCAGAGATTAGCATCCAGACAATGTGGTCATATTCACAGACGGTCCCAGGGATTGAGACTAGCAAGAGCCTCTGCTATTATCAATAATCAAGCAGCTGAATGTGGTTTGGCAGAAACGACCATGAGTCTTAATGCATTGCTGAAGGCTAAGTTCACAGATGCAGGCCGTATTGCCAAATTATAAAAAAATAGCTTTGCACGCCCCTCTGGACGAGACAGAAAATATTTATTTCTTGGGGTTAGCATTGCCTGTTTCTGCTTAATCAATTTCCATTATCGGCATTTGATACGTAAACTGTCGTTCAACTTCAGCACTTAATGTCAATAAATGGTGAGTTATTGTGGATATGGATAAAGCAATAATCGCCCCAACTGTCATCACCATCAGACACTTGCTATCGGGATGACGGATCAGTGGCCTCTTCAAAATAAGATTAAGAGTAAGGTGAATGAGATCCCATGCTTGCGTGTGGCACTATATAAGATTCGACGATTATTGACTCTTTTGCAATTGTCATTTCGTTTTGTTGGTCATATAGACCGCATTATATGTGAAAAAGCCTTTATGCAATCTATACTGGTATATGCTTTCTCCTTGGCTGACATATTAATTAAACCAAAAGCAGCATCATGTGGTGTAAGGTATGTGCCTGGTTAGTGACGCTTTTATTGCTAGTGAATAATAACCGCGACCTTGATGGTGCTTATTGTTGACTCCAGTATTAAACCCAGATATAACTTTTTGCTGCATGGAAGAATCTAAAGCCGTGTGAATCATTGTATTGCATCATAGTCAGAAACGTTAGATATATCCAAGCTCAAAGTGGAGTTGTTTGGTTGACAATATACACTGTTAATCCTCAGCCATCGAAACAACTCACGCCAAATACGAATATTTCCTGAGTGGGAGTATTGTAAACGTGCAGGCTTAAAAGCGCCAACTGCTGAGACTGGATTGTGATTAGTTAGGTTGGGGACATCCTTCCATATAAGCTTAATACAGTCGGCACGATTGATATACTACCTAAGGTTTCTTGTTAATGCTCTCAGATGACATTCATATCCAGCTACGGATGGATTGCATTTAGCCTCATAAAAACGTATGAGCTGGTTCGGACTGATATTGAAGGAATTCAGAAGACCATTTTCATTGCATCACGGCTGATACAGTTATATTTACCTAAAACATACCACAAACACTGCTCCAATATTTCTAAATACTTTATAGCCTCATACAAACGTATACTAAAGATATTATCGACCACATATATTACGACGAAGCGTGAAAACCCATGCTTCCCTGACAAACGCAAATTAGGCGACATAGTAAGTGATATTAGCTGTCGCGTACCGTGTTCTTTCCTAGTGTCCGGTGTTCTAATAGCACGCAAAGCATTCAATTGAGCCATCGCGTTTGCCCATGAATATCTAACTGCCTGTTTAGATCCGCATTATTGTATCGCCAAATACACTCTAACGATATAATGGATGTGTTATGACGAATCATAATGCATTTGTGACACGCCCATGACAATATTTGGCTGTATTGTTTCTTTACATGTTGTATAGGTGTTGGCTGCGTTGTTTCCATTTAGCCAGAAACTTCCAATAATTTCATATATTGTAGCGAATATTAATTCCTTCTAAATGTTTGTGTAACCTCAATCGTTTCTTGACAATTTTGAAGCTGCCATTAGTGTGTTTTTGAATGTTGTCACTATCGGCCAGTGCTGTACATGACACATTGTGCAAAGCGACTTCTACACAATGGGGGCCATCAGTCATTGTGCTTTGCAACAGAGAATGCATGGGACAACTGCAATCTTTCCTGGCACTTGTTACTTAAAATCTGCATTGTTAAGATGATGGATCAACAACATTGGTATCAATTATTCAGTTGCAGCCTATGGGCAAACTTGACTATGCGGTCATTGCGTACGGACACGTGCAATGACATCATATGGACGCATCAAGATTGAAATCTCATTGGATGATTTACATGGCTCGCTGGTCAATTGACTAATGAGATGTCTCTCAGGGTTAGACTGTCAACCAAGGCAGCGTATTAACGCGAAGGAAGAGAAAACTGATTATTTGTAATGCCTTACAGAGCGGGCTTCTGGTTTCATGTGCCGTAGTAGGTGTCTGCACTATGTTGAAAGGACGGTAGAGCAATAGTTTGTAATATATGAACAAAGGAAAGCGTTGATAAGCAAAGGGTATGAAGCCACAGAGCCCTGCCATTAAATGTCAATCAATGCCAACCAAATGACAACATTTCTCCAAATGACAACATATATTCATTCTTGATTGATGCGGCTCACAGCTGTGCCATGTAATGTGCTGGTTCATGGACACCGTATGTCCAGGGCGTCTGACTTGTTACAAGCTAACAGTCATATTATCCACTGTGTCGCTTTACATCGACTCACAAATACTAGAGCGTCCGGTCTGATGAATGTGTATTTAATCATTATTTATAGAATCATTGAAAAGGGTTATCATAATTGTTATGTCACATCCCACGTTGCATGCCCATTTCTTCGTCTTTAAATCACTCACTGATAATCATCCCGAAGGTCTTCGGTCTTGGCACTGCACCCAAACACTCCCTCGTTTGTGTTATTTGTAGATTGTTAAACACGAGTGTAGTCATTATGTGAACTTTGTTATTTCATTCTTTTGTCGGAAAGGAATGTCGATCGTCTTTTGGAAACAGTGAACGCGCCTTCTACGATAAATAAGCCCGGAAATCATCAGTATTCTCCTCACTCGCTTGATAAAAGCCTTCGAGTTAATAGTCTAACCCTGAGAGGCATCTCATTTGTCCCATGACCAGTGAGCCGCGCGAATTGCCCCCTGAGATTTCATTCTCTATGCAACACGAGTTTGGTTCGTGTACATACCTCTTTGGAAAGACTGCAAGCTGTAGTGTGCATAATGACACGTTAATAACATAAGTGGGGTAAATTTGGACAGGATTTCCAATTAATGTTTTAAGCCATTCGAAATTCTGCACCTGTGCTCAACTGACCTATCAGAAAGAACGTTTCATATTGGTGGAGCAAACGCTAACTCATCTTCCCCGTGTCGTTTGTGAAGAAGCGAAGTTCCACGAATGATGTTTACCAAATATATTTTATTTAAGGAGCATTCTGTTATTCAACTACAAACGTTTTCCATCTACGAGTGCTAAGGTAAGGTAATGATGAATGATGTTTTTAGAAGGTAAAAACGAATAAAGTTGAACTTACATTTTTTAAGAAGCACTTTGTTGCAGATATTCAAATAATTCAGTTGTTTATCAATAAACTCTGTTTTGAATCCGTATTTAATTGTCGTGCTTAGATGAACGATATATTAATTGTCGTTTATCGCCTATCGTCATTTACTGGATGCTTACCCCTATCATTGCAATATTTGTAATATCCTCCTCAGCATCACAGCGACATCCACCAAATGTCACTCATCGTGATTATTCTAACCTATTCATCAACGCATGGTTCCATGCTATGTTCACTCTATTCAATTTACGAATCAAATGATGGTTTAGTTCACCAAAAGATGAGGTTAGTAATGGCGGCTTCTGTTAAGTTAATTCAATATTGCAGTATGCTTACTGCCGTTTGGTATCAGGTTATTGTACTCTAACGCAAGCAGTAGGCCGGTTATGAAGAGCACCATCTAATTCAATAACGGTCATTTAGATAATCAGCAAGTCTCGCCGCAAGTCACTCAAATATGTGCTGCCGGTATCTCTGTCGCTTTCTAAAATTCTCTTCCTTCAGTCTCTTCAGGAGCACGACCCACAGGATATGTTGAACTATCATCCAAGTAAGCGCTAGGGATGCCACTTGATGTGTCTGTAGTTATATTCAATAAATGACCGTGATCATAATGATGTTCTGTTGCAAGGTTCATTGTTAGCTTGACCACCCATGTGAGCTTAAGTCCACGAGCTGGTATACTGGGCCTGTTAGCCAATTTTTCATACCACTACAAATGTAAATTCCAGAAATGGGTATAAGTAAACATCCTCTTCATAATGAGGTAATTAGAAACTGTACGTCATTATTGCTGATCTTCCGCCACTGCGTATTCACTACACGACTGTGAGACGGCAATACACACGCGCTTGTGGTGATTTGTCGCCTCACATAAAAACTGTTTATGAATATTTAAATGATTTTTGGTTTTAGAGACGTCTACGTTCCAGAATGGTTTGAAGGGAAAAAATCGGATTCCAAACAAAAACATATATGCCAATAAAATCTAGTTTGTTGATCACTGACCGAATGAATTAATTCGTTAATTATTGATATCAAATGCTATTTCCGTTGTTTGGTTGCACTGATTTCACAAGTCTATGAGGTTAGTTAGCAGTAACAAAGGCTCGACGAGTCAAGGATAAGCTACTGGAATAGCAGTCTGACAGATCGGTTGTTTCAATAGCTACAATTGGAGATGCTCTTTGGGCACATGGCAGAGTTTGTGCGATTCCTAATCCCACCATGGAACATTTAACTTGGTAATAGTAATAAGCCTAACCAACCACGAGCCAGTCCTATAATCTCTCCTACAGCGCTTCTGTGAACTGTGACAGCGCCTGTATGTTATCCAAAGCACCTGCGCTCTATATTATGGTGTCGTCAATCAACAGTGATTGTATTCTGTGGTTAGTTATGCCAGTATTTCAATGATATGATAATCTACCGGCAAACCACACAGCCCCCTGAACTCTTTATTTATGCTTTGTTCTGACGGGTTCTTGTTTTGTGATATAGCATCATACAAACCTCCCTACAGTGGCCCAATACATTCGTTAATCAGGATGAGCTGACAAAAGATACATTGTCAAACCTCATTCGATACTAACAGGCTGAACAATGGGGATTTATCGGGCGACTGAAACTGGGAAGCAAGCGATACCAATAGTCAAGTTGCAGATCAAGGATCGAAATGTCTAGCCAGCGTTTACAAAAATGTAGAATCCATCTACCATGATATCGGAAACATTTTCAATAGTTTTCCTTAACACCATTGCCATATAGCATTAATGTGATATTCTACATTGTTGCAACTGGTATTTCTGCCTTTAAATCCAATGCTCGAGCTGCCATTGTAGTACTTGGATGCGAAATGTTTACATGATCAGCCTCGTTTTGATCCATCGTATTAAGCTCACCAATGAGAAGATACATTCAACGCAACTGTCACTGTTGATAAGAACGCCATTGCTTTATCGATTTGTAGGATTTTCAACACGGTGTGGGACTTCTCTGTCAGATCACCTTGCAAATTAAAAAGCGCTTCTTTGCAGATCAATTGTTGTTTGCTCACACAGTTGTTCATCGTTAATAATTTCAACTGATTGCTTCTGGTCTAATCCTTAAATCAATCCAATTTGTTTTTCATAAGAGTCAAATTTCCTATTACTTTGCGATCACCATCACCAAAACATCTCGTGGTAGCTGCTATGTTGATTCCTTTGGTGCTTAGCGGTCTGAGACGGCATCAACGCCTACTATATTGACAATTACACCAGTTCGTATTCTCACAGCGTCTTGATGCCTACTAGATGGGTGACCATGTTGTCATTGCTAATGGGAATTCACAGCAACACAATCGTGAGGCATGGAGAATGAAATCTCAACGGATGATTTACATGGCTCGCTGGTCACGAGACAAATGAGATGTCTCTCAGGGTTAGACTGTTAACATTGGTAACGAATATCAGGCGAGTGAGGAGAATACAGAGGATTTGTTATAACTACCCGTCTCCTGTGTCGTAGTAAGTGACGGTACTGGTTCAAACTACCAAGGGCCACCTTTGAGTATGAAGAGGAGCTCCGGTTGTGAGTAGATCGTATCCCAAAGAACTGAACTGTTAATAGAGTTGCCTTGCTACCTATCGTTCACTTCCTGACGTATGATGACTAGGGTCACAGATCTGAAATACCATCGTTTACGGTTGCATGCGCGTTAGCAAGATTCATACTTGCAACACCTGGGTGTTATAATGACCAATCGCGCGGGCATAAAAACCTTAAAGTTTCTCCAATTTGGTATATTGACACAATGTTACAATTATGAATGTCAACATTTTATTTGTGGGCAAGAACCGGTTTTGACCGATTATTATATTAATTTAGCACTGGTAAATGTGGTATGTATGCTTGTCAACGATGATTGGCGCTTGGTTGAATATGTCGTCAATCAATAAAAGCCAAGACGAGGGAATTTGTGCTATTATGAGTACACAATAAATGCCTCTTAATCAGCTCAACCAAGACCACATTATGGCTTAATGCAATTGATCTTTAGTTTGACATCAATTTCCATTGAGCGTATTGGCATCAACAAATACAACAAATAGTGTAATATTTCAATCATAGTTTACTTAAAGGTTGTATGGAGGATGCGTGTGCTGATAACCCGTTCAGTAAAATGTCTAAGCCAGAATGTTTGTAATATTCTGTGCTAAATAACAGGCGATGCAGCAAGAGCCCTTCAATGATAATGAAATTCAACAAGTTCCTATCTCATAATGTTTTGTATCACTAAAAGTAGCATTGCTAGCTGAACTATTCGTGTGACCTGCCAACCCGAGGAAAATAGCCCTACAAATATAAAACAATTTTACTCCATGTGGATGAACTGATTAAAGCACAGCCTATTGATCATGTTACCACGGGATTCAACCCGTCACATCTCGTAAGTTGATACACATTACATACCAGGATACTCTCGATCTCGCCACTGCTGATCCTACACGTTTACGATGAGCCCCCCCCCCCCCCAACCCCCCCCCCCCCCCCATCAATAACTAGCGGACACCTAAAAATATAAACACAAAATCACAATACAATTGAAGACGGGTAATACGGGTTTACTTAAGTTTAGAGTCTCAGCTAAACAGCGAAATGCATCATTAGTATGAACATGCCATGCAAAATGCATTAGGCACTGGAGGTCCCAACCATTAATATATTGCTCCCTTCTAAAACTTCTCCAATATCCATCACGACCCAGGTACGTGCGTAATACACCTCAATGTCTCTCGCCAATGTGCATTCAATACACGACGGGAAGCCGGCATTAAACGGGCGCAATTGGTGAATGATGCCCCACATCTAGAAGCGGTTAGTGACTAGGAACTGAATTTCTATTGTTTCTGGAAGCAATATATCAAATAATAAGGAAAGTCCACGACTACATACTCGCATAATTGGAAGAAATAGGATATTCACTCAAGCAAGCATTTTTTTTGTCACATGCTGGAGCGTTTCAACCACAGCAGACTCTCAATAAACGTTGATTCATATGTCATGATTAATAAGATGATGAAAAGAATTCTAGAGTATACATGGAATATGTTATTTCATTGGCAGCAACTTTGAACATTTGAAAAATGAATATCAGATTCATTGCAGCTTGCGAGGACACCGCATGTCAGTGCAACATAGCTCATGCCTCATAGTCGTGTGTAGTTATGATATGCGAGGGCATATTTTCCACTCAAAATGCTGATGGAGCATAGATTCGTCAAATAGGAGAACCTTGGACGTTGATAAAAATGTTTTTGTTTTACATTGATTGCTCAAACCTGTAACGTAATACAATGAATAAAATTTGATGATTCCATGTAGGTCGTTTCTTTTCTATGGAAAATACCAAGATCACTACTAGTAAATCATCCTGCCCGATTTCACATCTAAAGCTTCAATTGAATGTTCTCTGTAACACAAGGAGGAGTTTGTAATGACGAAGTGCAATGTTCAATTCAACAATGATACGATTGTCTTGGAAACAAGGATAAGCTGAAATAACCACGTGACTGTCCCATCATACGTTTTACGAAGTTCTTTTACCTTGTGAAGTTGGCTACATGATGTCCGCGTTGCCTACGCTTTATTTCATTGCGGTCCTTATCAAAGCTAATTGTAAACTGCTTAATGATCAGTAAGACATTCATCATACAGTGATCCCGAGCGTCCATGTAAAGATCTCCCGGACTTGTATTGCATCAATACGGTAACTGTTGTAAGCTCTCTAACTGCATGTTATTTAAATCTAATTCTCAAGAAATGATTATCGTGTTCCAATGCACATTGCTTGCTTACAGGCTCATTCTAATATTGACATTTGCTCAGGTACACCAAGGACACAAATTTGTTATCACGTGCGGCTTATGCCACTAGCAATAAAATAAAATAGAGCTTTTATCAATCGGTATTCGTATATTTAAATAATCAGTAGGTTTTCTTAATTGTCTAAAGCAGATAATTCAAACCGACCACGAATCACCTACGATAACTTACGTTGTGTGCCGCTCGCATCAACATTGTATCATCAAGTACTTCATAAGTGTAACAGAGATTTTAATGGGGAGATGCTTTATTGTTAGACAAATAACGTGATGCTCATCAGCTTTATCTACGTTACTGGCCATTATTTAGTCCAATTATTTACCAATCCTCTTCCAATATTGATGAGATTCTGGTGGTTCCTATGATTGTGTCACGCGTCCTGGCAATGCAACCATTCTTCAATGTCCAATCTAATGAGGTTCGTGCTTACTCTGTAAAGTAAACAAGACGCGTTGCAGTAATCAATGTGTCATGCTCTTGGAAATGAATCTGCCAAATCAAGTCTTGTAGGCCCATTTTGAGTAAGTGGTATTCCCTATAACTTTGTGATTACCACCCCTTACAGCTTTCACAGTACGTGCTAATTGCTCGCCCTGGGAAGTGTTCTTATAACTAAATAAGAACAATACCTGAACACTTTGCAACCATAATACCTAGTTTATTCTTATTGGTTTACCCTCTCACAACTTCGTGCGGCGGTAATGCAGTCATATTTAACTGGAATATTAAGTGACAGAATCTAGAGGCATGGATAATTCCATCTTTAGAGCTGGTTAGCATTTCTCAGTTGGAATTAACACATGAGATGCCTGGCAGTGTTGTACTATCAACATTGGAAGCACATATTAGGTGAGTGAGAAGAATACTGATCAAATAGAATGACTACTCGGCATCGACCTCTGATCTTATGTGTTATGGTAAGTGTCTGCACTGGTTTGAACAGAATAAGGGTTTGCAATCTGAGAACTCACAGAAGGAGATACCACAGAACTAAATTAATGGTACCTGGGGCCTGCTCCCTATTAATCACTTCCCGGGTTGGAGTATTTACGATGTGGCTCACAATAACTCGCATGGATTTCTTTCGAGAACCAAATGGTGGAAGCCAAATAATAACCGTTTTACTCTTGGAATCTGATTTAATTTGGAGCCGGTCGGTTTGTGTCACTAGAGCAATATATTTGGCATCGGTCGTGTCATGTTACGACCATATTGAGCAATCGTATACTTACCTCTGCCTATGTATTTACTGCTTGTCTGACTAGAAGTGTCTTTGTAACATAAGTCATATCATCATATGGTCGATTAACCCACAACGTGACATCACAATGCTGCTTTAGCCAGTGTATAATGCTGATGAGGTTTGCGCGGGCATGACGTCGGATATTCTCACCACCTAATGATGTGTTAATGTAGGTGCTTTGTAAACGGAAGTATGGGTGGTATATTTCTAAACCAGATTAAATTGTAGCTTTATAAAGCGAAACATCACAGCACATTTACACAGCAAACACCTTTTTGGCATGTAATCCTGTTTTCCACGCAATGCATGTTTGTTACTTTTATTTAGCAAATATCGATCTTTCAGCTCTTTTCTAAAATCTTACAATCTCACACTGCTATGTACAAACCACAATTGTCTACCTATGGACCGTCCACTGCTCATCTCATGATATTCGATTTTACTCATCTTCCATGAAGAGTGACTCGTTATTAATTATTGTATCTCAGATCTATGTTCAGTATGGCCGAATTGCTCGACATTATTTGGCTATAGTTTGTCAGTCATTACTGCAGTATTAGCTGCGACATGTGGATTTGGGCTGTGATGAATGTCTTAAATAAATGACGAGGAAAGTTGGCATGTGGGGATATGGGTAATTCTGTACACAATGCAGCCTCTATATCAGCTCCACTCAGCCCTCGTTGTCTCCTTTATACGGCTTAATGCAATCCATCCGCAGTTCGACATGAATGCAGGTGTATCCACAGAGAGCATTGGCAACAGTTAATGGTTTTTATTTCGCATTCATCCCAATTGTAATAAATATATCATGATTCAATTAAAGGTGTTTTGGAAGATACGTTTGTGGAGAACCTATTCTGTAAAACGTCCTGAATGAAATGTTCTGTGCTAATATGTGCAGTAACATTGTAATAAACACCTGTGTGTAATATGACGCGTATAATTTGGAAAACACCACTGTTGGTGACGCTGATTTAATGTATTGGCAGAAACGACAGCATCGGCTTAGCAGCAATCAGCATTGCTATATAGGACAGTTTCCACTATCGAAATTATACAATCCGAGAATGTCTGCCTAAGATATTTGGAAGGCTCGTATATTATATCTAATGGAAGACACTGAACGCCTCAGAGAAACATTGACATTGAACAGACATTACATTAATCATGCTGGCATGTATAAATTCCATCTTTCTGGGAGATTTCGTTTTGACATTTCCGGGAGGCTAGCAATTGGATGATGAAATATGATTGGCGACAACTTAAGAAAATATGTTGAAACGTGGCATGCTGATGAGGTTTCGGTTAGCTAACACGGGGAAAGCATACCGTTTATGTAATCTAAGAAATGCATGAATGCTATTCGGCAACCACTCTCCATCTCTCAGCACTTTTCCTGGGGTGTTCGATCTCACAATGCTTTCTATGACCCGTCATTGTTTACTACAGCACCATCCTCTTCTTACTCAAAGATATTCTATTTCCCTCCATCTTCAACAAAACGTAATATGATATTACCATTGTGTATATCATTTCATCTTTTATGTTGCAAACTCATTCGACAATCTTTGTATGTAGTTAACCAGTCACTATTGCTGAACCAGTTCCAGTATTACGATGTTTTAATTAACGTCATTCCATTAATGCTTCAATGTTTCATTCACATCATGTCCTCCAATGCAAATACTGTCGGATATAAACACAATACCTTGCGCCATATACCACACTCATGTCTACGCAACCAAAATAATTGTTTATTCCCTTGAGCCAGAGACAAGGTGAGTGCCGTCTGTTATAATCGTGATTATGAAGGGGTTACTGACACAAAATACGAAGAACGTGCGCCGTATTGCGTGACTAGTAATACTTTCTACTTCACTTTTGACATTCTACAAACAGAGATATCGTCAATCTAGACAGCACATGTCATCACTTCGTCACGATTTGCGTTGTTAGTTCGACTATCCGTGTGAACTGAAAGGCCCAAGAGCAGGTTTCTCGTTGAAAAAGTGCAAGTTGATATCCTTATACTGATAGGAAATTCTTCTTAAGCATACAACAATGGATGCCGGGTGGGTACCATGATATTAACCAACTTCATAACGAGGCAATTAGAACTGCCTTATTTGTAGGTGCTGTGCAACATGAACTGCGTCTTCTTTGGAAGCAACTAAATAAAAGCACAGCCAATTGATCATGTTTCCCCGGGATCCAAACTGCATCCTCTATTCCTCGATGCCTCGATCTCCCAAGGGTCTTGCGTAACTCAAAAGGATTCTAATGTACCCCTACTTCCTATCATTCCCGTCTTGACACATTAGCCGACTTTCGCATTAGAATGACTTTATATATATCTATCTATCTATCTATCTATCTATATCTATCTATCTATCTATCTATCTATCTATCTATATATATATATATATATATATATATATATATATATATATATATATATATATACATATTTATAAATACATATATATGTATATATATACACATATATATATCTTTGTGTGTATAAATATATAAATAAATATGTATATATAAATATACATATATATATATGAATATACATACATAAATATATATATATATGCGTATATGCATATAAATATATATCTTTATATATGACTATATATATGCATATATATATGTATATATAGATATAGATATGTACACATATATGCATATATATATATATATATATATATATATATATATATATATATAATATATATATATACATATATATATACATATATATATATATATTTATATATATATATGTATATATAAATATATATACATATATATATATATATATATATATATATATACAAATATATATACATATATATGCATATTCATATATATATATATAAATATATATACATATATATGTATATATATATATTTATAAGAATATATATGTAATATATATATATATGTATGCATATATATATATATACATGTATATTTTTACACATATATATATATATTTATATATATATATATATATATATATATATATATATATATATGTGTGCATATATATATATATGTATATGTATGCATATATATCCACGTATACAAATGTATATGTATGTGCGTTTAAGATATTAGGCGCCAAATATTGCAGTGTGCCTCTTTTGAAGCATGTTATTTATTGACATTTACCCTGAAGTCAAGAACTATATCCGCTGCCATTATTGGCGCATATTGGAATTTACGGTCCATTTGGTAATTCCCCTGCTCAAACACTTAGGGTGCTATGAATGGGGTTTATGGTCGAACACGTCATGGTACCAACATTGTTACAGCATGACATTAGCCGAGCAATTAAATAGGGCTGTTCGTATGTACGATCATGAAGATTGATGTTACGCTATTAACCGACTGGATAGATTTATTGGCTGAATAATCATTATCAGCTAATCGCAGAAACAATAAAATATGGTATCTGTCATTTGCAAGTGTAAATGATATTAATGCGTCTCCTTTTCTGTATTATTCAGTCGTAACAGGCGACATAAACACATGCAGCATAGCGGCTGCGTAAATAATCAAATCAAATCTTGTCAAGGAAATAATCCTTCACGCAATAAAATGTCTCGAATTCCACCCAGCAACTCATCACTTACAGAATTCCCCATTTTGTAGGAACTCCATCGATTGGTAAATATATAGCGATGAGAATGACCGAATGTAAACGGTTTACGGGAATGCTTAGATGTGGGAGACTGGGTGAAACGATACGGACCAGTGGGTGAGAAGGATTGACTTGAATGATGAACCCAGATGAATAATCGAGAAGGTTTGACTGGATTCATACAACCCCGATGAATTAGTGAGAATGGTTGGCTGGAATGATGCAACCCAGATGAATGGATGGGAATGATAGACAGAAATGATACAAACCGGATGAATGAATGAGAATGATTGACAGGAATGACACAACCCGGATGAATGAGTGACAATGGTTGGCTGGAATGATACAAATGCGGATAAAGTCTCGTTTGAATCCAACCATTGATTGTTACACGATCCGTCTTTGTTGGAGTTCCGTCACTTAGACACACAACCGGCAACAGAAACGGATATTTTTGCTTTCGAACGAAGCAGAAAATATTAATCTCAAAATCTCTGTTGAGTATAGCTTGGTGTCGATATTTTTATATATCGCAAGCATTTTGGGGGGCCCAATATCCTAAGATTGCCATTATGATCCCACGATCGATCATGAATGTAGGTGTCATCATAATGAATGAAATCATCATGCCCTCTTAGACATGTTAGAAGGGACACCGCGCTCGACACACACACACCTGCCTCTTCGCCCTGGAAGACCCTTCTCACAGGGTCTGGGTCTACCGAATCCTGTGTCAACCCACAGAACACAGAAATCGAATACAGATCAGAAGATCTTCAAAGGAAGATATTGAAATATCTTGGCTTGCTATCTTAAGTTTGTCATAACGTGAATGCAATGCCAGAGAAGGTGTGCCAAGCGAGCTCTTAGGCATTATAGAACTTGGACGGGAAGGGGACACTACTGTCCCGGCTCGTGGCTCGGGCTGGGATTCTTCGTGATTCTGTTCAGAAATTTCATTCAGAACGTTCCCCAAATATTAAAGAAGCACCCACATGGCAAGGAAGCACCCACATGAAAAGAAAGCACCCACATGACAAGGAAGCACCCACATGGCAAGGAAGCACCAACATGGCAAGGGAGCACCCACGTGGCAAAGGAGACATACATGGCAGTGGATCACCCACATGGCAAGGAGACCTAGATATGTGCACCATGTTATTTTCCCGTAAATGACCGATGTATATAAGACGTATATATCCGTGGGACTGACCAGCGCACGAGTGCGAGGCCTGCTTATTTGATGGTAGTTCGCGCGTTATCTATACCCTATTCATATTCAACATGGGGCCTAGTTGTTAATACGTTATGATGTTTAAGGATTTTTGCTCATGTTCAGAGTAAGTTGTCGCACTTATACATTTAGAAATCGAAAACCTCAGGAATAGTCATGTTTTCCCTACCATGTGTTTATGTAGCTAGGTTGCTGTTTGCATGTTAATCAGTGTTATGTAGGCGATGCTGTTTGGATTGTATTCGATTGTGGATTACCTGTTTTATTACACTGACTTCGTTGCCTGCCATTTGAGCCACAGGCGCTCGGTTTCCAGTGCCAATCTTTCGAGCGACTAGCCAGATCCGAGCACCAAGCCGCTATCTAATGTAGAGCCGGATCCGAGCGCCAAGCTTCTATCTAACGTAGAGCCCCATCCGAGCGCTAAGCCGCTATCTAGCGTAGAGCCGCATCCAAGCGCCAAGCCGCTATCTAATTTAGAGCTCCATCTGAGCGCCAAGCCGCTATCTAATGAAGAGACGCATCCGAGAGCCAAGCCGCTATCTAATGAAAAGCCGCATCCGAGCGCCTAGCCGCTATCTAATGTAGGCGCGCTCAATTGGTGGTTGAATTTCTTATTCGGGAGTGCGCGCGGTCGCGCGCGCCACCCTGGTGAGCTTTGTGAAATTTACTTCTGCTGACTTCCGGTTTCTGTTTCGTCGTGCTCCTGCTGTTAGTGTTACCCAGGTGGCACGGGATGACTTTCTCAAACAATATGTTTGTAGAAATAACAAGTGTACAGGACTCATTAAAGTATTATTCAGGATAATCAAGAAGAAAATGTGCATTGTTGTGACACAAATTAGGAATAGTGTAAGCCGTGCACGACGTCTTGTATATGTATACTACCGTCCGACCGGGACGGGCTAGTATAGTGTATATTATTTGTATGTGATTTGTTGTGACACTGGTTGTTAAAATGTACATCGGTATAGCAAAAGTTTATGCACTAAGCATGTATTATTAGTGCGTCATAAGATTGCCAAGTAAACAGGTATTAAAGTGTACTTTGTCAGAATGAAAAAAGTTTATAAAGGCTGAGAATCTGTGAATCGTTACCTATCAGTGTTGTCAGCTCATGTGTTGTTGGTTACAAGGCACTTTAAATAGCCTTTCAAAGTTAATGGTGAGAAGAATAATTAACCAGTGATTACTTTGTATACGTTACAGATGTTATGGTATAAATCTAATTTAAATTGTGCTTATGCAATACACAAACTACAGCTGGGCATTTACTTACATCAATACTGGAATGTTGTACCCTGGACACAATCGATGCATTTAGTCATCAGTTAGCATCACAATAACAATATGCAGGTTGGGAGTGATAAAATAATATATATATATATATATATATATATATATATATATATATATATATATATATATATATATATATATATATATATATATATATATATATATATATACACAGTTTGTACAAAGGTAATTATAAACATTTCAAGAAAGATTGTTTGAAGTTGACAAGGAATGCACATACTTTAAAAATGTTTTCATAATTGTTAAGCATTGCAACTTTCACTTCAGTTTTCAAAATTTTGTATTTCTTCAATGCCCTCATAGCACGCTCAACATGGATACCAGCCACAAAGAATTTTTTTCAGAATACCCAAACTGTTAGTTTGTTTGTGAATGGGAAAATTACTCCTGGAGGCAAATCTCCTGCAATAGTAAACCTTTGTATACCATAGCTTGGTCACCAGCATCAAGTGATCTGCATCAATACACCCAGTTCTGATGTGTGACACTCTCCATCCCCTTGTCAGACAATAATAATAATTGCACCAGTAGGAGACATCCCTGGTGTATGATTAAACAGGTTTGTACAATCTAGAACATTTGGTAATGTGATCGAAGCATAGAGCTGCTTTCTTTTGCATTGTCTCAGTTGAGGGCATAGAACATATGATCTCCGATTCCTGGAATATCAAGATACACCAAGTGCTGAACAAATCTGAGAAAGGACTTTCCACTATCCAAAATTGTCGAGCCGAATCATTCTGGAAGGCAGTCGTAGACAAAGTGTTGCATAAAGTTTCTCTTTAGAGTCAATGCTCTTTGTCAACCAGGTTTCGATTTTAATTTTTATGAGTGATGGTCACTGCCATTCTGTGACGCATACTGCATGCCATCTGCTTTATCCTTCAGGGAGTGAAAAACTGGATGTTTCTCATGATGGAATACCATGTAATAGGGAAATGGAAAGAGTGTTTTTTTTATAAGGTTCAAACTCAACATCTGGCCATTTTCTTCCATCACCTTGTGAAGTTCCTCCACTTTCCTAGCATTTCTGGACACTTTCTTCATATCTTAAATTGTAGGATGAGTGCCGATGAGGTTGTCCTATGATAGTCATGTTCCTGGATTTTGATGTCTTTCTCATAGTAGGTGGTTTCCGTTTGTAAAACAAGTCTGGCTTGACATGATTCCAACTGACTATTCGTATGGTGGTAGGAACTTGCGAGAAGTGGCATGAGCACAGCCTGTGATGTTTTTAGGTGACCACAACTTTCCATAAATTTCTCTGTCATGCTCATCAACAGCAAACCTTGACAGCTATCTTCCAGGTCTTTCTCCAGTGTGGGTTGCTGGGAAAGGAATAGAACTTGCAATCCGCTGATGAACTCTTGTGGGCGCACCCCACCGCATAGCAGTAGCCCAACCAACAGTCGATCCAGTACTTGTTTCAAAAGACCTACATAGCAGTGGTTACCAGATGACTACAATCCCAGAGACGATATTCGATTATGCACTTTATTCATCTTGCACGTTACATAAAGATATGAATTTCAATTCGCTTCCATATTGACGAAGTGTTTATACCTTGGCCCACACGACGTAGCGCACAATTTCTACTCACGTTCTAAGCTGAACCTTTCTGTCAGAGAGTAGACATGTTGAGAGAACGAGCGAGTCAAACCGGAAGTCAACATAAGTTAGTTTTACAAATCTCACCAGGGCGGCGCGCGCGACTACGAAGATACGTGCGCAACGTACCAGCGTACGGCAAATGCACCGTGGCTCAGGGCCTGGCGAAGGTTGGGGCATTGGAAGAAGGCTACAACATCCGGCGAAATTATTTAGGAATATTTCAAATAAGTAGAGAAAAACAAGTTGAGAATGCTGAATATGTTCATTATATGCGAATATACAACTTTCCATGGATAACTGAGCATTAACAATTATTGCTGCGTACAGATAGCGGCTCGGCGCTAGTAAGCGACTCGGCGCTCGGGAGCTAGGCATCGGGAACAGAGGGCTTGTGATCTCAGCGTCGATGCCCCGCGCACCAGAGCGCAAGGTACGTGGTGCATGGTACACGGTATAGAGTGCACGGTATGTCGCTTTGGCTGCATCTTTTATTGCTGTCTATGAAAATGGGTGGAATGAAGCTTGCAAATTGAATCCGGTTGAGGTAGAGGAACAGCGGGCGAGTACAGTCGACGACTTGATCCCGGACAAATCCACAATGTACCATGTTGACAACAACAAACCGATTACTCGAGCAGGTCCATGTCTTATACTTCAATTCTTCATTTATACACACTCCTTCGTTCGTTGCTGGTTGTGGTTGCTTGAGTGGGGACTTATTGGGTTTATTTAAGTTTCAATAATGAAGCTCCCTGAAATCTCGGTCTGAATCACCTTTCTGACTAGATGAATCTCCTCTCTCTGCTAGATAGCTCTCCTTGACTGACCCATATGTGACCCATGTAGGGCCCTTATAAAGGGTCCCCGGTCAGCTGGCTTGCTTTCCCGTGACCCTTGACCGATCCACACAATAGGCCAGGCTAAAACAATCCCTGCCTGACACGACGAGTCCACTTGGAGGGTGGACCCTCTTGCGAGTCAAGGTTATAAGGATTGCTACTATCAGGGTTACACCCCTCCCCACCACGTGCTCAGATGTTACCCGGGCTGCCGTACTGAAAATTAAGGTGGGGGGAGCCTTTACGTAAAGACGTGAAACGTATGAGCTAGATTAGTATTACCTTTGTAACACATTTAGGCCTCTTTTTGACTTTGATGATAAGTCCATGGGTCCACATGATAAGCGATCAGCCTGATCATGACACGGCCGCCCGTTACAGACGCATTACAAACGCTCATTAACCCATCACGCCCGTTACAGACGCATTACAAACGCTCATTAACCCATCAGTACGCCAAACACTAACAACGCAGTAGAGTGGTGTTACGCGCCATATTGGGCACGCTTTGTTCGTGGAGAGAAGACCGGTTAATGCACTGCTCAGATGTCCTGTCATCGCTCGCCAGCTGTCACACCTCCTCACGGGCTGTTACACAAGCACACGACAGACCACAATGCCAACAACCTGATACTCACTTAAAAACTTACCTACAATATATATATGCCTACCGTGAATTGCTGCAATGTTTATCGGAACAGCCCGTTGGATTTCACAGAGTCATTGTTTCGTGTAAAATTTGACGAAGCTGTGATAATTTAGTGCGATTGAAAGTCTGTTAGATCAACAGTGGGTATAACCAAATGAGTGAATACAAAGTAATCACACCAGAGAGGACATTTCTTGCAAGAGTAAATCCACGTTATGATCGTACAACTGATGTCCACGATTCCTTGCCGCTCAGTGTACATCAACCATTCTCCAGAATAATAGCGTTCATTGATAGTTAACTTGGTGAGGCTTTGTAGATTGCATGATTACCACCAACCAATCCATTTTTAGCGATTCAGTGCGGCGGTGGAAACTACAGCTGACCTGTTCCCGACGCCAGGCCAGATTTGCATTGGGAAACTAACGGGAAAAGGTCAGCACGTGCCTAACTTCTAACTAATTAGGTCAGAATCGGTGAAGGAAAATGATCAAGTTCGGTACATAGTTTTACCAAATGAAAACTATTCGGATAAACGGTATTACACACCTCTGGCCCTTATTTCGGAAAAGATGCGGTAAGGAGCCGTACTTCGGGACATAGTCGCTACTCGTCGACGATAACACGATGGAGAGGTCGAGCAGGGTGCGAACGTCAGTGGGGCGGACAAATCGGTCAGGCCTAGCATAACTACTGCAGAGCATGTTGGTTTGTTTGTTTGATCAAATTATAGTCGTTTGTAGCAATTAAGGCTAAGTACGACTAGCAGTGAGTGTACCTCTCAGGGTGGTCACAGCCAGGGAACACGTCATACTCAGAGGGTAGTCATTGCCAGGGAACACATCATCCTCAGAAGATCTTTTACATCCCCTTTCAGAGTTGGGACCGCCATTTTACGTGATCATCCTATTCACGTGTATCCAGTCAGGTTGTCACTCCTGGGGATCGAACCCACAGCCCGTGGGTCGAAAGGCGAAGCAGTAGACCATTACACCACGGGTTTGAGCATGTCCATTTATATCTACCCACCTGCCAGTATTATTCTCCGGTTCGATAGCGTCAAGGGCATTTCACAAGAAGCAGGCCAACCGGTTCTGGTCCGATGAACACAGCGTAAGTGACCGTGGGGCAGGTTTAATTTTAAAGCTTGCTCGATTCTTTAAGGCTCTGGCACAGATATTTCTATCCAATTCTTAGGAGATTAGTGCAGACGATATCTGGGTCGAATCACAGATAGTGGAGGTGTGCACTGAACTCAAAAGACTTTTGGTGGCAGCTGACGATAAAAGTTTCGATTTGAGTAACTAGCTAAGACACGGATCAATTTGATCCTGGCATGAACACGTGCGCATCAGCGAATTTGGGGCGACAAGGCTACTGAACAGGTGACTATTGATAAAAACCAAAGGTGTGTCATTACTCTGTGTGCCTTGCGACGAGCATGAATACCAGCAAGCTGTTGTCAACATCTCGCAACTGACAATAAAAAACAATAGACCACATGCATGTGAAGAAGCAGCAAGTAGATTTGGGAGCGGTACACTGGACTGGGATACCCTACACAATGAACATGGTGATTTGGATTAAACTAGCACTGTTGCTACAGCTTTGGTATACTGCCATCATCGGGGAGATGTTCACATCAACCAGTCAGCTTGTGAAATTGGTCACTATGGAAACCGAAATGCTGTCGGCAGTGACACAGTACTTGATAAAAGAACAGCACAGATTGGCTACAATAAGACAGTAAGCATTGTTACTTAACAATTAGCAACACACTTATGCAACCCTTTCTGGCTGTCTGTCAGTCCGCACGTTTGCAATGACGAGGTTGTTACCATAGAGCTTATAGCTTCGCTAAGAGGGTTCACTTCCGACAAAAAAGGTGAAACCGCCACCTGTGTGCCGGTGTGTAGTTTGTCATAACGTCTATTTTGAGGCGCGGTCACCTTGACCAATAAAATGACTCCGTTACTCCAACAGTCCGATGTGCTTTTGTTGATTTGCTGGTAGCGTGCGCGTGCGCGTGCTAGAAACGCTGACTACATCAGTTAATTAGAGTGAGGCCTCTCAGCTTAGCTCCAATTCACTAGACGTACAACAAAGTGTCTTGCTTGCAATACTTACTGGGCGGAATGCGCCATTTTGACGCGTGTATATTGAGCTGTGTCGGAATCAGGTATGATAGTCTGCTGTTGAATGTGTATCTTTTCAACCTAACGATGACATTGATATGTATAACGTTCTAATTGAATTGCAACAAAGATCAAATTAGAATATACTAGAATTGAACACTTGCTCAAGGTCAGGAAATATGCAACCCTTCCTTGGCAATCTAATTCCAATTTAAATATTCCTCTACCAAGAACACAATACCACACCCGGTCGCTTCTCATATGAACTTTGCATTTTGTTCGCCTGTCATGTTCCAATCACAAAACGCCTAATCAATGGTCATTAGGTCGGTGGCACAATGACGTGTTTTTGATAACCACTTCGCGTTGTGTGCATGCAGGTTAGTGGAGGATATTCGGAGCAAATCTATAGCTCCTCAGCTCTCCGCCACCAGGAGCACGCGAAACGGAAGCAGCGTGCTATCTTATGTCGGACATCCGGTGAACGCATACCACCTGATAAGGCAGTGGCAAGATTTGCACAAAAACTCGATTGTCATTTCCGGCGAGCATGTCCAAGGTATCTTCTGATGTCCTTATGAAGTGCCACTGACATACATACATACATACATACATACATACATACATACATACATACATACATACATACATACATACATACATACATACATACATACATACATACACACATACACACATACACACACACACACAACACAACCACCCACCCACCCACCCACCCACTCAGCCTTCGACGGGCCATCATTCGTATCGTTCACAGCCTCGCGGATCTCAACGTACACCGACCCCACATTGACTTCGTTGTAATGTTGTCTGTTCAGCTCTCGAAAGTCAACTGAACGATCTTGAAGTTGCCTTTCCCAGCTCACGTGACGTTCGAGGAGCCGCTGAAGCTCTGTTACGTCTTCAGGAGACATACGACATACCCACGGCCGATATAGCGGAAGGTAGAATCCAGCAGTCTAAAGCCGAACACACGCTACTGCCATCAGACTCACTGACCATCGGTCAAGCTGCCAAGTCTGCCGGACGCTACGACTTTGCTATAGAGTGGCTACACCGTGCGTTGGAGAATGACATCATTGCCTCGGAGAACCCTGTGGCTTGGCGGGCATTGGTTGATAGCTATATCAGGGTAATAAAAAAACATCTATAATATGTTATGAGTGAAATGAATGTCAACTCGTTGAACGATTTTTCACATAAAAATGTGTGTGTGTAGATGGGTAATTATGAAGATGCGGCAGCTGTAGCAACAAGGGCCTTGCAAATACGTAATATCTTCGCTCAATTCATCTGATGTTGTGTAGAGTAGAACTTTCCTGGTCTCATCAAGTCCTGGTCTCATTAAGTCCTGGTCTCTTATCATTTTGGTCTCATTAAGTCCTGGTCTCATTAAGTCCAGGTCTAATTAAGTCCTGGTCTCGTATCGTTCTGGTCCCATTAAGTCCTGGTCTCATTAAGTCCTGGTCTCATTAAGTTCTGGTCTCATTAAGTCCAGGTCTCATTAAGTCCTGGTCTCGTATCGTTCTGGTCGCATTTAGTCCTGGTCCTGGTCTCGTATCGATCTGGTCTCATTAAGTCCTGGTCGTATGTATACTATGCTTATCAGTGCTCGGTTGGTAACAGATTCGATGGACGACACGCTTGCTAGTGCCCGAGTCAAGGCGACCAGGTACATGAACGCAGCTAAAGCACTGCCACGTGGTGATGGATCTGATGCGTACGATGCTGAAGCGTGGAGGAGGAGCCAGATGTCATGGAAGGACACTTACTACAAGTTGTGCCGTGGGGAGGAATTATATAGGGTAGGTGGTATCCGTAATTACTTAGCCGTTGCAAGGAAATATATGCCTTGAACAGTTGAAATGAGCAAGACGTGGGTGTCTTAAGACGCCACCGAACTGGAGCAACCAGTGGGCAATGAGATAGGCATTAAAGTGACACATAGCTTTTGAATTAATGTAGTTAGATTCAAAGGTGTTCAATGACGGAAGGTATGTTTTAGTCCTAGCCACACGACGATATGCTACGACGTCCGATGAATTACACCATCCTAACATTTTCAGCTGGCATTTCAGCTTGTTTTCATCTGTTAACGCTATACCAACATGTTTACAGGACCCCGCCCTCGTGAACAGACTGCACTGTACCAATAAACAAGGCCGCCTTCCCTACATAAATTACAAAGAAGAAATACTGAATTTCAATCCCAGAATTTCGCTTTTCCATGATGTTATAAGTGACGCAGAGATCGATTTTTTCAAGGCGTTCGCCCTGCCGGAGGTTAGTGGAAGAGTATTCGAGGCTATGAGTTTTAGGCTCGTGTTGTAATAGCGACAACGAATAATCGAATGCCGACTGAGATGGTGGTGTTTCCAGCTGACAAGAGCAAGGGTAGGGGATCCAGCCGCTCAGCAGGAAACAAAGGCAAGAGTTGGCAAACTGTGAGTCAACATTGATGACGTTTTCGTCGCCCGTCAGTGATGTGTTATTGAATGTTCAGACAAACGCATGATGCATGATTCAAAAGAGTATTTCATGATGCACGAGGGCAAAAACTCAGCCGGGAGGTGGGGTGGGAGTCGCCGCCATGCGCAATGTATGGGTGTTTGACGTTTGTGACTGAGATCAGGGTGTTGGTGTGTGTAGTGTATGGTTGAGTGCAGTGTATGTGTAGTGTGTGACTGGTTGTACACAAATGACATGTATAATATGAAGGTGTGTTTACTATATTGAAGTGTATAGAACGATAATGCGTTCAGTGAGTGAATATTCGTTGTGTTTGGCTGTATGAAGTTTGTCGATGTGTGAACTATGGTAGTATAGATGTGGCTCCTGTAAATGCATAAAAGAACGTGACGCGTTTAGTACGTAGTTGTGTGTAGTGGGTAAATGCGTGTAGCCAGTGGCTGTGTGTAGTGGGTGGCTGTGTGTGGTGGATGGCTCTCTGTAACTGATCACTGTGTGCAGTGGGTGGCTGTGTGTAGTGGGTGGCTCTCTGTAAATGGTGGCTGTGTGTAGTAGGTGGCTGTGTGCAGTTGGTGGCTGTGTGTAGTGGGTGGCTCTCTGTAACTGGTGGCTGTGTGTAGTGGGTGGCTGTGTGTAGTGGGTGGCCGTGTGTAGTGGGTGGCTGTGTGTAGTGGGTGGCCGTGTGTAGTGGGTGGCTGTGTGTAGTGGTTGGCTATGTGTAGTAGATGGATGTGTGTAGTGTGAGTGCGTGTGCAGTGCGTGTCTCCCTATGCGTGATATTCTTCCCTGCTTTACTTCGTTTGTCACACGTGATAACACATCGCTTCTTTACGTTCATCTTTCCCTTGATATTGCCTGCAATGAAGCATACTGAATTCCACGTTCACAGCTACAATGAAGCATGCAGAACCTGACGTGCATCGGGTCATTGTTAAGACTTGCTACTCTGCTGTACTCCGTGTATTGTCGTGTGGCTGCAGCGCATGGCTATGGGACAGTCAGCACACCCAGCTGGTGTCGCTCAGTAGGAGGGTGGCGGACATTACGGGATTAGACACCACTTACACACCCTTCTTATCGCGTGCCGAACCTTTCCAGGTCAATTTTTTTTCCACCTACAACTTTATATACTATATATATCCTTCTGTCCTTCTCCTTGCCTGCCTTTGCTCATTAAATGTGATCGCGTCATGGTAGGATGATCACCCGTGTACCGAGCGCCAATCGCTAGGGATATGTTGATCGATACATGATGATTAAGAAGGTGTTTGTGCCGTTGGAAGATAGGACAAGTTGTGCTTACTAGCTCTGTCGCATTCAGCTGCCATTACTTCGTAATTCCGTCCACATTGGTCGATGATGGTAATGTTGAGGTCAGCAGAGGTAACCGAGTAACCGCCACCTCATCTCTCGCTGCGTGTCCGGCTCCAACAATGACACTAAAGAGCATTAGTTTTAATGTAAAGTAAACCTGTAATCTACGGAAACACGAGCTGGATTTGAAAATCTGAAAGAGGCAGGAGTTTAATGATGTCAGTGGCAACTGTCTCGATAACAATCAATGGACATTAATGTGTCTATTAAATATCACCCTTCCTTGAAACTGGCTGCGACAAATTATGTACAATCGAGGATTTGGCTCTCTAGTGTGTAATTTGTCGTCTGTGATATAGTGTTCTGTGTGTAGTTCTGATGAATGCCCACTTTGGTTGCAGGTTGTTAATTACGGTATGGCAGGACAATACGAACCTCATTATGATTACTACGATGTGAGTTGCATTCCCGTCATAACGCTCTAAAAGATAATCAATCTATGTCGATTTTTATCGTTAAAGGATATGAACGCACAATTTATAAGGCAATAACCTGGACATTGTCTAAGTTTAAGATTCTGTTTGTGTTTGGTGGGTGGGTGGGTGAATGAGTGGGTGAGTGAGGGAGGGTGGATCTGAACATCATATATGTAGACGTGTTATATGTGACGCGCATCTTGTCTTGTGTTTGATAGGACCCGAAGATGCTGAGTCATGTTCCTGACTTCATCCGGGACACGGGCGATAGAGTCGCCACCTTCATGTTCTATGTGCGTAGCTTCACGTTGATTATTACTCGCAACTACTTGGTTCTTGGGTTGCTTAGCATATGTATATTTTTGATTATTCAGAACATGCCTGTGTTTGACCCCAGTTCTGTGCGACACAATGTCTGTCGATGGCTGCTTGCTTATCCATGAACGTATTCAGATCAAAACTTGGTATCCACTAAGATCAAAAACGGGTATCTACTAAGATCAAACGTTGATATCCACAAAGATCAATCGTTTGCATCCACTAAGATCAAACGTTAGTTTCCACTAAATTCAAACGTTGGTATCCACTAAGATCGATCGTTTGGATCCACTATGATCAAACGTTAGTTTCCACTAAATTCAAACGTTGGTATCCACTAAGATCAATCGTTTGGATCCACTAAGATCAAACGCTAGTTTCCACTTAGTTCAAACGTTGGTATCCACTAAGATCAAACGTCGGTATCCACTAAGATCAAACGTTAGTATTCCCTAAGATCAAACGTTAGTATACACTAAGATCAGTAGTTAGTATCCACACGAGCTTAGCGCTCCGTGACCGCCAGCTTTATGGTATTTGATGTTGTCCTGTGACTTTTTGTTACAGTTAAGTGATGTGCTGGCTGGGGGCGCCACTGTCTTTCCTGAAGTTAATGTACGGGTCCCTGCTGTAAAGGTAGGCTGCAATGTTGCATAAGCAAGCGAGTCTCAACAAGACCCTCCACCATTGCCAATTATTCCAGTATTGTGGGTGGAGGTACGTTCTGAGTCAGTGGTCCTGTTGAACTGTTGCCTAAGTCGTAGGACCCTGTGCTGGTTGGCCACTAGTCGAGGAGCGCCATTTATCACATCCCTCTTGTCATCGTCCAGTATGATCTACGTTTGAATTACTGACGTTGAATAAGTTACTTTTTTTATGACGGCTGTACCATGATTCTGTATCCCTCACAGGGGGGCGCTGCCTTCTGGTACAACCTTCAGCGCTCTGGTGCAGTGGACAGCAATACGCAGCATGCCGGCTGCCCTGTTCTACTGGGAGAAAAGTGGAGTGAGTCACTATGCAGACGAATATGTTGTCGGATATTTATTTAGTTACCTTCCAATAAACATTTCGCCGTACAGATCCTTTGGTATCCGCGGCGTCGTGCGTGAGGTGTGCGGGGGAAGCGAGGGGTGTGTGCGCGAGGCGTGCGGTAGAAGCGCGGCTGGTGTGCGCGAGGCGTGCGGGGGAAGAACGGGAGGTGAGCAGGTGCCATTGACAAACAACTTATGCGCGTGTCTGCCGCAAAAGAAAGTCACCTTATCAATGACCGGTGTTATAATGCTGTCTATATCAAGTGATAAGTAATACCATTCCAGGGAAGTGGTAACGGGTCGTGATAAGAGGTCATCACACAAGCCCTCCACTTCTTTTGAATCAATGGAAACTCTCTACCGCTGCTGTCCCCCAGCACAATGAACCCCATTCATTTCACTTTCACAACACCCCCGTAAAGCTTACTTATGTAACATTCACGTATTTTTGCATTCCAGTCGCAAACAAATGGATTCGTGAATATGGCCAGGAGAAGAAGCGTCCGTGCGGACTGTCTGCATCCACGCCAGACACGCATCTCTAGCTATTCAATAAAGTCGATTTATATTTATGTTTATATGATATGTTGGTTTAGTATATATTAATCGAATTTTATTGGCACATCAGCGCAAACAACAAGGCACCAGAGCAACAATTGTGATCACGAATCGTCTGACTCCAATGTTCACATCATCCAATCCACAATAATGGTGGATATGCATGAAGCGAGAAAATTCTTCAATGCGACAAAGCGTTGTTTAAATATGTTTCTGTGGACACAATTACAAAAATTGCCAAAGAGCCAATGCATCAGCATGCCAAAGGTGTGAGTGCTGAGACTCGGTGTGTACAGAGAGTAGTGTGGATGGTGTCAAGGCTGGACGGGGTGGGTGAGTCGAGGACGATGTCAAGGCTGGACGTGGTGGGGAGTCGAGGACGATGTCAAGTATGGACAGGGTGGGGGAGTCGAGGACGATGTCAAGGCTGGACGGGCTGGGGGAGTCGAGGACGATGTCGAGGATGGTCGGGTTGGCGGAGTCGAGGACTATGTCAAGGCTGGACGGGGTGGGGGAGTCGAGGACGATGTCAAGGCTGGACGGGGTGGGGTAGTTGATGATGAGGACCATCGAGAAAGACCACCTGACCGGGCTCCCAGCAGTAGGATGACGTCATAAGATCATAAACACTATGATGAGGAGAGCAAAAAAACATAACATCCATCATAACGCTTCATGATGACCAGATTATTGTTCCCGCACATTTCCTGTTTGCGTCGAAGAAAAATGGTTTCTCAGGAAGTCATAGTTACCCTGACCGCCTGTCGCACAAATGATGGGGTGACGCTATTAGCTCCATACAGTGGATGAGACTTTGGTTCATCAAGTAATACGCTCCTGCCTATATCATGTTGTCAGGATGTTTTTCAGAAGGTAAAGCCGAATAAGGTTGCACTTACATTTTTCAAGAGGCATTTTGTTGCAGATATTCAAATAATTCAGTTGTTTATCAATCAGCTTTGTTTTTAATCTGCATTTAATTGTCATGCTTAGATGAACGATATATCAACTGCCGTTTATCGCCTAGCATCATTTACTTGATGCTTTCCTCTATCATTGCAATATTTGTAATATCCCGCTCAGTATCACTGCGGCGTCCACCAAGTGTGACTCATCGCGATTTATTTTAACCTATTCATCAACGCATGCTATGTTCACTCTATTCAATTTACGAATCAAATGATGGTTTCGTTCACCAATAGATAAGGTTAGTAATGGCGGCTTCTGTTAAGTTAATTCAATATTGCAGTATGCTTACTGCCGTTTGGTATCAGGTTGTTGCACTCTAACGCAAGCAGTAGGCCGGTTATGAAGAGCACCATCAAATTTAGGGATGCCAATTTATGTTTCTGTAGTTATATTCGATAAGTGATCATGTTTATAATGATGTTCCCATCCTCTTCTGTTGGAAGTTGCACTGTCAGCTTGACCACCCATGTGAGCTAAAGTCCACGAGTTGGTTTACTGGTCCTGATAGCCAATTCTTCATACCACTACAAATGTAAATGTCTTTTGTTCCGACCCTATCTTGCCAGAAATGGGCATCAGTAAACATCCTCTTCATAACGAGGTAAGTAGAAGCTGTACATCATTCATTACAACATGGCCTCTACTTAATTTAACCTGCATAATTTCCTTAGTAGTTTTCTGTGCCATACCAGGATAGTCTTGTATAACGCAGACAGATTCCAGGCGCTTTATTCCTCCCGCCATTTATGACCCTACACTACATTGAAGTGCAGCCAATTTATCATGTTACCCCGAGTCCAACCTGCAACAACTCGTTAGTCTTTTCATATGACTTATCGATGCCAGGATCTTCTCAACCGTGTCTCACCATAACAACTAGCGGATACCTAAAGACTTCGTAAATCGAAACTATACACATTGGCTTTGTCTACCATGTGCCACCCTTTCAATACCATTTTGTGACATTATTTGTGTGTAGTTTGTCAGTGATTATTGCTGATCTTCAGCCACTGTGTATTCGCTACACGACTGTAAGACGGCAATACACACGCGCCTGTGGTGATTTGTCGCATTACATATAAACTGTTGATGAGCGCAATGTATAAGATAATATAGCGACTTCTTGTTCTAGAATAGTTTCAAGGGAAAAAATCGGATACCAACTTTAATGAGATACAAAATAATTAATCGATTTTATACTAGGAATACGCTGCTACATTTCATACTACCTGGGGAATTCTGCAAAACGAATGTGTTTCATCCCAGCGTACATAAGTGTGAAATAACCAATGCAGTGATAAGAAGCAAAAACATATATGCCAATAAAATCTAGTTTGTTGATCACTGACCGAATGAACCTAGATTCGTTAAATAGGGTACTGATATCAAATGCTCTTACTGCTGTTTGCTCGCATTGATTTCACAATTTAAGGGAAGTTATACATTAACAAAGGCTCGAAGAGTCGTTCGATTTCTCTGGGAAATGCCAGGACAGCTACTGGAAAAGCATTCTGACTTATCGGTTGTTTCAATAGCTTCAATTGAAGATGCTCTTTGGACACCATTAAGCATTTTACTTGGTAATAGTAATAAGCTGAAGTAACCACGAGCAAGTCCCGATATCTTTCGTACAGCGTTCTTGTGCATTGTGACAGCGGCTGTATGCCTTCCAAAGCACCTGTGCTCCATATGACTGTGTCGCCAATCAACAGTAATTGTATTCTGCTCTGTCATCCAACCAAGTCGATGTGGTTACTTATGTCATATTGCAATGGTATGATATAACACAGAGCTTCAGCAATTGTAATCTACCAGCATACCACACAGACCGCTGCGTCATACCTGACCGCTTTATTGATGCTTTGTTCTGGATTCTTGTTTTGTATTATAGCATCATACAAACCTCCCTACAGTGGCCCAATTCATTCATTAATCAGGATGAACTGACTAAAGGTAAATTACATTGTCAACCTCATACGATACTAACAGGCTGAACAATGGGGATTTGGACAGGGAAGCAAACGATACCAATAGTCAAGTTGCAGATCAAGCAGCCATCGCTCTCAATAACGTAGAATCGATCTACCATGATAGCGGAATCATTTGCAATAGTTTTCCTTAACAACGTTGCCATATAGCATTAATGTGAAATTCTACATTGGTGCAACTGGTATTTCTGTGTGCTTTGAAGTCCAATGTTTGAGCTGCAATTGTAGTATTTGGATGCTAAATGTTTACATGATCAGCCTCGTTATGATCCAATGAAATGATACATTCAATGACATTTGTCACAACTGTCACTGATGATAATAATACCATTGCTTTATTGATGTGTGGGACTTCTCAGTCAGATCACCTAGCCGATTAAAATGCGTTTCTTTGCAGATCAATGGTTGTTTGCTCACACAATTGTTCGTCGTTAATAATTTCAACTGCTCGCTACTAGTCTAATCATTAAATCAAGTCAAATTTCTTATTACTTTGCGATCACCATCACCAAAACATCTCGTGGTAGGTAGTTGCCATGTTGATTCCCTTGGTGCTTAGCGGTCTGAGACTGTATCAACGGCTACTATATTGACAATTACACCACTCCTTATTCTCACAGCATATTGATGCCTACTAGGTGGGTAATCATGTTGCCATTGCTAATGGGAATTCACAGCAACACAATCGTGAGGCATGGATTATGAAATCTCAGCGGATGGTTTACATTGCTCACTGGTCACGAGACAAATGAGATATCTCTCAGGGTTAGACTGTTAACATTGGTAACGAATATCAGGCGAGTGAGGAAAATACTGTGGATTAGTTATGACTACCCGACATCGACCTCTGGTCTCCTGTGTCGTAGTAAGTGACGGTACTGGTTACAAACAACCTTTAGGTATGAAGAGGAGCTCCGGTTATAAGCAGATCCTATCCCATAGAACTGAACTGTTAATAGAGATGCCTTGCTACCTATCGTTCAATTTCTGACTTTGTGTTCTGATGATGACTAGGGTCACAAATCTGAAATACCATCGTTTACGGTTGCATGCGCGTTAGCAAGATTCATACTTGCAACACCTGGGTGTTATAATGACCAATCGCGCGGGCATAAAAACCTTAAAGTTTCTCCAATTTTGTATATTGACACAATGTTACAATTATGAATGTCAACATTTTATTTGTGGGCAAGAACCGGTTTTGACCGATTATTATATTAATTTAGCATTGGTAAATGTGGTATGTATGCTTGTCAACGATAATTGGCGCTTGGTTAAATATGTCGTCAATCAATAAAAGCCAAGACGAGGGAATTTGTGTTATTATGGGTACACAATAAATGCCTCTTAATCAGCTCAACCAAGACCACTAATTTACTTTTATGGAGGATACGTGTGCGGAGAACCCGTTTAGTAAAATGTCTAAGCCATAATGTTTGTAATATTCTGTGCTAAAATCTTCAGTGGCATTCGAATAGACAACAGCGTGTAATACGACGAATATAATGTGGATTATACCATTGTGTTGTTGACATTGCATTATTGGCAATAAGGATAAACAACCAGGTGCGACAGCCCTGGCCATGCTTAACAGCGATCAACATCTTAAACGGCAAAGATCAATTGTTATATGAACCAACCATACAAATTGAACAATTCATGATTGCCTGCAAACGGTCCATCAATACTCATCGTCATTTCACAGGTTTTTTTAATACTACATGACTGTATACTCACACGCACGTGTGATGCTGGTAAACTGTGTGTTTATCCAGGAACATTTTAAATTCACAGACGTGCCTTACTATTTCGCCATGTGTGTTGTTCCTATAGATTTTGGAAGACTTATTATGTAAAATTAACAGTAACACATGCATATCTATATAACGCGCTATCACCTATGTGGAAGACACAGACGTACAATGTATTACATTGACATTGAACAACCATTACTTTGATAAAGCTTTCTTGTTTCAATTCCATCGTTCTGGCAGATGGCGTTGGGACATTTCCGTGCGGTACAGTGTTATGGATGGCAAAAATGTAAGATATGCGTAGACGAAATCGCCATGTCGATAAAGGTTTGGGTCATTTTATGCATCGAAATCACATGATTCATTTATCATTTTTTCAATTTCACTCGTTATCATGTCACATATAAATCTATGAATCTATATAATCTATTCTCTGCTTTACAGGAAACATAAGACACACGCTATGTATGTCTGCTACTTACCACAAACGATGTCGTATCGGAGCTTTCGTTTTCCACTCGTGATTTACTTCAAAAGCACGCGATGCATGACGACACGTGCCGCAACTTTAGAGTTGATACGCGTATTCTCATCGTGGTCATCTAACGACACCCATTACGTTACATGAAATTCCCTGAAACGTAGTTATGATACAGTGGTTCTAATTCACTTGGTTAACTCTATTCAGTTTGTGATTCGAATAAAAGCGTTACTCGCCAATAGATTACTACTGCCATGTCAATGTGATGCAATGTCGCAATGACTATGTTGCCGTTTGCTATAAAGTTGTAAACCATTAGGAAAGCAATAGTATCATCAGAATTAATAATGGTCATTGTGGGCGGCAGCAAGTATCACCACTACATCGTACTCACCCAGGTATACGCACACACATGTATCTATTTTTTTTTATGAAATGTACCAACAGCGTGATAACGAGACAGTGATATTGACACCTTGTATGATTGTCATCTGGTTGCCAGCTTGCCTTCTGAATCTCACGTCCCTCTTGCTTCAGACCCTTCAACACCTGTTTGGTAATCATGCAATTAAGGGCTTCATTTAACTTTAAACAACAGGCGATGCAGCAAAAGCCCTTCAATGATAATAAAATTCAAGGTGTTCCGAACTCATGTTTTGTATCGCTAAAAGTAGCATTGTTAGCTGGACTATTCGTGGGACCTGCCAACCCGAGCAAAATTACCCTACAACAATAAAACAATTGAATTCATCCTACTTCATGATGCTGGTTACATATAGCGGCACACGTCATATTCACAATGAGAAACTGTTACTCTATGTGTATGAACTACAGTTTACGAATCTGCCTCTTCATGCAACTTGATTAAAGCACAGCCAATTGACCATGTTACCACGGGATTCAACCCGTCACATCTCGTAAGTTGATTTACATTACATCCCAGGATACTCTCGATCTCGCCAGTGCTGACTTACAGGTTTACGATGTCCCCCCCACCCCCCCCCCCCCCTCAACACACAACACACCCCTCCTCTATAAATAACTAGCGGATACCTAAAAATATCAAGGCAAAATCAAAATACAATTGGAGTCGGGTAGTACGAGGCACGTTTACTTGAGTTTTCATCCTCAGCTAAACAGCGATGGGGATTTTCTTTCAGGAAAGGCATCATTGGTATGAACATGCCATGCAATGTTAATTGTATTAAGCACTGGAGGTCCCAGTCATAAAATATGTTGCTTCCTTCTCAAACTTCTCCGATATCCATCACGACCCTGGTACGTGCGTAATACACCTCATTATCTCTCGCCATTGTTCATTCAATACACGACGAGAAGCCAGCATTAAACGGGAGCAAATGGTGAATGATGCCCTACATCTAGAAGCGGTTAGTGACTAGGAACTGAATTTAAATCGTTTAAGGAAGCGATGTATCAAATAATAAGTCCATGACTACGTACTAGCATGATTGGAAGGAATAGGATATACACACGTCACTTAAGAAAACATCATTTTATCACAAGCTGGAGCGTTTCCACCAAAGCAGACATCCTCTCAATATATATTGATTCGTATGTCATGATCAATGAGATGATGAAAAGAATTCTTGAGTTTACATGGAATATGTTATTTCATTGGCAACAACTTTGAACATTTGAAAAATGAATATCGGATTCATAGCAGCTTGCAAGGACACCGCACGTCAGTGCAACATAGCTCATGCATCATAGTCGTGTGTAGTTATGAGATGCAAGGGCATATTTTCCACTCAAAATGCTGACTGACTGAATGAGCATAAATTCTTCAATTAGAAGAACCTTGGACGTTGATATAAAAGCTTTTGTTTTACATTGATTGCTCTAACCTGTAACGTTATACAATGAATAAAATTCGATGATTCTATGTAGGTCGTTTGTTTTCTATAGAAAAATACCAAGATAATTATTAGTAAAACTTCCTGCCCGATTTCACATCTAAAGCTTCAATTGAATGTTCTCTGTGACACAAGGAGGAATTTGTAATGACGAAGTGCAATGTCCAATTCCACAATGATACGATTGTCTTGGAAGCAAGGATAAGCTGAAGTAATCATGTGACTGTCCCATCATACTTTTTACAAAGTTCTTTTACCTTGTGACGTTCGCTATATGATGTCCGCGTTACCTATGCTCTATTCCATGGCGTTCCTTATCAAAGCTAATTGTACATTTGTTAAGGTACACCAAGGACACATATTTGTTATCACATGCGGCTTATGCCACTAGCAATGAAATATCAATCGTTATTCATATATTTAATTGTAGATTTTTTTAATTGTCCATAGCAGATAATTCAAACCGACTACAAATCGCCTACGAAGACTTACGGAATGTGCCGCTCCCCCTAAAATTGTATCATCAAGTACTTCATAAGTCTAACAGAGATTGTAATTGGGAGATGCTTTATTGTTAGACAAATAGCGTGTTGCTCATCAGCTTTATCTACGTCACTGGGCATTATTTAGTCCAATTACTTACAAATTCTCTTCCAATATTGATGATATTCTGGTGGTTCCTATGATTGTGTCACGCGACCCGGCAGTGCAACCATTCTTCAATGTCCAATCTAATTAGGTTTGTGCTTATTCTGTGACGTAAACAAGACGCGTTGCAGTAATCAAGGTGTCATGCTCTTGGAAATAAATCTGCCGAATCAAGTCTGTACGCTCATTTTTGCAAAGTGGCATTCCCTATAACTTTGTGATTACCACCCCTTACAGCTTTCATAGGACGTGCTAATTGGTCGCCCTGGGAAGTGTTCTTATGTCTTAATAAGAACAATATCTGAACACTTCTGCAACCATTATACCTAGTTTATTCATATTGGTTCACCATCTCACAACCTCGTGCGGTGGTAATGCGGTCATATTTAACCGGAATATCAAGTGACAGAATCTAGAGGTATGAATAATTCTATCTTTAGGTCTGGTTGGCGGGGCTCAGCTGGAACGAACACATAGGATACCTGACATGGTTGGACTATCGACATTGAAATCGGATAATAGGTGAGTGAGAATATTACTGATACAATAGAATGACTACTCGGCATCGACCTCTGATCTTATGTGTTATGGTAAGTGTCTGCACTGGTTTGAACAGAATAAGGGTTTGCAATCTGAGAACTCACAGAAGGTGATACCACAGAACTAAATTAATGGTACCTGGGGCCTGCTCCCTATTAATCACTTCCCGGGTTGGCGTATTTACGATGTGGCTCACAATAACAACTCGCATGGATTTCTTTCGAGAACCGAATGGTGGAAGCCAAATAATGACTGCTTCACTCTTGGAATCTGATTTGATTTGGAGCCGGTCGGTTTGTGTCTCTAGAGCAATATATTTGGCATCGGTCGTGTCAGGTTACGACCATATCGAGCAATCGTATACTTACCTCTGCCTATGTATTTACTGCTTGTCTGACTAGAAGTGTCTTTGTAAAACCAGCCATATTATCATAGGGTATATTAACCCACAACATGACATCACTAACTGTATCAATGCTGCTTTAGCAAGTGTATAATGTTGATGAGGTTTGCGCGGGCATAACGTCGGATATTCTTACCATCTCATGATGTGTTAATGTATTTGGCAAAAGGTGCTTTGTATACGGACGTATGGGTGATATATTTCTAAATCAGTAAAATTGCAGCTTTACATAGCGAAACATCACAGCACTGTTACACAGCTAACACCTTTGTGGCAAGTATTCCTGTTTTCTACGCAATGCATATTTTGTTTACTTTTATTTAGCAAATATGGATCTTTCAGCTCTTTTCTAAAATCTTACCATCTCACACTGCTATGTACAAACCACAATTGTATTCCTATGGACCGTCCACTGCTCATCTCATGATATTCGATTTTACTGCATCTTCCATGAAGAGTGACTCGTTATTAATTATTGTATCTCTGATCTATGTTCAGTAAGGCCGAATTGCTCGACATTATTTGCCTATAGTTTGTCAGTCATTACTGCAGTATTAGCTGCGACATGCCTTTCGTAGCCATTGCGATTTCTGAATTGACGTCATTCACCGGATGTGTCAATGTGTCATTGCTTTCAGTGCAGGATTTTGCCTTGAAAAGAAAATACTGTTAAATATGAAAACGATCACACTCTTGTCAATACAACCAATAAAATCTTCCATTCTTTTTTACCTCGTTCATGTTTTTGTTACATCGCATTCACGACCAGATGGTGGATGCTGTCAGTTATAATCGTAATTTTGATGGTGTTACTGGCACACAACTGAGGGAGCAAGCGTCGTGCTGCGTGACCAGATATAGCTCTTATTTCCCTCTTTTAATCATGCAAATACAGACACCCCTCCTGCTCATAGCATTCGTGCTGACAATTTGACGCATAATTTGAATACTTTAAACACCTACAACACGCTTTTGTGACTGTCGGAAAGGATCTTTTGCCGGCACCAATTATCAAATGTTCAAATGAACTGAAATTGTTATCCATTTTTGTGACTTTTAGTCGGTTACAATGTCTTCATTCAAAGAGCAGTATTAGATAACGATTAATTTGATGTGAATTTGAATAGATATCTGGGTTTACAAGGGAATACAACTGCGGGTGTTTGTATTTCATAAATTGGACGAATCTAAAAATTATGTTTGTAGATGGCTAGCAATTATTGTAAATATTTCCGAGAATGCCGACACATGAGCAGAAATGTTGATTTGGTCTGTGATGAATGTCTTAAATAAATGACGAGAAATGTTGACTTGTGGGGATATGGGTCATTCTGTACACAATGCAGCCTCTATATCAGCTCAACTCAGCCCTCGTTGTCTCCTTTATACGGCTTAATGCAGTCCATCCGTAGTTCGACATGAATGCAGGTGTATCCTCAGAGAGCATTAATGGTTTTTATTTCGCATTCAACCAAATTGTAATAAATATATCATAATTCACTTAAAGATGTTTTGGACGATACGTTTGTGGAGAACCTGTTCAATGTTTCATTCCCATCATATCCTCCCAGGCAAATACTGTCGGATATAAACACAATACCTTGCGCCATATGCCACACGCATGTCTACGCAACCAACATAATTGCTTATTCTGTTGGGCCAGAGACAAATTGAGTGCCGTTTGTTATAATCGTGATTATGAAGGGGTTACTGACACAAAATTCGAAGAACATGCACCGCACTGCGTGACTAGTAATAATTTCTTCTTCACTTTTGACATTCTACAAACAGAGATATCGTCAATCTAGACAGCACATGTCACCATTTCATTACAGGTTGAGTTGTTGGCTCGACTATCCGTGTGAACTGAAAGGCACAAGAGCAGGTTTCTCGTTAAAAAAGGGCAAGTTGATATCCAAATCCTGATAAAAATTCTTCATAAGCATACAACGATGAGGAACTGTTACTTGCTTTATGTGTCGTTGCTGTGCAACACGAACTGCGTCTTCTTTCGTAAAACATAAATAAAAGCACAGCCAATTGATCATGTTTCCCCGGGATCCAAACTGCATCCTCTATTTAGTCGTTTCACATCACTTCTCCATACCTCGATCTCCCTAGGGTCTTGAGTTACTCAAAAGGATTCTAAGCTACCCCTTCTTCTTGTCATTCCCGTCTCGAGACATTAGCCGACTGTCGCATCAGAATGACTTTATGGTAACTACAAACATCAACCGTACATACAAACCTGCCTGCCATATATATATGTATATATATATATATATATATAGATATAGATATATAGAGATATATATATATATATATAGAGATATATATATATATATATATATATATATATAGATATAGAGATATATAAAAAATATATATATAGATATACATATATATATATCTATATATATATATATAGATATATATATATATATATATATATACATATATATATATATATATATTCATAGATATATGCATATGTATATATATATATATAAGATATATATATATAGATATACATATATATGTGTGTGTATATAAATATATATATATATTTATATATATAAATATATATATATATATGTAAATATACATATATATATGAATATATATATATATATCAACAGACATAAATATATATATATATATATATGCGTATATGCATATAAATATATATCTATATATATGACTATATATATGCATATATGTATGTATATATAGGTATATATATATACTCATATACAAATATATATATATATATATATGAATATATGTATATATATATATATGTATATATATGTATATATATGCATATATATCCACGTATGCAGATATATATATATATATATATATATATATATATATATATATACATATATATATATATATATATATATATATATATATATATATATATATATATATATATATATATATATATATATATATATATATATATATATATATATATATATATATGCGTCTAAGATATTAGGCGCCAAATATTGCTATGTGCCTCTTTTGACGCATGTTATTTATAAACGTTTACCCTGAAGTCAAGAACTATATCCCCTGCCATTATTGGCGCATATTGGAATTTACGGTCCATTTGGTAATTCCCCTGCTCAAACACTTAGGGTGCTATGAATGGGGTTTATGGTCGAACACGACGTGGTACAAACATTGTTACAGCATGACATTAGCTGAGCAATTAATAAGGGTTGTTCACGTGTACGATCATGAAGATTGATATTACACTTTTAACCGACGTGATGGCGTTATTAATCGCAGAAACAACAAAAAATTGTATCTGTCATTTGCAAGTGTAAATGATATTAATGCGTCTCCTTTTCTGTATTATTCAGTCGTCACAAGCGACATAAACACATGCAGCATAGCGGCTGCGTAATTAATCAAATCTATTGTTCAGGAAATAATCCTTGACGCAATAAAATGTCTCGAATTCCACCCAGCAACTCATCACTTACAGAATTCCCCATTTTGTAGGAACTCCATCGATTGGTAAGTATATAGCGTTGAGAATGACCGAATGTAAACGATTTATGGGAATGCTTAGATGTGGGCGACTGGGTGAAACGATACGGAGCAGCGAGTGAGAAGGATTGACTTGAATGATGAACCCAGATGAATAAACGAGAAGGTTTGACTGGAATCATACAACCCCGATGAATTAATGAGAATGGTTGGCTGGAATGATGCAACCCAGATGAATGGATTGGAATGATAGACAGAAATGATACAAACCGGATGAATGAATGAGAACGATTGACAGGAATGACACAACCCGGATGAATGAGTGACAATGGTTGGCTGGAATGATACAAATGCGGATAAAGTCTCGTTTAAAGCCAACCATTGGACGTGACACAATCCGTCTTCATTGGAGTTCCGTCACTTAGACACACAACCGGCAACAGAAACGAATATTTTTGCTTTCGAACAAAGCAGAAAATATTAATCTCATAATCTCTGTTGAGTATAGCTTGGTGTCGATATTTGTATATACAGCAAGCTTTTGGGGGGGCCCAGTACCCTATGATTGCCATTATGATCCCACGATCGATTATGAATGTAGGTGTAATCATAATGAGTGAAATCATCATGCCCTCTCAGCTATGTTAGAAGGGACACCGCGCCCGTCACACATACACCTACCTCTTCGCCCTGCAAGAACCTCCTCACGGAGTCTGGGTCTACCGAATTCTGTGTCCACAAACAGAACACAGAAATCCAGTACAGATTAAAAGATCTTCAAAAGAAGATATTGTAATATCTTGGCTTGCTATCTTAGGTTTGTCATAACGTGAATGCAGTGCGAGAGAAGGTGTGCGAAGCGAGCTCTTAGGCACACAAGAACTTGGACGGGGAAGAGGACACTAATGTCCCGGCTCGCTGGGAATCCTGATTCTGTTCAGAAATTTCATTCAGAACGTTCCCCCAAATATCAAAGAAGCACCCACATGGCAAGGTAGCATCCACATGGAAAGGAAGCATCCACATGGCAAGGAACCACCCACATGGCAAGGAAGCACCCACATGGCAAGGTAGCATCCACATGGAAAGGAAGCACCCACATGGAAAGGAAACACCCACATGGAAAGGAAGCACCCACATGGAAAGGAAGCACCCACATGTCAAGGAAGCACCCACACAGCAAGGGAGCACCCACGTGAAAAGGAAGCACCAACATGGCAAAGGAGCACATACATGGCAGTGGATCACCCACATGACAAGGACACCTAGATATGTGCACCATGTTATTTTTCCGTTAATGACCGATGTATAGAAAACGTATATATCCGTGGGACTGACCAGCGCACGATTGCGAGGCTTGCTTATTTGATGGTAGTTCGCGCGTTATCTATACCCTATTCATATTCAACATGGGGCCTAGTTGTTAATACGTTATGATGTTTAAGGATTTTGCGCTCATGATCAGAGTAAGTTGCGGCAAATCGAAAACCTCAGGAATAGTCATGTTTTCCCTATCATGTGTTTATGTAGCTAGGTTGCTGGTTGCATGTTAATCAGTGCTATGTAGGCGATGCTATCGGATGGCATTCGATTGTGGATGACCTATTATAGTACCCTGACTTCGTTGCCTGCCATCTCGGTTTCCAATGCCAATCTTTCGAGCGACTAGCCGGATCCAAGCAAAAGTTAATGCACTAAGCATGTATTATTAGTGCGTCATAAGATTGCCATGTAAACATGTACTAAAGTGTGCTTTGTCAGAATAAAAACAAATTATATAGGCAGAGAATCTGTGAATCGTTACCTATCAGTGTTTTCAACTGTGAGAAGAATAATTAACCAGTAATTACTTGGTATATGGTACAGATTTTATGGTATAAATCTAATTTAAATTGTGTTAATGCAATATACAAACTACAGCTGAGCATCTACTTACATCAATACTGGAATGTTGCACCCTGTATACAAACAATTCATTTAACTCATCCGTTAGCATCACAATAGCAAACAATGCAGGTTTGGAGTGTAAAAATAATATGGATATTATATATATATATATACATCATATATATATATATATATATATATATATATATATATTTCAAAAAACGGTTGTTTGACGTTGACAAGGAATGCACATGCTTTGAAAATGTTTTCATAATTTTTCAGCATTGCAACTTTCACTTTAGTTTTCAAAATTTTGAATGCCCTCATAGCACGCTCAACATGAATACCAGCCACAGATAATTTTTTCAGAATACCCAAACTGTTAGTTTGTTTGTTTGTGAATGGGAAAATTACTCCTGGAGGCAAATCTCCTACAATAGTAAACCTTTGTCTATCATAGCTTGGTCACCAGCATCAAGTGACCTGCATCATAAATCTAATTCTGATGTCTTATACAACCCATCCCCTCGTCAGACACATTAATAATAGCACCAGTAGGAGACATCCCTGGTGTCTGATTAAACAGGTCTGTGCAATCTAGAATATTTCGTATGCTGGTAATGTCAGTGAAGCATGGAGCTGCTTTCTCTTTCATTGTCTCTGCTGAGGGCATAGAACATATGATCTCCGATTCCTGGAATATCAAGATACACCAAGTGCTGAACAAATCTGAGAAAGTACTTTCTGGAAGGCAGTCCAAGACAAAGGCAAACTGGATGTTTTCTCATGATGGAATACAATGTAATAGGGATAATGGAAAGAGTGTTCTTTGATAAGGTTCAAACTCAACATCTGGCCATTTTCTTCCATCACCTTGTGAAGGTCCTCCACTCTCTTAGCATTTCTGGACTCTTTCATCCTATCTTAAAACATAGGATGAGTGCCAATGTGGTTGTCCAATTTTGAAGCCATTCGACCAGCCTCAGTGTTTGCATGTAGTCATGGACAGAATCCACTGTAACATAACAGTCCCTGTAACAATGCCAATGTGATGTTTAATGTTCAGATCTTTGTTCACAAATTGTTTACCATCCGGATTTTAACATATTAACAACGATATAAGCAAATGCCACTAAGAACAATGAAATTAATGCACAAGTATTTCATTTCAACACACAGCCCTTTACACTATCATGTTTTATAGAGTATTCATGCTCACTTCAGCTGCCTCAATTTCCAACGCTGGTGACAACTCTTGAATGAATTCTTTTGCCTTAAACAGATATGATATTGTCAATTAATCATAATAAACATGACAGATTGTAAATGTAAAGTCTGCTTTGTTTTCAAATATAAATTTCTGGTTTCATAGACTATTTGTGATGAAAAACAATTGTAAAGACCTTTTCCTGCTGTATGTCTTCTTGATAAGCTTTAGATGGCTGCAAAACAGTGATAGTCATGTTCCTGGATTTCGATGTCTTTCTCATAGTAGGTGGTTTCCGTGTGGAAAACAAGTCTGGCTTGACATGATTCCAACTGACTATTCTTATGGTGCTAGGAACTTGCGAGAAGTGGCAAGAGCACAGCCTGTTTTTAGGTGACCACAACTTTCCATAAATTTATCTGACATGCTCATCAACAGCAAGCATTGACAGCTATCTTCCAAGTCTTTCTCCAGTATGGGTTGCTGGGAAAGGAATAGAACTTGCAATCCGCTGATGAACTCTTGTGGGCGCAACTCACCGCATAGCAGAAGCCCAACCAACAGTCGATCGAGTACTTGTTTCAAAAGACCGACATAGCAGTGGTTACCAGATGACTAAAATCCCAGAGACGATATTCGATTATGCACTTTATTCATCTTGCACGTTACATGAAAATATGAATTTCATTTCGCTTCCATATTGACGAAGTGTTTATACCTTGGCTCACACGACGTAGCGCACATTTTCTACTCACGTTCTACGCTGAACCGTTTTGTCAGAGAGTAGACATGTTGGGGATTAGCTAGAAAATAACAAGAGTCCAGAAGTAGAGTTGCTTATTGGAATCTCGGTCTGAATCTCCTCTATCTGCTAGATAGCTCTTCTTGACTGACCCATGTGTGGCCCTCATAAAGGGTCCCCAATCAGCTGGCTTGCATTCCCGTGACCCTTGACCGGTCCACATGATAGGCCAGGCTAAAACAATCCCCTCCCTGACACAGAGGGTGGACCCGCTTGCGAGTCAAGGCTATAAGGATTGCTTCTATCAGGGTTGCACCAAGTGGTCGGATGTAACCCAGGCTGTCGTTCTGATAGTTGAGGGGGGAGGCTTTTTAAAAACGTTTGAGCTAGACTAGTATAATACGACATGAGCCAATAATTGTGGTGTATTTACCCTCGTTACTATTTACACACCTTTCTAACACATTCAGGCCTCTTTTTGACTTTGATGATAAGTCCATGGGTCCACATGATAAGCAATCAGCCTGATCACGACATGGCCGCTCGTTACAGACCCATTACAAACGTTCATTAACCCACCTGTACGACTAAAAGCGCGTAACTTGGCAGTAGAGTGGTGTTACGCGCCTTATTGGGCACGCTTCGTCGGTGGAGTGAAGACCGGTTGTTGCAATGTTCAGATGTCCTGTCGTCGCTCGCAAGCTGTCACACCTCCTCACGGGCTGTTACGCAAGTACACGACAGACCACAATGCGAACAGCCGGATACTCACTTAAAAACTTACCTACAATATTTATATCCACGTGCCTGCCGTGAATTGCTGAAATGTTTATCGGAACAGCTAATTGAATTTAACAGAGTCATTGTTTCGTGTAAAATTTGACGGAGCTGTCATAATTTAGCGCGATTGAAAGTCAACTGGTAGATAAACTGAGGGAATGAGCAAATGAGTAAATACAAAGTAATCACACCAGAGCATATGTCAGTATCTACCCCAGGCCTAGCCCCGACCGGACGGTAAAATACATACTTACTCAGACGTCCTGTAGGGCTGAATTTATCCTTTTTTAAGGCACAGTCGGACGTCTAGTCTACCCTTATTTGATGTTAAAAGATTAATCTGAATCATACTGGTTTTGTCATTAGTGTGGACATATTTGCGGCGGAATATAGGAAGTTGATTTAAATACATGCTCATGATTTCCCGATTGAATGATATCTGATTTGCCACCCAAACCTCAACCGAATCAACAAGCTGCATTGTCGGTTGATGGGGTGCCCTGTTCAGACGTATGATTTTATTATGTAGAACTGTCACATGTATTCTTGCTTATTTTGAATAACAATATAATAATGAATTATTTCAGGACATAGCATATACTAAAAACATTGATGCAGCATGAATTTGATCATCATTAACTATCTCGGTCTCTCTCCCCCTCTATCTCATTCTCTCTCTCTCTCTCTCTCTCTCTCTCTCTCTCTCTCTCTCTCTCTCTCTCTCTCTCTCTCTCTCTCTCTCTCTCTCTTTCTCTCTCTCTCTCTCTCACTCTCTCTCTCTCTCTCTCTCTTCTCTCTCTCTCTCTCTTTCTTTCTCTCTCTCTGTCTCTCTCTGTCTCTGTCTGTCTCTCTGTCTGTCTCACTGTCTCTGTCTCTCTCTGTCTCTCTCTGTCTCTCTGTCTGTCTGTCTGTCTCTGTCTCTGTCTGTCCTGCTGTCTCTCTCTCTCTCTCTCTCTCTCTCTCTGTCTCTCTCTCTATAGATATATATCTCTCTCTCTCTCTCTCTCTCTATCTCTCTCTCTATATAGATTAATCTCTCTCATATCTCTCTCTCTATAAGATCAAAGATATAACAATAAGCACACTAAAACTACACTGAACACAACAAATATATTTAAAATTACCAGAGCTCAATTCATCCATATAAACACTGAACAGATACGTTTACAATATATGCCTCCCTGTCTTATGCCATTAAACACACCAAATCAGCCAGACATAGTTCTGCCCCATCTTACACACGTATCTGTTTGGAGTACCATGCAACCAACCATACTAACAGTATATCCAGGCACCCCTTTGTTCGACAAGCTCCCCCCCCCCACCCACCACTACATATAAGGTGCAGTAGTCCTATATACTGGTGTCGATTTATACCACACCAGTAGAGGGATTTCAAGGAACTAAGTAAACAAATATCTATATTTGATTTTTCGGAAATCTACACATACAACAGCACTTAAAACAAATAAGAGCACAAGTTTTCATGTGTGGGAAAATGTCAATGTCTTACGATTTAGTCTCTCCTATGGTCCCTTAAATTACAGTTATCCTCTCTCAGGGAATGATGCAACCTGATGTTCACCATAATACATATTACAGAAACATGACACCTGCATGATTCACATTGGAGTTTCTCTAATGTGACCTCTTTAGCTAGAATGCTTACAACCCTGGCTAACACCTGCTTACTGTATATTTCGGTGTCAATGAATTGCGGCAATTTTCCTTATGCCTGCATAATGCATCTACTAGATTTGCTTGGGACAACGAGCCCTTCCTTTGCACTTCGGTAATTCTTCTGGTCATGTTTATCATTGACTACAGAAATTTGTTTCTGCAAATTGCACACAACTTAATTTCCGAGCAATATAGCCAGAGACATATGCTAGAACATTCACTTCCTGGGTGGAAAGGCCTTTGTCAATTCAAACAGTTCACTGCTGCGCAGAAATGTCCATTTGTGTTTGACTTCTAGTCAGCCATACTCGCAAATCATAACGAAGTTGGTTGGCTGCTGTGCGTCAAGTAGCTTCCACAAAAGTAGGAGGCGCTGCTTATGTGGTGTCACGGAATTTGTCGGGCGAGCTGCGGAATAGGATATCTTATTATAACAAGATCTTTGGCCGTACTTCGGAACATAGTCGCTACTCGTCGACGATAACACGATGGAGAGGTCGAGCAGGATGAGAACGCCAGTGGGGCGGACAAATCGGTCAGGGCCTGGGGCCTGGCATAACTACAGTGAGTGTACCTCTAAGGGTGGTCACTGCCAGGGAACACGTCATCCTCAGAAGATCTTTACATCCCCTTTCAGAGCTGGGGCCGCCATTTTACGTGATCATCCGATTCACGTGTAGCCAGTCAGGTTGTCACTCCTGAGGATCGAACCTACAGCCTGTGGGTCGAAACGCGAAGCAGTAAACCGCTACGCCACGGTCTGAGCATGTTCATTCATCGGCGTTTTATTTCTACTCACCTGCCAGTATTACTCTCCGGTTCGATGGCGTCAAGGGCATTTCACAAGAAGCGAACCTTCATGTTCTGGTCCGATGAACACAGTGTTAATGACCGAGGGGCGGTCTGCTTTATTTAAAAGCTTGCTGGATTCTTACAGGCCCTGGCACAGATATTTCTGAGCAGGATTTTAGTGCAGACGATATCTGGGTCGAATCACAGATAGTGGAGGTGTGCACTGAACTCAAAAGACTTTTGGAGGCAACTGAAAATAAAAGTTTCGATTTGGGTAACTAGCTAAAACGCGGATCCGATGGAATCAGCGAATTTGGGGCGACAAGGCTATTGATAAAAACAAAAGGTGTGTCATTACTGTGTGTGCCTTGCGACGAGCATGAATACTAGCAAGCTGTTGTCAACATCTCGCAACTGACAATAAAAAACAATAGACCACATGCATGTGAAGAAGCAGCAGGTAGATTTGGGAGCGGTACACTGGACTGGGATACCCAACACAATGAAGATGGCGAGTTGGATTAAACTAGCACTGTTGCAACAGCTTTGGTATACTGCCATCATTGGGGGAGATGTTCACATCAACCAGTCAGCTTGTGAAATTGGTCACTATGGAAACAGAAATGTTGTCGGCAGTGACACAGTATTTGATAAAAGAACAGCACAGATTGGCTACAATACAACAGTAAGCCTTGTTACTTATTCAACCCTTTCAGGCTGTCTGTCAGTCCGCACTTTTGTAATGACGAGTTATTACCAAAGAGCTTATAGCTTCGCTAAGAGGGTTCACTCCCGACAAAATAGGTGAAACCTCCACCTGTGTGCCGGTGTGTAGTTTGTCATAACGTCTATTTTGAGGCGCGGTCACCTTGTCCAATAAGATGACTCCATTACTTCAACATAAACAACAGTCCGATGTGCTTTTGTTGATTTGCTGGTAGCGTGCGCGTGCTACAAACGCTGACTTCATCAGTTAATTAGAGTGAGCCCTCTCAGCTTAGCTCCAATTCACTAGACGTACAACAAAGTGTCTTGCTTGCAATACTTACTGGGCGGAATGCCCATTTTGACGCGTGTATATTGAGCTGTGTCGGAATCAGGTATGATAGTCTGCTGTTGAATGTGTATCTTTTCAACCTAATGATGACATTGATATGTATAACGTTCTAATTGAAATGCCACAAAGATCAAATTAGAATATACTAGAATTGAACACTTGCTCAAGGTCAGGAAATATGCAACCCTTCCTTGGCAATCTAATTCCAATTTAAATATTCCTCTACCAAGAACACAATACCACACCCGGTCGCTTCTCATATGAACTTTGTATTTTGTTCGCATGTCATGTTCCAATCATCAAACGCCTGATCAATGATCATTAGGTCGGTGGCACAATGACGTGTTTTTGATAACCACTTCGCGTTGTGTGCATGCAGGTTAGTGGAGGATATTCGGAGCGAATCTATAGCTCCTCAGCTCTCCGCCACCAGGAGCACGCGAAACGGAAGCAGCGTGCTATCTTATGTCGGACATCCGGTGAACGCATACCACCTGATACGGCAGTGGCAAGATTTGCACAAGAACTCGATTGTCATTTCGGCGAGCATGTCCAAGGTATCTTCTGATATGCAAGGTATTCAGATACACACATACACACACACACATACACACACACACACACAGACACACACACACACACACACACACACACATACACACACACATACACACACAGACATACATACATACATACATACATACATACATACATACATACATACATACATACATACATACAGACATACATACATACATACATACATACACACATACATACATACATACATACATACATACATACATACATACATACATACATACATACATACATACATACACATACATACAGACATACACACATACACACACACATACATACATACACACAAATACATACATACATACATACATACATACATACATACATACATACATACATACATACATACACACATACATACATACATACATATAAACACATACACACATACATACACACACATACATACACACATACATACATACATACATACATACATACATACATACATACATACATACATACATACATACATACATACATACATACATCCATCCCATACCACATACATCCATCCATACATCATCCATACATACATACATACATACATACATACATACATACATACATACACATACATACACACATACATACATACATGACATACATAAATACATACATACATACATACATGCATGCATACATGCATACATACATACATACATACATACATACATACATACATACATACATACATACATACACACATATACACACACAGACACACACATACACACACACACATACATACATACATGCATACATACATACACTCACACATAAACACATACTAGCTTAAACTCATACATACATGCATGCATACATACGTACGTGCGTATGTGGGTACACACGAACATACATAGCGTACGTTACAGAGCAAGATTTCCTCGGGTCGTATGTTCGTACATCCTCCAATGCTCATTTTAGAGGGGCGGGTCCGAATCTGTCGTGGGGTTGGGCGGGTGGGGGCAAGTTTGACTGCCCTATGTCTCGACAAGACATCCGATGATGGAGGAACGTTACACCCCGTAGATTCCCCATTACAAAACATAGTTTCAGCTCGACCGGCAGAATTAATCCTTATTCCCAGGCAGTTAACCCGTACTGACCCCCTACCGTGTCCGTACATCTGTCTGGCTGACGTCTGAGTCCCAATAACTTCAGTCTCAGCCTTCGACGGGCCATCATTCGTATCGTTCACAGCCTCGCGGATCTCAACGTACACCGACCCCACTTTGACTTCGTTGTAATGTTGTCTGTTTAGCTCTCGAAAGTCAATTGAACGATCTTGAAGTTGCCTTTCCCAGCTCACGTGACGTTCGAGGAGCAGCTGAAGCTCTGTTACGTCTTCAGGAGACATACGACATACCCACGGCCGATATAGCGGAAGGTAGAATCCAGCAGTCTAAAGCCGAACACACGCTACTGCCATCAGACTCACTGACCATCGGTCAAGCTGCCAAGTCTGCCGGAAGCTACGACTATGCTACTGAGTGGCTACACCGTGCGTTGAAGAATGACACCATTGCCTCGGAGAGCCCTGTAGCTTGGCGGGCATTGGTTGATAGCTATATCGGGGTAATAAGAAATATCTATAATATGTTATGAGTGAAATTAATGTCATCATGTTGAACGATTTTTCACATAAAAATGTGTATGTGTAGATGGGTAATTATGAAGATGCGGCCGCCGTAGCAACAAGGGCCTTGCAAATGCGTAATATATTCGTTCAATTCATCTGATGTTGTGTAGAGTAGAACTTTCCTGGTCTCATTAAGTCCTGGTCTCATTAAGTCCTGGTCTCTTATCGTTCTGGTCTCATTAAGTCCTGGTCGTATGTATATTAGGTTGTCAGTGCTCGGTTGGTAACAGATTCGATGGACGACACGCTTGCAAGTGCCCGAGTCAAGGCGACCAGGTACATGAACACAGCTAAAGCACTGCCACGTGGTGGTGGATCTGATGCGTACGATGCTGAAGCGTGGAGGAGGAGCCAGGTGTCATGGAAGGACACTTACTACAAGTTGTGCCGTGGGGAGGAATTATATAGGGTAGGTGGTATCCGTAATTACTTAGCCGTTGCAAGGAAATATATGCCTTGAACAGTTGAAATGAGCAAAACGTGGGTGTCTTAAGACGCCGCCGAACTGGAATAGCCAGTGATCAGTGAGATATGCATTCAAGTGACACATAGCAATTAGATTCAAAGGTGTTCAATGACCCAAGGTATGTTTTAGCCCTAGCCACACGACGATATGCTACGACGTCCGATGAATAACACCATCCTAACATTTTCAGCTGGCATTTCAGCTTGTTTTCATCTGTTAAAGCTATACCAACATGTTAACAGGACCCCGCCCTCGTGAACAGACTGCACTGTACCAATAAACAAGGCCGCCTTCCCTACATAAATTACAAAGAAGAAATACTGAATTTCAATCCCAGAATTTCGCTTTTCCATGATGTTATAAGTGACGCAGAGATCGAGTTTTTCAAGTCGTTCGCCCTGCCGGAGGTTTGTGGAAGAGTATTTGTGGCTATGTGTGTAAGGCTCGTGTTGTAATAGCGACGACGATTAATTGAATGCCGACTGCGATGGTGGTGTTTCCAGCTGACAAGAGCAAGGGTAGGCGATCCAGCCGCACTGCAGGAAACAAAGGCAAGAGTTGGCAAACTGTGAGTCCACATTGATGATGTTTTCGTCGCCCGTCGGTGATGTTTTATTGAATGTTCAGACAAACGCATGATGCATGATTCAAAGGAGCCTTTAATGATACACCGAGGGCAAAAACTCGGGAGGTGGGGTGGCAGTGGCCGTCATGCGCAATGTATGGGTGTTTGGTGTTCAGGGTGTGGAGTTCAGGGTGTGGGTGTGTGTAGTGTATGGTTGAGTGCAGTGTATGTGTAGTGTGTGACTGGTTGTACACAAATGACATGTATAATGTGAAGGTGTGTTTACTATATGAAGTGTGTAGACCGATAATGCGTTCAGTGAGTGAATATTCGTTGTGTTTGGCTGTATGAAGTTTGTCGATGTGTGAACTATGGTAGTATGGAAATGTGTGACATCATTTAAAGTGTTTAGTGTGTTGATGGGGCTCCTGTATAAATACATAAAAGTACGTGACGCGTTTAGTACGTAGTTGTGTGTAGTGGGTAAATGCGTGTAGGCAGTGGCTGTGTGTAGTGGGTGGCTGAGTTTAGTGGGTTGCAGTGTGTAGTGGGTGGCAGTGTGTAGTGGGTGGCTGTGTGTAGTGGGTGACTGTATGTAGTGGGTGACTATGTGTAGTGGGTGGCTGTGTGCAGTGGGTGGCTGTGTGTAGTGGGTGGCTGTTGTAGTGGGTGGCTCTCTTTAACTGGTGGCTTTGTGTTGTGGGTGGCTGTTTGCAGTGGGTGGCTGTGCGTAGTGGGTGGCCGTGTGTAGTGGGTGGGTGTGTGTAATGGGTGGCTGTGTGTGGTGGATGGCTGTGTGTAGTGGGAGTATTCTTCCCTGCTTTACTTCATTTGTCACACGTGATATCACATCGCTTCTTTACGTTCATCTTTCCCTCGACATTGCCTGTAATGAAGCATACTGAATCCCACGTTCACAGCTACAATGATGCATGCAGAACCTGACGTGCATCGGGTCATTGTTAAGACTTGCTACTCTGCTGTACTCCGTGTATTGTCGTGTGGCTGCAGCGCATGGCTATGGGACAGTCAGCACACCCAGCTGGTGTCGCTCAGTAGGAGGGTGGCGGATATTACGGGATTAGACACCACTTACACACCCTTCTTATCGCGTGCCGAACCTTTCCAGGTCAATTTCATTTCCACCTACAACCTTATATACTATATATATCCTTCTGTCCTTCTCCTTGTCTGCCTTTGCTCATTAAATGTGACCGCGTCATGGTAGGATGATCACCCGTGTACCGCGCGCCAATCGCTAGGGATATGTTGATCGATACATGATGATTAAGAAGGTGTTTGTGCCGTTGGAAGATAGGACAAGTTGTGCTCACTAGCTCTGTCGCATTCAGCTGCCGTTTTTTCGTCCACAATGTCGATGATGGTAATGTTGAGGTCAGCAGAGGTAACCGAGTAACCGCCACCTCATCTGTCGCTGCGTGTCCGGCTCCAACAATGTCACTATACAGCATTAGTTTTAATGTAAAGTAAACCTGTAATCAACGGAAACACGAGCTGGATTTGAAAATCTGAAAGAGGCAGGAGTTTAATGATGTCAGTGGCAACTATCAGTCTCGATAGCAATCAATGGACATTAATGTGTCTATTAAATATCACCCTTCCTTGAAACTGGCTGCGACAAATTATGTACATCGAGGATTTGGCTCTCTAGTGTGTAATTTGTCGTCTGTGATATAGTGTTCTGTGTGTCGTTTTGATGAATGCCCACTTCGGTTGCAGGTTGTTAATTACGGTATGGCAGGACAATACGAACCTCATTATGATTACTACGATGTGAGTTGCATTCCCGTCATAACGCTCTAAAAAATATAAATCTATGTCGATTTTTATCTTTAAGGGATTTGAACGCACAATTTATAAGGCAATAACCTGTACATTGTCTAAGTATAAGATTCTGTTAGTGTTTGGTGGGTGGGTGGGTGAATGAGTGAGTGAGTGAGGGAGGGTGGATATGAACATCATATATGTAGACGTGTTATATGTGACGCGCATCTTGTCTTGTGTTTGATAGGACCCGAAATGCTGAGTCATGTTCCTGACTACATCCGTGACACGGGCGATAGAGTCGCCACCTTCATGTTCTATGTGCGTAGCTTCACGTCGATTATTACTCGCAACTACTTGGTTCTTGGGTTGCTTAGCATATATTCATTTTTGATTATTCAGAACATGCCTTTGTTTGACCCCAGTTTTGTGCAATACAATGTCTGTCGATGGCTGCTTGCTTATCCGTGAGCGTATTCAAATCAAAAACTGGTATCCACTAAGATTGATCGTTGGGATCCACTAAGATCAATCGTTTGGATCCACTAAGATCAAACGCTAGTTTCCACTTAGTTCAAACGTTGGTATCCACTAAGATCAAACGTCGGTATCCACTAAGATCAAACGTTAGTATTCCCTAAGAGCAAACGTTAGTATACACTAAGATCAGTAGTTAGTATCCACACGAGCTTAGCGCTCCGTGACCGCCAGCTTTATGGTATTTGATGTTGTCCTGTGACTTTTTGTTACAGTTAAGTGATGTGCTGGCTGGGGGCGCCACTGTCTTTCCTGAAGTTAATGTACGGGTCCCCGCTGTAAAGGTAAGCTGCAATGTTGCATAAGCATTGAGTCTCAACAAGACCCTCCACCATTGCCAATTATTCCAGTATTGTGGGAGGAGGTACGTTCTGAGTCAGTGGTCCTGTTGAACTGTTGCCTAAGTCGTAGGGCCCTGTACTGGCACATTATTACTTATTGGCCTCTTGTCGAGGAGCCCCATTTATCAATCCCTCTTGTCCTCTTCCAGTATAATCTAAGTTTGAATTAGTGACGTTGAATTAATAACTTTTTTGATGACGGCTCTACTATAATTCTGCATCCCTCACAGGGGGGCGCTGCCTTCTGGTACAACCTCCAGCGCTCTGGTGCAGTGGACAGCAATACGCAGCATGCTGGCTGCCCTGTTCTACTGGGAGAAAAGTGGAGTGAGTCACTATGCAGACAAATATGTTGTCCGATATTAATTTAGTTACAGTACAATAAACATTTCGCCGTACAGATCCTTTGGTTTTCCGCGGCGGCGTGCGTGAGGCGCGCGGGGGAAGCGCGGGTGGTGTGCGTGAGGCGTGCGGGGGAAGCGCGGGTAGTGTGCGCGAGGCTTGCGGTGGAAGAACGGGTGGTGTGCGCGAGGCTTGCGGTGGAAGAACGGGTGGTGTGCGCGAGGCGTGCGGGGAAGAACAGGTGGTGTGAGCGTATGCCTGGGGGGGGGGAAGGACAGTGTGTGTGTGAGGCGTGCGTGGGAGCGCAGCGCAGGTGGTGTGTGTGAGGCGTGCGGGGAAGAACGGGTGGTGTGCGCGAGGCTTGCGGTGGAAGAACGGGTGGTGTGCGCGAGGCTTGCGGTGGAAGAACGGGTGGTGTGCGCGAGGCGTGCGGGGAAGAACGGGTGGTATGCGCGAGGCTTGCTGTGGAAGAACGGGTGGTGTGCGTGAGGCGTGTAAGGAAGAACGGGCGGATTGCGTGGGTCGTGCGGGGAAAGCGCGGGTGGTGTGAGCGGATTTGCAGGGAAAAAAGGGAAGTTTGTGTGAAGCGTGCGAGGGAGGCGTGGGTGGTGTGTGTGTGAGGCGTGCGGCGGAAGGGCGGGTGTTGTGCGTGAGGCGTGCGGGGGAAGCTCAGGAGGTTTGGGTGAGGCGTGCGGAGCTCGACCGATGCTGTCCCCCAGGATAATGAACCCTATTGATTTCACTTTCACAAGTGAAGTAATTCACTTGTAATGCTTACTTATGTAAACATTCACGTATTTTTGCATTCCAGTCGCGAACAAATGGATCCGTGAATATGGCCAGGAGAAGAAGCGTCCGTGCGGACTGTCAGCATCCACGCCAGACACGCATCTCTAGCTTGTAAATAAAGTCGATTTATATTTATGTTTATATGATATGTTGGTTTAGTATATATTAATCGAATTTTATTGACACATCAGCGCAAACAAGGCACCGGAGCAACAATAGTGATCACGAATCCTTCAACTCTAATGTTCACATCATCCAATTAGAACACAAATGGTGAATACAGGAAGCGATCAAATGCTTCAATGTGACAAAGCGTTGTTCAATATGTTTATTTGGACACAATTACAAACACTGCCAAAGAGCCAATGCATCAGCCAGGGGCGTAGCTGGGATGGAATAAAAGTGTAGGCCGAATACTAGGGGGGTCTTGGGGCATGCTCCCCACGAAAAATGCCCGGGTGCTAGGCGAGCATTGATCCCCTACAAGCTGCACTATTGTCTCTGTACAACACTATGTGTATTATATGTTATTAATGCAATAATTTGAACATGGCCATTTGAAAACAAATGTAGGATTACTAAAAAATAACTGGCTTACATAGTAAATCTATCTTAACTGGTTTACCTATTAGTTTCTTATATGAGCACGCGGTTCAGATGGAAATATCCGTCACTGAGGGTAACTATTTCGTAGGAACGAGGCTCCGCCAAAACAGTTACCCTCAGTGACCAGATCAAAGTATCTCATGGTAGAAACTATCTCTTGCATACTATCTTGCACTTTAAAATATTTATTTAAATACAAAGTTATCGAAATGATGCATTTTGATATAAAAACAAGAGTTATTCAGATGCTGTGGTTGGGAAAGTGACGTCACATTGTTTAAAACATTACGTCACAAGTTATTCACGCGAGTCGTCTTACATGGGGGTGGGGGGGGCAAGATGAGATTTTCCAGCACTGCTAAAAACTGCAGATATCCCCATCTGGTATGCAAGAAAAATCTATCTAAGGACAGGACAAATCCACTTTTAAAATATACCTGTGAGTTATTGTACTAAGCACACAATTTAATGCAACTTATTAAAGGTTTGAAACTAAATGAGAACCGAAGACATTATGGCCAGGTTTCATTTAACAACTTTTGTTTGGTGTCTTTGTCTACAGGAGGTAAAGTAAGACATCTGATATCAGGATACTTGGGAATGTTTTCGGTCATGATGCCCTCTGTCAGGCTCTTGGTCTGTTTACATTTCAAAGAAAAAGCGCCCACCAAGCATCCTTTGAAATGTTTAAAAGACGGAACTATACAATACGCGGCCAGCCCGAACTTGCGATATGCGGGCCCCAGTCGTTCGCACTCTTCCTTGGGGTATAAAGACTATAAACCATTCTATACGTGTAGATTCCGACAAATCAATCACTGTCTGTTCTTGGCAAATCTTGTTTATGATGTTCCATTACCCCTACCCCCTCCACCCTCCGATTTTTATTGCAGGACGATGTCAAAACTGGACGTGGTGGGGAAGTCGAGGACGATGTCGAGGATGGACGTGGTGGGGAAGTCGAGGACGATGATGGACGAGGGGAGTCGAGGACGATGTCAAGGGGTGGGGGAGTCGAGGACGATGTCGAGGATGGACGGGGTGGGGGAAGTCGAGGACGATGTCGAGGAGGATGGACGATGGGATGGACGGGTAGGGGGAGTCGAGGACGATGTCGAGGGTGGACGATGTCGAGGGTGGACGGGGTGGGGGAGTCGAGGACGATGTCGAGGGTGGACGGGGTGGGGGAGTCGAGGACGATGTCAAGGATGGACGGGGTAGGGGAGTCGAGGACGATGTCGAGGATCGGGGTGGAGGGGTCGAGACGATTTCGAGGGTGGACGATGTCGAGGGTGGACGGGGTGGGGGAGTCGAGGGGGGGAGTCGAGGACAATGTCGAGGGTGGACGATGTCGAGGCTGGACGGGGTGGGGGAGTCAAGGACGATGCTGAGGATAGACGGTGTGTGGGGAGTCGAGGACGATGTCGATGATGGACGTGGTGGGGGGTCTAGGACGATGTCGAGGATGTCGAGGATGTACGGGGTAGGGAGTCGAGGACGATGTCGATGATGGACGTGGTGGGGGAGTCTAGGACGATGTCGAGGATGGACGGGGTAGGGGAGTCGAGGACGATGTCGAGGATAGACGGGATTGGGGAGTCAAGGACGATTTCAAGGCAGAACGGGATGGGGGAGCCGAGTACGATGTCAAGGCTGGACGGGGTTGGGGAGTCGAGGACGATGTCGAGGACGAGGACAAGGACGAGGACCATCAAGAAAGACCACCTGACCGAGCTCCCAGCAGCAGGATGACATCATAAGATCATAAACACTATGATGAGGAGAGCAAAAAAACCATAACATCCATCATAACGCTTCATGATGATCAGATTATTGTTCCCGCTCATTTCCTGCGTGCGTCGAAGTAAATCAAAGATCTTGTTATAATAAGATGTCCGACTCGGCAGCTCACCCGACAAATTCCTTGACACCGCGTAGGCAGCGCCCCCTACTTTTGTGGAAGCTACTCGACACGCAGAAGCCAACCAACTTCGTTATCACTTGCGAGCTGTCTAGAAGTCAAACACAAATGGGCATTTCTGTGCTGCAATGAACTGTTTGAATTGACAAAGGCCTTTCCACCCAGGAAGTGAATGTTCTAGTATATGTCTCTAGTTATATTGCCCGGAAATTAAGTTGTGTGCAATATGCAGAAACAAAATTTCTGTAGTCAATGATATACATGACAGGAAGAATTACCGAAGTGTCCCAAGCAAATCACTAGTAGATGCATTATGCAGGCTTAAGGAACATTGCCGCAAATTCATTGACACAGTATTATGCAGTAAGCAAGTAAAAGCCAGGGTTGTGAGCATTCTAGCTAAAGAAATATCATTAGAGAAACTTCAATGTGAATCATGCAGGTGTCATGTTTCTGTAATATGTATTATGGTGAACATCAGCTTGCATCATTCCCTGAGAGAGGATAACTGTAAGTTAAGGGACCTTAAGGAGAGACAAAATAGTAAGATATTGGCATTTTCCCACACATGAAAATTTGTGCTCTTGTTTGTTTTAAGTGCAGTTGTATGTGTAGATTTCCGAAAAAGCAAATATTGATATTTGTTTACTTAGTTCCTTGAAAGCCCTCTATGGCAGATGTACAAGGACTTATCTATCATCAATCCACACCAGTATACAGGACTACTGCACCTTAGATTGTAGTGGTGGGGGGAGCTTGTCGAACAAAGGTGTTCCTGGATATACTGTTAGAATGGTCGGTTGCATGGTACTCCTATCAGATGTGTGTGTAAGATGGGGCAGAATTACGTCTGTCTGAATTGGTATGTTTAATGGCAGTGTAGTTTTAATGATTGTTGTTAATCCTCTAATGTATGCTGATGATCACATTCCATTTGTGGTTGTGCTGAGTAAGCTATTAAGAGTTTTAGTTGTAATGACCTTAATATATGCATATATATATATATATATATATATATATATATATATATATATATATATATATATATATATATATATATATATAATATATATATATATATATATATATATATGTATATGAATATATATATATATATATATATATATATAGAGAGAGAGAGAGAGAGACAGACAGACAGACAGACAGAGACAGAAAGACAGAGTGAGAGACAGAGAGATGATAGAGACAGAGAGTGAGACAGAGAGAGAGACAGAGAGAGACAGAGAGCGAGACAGTTACATAGAGACATATAGAGAGACAGAGTGAGAGCGAGAGAGAGAGTTAGAGATGATAGATAGATAGATTTAACTGCATCAATGTTTTTAGTATATAGATATGTCCTGAAATAATTTTAACTGCATCATTTTTTAGTACATGATATGTGCTGAAATAATACTGGTATTCAAAATAAGCAAGAATACATGTTACAGTACTACATAATAAAATCATACGTCTGCACAGGGCACCCCATCAACCGACAATGCAGCTTGTTGATTCGGTGGAGGTTCGGGAGACAAATCAAATATCATTCAATCGGGAAATCATGAGCATATATTTAAATCAACTTCTTATATTCCGCCGCAAATATGTCCACACTAATGACAAAACCAATATGATTCAGATTAATCTTTTAACATCAAATAATGGTAGACTAGACGTCCGACTGTGTCTTACAAATGGGTAAATTCAGCCCAACAGGACATCTGAGTAAGTATGTATTTTACCGTCCGAACGGGGTAGATACTGATATATGCGACTTCGTTTAAACGTTCGAAAAAAAAATACTGTAGTAAATAAATCGTCACACAAATTGATAAAAAGACGTCAATAGTAATTGGCTTTGTTTTTATGCGTTGCCTCTATCAAAAAATCGTTAAATTGTGGAAATACAGCGGTATTTTTGAGTACATACCATCGCCGATCGCTTTTGTTTATATTTTAGCTTCCACGAAACCAGGTGGCGCGTTGGTCGCGAGCTTCACAACGGAAACGTCCGAGTCGGGTATCTAATTATAGCAAGATCTTTGGTAAAATGGCACGAATGATGGGCTGACGCTAATAGCTCCATACAGTGGATGAGACATTGGTCAATCAAGTGATACGCTCCTGCCTATATCATATTATCAGGTTGACAGCTAGTGGCTGGGTGGCCCTGACGGGTCATCAATTTAGCAATAGCATAAGAGTTGAATGACGCTTTAAAACTGTATGTAAAGTGCGCTGGGCACAGTCCAATCGTTGACTTAGGGCCAAGAACCTCACACGAATGAGCCCGAGGGGGACACCTACTGCACTGATAGTTTGGAACCAGGACTGACAACAGCTTACCTGACCTCCTACCGCTATCATGGCACCCGCCGACCTGTATCACCACAGCAACCGGCGTGTGCTTTTTCTCTATCCTTCCTTATCATCAATTGCTACTGTTTGGGGACCACTGTCTCGAACAGTTAAACTCCACTCTAGTAGCTTATGGCCGAACCGAATTACCGTTTATAGAAGCTCATAGCAGCGAAATAAATACGTGAGAGATAATGAAGAGTTTGAAGTGCATCTATGATCGAGTTGTTGTCTAGCCATCTCATGATAAGGGCAGCTAAGGTGTTTTGACCTAGTATTGCTTCATAACGATTCTCGACGGTACAACTCGCTCATCTTACAAGTAAATAGCAAGTATTACTAGAATGAATGATAGGAATGTACACACTTGAATCCCAACAGCTCAGGTGTATTCCGCGTTTCATGACTTGTAGCCCTACAAGACGTCTGAGTAGGGGTCTTACTTTCTCTTAAACCGACGCAATGTAAAAAATTTGAGATCGATTCAGACAACTACCGAACACCAAACATACCCAAGTGATGGAGTTTTAGAATGCAATGATGTTCACGGACAATTTTATCCCTTTGTGGCGGGGGATTTCATCCATGGTAATTAGTTAATAGTTCGATCAATTTGGAAGCGGTAGAAATTCCGAAACGCAGCACCACGTATGTTTACAAGTTCAAGCCCACGTACATCGCGCATGCTCAGAATGACGTGACCCATCGACGACTAATGCTAAGCCGGGGGAGGGGGGCACTTAAGTGTATAGAGGTAGTATACATGTGCCGCGCGAAGGGGTATGTTTTTTCGGCCTCTCGACTTGTACGACGGGTTATACATTCGCATAATACCTTGTACGACGGGGTATACTTTTTGCCATTCTCAACTTCTTGATATATGTTATTTTCTAGATGCGGGATAGAGCACATTAGCCCTAACGCGTTTTCGCCGACGCGTGGATAATGATCGAAGCAGAACGGTATATATTCATATTACCGTTCGACCGGAGCTAGATGACTCGATGACTTACTATAGACACCTGCTGGAAATGAAGCGATCACCTGTATTGTTGATTGTCATAGGCGAGGCACCTAGCGAACAAACGGCCTTTTCGCCGTGGCCACCAATCAGCATAAGGTCTTGGATGGCCATCTTTTTCAATCACGGTAAACACAACCCAAGGTTGGAGGAGAGCCCCGGTCGGACGGTAATTTACATATATGCGGTCCTTCACACATCGTAACCACGCCACGGATTACTATATATTTTGAACAGTCGAGCCTTTTCAGCAATGCTGTGTACTTACGTATCTATCTATATGTGAAGAGAATCGATATGACTATTCCGTAAACGACACTATTTCTGTCATCCACTGTCTCGTAATTGTTAAGCAATTATCACATAAGCTGCGACAATCGCAACTTTCGGTCACGGCAACCTCCATCTTGAAAATATGACGTCAAATTACGCAGTATCATTCGCCATGTGGCTACGGGTATCCAGAAGTTTCTTTTTAATTTTCAAGGCAATATCGCTGAAAACATATTCCCCTTGTTAGGTACCTATAGCCAAATGCGGAAATCAATAGTTCGCTGAAGAAGAACCTTGTCTGCGCGCGCAGAAGCCGATCTTGTCATTCAAAATAATCATGGTCTTATTCAAATTTCTCTGGCCGGTTTCAATCTCCTTTGACGAAATCTCGCCCGGGAACTACCTCAACTTATTCATAAACATTCATGGATGTGAAAGTATATTTTAATATGTACATTTGTATATGTATCGTGTATGATTGGAACTAGTGTATCGTGTAACATTGCTTGCAATGCCCTGGCGCTGATTATGGCAGGACGATGAAGTTGCAATAACGTGTAAAGGCTCTACCAACACTTATGCAAAACAATTCCATTCTACCTTATAAAAAAAAGTATGAAAATGAAAGCCTCGAATGATTAGGGCAACCATGACAAGCAAGTTGGAAGGTTGAGGGACCGATAGAAAAAAGAGGAAAGGTGCGACTTCAGCCCGAACGATGATCAATCATGATAGCACACTGACAGTGGTGATCACCATAACGACCCACCATGATAACAACCTGGCAGTGGTGATCACCGTAGCGACCCACCATGATAACAACCTGACAGTGGTGATCACCGTAGCGACCCACCATGATAACAACCTGGCAGTGGTGATCACCATAGCAACCAACCGTGATAACCCCTGACGGTGGTGATCACCATAGCGACTCACCATGATAACACCCTGACATTGGTTATCACCATAGCGACTCACCATGATAACACCCTGACATTGGTTATCACCATAGCGACCCACCATGATAACACCCTGACAGTGGTAAATCACCATAGCGACACACCATGATAAAAACCTGAGAGTGGGGATCACCATAGTGACCCACCATGATAACAGCCTGACATTGGTGATCACCATAGCGACTCCCCATGATAACAACCTGACATTGGTGATCACCATAGCGACTCCCCATGATAACAACCTGACAGTGGTGATCACCATAGCGACCCACCATGATAACACCCTGACAGTGGTAATCACCTTAGCGACCAATCAAGATAACACCTTGACAGTGGTAATCACCTTAGCGAACCAATCAAGAGAACACCTTGACAGTGGTAATCACCTTAGCGACCAATCAAGAGAACACCCTGACAGTGGTAATCACCTTAGCGACCAATCAACAGAACACCCTGACAGTGGTAATCACCTTAGCGACCAATCAAGAGAACACCTTGACAGTGGTAATCACCTTAGCGACCAATCAAGAGAACACCCTGACAGTGGTAATCACCTTAGCGAACCAATCAAGAGAACACCCTGACAGTGGTAATCATCTTAGCGACCAATCAAGAGAACACCCTGACAGTGGTAATCACCTTAGCGACCAATCAAGAGAACACCCTGACAGTGGTAATCACCTTAGCGACCAATCAAGAGAACACCCTGACAGTGGTAATCACTTAGCGACCAATCAAGAGAACACCCTGACAGTGGTAATCACCTTAGCGACCAATCAAGAGAACACCCTGACAGTGGTAATCACCTTAGCGACCAATCAAGAGAACACCCTGACAGTGGTAATCACCTTAGCGACCAATCAAGAGAACACCCTGACAGTGGTAATCATCTTAGCGACCAATCAAGAGAACACCCTGACAGTGGTAATCACCATAGCGACCACTCAAGAGAACACCTTGACAGTGGTAATCACCTTAACGACCAATCAAGAAAACACCCTGACAGTGGTAATCACCTTAGCGACCAATCACGAGAACACCCTGACAGTGGTAATCACCTTAGCGACCAATCAAGAGAACACCCTTACAGTGGTAATCACTGCAGCGACCCGTCATCAAGCGATACGTCCACTATAACGGGCGATATTACGTGGGCAGGTGATATAATCCTGGCGCAAGTGGTCACAATGAAAGGCAATAGGAGTATTACAAGTTATCAAACCTACCATGGTGTCATCTGGAAGAAACAAAAACAGTCAGCTTTAAGCTCCAATGTTATGAGGATAAATATGGACGCTGCCAGACCGTTCGTTTTCTGTGATATTTGTCCGGTTATTGTATGAAGTGAGTTTTATGGTTCGGGGTTGGTCGTGGACTTGCCGGCGTTGTCAATTTGAGGGGTGATTTAGACAGGGTGACGGTCCTGTTCAAGTATCGCTGTACATGCTAGCTCGGGTTGGGGTGGGGGGGGGGGGGGGGGGCTGGGCACTTGGGGCGTTCTGGAAGCCAATTTACAGCGCAACCTGCCCATGAATTCTCTCAGCTACGCGAGTGGGCCAATCGGCGCCCCGCTTGCAGTGCGTTCCGCTCGCGAACTGGCTCTCATTGAAGAAGGGAACAGAGAAAGCGAGCGGGTTTAGAACAAGCGATAGCCAGTCAGGCTCGGCCATTATATAGCGCCCGGAAGTAATGCTTGCATTGGTAAAGTGGCTGGTATGAGTATTTGGTATCGATTGAGGCGAATGGTGGCCACTCTATTGCTGCTGGGGTACCCCAAATTGCCAGGTTGCCCTGACAGAGGCCAGTCGTACCCCTACAAGTAGGCTGCATCACCCAGTAAGGCTCTGCCGACACCTCAAAGGCGACCGTCGCTTCCAGCTAAGTTCCTTAAACACTAGCAACAGGCGAGAAGTGGTTGACTCTTACTTTGAACTCGGTTGCGTTGGATTTCCCTAGCAGGCCATTCGAAATCGCATTGTAAAGGAGTGTCGCCGTTCACGTCAGGAGTTAGTCAACGTTGTGGGCGCATTTGGTTTGATACGCTTTAAGTTGCACAAAGAGGATACTTCGTGCCCCTCCCCCGTAGCCATCCTTTACACTGACGACAGTCGATGACAATGTGGACCTCCTGGCTACCGATCTACCTGCTGGTGGGCTACGCACTGACCAGTAAATGTTGGGCAGGGCCAACACGTATGTCTGGAGATCTAATACCCGGTCCGAGCCCCCAAAACAATGTTTGCGACGAGAAACCACTGGAGATACGAGAAGAAGAAGCTAATGTCATCTTCTCTGGCACGGTGAAGAACGTTCACCGCGACTGGACGAACCCTAGCACTCAACAAGCAGAGGTCGAAGTCAAGAGGGTGTTCAAAGGCGATGGATTAGTGAACACGCTGCAGCCAGCTCGGATGCTGAGAACGGGGGCACGGGCTGGGATGCCGTGGGAGTACAGGCGGATGGTGGTGGTCGACGGGCTGGGAGATCCCCGGATGTGTCAGAGTAATGCTAGGACATACGACACGAAGATCTTCCTGGTGAATAAAGCCAGTAACGGTCATCTGAAGCTCAACTCCTCGCTGGTGGCGCTCACTCTCGATAACTTGAGGCACACAGAGGCAGCCGTCAAAAGTAAGTTCTTTATGACTTTATGCTAAACGCCGGCTTTTACCTGGCAAGTCTATCGTGTTTGATGACTTGATCAACAGTTGCAGTTACCTGTTTAACATGCGACGATCAGCGTGAGTGAAGTTGGATGAGCGACTTGTCGATTGATCTGAGTTGAACATCAGGATTGTTGTAGGATTACGGTGGTCAGGCGTGTGTCCGATTCCATCACACAACAGATACCTCTGACCGGCGTTAGTCACAGACAGATACTGTATAGCCCAAATACCCATAAACATAACTAGATTGTCTGATCGAGTAAGTAAAGTTGTCTAAAAGCATGGCAGACAAAATGCCCGGCTCACGCCATCTGCTGTGAGACCCGGCGACGAATGTCAAGCGGCTCACTGCCGCTGTCTACTACGTTGTTTGACACGTGGGGATGACTTCGTCAATTACCCCGAAGCCACATGTTAGTGGAATACGAACAAGCTGTCAACAGAGCATGCCACTAAATAGGGCACCTATTCTATTTTCGGCTAGCATTTATTCTGTAACCACTCTCAGACGCCATATCTGTAAAATAGCTAATCTGTTATCACTTTCTCGTGATGTGATCTGCTGGTGGTGAGACCGGTGAATCAGGGCGGGGGAGGTTTTCTATCCGAGTAAGTAAATTCGTCTGATTCGCTTGATTTATTAAACATTGTATTGTGACCAACTGGGTCGGAAACGTAGTCTATGTTATTTTAATTGGCCATTCCTCGTCTATTTCACATCAACACACCAAATAAAACTCTCATCAAGCGAGCTGTCACCTATTTGGAAACTTAATGCTTGTCTTTCACTGTCGCTTTCCTTCGGTGGACATATACATTGGAGTGAGCTGTCCGACCCCTACAGGCCGTGAACGTGGCCCTGGATTAGAAGTATAAGATATAGCTGGGGCTGTTGTCGCCTGTCACCGCGTGGGACAGACAACACACCGTCTTAAAGATAGACTCTTGTAATTGATTGATTGATTGAGTAGGGCGCTAAAAAGGTCGCGAGTCAAACGCCCGCCCCGCCCCCACCCCCTTCTCTCTCTCTCTCTCTCTCTCTCTCTCTCTCTCTCTCTCTCTCTCTCTCTCTCTCTCTCTCTCTCTCTCTCTCTCTCTCTCTCTCTCTCTCTCTCTCTCTCTCGCGCGCGCGCGCATTTTTTCTCTCTCGCTTTCTCTCTCGCGCGCTCTGTCTCTCTCTCTTTGCCTCTCTTTCTATCTTTCTCTCCCGTGCGCACTCTTTCTCTCTCTCGCTCTCTATTTTGCTCTCTCACTCTTTCTCTCGCTCTCTCTTTTCTTCTCTGTCTCTATCTCTCTCTCTCCTGCTCTCTTTCCACTACTGTTCTACGTGCATTCTCTTCTCTTGTCCTGTTTTCCGTGTCTACAGGTATAGCTCTCCTATTCCTCTTTTTACCCCGCTAACCTACACCCTCTCCATCTTTGACTCGCATTCTCCATCAACTTGGCCCTTCTATCACTATAGCCCCTGTTATCATGGTCTAGGCGCATACGGCTTTAGGGTTCCCCTTCAATTCGCCACATAAGGGTTTCCTTCAATATGTAGCATTTGTATAATGTTTCCTGTAACCCACGTAAAATCATTTTACACATGTCGCAAAATAGTTGACATTTACGGGTGCAAGCAGTGGAATAGCATTAAAACTGATCGGTCGATCCATAAATAGTCCTTGGTACATTTCGTTTGTACTCATTGATCGGTGATCAAAGCGCTTCTTGCTGAAGGTGTTGCGTATATGTCGTGAGAGGTCGCTCCTTGCGACAGTGCGTTTCCTTTGTGTGACTTGATATATCTAATCTAGGAGATCGAGCAATTTGCAATAACAGAATGCGCAACATTTTGTACACACCCATTATATAGCATGAGGCCTCGGGTAAGAAACACCAGCTGGACATCGATGTCAAGAATGCCTTCGTACCCACAGACCCCCGCGGCCCTTCTTAACAACCCTTCGTTATCTCGTCACGCCCCCATTGACCAGTTGACAACAGCACACTCCCTACAAATGATGCGCACTGTCCCTATTGACGCATGGCTTTTCAGATTTATCCGGGAATTCTTAGTAAGCCCATAGAACAGTAATTACTGCGCTAGGGACGGCGCGGGGTGTGTGCTACTCGTTGTCTGAGACTGCCGTGCAGACAGTTGTTGACTTGGTCCTACACGCCCAATTTGCCAAAGATATGCTGAGTACTGTGGCCGTCAGTTACTGTCGAGGCCCAATGCGTCCTGTTAATATACATGCATGCCGTGGTCTTAGAAGCAACTTATTTCACGAATAGCAATGGAAAATAAGTATCTCCATCTATAACGAACAGGATCAAACCTAGTGAAATGGATGTAATGTTGATGTCAGCGACGCTGTCACCCAGGTGGCGCTGACATCGTATGTTAATTCCAGGTGTGACACTCGTGAGGCCTTATGATGGCGTCTCTTTTTTCACACCGACCAGAGGCAGTCACTCCAGGTCGTATATATTGTTGAGAAAGTTCATGTGAGCGTGTATATGTTAACATGTTTATTTTTCCTAACAACAGATGCACCCAACAAGTTTCATTTTGGTCAGCTCACCAGGTCACTTTACAACTTGACGCACCAGGACATCACTCTTACCAAGTGGAGTGTCGGTTCACCCAATGTCATCATAAGATGATTACCACGATGCTGTAGATACCAGGTCATCTAGGTAACCCACGCAGTCATTGTAGCTCTGAGGCAATTAAATTTTCAACCAAGTTGAGCTTAAGTCGGTTGGAAACGGACTGCTCCCTCTCAATTATTCTTGAGGATGGCCTCGCCAAGAACCAATGCAAGGGACCGGTTTGGCAACTACCTTAGCGACTCATTCGGATGAATCAAGTCTTCGCCCGGATGTTAACCAACTTAGCTCCTATTTACGAGCAGCTCAAGATGTCCACTGCAAAAAACAGAGCGATGATAAATTAGCACTCCAGCTCAGAGTCACAATTTAACTTATATCAGTATTATGTATTGCTGATATGAGTCCTACTACAAGGCAATTTTGTAAATAAACATAATCAACTTAAAATGATGGGAGGCAATGAATACTTCAACACTGGAATGCGAGATTGCGCAACGTAAGTCGGTTGACGGACTGGCTTTGATGTCGCTAGCGGCGTAATCCTCTGTGACGTAGACTCTTAAGAGCACCAATCATTGTTACGAAGTGTCGCACCCATGGCCGATTACAATAACGGTATCGATCAAAACTTTCCTGGGTATCTCTGGACCGGTTGCTGGCAACTACCAGGTTTTTTTTCACGGCGAATATCAAGTGTTCGCCTGGAAAATTTGTTTAAAAAATGATATATCATTAATTTCAGTTAATACTCTTACCGTTGTGGCTTTTAAATTCTTGTCAGTGCGTATGTTTAAACTTCATGTAACATTAATTTAAGCATGTTTGTCAATCTATCGAACAACTAGTGGGTTTTCGTCAGTTGATTCCCCAGTACCCAATCGACTGTTGCAATATTGGCAAGTGAGAATTTCGGGTCGCGGTAAAGTTACCGCCTCTTTGGTATCGTTTTCAAGTGCCACATCACACAGTCCATGCCGAGTATGGTATGCCGGCATTGACAACAAGTACTTGCCACCGGAGCTTCAGTCAGCCTGGACAGAGCCGGACAATCTGCTTGTTCACTTTAAAGCATCGCTGTCTTCGATTACCCGTAAGCACCAGTACCCCACTGTATTGTGCACTTGACAATAATCCTCTGTGACCTTCCGATGTCTTAAGTGACGCCTAAGTGGACAAGATTGAGATATAGGAGCGCCACCTACACCATACATGACGCCACCCGTCGGGAAGCTGTTGCCAGTCAGCGCACCTTGAGCTGTTTACAGTCACTCTGTACGCAGTCATTACATCAATGTGGTGCCATTCATCGATCAATGACCCTCAGTTCATCACAGCAGGACATTCTGGTTTATTGCACAGATGGTACTCCAGGGAACTGTTTCATAGTTTACGTGCGTTATGATGTACACAGGAGATCGTGTCAGTTCATCACGCAAATTGGTGGGTGGGCAAGTACAAAGCACCATTGTAGGTCATCGTGAACCTTACTGTTACCAATGGGGGATAATGCCATCGTCTAGTTGCAATACTTCAAAGTAACAATTGATTCTATTTTCCTGCGCAAGAGGGCACTTAAGTATTTAATTCAGTTTTGTGTCGTGTGGCAAGATCATTACCCAGGCGTTGTCTCTATTATTGACTTCGCTATATCATGAATAACCATGCAGCCCTCATGTACGTTCTGTATATCATGAATACCACCCGCCTTTGTTGTTTCCGCTATATCAGATTGAGTATGCATGAGTCATTTCCCACTATATCATGAATAACCAGCCGCAATCATGTATTTTTCACCGCTATATCATGATAACTTCAATGAGCAGGTTGTTTTATGCTACTATCATGAATAACCAGCCGCCTTTGTTGTTCCGCTATATCATGAATAACCATCGTTGACGCTCATTACAAGGCAACCCCAGCCATCGACGCAACCAAGGGCAACCTAACCAGCCACATTACCAATAACGCCACTCAGAACCCCCTGCCCAGCGACGCCACCCAGGTCACTTTACACTGTGACCCCACCCAGGTCACTTTACACAGTGACGCCACCCAGATCACTTTACACAGTGACGCCGACCAGGTCACTTTACACAGTGACGCCACCCAGGTCATTTTACACTGTGACCGCACCCAGGTCACTTTACACAGTGACGCCACCCAGGTCACTTTACACAGTGACGCCGACCAGGTCACTTTACACAGTGGCGCCACCCAGGTCACTTTACACAGTGACGCCACCCAGGTCACTTTACACAGTGACGCCACCCAGGTCACTTTACACAGTGACGCCACCCAGGTCACTTTACACAGTGACGCCACCCAGGTCACCCTGCCCAGTAACACCACCCAGGTCATCACAGCGGGTGACGCCACCCAGGATTGTCTAGTTCTTGAGGGCGAATGGTATTGTCATATCTCTGACTGTTGTACTTCATTACGGACCATGTTATCGGATGCCTCTCTCTTTGAGGGCCAATCAATTATCCCTCTTACTTTATGTACTGAACGATATACGAACAGGCAGACTCAAGTCACATCTATTTATTCCCGCTCAGCGTTGACACAAGCACGTTCTACTTATAACCATGATGTGTATTGCTGATATGTTCCCCTACTACCAGGGCTATATCATGAATAACCAGCCGCCTTTGTTGTTTCCGCTATATCATGAATAACCAGCCGCCTTTGTTGTTTCCGCTATATCATGAATAACCAGCCGCCTTTGTTGTTTCCGCTATATCATGAATAACCAGCCGCCTTTGTTGTTTCTGCTATATCATGAATAACCAGCCGCCTTTGTTGTTTCTGCTATATCATGAATAACCAGCCGCCTTTGTTGTTTCTGCTATATCATGAATAACCAGCCGCCTTTGTTGTTTCCGCTATATCATGAATAACCAGCCGCATTTGGTTGTTTCTGCTATATCATGAATAACCAGCCGCATTTGGTGTTTCCGCTATATCATGAATAACCAGCCGCATTTGGTGTTTCCGCTATATCATGAATAACCAGCCGCATTTGGTGTTTTTGTACTCAAAGTCAATATTCTTTTCTGGTTATGATGATAAATCCAGTACCTAAACACGCAAGGGTACAGATTGACATTTACGCCCCTTCCCAGTGGTATGATCTCTGAGGTCATCAAGTAGGCAAGAACTAGAGGGCATATCACAGCTAGGGGTCTCGAGGTTCTGATAAATATAGAAACAAAAACAAGCTTTCCTTGATATAAATGCTCACCTTCCAATATCGCGTAATATTGAACAGAATATCTTTGTGGATGTAATTGGACGCTGGAGTGTCAGAGCGAGTCGGCCATCAGTTCCGCTGTATGAATGATGCCCTCTGGCTGCTATAGCTGCATCCATCACACGGTCCCTCTAGAACGAGGGTTGTAGAAGATACAGAAACCCTAATCTGAGTTGCCCTCAGACAAACGCGTAATTGGTGCCAATGTTTTCTTGCCAGAAGGACAGGCACAAGATGTCTGAGGCAGCCAAACAGCGAGTCATGCAACATAGACTTAATGACCAAGGGGCGTCACCAAGATGTCTTAATAAGGGGAGGGGAGGGGATGGGCTTTGTATGGAGGGGAAGTAAGTTGTTAATGTCCTGCCCCCTTCTGACGCGTCACCTTCTGATTGAATTACCTGTCGAACGTGTACCACCAGCTTCACCGTGTTCAGCTAAGTTGCGGTTCATCACTCTGTGCCAAATGCAGCTGCTATGATGCCTGGCATTGAGACTGGAAGCCTGCAAAATCAATCCCTCAGTTCCCTGTGCAAATGAGATTGCAATGTTTTATTTCATCAAACTGGGGCGTACCTAAGCTTTCCATAACATTCTGCATTTCGCATTTTTTTTGTATTTCCAACTTGCCAACAATGTTTCGAAGCCACCTGAGAAAGTGAAAAGCACATTCTGCATTGTAATTACACCTGTATATGATAGTGTGTGTTGTATGGCAAGGCTGATTAAACCTTTATATGATAGTGTCTGCTGTATACCATGGATGATTAAACCTTTATATGATAGTGTCTGCTGTATACCATGGATGATTAAACCTTTATATGATAGTGTCTGCTGTATACCATGGATGATTAAACCTTTATATGATAGTGTCTGATGTATACCATGGATGATTACAACTATATATGATAGTGTCTGATGTATACCATGGATAATTACACCTGTGTATGATAGTGTCTGCTGTATACCATGGCTTCTTAATCCACTGATTGTTGATCACCACATAAAACTCCAGCAAGGTGACAATCTGCTATAAGAGTCCAGATTATTGTACCTGTGTGCCCTTAGAAACACGCATGTGTTAACCGACTTCCTTGTCTGTCGCAGTGTCATATCAATGCTTGTAATACGTCATTTGCAGACCGCTGGGCTAACTCAGCCCGACAGAACGCCACAGCGCACGCTGAACTAGGTCTACTGGGCCATACGCAAGATCCTCATGCAGATCTCATAGCACAGACAACAATAACATAATCCCCATGTTCGCTGACCGAGTTATGATCACCGAGTGAAAAAAGTTGTGCATCCACTTGCTAAGTCATGTGTAATGTATGAATTGTGTTATATATTGTCGTTCAAAACAAATGATGTGGGCGTAATGATGCAACCCTTAGCGACTTGAACACCAAATTGTAAATATTCTGTACTTAAAGAGGCTGTTCAGCCCCATATCGGGCACTCAGGGATCATTTTGTTTATACATAGCTACGTTTAACGCAGACATAAATAATGCTGGTTTTAATTTGTGCCACAAAGTTTACTTGATCGAAAAACATGACTGAAGATTTTCATGACGTACTGTGAAAATCTGGTTTATTTAGTTGTACTGTTCCATCGATAACTGGCCTCCCTAAAACCATGAACCACACGAATGTTAGCTGTAAATCATTTCGCCCTCTACAACTATCTCGCTATCGATGTGTATACTTCCGCTTTGGTTACAAAATGTAGATTTCATCAAATATTAACTCATTAAAGTTGTGGACATCATTGCGCACAAACTTGACCGTCAAGCAGGAAGGGTAATTTCCGACAACATAAATGGCGACAGCCGAAGTAAGGATCTATTTTCTGAGACCGCAGCGCCGCGTAGCGACTGAAAGTCTGAAAACTTAAAACTTTTGGTTTCCAAGGTGCGGTTGCCAAGCAGCTAGCTAGGCAACCTCGTTACAAATATGGGGCTGAACAGTCTCTTTAATATTGTGTCAAATATTGCGAGGATGGGTGCCGTTGCATTAATTGTTCTATAGTAATCTTGATTACAATGGAAGGCGAGTGCAAGCAATTGCCGCTGTTTTTTCCAAGTGATAGCAGTGCAATACGGTACATATCGCGACTCACGCCAATAACTGTATTTGACGTCGTCCGTCGTTGGTCTGTCACTGAGGGGGAAGCTTGTCGTCGTCCGTTGTTGGGTTTCACTGAGGGGGAAGCTTGTCGTCGTCCGTCGTTGGTCTGTCACTGAAGGGGAAGCTTGTCGTCGTCCGTTGTTGGGTTTCACTGAGGGGGAAGCTTGTCGTCGTCCGTCGTTGGTCTGTCACTGAGGGGGAAGCTTGTCGTTGTCTGTTGTTGGTCTGTCACTGAGGGGGAAGCTTGTCGTCGTCCGTTGTTGGTCTGTCACTGAGGGGGAAGCTTGTCGTCGTCCGTTGTTGGTCTGTCACTGAGGGGGAAGACTGGTGCAAATAACGGAACTCTCCGTGTGTGTAGTCATTTCTTACATCTGAGTTCTTTCGCGACGGAGATGGTTTGGGATTGTGTCCATGGATAGCGGTTTGTTAGTGCTATCGTCTACTTCCAGCTGTCCTGTAGTTCACATTCTATATAGCGAGCCCCACTCACATAGCTTACACTAGTGCTGCGTATGTCTCACTCAACACACTAAGTCCGCGTTGAGTAGCGGCCATGTGTCTGTGTGTCTGTGCTAATTCAATCCATCCATTATCGCCTGTTACAATGCACTTACAACGCACCTTATGTCATCTTGTGACATTCGTTAGGGTTCCTCTCTGTGATCTACACGAGGAGTGGACCGTGAACACGCGAGAATGTTAGGCACGTCTTTCTGGAGACGTTTCCTGCATCTGATTACTATGATAGGCTAAGGAATAAATGTTGCTTTGCAATCATCAATGTTTGATGTCGTATACCTGTAACGCTGTGTCTCGACTCTATCGATGAAACCACAGGAACCCTTGATCAGTTTGTAGAACCTACGTAAAACCATTAGCAGAATTCAATGACATGGTCATATCATTTTGGCTTGTCCTGTCTGATATATCTGCCTTTATGCAATCAATGGGCAAAATGCTTTTTGTCGAATATACTCTCGGTGTAAATAGCATGCTTGCTGTACCCACCATGGCCACCTGTAGGTCAAACTCCCTGTGCATCCGTCATAAATTAACTCTTTTATGAACATAAGACACGCTAGTATCAGTGGGCATACTGGAAGCTTTCCTTTGAATCATGTTGTTTACAGAAAGTCACCTTTTACAAACCGTTCGCTATTAAGCCAAGATTCAGCCTTATTGGCAGTAAGCATCAGATGTATATATTCGCTGGTTAACCACACAATGGAGGCAGCTTCTGTTGATTTATGAGGAACAAGTGAGCAAGCTGCTCTTTTCTGGTGGGAGTTGAATAGGATCACCTGTAATGAAACCAATATAACGCCAAATGTCAGAGAAAAGGTGTTGTGCATTGCAATGAGCATCAGGCAAAATAATGTGGTGTCTGTTACAGACTGACGATCTGAATCACTCCCCGGCATCCCAGCGATATCCACAAATGCCAACCCGCTGTGCAAAATGAATAGCTGTCTGGCGGGTGTATGGATAACATTTTATCGGGAAAGTAAATCTTGAGTTATGTATATTTTTCCGCTGAATCGTTACAGACCAGTTGTGAGAAGTGTGTATAGTCAGAGTGCTGTAGCGGTATCACTTGCCCGTTCGATTCATCGCTAACGCCACTGGCACGTGAGAAATACACGTGTAGCCTCTGATAAAGCGTTCATGGGTAATGCATTTATTCGCTCCAATGACGTTGCCCGAGTGGTCAAGTTCAGGTAGTTTTATGTCGTTGTGGCCAAGTACGATCAAGTGAACTTTCTATTGTCTGCGTTAAAAGGCAGTGCTAGTTGTGATGCTCTGTCGTCCTGGAGCTGATTAAGACCTGTCATGAAAGAGTCCTGTTTAATGTTAATTTCGTCATCAGCCTGAGACAATTAATCACATGATTCACCTGGCCCACTCGCTTACCTGTGGTAAAACTGCACGCTGGTCTACAGCCGTCACTCTTGTCAATGTGCAATGATACTGACAGAATAACGCAAATGTGCACCTACTTCGCTAGATCTACCTTCGTCCAGAAATGATATGTGAATCCTAAACGGCATTCCCTTCACATCATGTGGATTTATCGTGGCAGCTGATTCGGGATATGTCATCCAAATCAAAGCAAGTAGCGCCATGCAAGTCCCACCGGGCATTGTCCCTACACGGGCGCCTAGAATGGGGGCAGCACAGACACTCCCTTCCTATCTGTACCATCCATACCCACATGACACGAGGTATCATATCTGCTACATGGATACCATGAGCTCCTGTGTGATAATACTATCAAGTCTATAATGAACATATGTCTGGCAACTGCGGCCACCGTACGGTCTGCAAGAGAACAATTCGCCCTTTACTGGCGGCGAGTCTGTACAATAAGTTGCAAATAAGGAACAAATGTGGCCAGTATTTTAGGAATGGTTCCAAGGTCGAGCAAATGCTATCAATGTAACTAGATTAACAGGTGAAAAGGTGTCTGGGGCAGACACAACGTCGATGACGTATTGGAATGTTGTGGTCTTCGTTATTCAGATGGCGCCGAGTGACAGGCCAAGTGAGGTGTCAAGAATAAAGCAGAGTTTGTCATGTATCCAATGTCGGATGTGTCGGGTGGACGACCTCGGTTGACCCCCACGTCCTGTAGTCACCGTACGGCTCCTATACGCTGAGCCGGTCATATTGTTAGAGTGAATGCAGTAAATGACATGAAGTTACAGTCCTATTCAATATGTATACCTTGCTATTTCTCGCGTGATTACATACTTACCAGCCACCTCCTTGTGTAAATGAGCACAATAGTTTGGTTCTGCATGTAGCTCCCAACATTGTCTCTCTGTGTATCACAAGTAACGCTACGTTGATTACGCAGAAACTCAAGTATTGCCGGTCAAAAAACTGCGTTTGAAATGCTGCTGTTGTATCCTGCGCCATTTTTCTAGACGTCCAGGTATGAGGTGTGCAACATGTAAGCTGCAGTGCATCTACCTTGAATATTTTTCTTTTATGTAACTGAATCTGTTGCGCGATTGTGATTCAATCGCAATGTCTGTTAGAGATGTGGTATGGTTTCTGTTTCTATCAAATCAAACTAAGCATTTCTAATTGAAATGGACGTTGTCCAAATATCATTAAAATGTTTTTGCTGCTTTAATTGTTATGTGGAATGAGTTGGTTTAACATGTGATGAAATGCTAAAATTTTATGCAAATTTGGTTATGGAATGAGGTAGTGTTTGATTTTTTGAGCTTTTTGTTTTCTTGTTTCCCACACAGGTGAGTCATAAGTGCCTGAGACATAAGTGAACATGGAATAAGATGAGCTTTCCACAAATTGTTTTCCAGATGACTTTAAACATTTGGTGCGATTGAATTTGGCATTATACAACCATTTGTGTCAACATTATTTGACTAAAAAAATTTTTTTCTCTAGCAAGAGTCGGTCAAAAAGCTAAACATATATATTATGTGTATATATATATATATATATATATATATGTTTATTTATATATATATTTATATATATATATATTATGTGTATATACATGTGTGTGTATATATATATATGTATATATATATATATGTATATATATATATTATATATATTAGAGTTGTGATGCAGATGCATTCATCATGTAGCAGCTGCATATATTTTTCTGTTTCTTAATGTTTTTGGGATGAGTGTCGATTACATTTTGCCTTGCCAACTAACGCCGCAGTCAGCCAATGAACAATAAAACCTAACGGTTCTCCTGTCGGCCATTCTGCTAATTGATGAAAGTAATCGCCAGATCGCATGATGTATTAATCTACAAACAACCGGTCCGTTAATAGCATGTTATATGCCAATAGCCTATGTTACATTTGACTGCTGCGGAATATTAGGACAGCACCGAGATGTAGTGACGCGTCACCATGAAACTATTATCGCGCGATCGGGCAACGCATTAGGCGGTTGACTGCGCATCGGCCATCAGGGAAACTGGTCGTTAACGCGAGTCGGCTTAAATTCATAATGGCCACCCCCTTTATAGGATATGGCATATCGCACATATCGCCCGCGTCATGAACCTGACAGACCTAGCACATATCGCCCGCGTCATGAACCTGATAGACCTAGCACATATCGCCCGCGTCATGAACCTGACCCTAGCACAGATCTACACCTCCAGTGGAAATTGCTCCTGCATGATGCTGATGGTCATGTTGCCTGACCCCTGACCTCTGCTCTACCCCATATAATGACGCTGAAAACCGCAAATTGACTTAGCGAATCATTGAAGTTACTAGCATAATAGGACACACATGTTCACCGGTCGTTCTATTTATTAATCTATTTACAATATATTGATAAATATTAGTTTTTAAAGGTGTATATTGGCGGAGCTTTTTAGTATGCTTTATCTGTTTTAATCGCATGATTTGTTGTAGCATGCTTTATCAGTTTGTATGGTGGGGGCTTTTTTACCATGCTGTATCGATTTTTCAACTGGCGCAGTCGCTTTCATGAAGCAATATACAATGGTTCGAGTGAGGAGCTGGGTGCAATATGTGATCGCCATGCGGATAGAATCATTTCCCCTACTGTTGGATTGAAACATTCTCTGCTTGTACCGCAGGTAACCAACAGGTGAGCTGCCTCAGTTGCTCTTTAAAATACTCCAAACTAGACCCACGATGTTGCCATTGCTCTCGTGGAATGTTCAGCGGGTGTTAATTGACCTTACCGGACACCAAGCTGCGAGGTCTATATCGACGTACGCTATCCTGAAGACCCCATTTCTATTAAACTCTGTAGTAAGAAGCACGATTAACTCACCACGTAGAGCCAGCTCAGTACAGAAGCTGCTTATTTACATCGTGAACGTATACGATTGCCAGAGAGAAATAAGGGTATTTGGAAATGATCACGTTTCTTTTCATGCAAAATATCTGGAATGAGCAACTGGTGAAAAAGTGGTGTATGTTTCAGAATTTCATGATCTATATTCCTGCACCTCACCAGAACAACATACACAATTTAAACCTGCTGCTTAATATAGATAGGAGTCGTAGGGCAAAGGGATAATATTACATCTCGCATGAAAAGCGAACGTGTCGCGTAGTTTTGATATTGTGGAAAATGTGAGAATTTCGAAAATAACATAACTACACATTCCTTGCCCCCTTGATGCACAGTCAACTCACGATATATATATGTATATATAATATATATATATATATATATATATATATATATATATATATATATATATATATATATATATATATATATATATATATATATATATATATATATATATATTTATATACTGCTTTCGTTTTAACGCAGTATATCGAGCAAAATGGATTCCACAATAAGCCGAACCACCTGTAACCTTTCAAATCCTTGAGCAAATAGACCCACCCGTCTATCCAGTCTAGCTATTCTTTGTCAGTTATGCCCTTAGCGCATTTCATACAACTGTTGTCTGATGTTAAATGGTCTATCGGGCCTCTGATCGTTGTTATGGACTAACTGCTCGTCACTAAACACTATTAATGCCAGATCAGGGAGACATGTCTGTGTCGACTGGATTCTCCTGGGAGATACTGGCGCGGTGTGGTGTCGCCGCTAGAGGACGTTACCCCACACTGCACCTCGTCCACTATCAGCTATATCATCAGTAAGGTTTCTGCGGATGTCAAATGAAGTCATCTTCATTGGTACTGGGCAAAAATGAGTTGCCTGATTACATTTGGAAAACGTATATTCTTGTCACTAGTTTGGCAAAGTTCGCTGCGTTTTTAACGTTTGTATTGTAACGGACCCCAGCTACATGTTTGGGGTGCTTTCAGCAGGGAAGGGCCTCTTTCACCTCAGCCACGGACTATCATCGCCTCCTCTGTTCCCCATGACACGAACAATTGGTGTATCGGCATCACTATTGAACACCCGGTTGTGAACGATTACTGATGGGATAAACTCAATCAATAAAAGGCGTTTTTTTCAGATATCATTTTTCGTATCATCCGGTAATATGACATTCCGATTTACGACACATCCTATACGGCACACCTTTCACATCTTATGATTCATTGTGACAGCTGATTTGAGATATGATTCATTGTGACAGCTGATTTGAGATATGATTCATTGTGACAGCTGATTTGAGATATGATTCATTGTTACAGCTGATTTTTGATATGATTCATTGTGACAGCTGATTTGAGATATGATTCATTGTGACAGCTGATTTGAGATATGATTCATTGTGACAGCTGATTTGAGATATGATTCATTGTGACAGCTGATTTGAGATATGATTCATTGTGACAACTGATTTGAAATATGTCACCTAAATTAAAGCAAGTAAGCGCCAAGTCCTGCAGAGGAAGAGGCCAGCCAGTCCGAATCCATCAAAGCTCACTCGGCAGCTATTTTCAGCATCCAGAAACCCATCCCGCCAACATTGCAACTATATCATTAGCAGCGTATATTTCATCTATATTTCAGCGTATGTTTTATATGTATCAGGTTATTGACTTGTCTACATTTGACCGCAGAAGCGGTTTGCGTAGAATTTATATTAGGTTTATTCAGTGCTGAACGTCATTAAATCGCTTAAATCACTTAAAATATGATGTTGTAAGAGGTGGAAGAGTGCGCGGTCGACGATTGGCACAAATTTAAAAGCATTAACTAAGGGAATGTAGAACAATACATAGGATATGCGTATAACCCAGATATGCTAGAATATTCCTTGGTGTTTACCATATATAAGACCAGACAGATCATATATTTTCTGTATACCATTGCAGCTCCATAAATGTATGTATTGACGAGTCGGACTAGTATGAGTAGTCAGGCTAGTGAGAGTAGTCGGGTTAGTGAGAGTAGTCAGGCTAGTGAGAGTAGTCGGGCTATTGAGAGTAGTCGGGCTAGTCGTCAAGCTAGTGAGAATAGTCAGGCTAGTGTGAGTAGTCAGGCTAGTGAGAGTAGTCGGGATAGTGTGAGTAGTGGGGCTAGTGTGAGTAGTTGGGCTAGTGTGAGTAGTCAGGCTAGTGTGAGTAGTCAGGCTATTGTGTGTAGTCAGGCTGGTGTAAGTAGTCGGGCTAGTGTGAGTAGTCAGGCCACTGTGAATAGTCAGGCTGGTCTGAGTAAGTGCCATTATCTAGATCGTTATATCACATGATATATCGTCCCATACGTTCACGTTTTTCGGGTGCCAACGTGATCTGGCAGATGCATAACTTCATGTTCACGAAAATGGGACATCGGTAGGATGCTCTTTGCGTTACAATATAAATGGCCGAAACAAGGCTGTGTCTATTTGCTCCTGTTGGTACGTGCTGACGGTAACAAGGCTGTGTCTACTGGCTCCTGTTGGGACGTGCTGACGGAACTATGGCTGTGTCTGCTGGCTCCTGTTTGGACGTGCTGACGGAAACAAGGCTGTGTCTGCTGGCTCCTGTTGAGACGTGCTGACGGAAACAAGGCTGTGTCTGCTGGCTCCTGTTTGGACGTGCTGACGGAAACAAGGCTGTGTCTGCTGGCCCCTGTTGGGACGTGCTGACGGAACCATGGCTGTGTCTACTTGCACATGAATGCCACATTTGAGCCCACCCACCAGACTGAGGGACCTCCAGCGGCGTCTCCTCTAACCTGCGTTGCTCTATGTTATGAAACCGCTGAAACACATCACTTTTGAAGTAACTATGAAGTATTTCATTTCGTCGAATTGTGTCAATACGTAATTTTTGCGTCAGCCTGGTGTTATTGAAATCTGGCTTCAGGACAAGCAAGTCCTCCAGGGGAAAGGCCCAACTGGTGATACGGGCCTGCAGCTGACGCTCCTATTGATAACATCCAGGCAGCAGGACCACTCGCGCTGGCTATCATTCGTCCTTCTTGTATGCATTTGATCTCATATCAATAATATTGAATAGCACACTGTCCGGCTTAATGAGCGAGTAATAAAACTTACTAGCGTAGAATATATGTAAGTAAAGCGAATACCAGTCTCGCGTACGGATATGGTTCATGGCAGCTTGACAACATATTGCCCAAGCACAGCTCCACGTAATGCCTAATTTACATCAGTTGCAAGGAATCATAAAGCAGCCATGTGATTGCTGGAGTATTGAATGCTAGGGAAGGAAGGTGATTCTCCACCAGCTGTCTAACTAACCTGGATTCACAGCGCCTCACAATGAACGAAGATTGTGCTCCACTATATCAACGTAGACCTCGTCCTAGTGTGGTGGTCGCTTTATTATGTCTTCCAACGATAGTTGGAAGACATATTGGTTTAGCCAGTATTTTTTTTTTTTTTTTTTTTTTTTTTTTTTTTTTTTTTTTTTTCTCCAGTCAAGGTTTTTCGGGCTATTCTCCGGAACGGTTAAACATATCAACATGAAATTTTGGGGAATGATAGATCAAGTTGAGACACAACTGGCGATCCAATTTGACGCGCATGCGCAGTGTTGGAGGCTTATGGGATCGATTTTTCGTCGATTTTTTCCCCCCATTTCTGTAACTATCTCCTCCATAACTACTGCAGTTACGAACATATGAGTTATATGGTTGTAACAAGCAATTATCGTAGCATGGAATAGGCGAAAAAAAATACTTGTTTTTACCTTTTGTACTTTGTATAATGACATATATTTTAGAGTACCTATCGCGATTTTTGCTACGAGTTCTCTCCTCGCTGATATCTCTGAAACGGCTGTATTTACGGACATGAAATTTTGTCAGTATTTAGAACTTGGCCTCGTGATAATGATTGTAACAGTATTTTTAGCATTCACAGTAACAAAAAACAGTAAAAAGGACGATTAGTTTCAAGGTTTTCTACTGCAGCAGCTTAGCGGCAGGCTAACAGCAGTTCGTGTTTAAGTAGGCCAAACCTTACGTAATCGACCAGAGCCTTGGCTGGGTTTGCATCGACTTGGGTAGGGGGTCATGTCAAAACAGGCCAAACCTTACGTAATCAATCAGCGGCAGCATTCATCGCTTTCGCGGTGTATTGACTTGGTTAAGGGGTCATGTCAAAACATCTAAGCGGCAGCAGCTTGTGATCTTATAATAGTGCGCGTTACCAGCTATTATCGGTCCGTGTATATACTGTCTTTATGTCTCAGCGACAGTGTGCACTGGATGTCCCGGTGCAATCAAAGCGCATACACGCACATATAAATATATATATATATATATATATATATATATATATATATATATATATATATATATATATATATATATATATATATATATATATATATATATATATATATATATATATATATAGATATGTAAGTATACACACGGTTTCCGATGCCAAGCTTCTTCCGAGCGCCGAGCAGCTATCTATAAATAGCATATATATGTGAATATTTATAAGTGTGGGTGTTTATAGATACGTAGATATATATAGAGAAATATATATATATAGAGAGATATATATAAGAGAGAGATATATATATAGAGAGAGATACCAGAGAGAGAGATATAGAGAGGATATGTACATACATATAGAGACATATAGAGAGATATACATAGATATAAATATCGGAGATACATAGATATATAAATAAATATATATATATAGAGATATAGACATTTTTTATATACAGACATATATATACAGATATACATACATATATATATATAAATATACATATACACATATATATAAATCTAAAAAATAAATATATGTATATAGACATGTATTTATACATATATATATAGAGATATATAGGATAGAGATATATATAGAGAGATCTCTATATATATATATATATATATATATATATATATATATATATATATATATATATCATCATATATATTTTTTTTAGAGATAATATTGTTTATGGTATATTGTTGGTACCGTATTGCTGGTCGTCCAGGCTTGTCGTTGGAAGACATGCCGTTGGCGCATGTGCCAACTCTAAGTAGGCCAAACCTATAAGTGTGTGTGTGTGTTTTATATACGTATATATATATAATTATATATATGGATGTATATAGATATATAGATAGATATATAGAGATATATAGAAAGATATATATATATATATTCATATATTTACATATATATATATACATATATATATATACATATATACATAGAGATACATATATATACATACATGAGTATATATATATAGATATATATATATATATATATATATATATATATATATATATATATATATAGATATATATATATATCTATATACATATAGATATAGATTATATATATAATAAATATATAGAGATATATATATATAATATATATATATCTATATACATATATATAGATACATATACATATAGATAGCCATAGTCAGATATATATATATATATATATACATATATATATATACATATATATATAAATATACACATATAAATATAAAAATAAATATATATATATATATATATATATATATATATATATATATATATATATATATATACATATATATATATTCATATATATTTTTTGTAGAGATAATATTGTTTGTGGTATATTGTTGGTACCGTATTGCTGGTCGTCCAGGCTTGTCGTTGGAAGACATGCCGTTGGCGCATGTGCCAACTCTAAGTAGGCCAAACCTATAAGTGTGTGTGTGTTTTATATACGTATATATATATAATTATATATATATATGTATATATATACATATATATATATATATATATATATATATATATATATATTCATATATTTACATATATATATATATATATATTATATATATATATATATATATACATATATACATATATATATATATACATACATATATATATACATATATATATATATATATATATATATAAATATACATATATACATAGATATATAAATAAATAAATATATATAAATATATATATATATATAGATATATATACATATATATATATGCATATATATATATATATATACATACATATATATATATATATATATATACATATATATATATATATACATATATATATATATAAATATAAATATATATATATATATATATATATATATATATTCATATATATTTTGTTTAGAGATAATATTGTTTGTGTTATATTGTTGGTACCGTATTGCTGGTCGTCCAGGCTTGCCGTTGGAAGACATGCCGTTGGCGCTTGTGCCAACTCAAAGAAGTCCTAACCTTACGTAATCGACCAGTAACGTGCGTGTGTGTGTGTTTGTGTGCATCGAAACATATTCGTATTTAGCAGCAACTAAGCTATGTACGACTACAATTGAGTAAATTACTCTAAACTGGTCACTGCTACGGAGCACGTCGTCCTCAAAGGATCTTTTACATCCCTTTTCAAAGATGTGACCACCATTTGTACGTGATCATCCGAGTCACGAGTCAGGTTGTCACACCTTGAAGTCGAACCCACAGCCTGTGGATCAAAAGGCAAAACAGTAAACCACCAAGCCACTGAGACCGGCTTAATGCCATTCCCTCGGCTTTTTATTGACTTGGTTAAGGGGTCATGTCAAAACATCTGCTAAGGGGTCATATCAAAACATCTAAGGGGCTGCAGCTTGTGACATCTATCGAAAAATAGTGCGCGTTACCAACTTCCCTCGCTGACATCTATCGTAAACGTGTGCTGCGCATAGGGTTTCGTAACAAGGCGCAATCACAGACCCGATTGCTTGCCATTGGAAGACTTGCCGATGGCGTGCCTGCCGAATCTAGTTAGTGTTACGTGTATCATTGATAAATAAACTCTGCTGTTATGTGTTCATTTGATCTTGCCGCAGAATCGATATATTGATATTTCATCATGCCGCTTGGAGGTATTCTATCATACACAAAGAGACAAAAGAAGCCAACAGACACATTCCCTTCATATAAGTAATGCATTATGGCTGGTTATCTGTCCTTGAATGGTGGGCAATGAACATATATGGATGAATTCAAGATCAGTAACCCGATAAATCATATTCGAGACAGGCACTGCTAATGTGGGATGGCTAATGCTGTATATGACCCACCACGTGTACCAACGTGGCCGAATGTGTCTACGAGGATCCAACAACACCGATCATTCTATGAGGAGCATCACACACACCAACCATTCTATGAGGATACATCACACACACCAACCATTCTATGAGGATCCATCACACACACCAACCATTCTACGAGGATCCAACACACACACCAACCATTCTATGAGGATACATCACACACACCAACCATTCTATGAGGATACATCACACACACCAACCATTCTATGAGGATCCATCACACACACCAACCATTCTATGAGGATACATCACACACACCAACCATTCTATGAGGATACATCACACACACCAACCATTCTATGAGGATACATCACACACACCAACCATTCTATGAGGATACATCACACACACCAACCATTCTATGAGGATACATCACACACACCAACCATTCTATGAGGATCCATCACACACCAACCATTCTATGAGGATACATCACACACACCAACCATTCTATGAGGATACATCACACACACCAACCATTCTATGAGGATACATCACACACACCAACCATTCTATGAGGATCCAACACACACCAACCATTCTACGAGGATCCAATACACACACCAATCATTCTATGAGGATACATCACACACACCAACCATTCTATGAGGATCCATCACACACACCAACCATTCTATGAGGATACATCACACACACCAACCATTCTATGAGGATACATCACACACACCAACTATTCAATGAGGATACATCACACACACCAACCATTCTACGAGGATCCAACACACACACCAATCATTTAACGAGGATCCACCTCACAAACCATCCCTCGGAGGCACAATCATCTCTATCCTCCGGCTCACTGATGGGTCAGCCTGTACTGTGTTGGTAACACCTCTGACTGGGCCGCGCATATGGCGCTCCGGTCAGAGTCAGACTTGTCAAGTTATCCAGGGATAGACTAAATTACCTGCGTAACATCGATTTCATGTCTGTTAATGGGTAATCTGAGGAGTTGTATGTCTGTGTATCTGATGATCATGGCAACAAGCGTGGTCCAGCACCATCACTTAGGTGTCGGGCGGCAAGGTAGAAAGTCGGGGCGAACATAGCACCTATCGCTTCCCCGATTCCCGTTGGTAACCTCCAGTATTGCGTTAAGCATGGAATTACATCAGCAATGTTATATTATGGTTCGGATTGTCCATTAGCTATACCGTGAAAGACGAGGATTATTGCGGGATATCGCACATATAGCGCCATCCCCTACCTGGCACAAACAACGGCCTTCGAACTCATATGCCCTGATAAATGACCTTGACCTATTCTACTGCTTCAGCAAATTATTGATATAAGATTCACAGTCTGTGGCCATGACTTGGTAGATAGTCTGTTATCTTAGTCATGTTGTTATCTTTTGATCCCTCTCCAGTCGCGATAATACCATGCTTATCCCGTGAAACCACGATCAGCTTCCACAGGCTCCAATACCTACAGTGATGTGTTACATCAGGGTTATTTCAATACTCCTCTGAGCAGCCAGCTTTAGGCCTCTGAATCTGACAAGAGCTAATGCCAGTACATTCGCAGGAAGGGTGTGCCGATTGCGTGTTTCGTGCTCATGCATGCTAGAACAATGCGTCGTTCCGCCAGCGATATATTGTTGCTTATGATAGATTAACGCCGTGACTTATTTTCTTACTTAACTGCCGTGACTAAGATACGTTTATTGCTGTTCCCCTGTACTTCCCGTGATTATGCGCAAGATCTGCAATCGTACCTGACTTCACCATGCCAGCTGAGTATGTTTATTATTACGTAGAGTTAGCTTTCAGATCCAGCAAATATCATAACGGGAAGAGATGATAAACGTACGCCGGTCAGGCCGGCAACGAAGATGTAACGTTCAGCTAGATTGCCTTAATGATTCATATGTTTGTGTATGAAGTGCATCTGTCGGCTGCTCTGCCAGGTGTTCGTACCTGGGACATAATCGATTCTTGTTCTTGTAATTGATAAATATGATCCATTAATAGCCGTAAATGACCATGTGTACAATTATACGTACCATTACAAATCATATATCCCGTCAAATCAATCTGAACAGCTGCCGTATAACACTTTGCTCTTTATATATGGTGTTATTTAAGTACAAAACAATATGTGCAACAACAAAGGTACACTTTCTTCACCCCCATCGTCACCCACTACTGACGTCACAGGAGGGACTGACAATTATCTACACTCAAGCATATGCTAACAATATGAGGTACTGCTGCTGTGAGGAGTGCGGCGCTGCCAATCACGCAGAGTATGCTACACATTGATCAATGCCAAATATATTTCGTTGTTAAATGTCGCAAGAACGAAGGCTTGTTGTGTTGCATCCAATCGTCTGGGGATTTGCTTGATCGAAGTCTTCGGGCGAAAGGTGCGGCATCCCCCTGCGGTGTTGCTTGCCTCACATTACTGCTGGCAGGTAGTAACCATGTCTCTCAGGGAATGTGTCTCAGTCTGGGACGTTGTAGTTTAACACGAGGTACAATCTGCTGACAGCAGCAAAGTCAACGTTAATGTCGATGGTACCTCAGTATCACTATGAGCCATGTACCGCCGTGAGGGAATACGTCATGGCTCGCTTATTGTTGCGCGGTGGTTGTTATACTTCTATAATGCTGCCCACACCACGAATCCTTCTCTTCAGTATATTGCAGGCCTGGAATTTCACGGTCATTGCCGTCGTGGCCCTTCAAGTGGCCGTGATGCCCCTTGAAAATGACCAAATATTACGGCCAAGTTTGCCGTGCCCTTTCCCCCCATGGCCGTAGTGCCCTTTTTCACCTTTTGCATCTAAGATCCACCGCGGCCGTCTACCGACAACCTGACCGCGCCGCCGACAGCATCTTGGACCCAATTATTAAATCCCCACCATCCAGCCACTGCAGCATTGAACACAACACACAACCAAACTTCACCGCGCGGCCTCATTTCCGCTGACAGATTGACCTCTTTAATGTAGGCCCCTCCGAAAATTAAACGTAAATAGCATTGAACTCATTGCTTTCCAGCGGGAGTAACATCATTTAACGAAGGCAGCTGCTATCCAGAACTAAATGTAGACTGGTCGTTACTCAGTTTCTCAAACTTTTCTAAATAGTGACGTCTGGTCTTCGGGCTAGGAGAGCGAACCAGCAAGGGCGCAGCGAGATCAGTGAGCGAGATCGATCATCCCTGGAAACGAAGTTGCTGCTGTGTGCGATGTTAACGGTGACCAGAGTTTTTGACAACCAAGGTTGTGAGAACTTCTGTTGTTTATTGAACACGCCGACACTACATGATTGGTAAAAGTTTGACATCGCGTCGTCGTTGGACATCGCGTCGTTAGATTGTTGTCAACGAAAATACACACTTATCGTATCCTGTCACTTCTATTCGTTCATGTTTTTGAGTCCTTACTAAATAACATCGAAATGCCACGAAGGGATCGTTTACAGTGTTTCTATTTGGCCTTGGTACCCTTCCCTTTGCCTTGCCCTAAAAATGACGAAATTCCAGGCCTGATATTGTATCTCAAACTTGGCTATTTGAAATAACAAACAGAAATGAAAAGGCCAGATGTATGTGAATTACCAGGCATCTTTAGCTCATCGTGTATTCCACTGGCTCAGGTGTCAAACCGTCGCGAACGGGAGTTAAGGTGTACACGGCAAGGGTATTTATGAATGATTCGTTTGGCTTGCATCCGGGGTCAATTAGTACAATACAGTACATTTTATTGCTGCGTGATACAGCCAGTATTCAGTTTTATATCAATGTACTTGGCAAATTAATCGAATTTAGTGTGATAATGCACAATAGACATTGTGGTAAACACAATGTTTGCTTGGCTCTTTAGCTCGCTGCTTACTTGGGCAAATTGCAGGCAAATGGCAATCGAGGCTAATTGCTAGTGGATGCCATTTTCGGTCTCCAATTAGTAGCAACGTCTAACAGTGAAGCTCTGTGTCCGCCCAGGAGACGGTAACTTCTTTACACAGCATAACTGATGTACCCCCAGACAATAATAGCTAAATATATCACCTGTCGCCGCCGCTGGGACAAGCTTTGGTGTTTATGCATACAAACTTATTGATTCATGTTTGCTCGCTCGTGGCATTAATGCCAGCAATGTCCAAAGCCTGATCTGCAATCGGCCTAAATGCTGAGTGCAACGCGTAGCTAATTTGGTTAGGCATGGTCCAACCGAAACGTATGATTAAAGAAGTGTTATTGTATAACTACGGATAATTGTAACTTTATATAAACATTGTTCGGATGAAGGGATAACACAAGTTCAATGTTGTTGTTACGACCAAACTGCCTGCTACTAAACACCGTATTCGATGCATCTTCCTCAAATGGTCGCGTCTTCTGCCTCCGTTTAGGATGTGATGTCACGCCACGTGACGCTCACGGGCCCTACACTGCGCCTGAAACGCTTTCTATGTGTCGAGTGATCTGGTGCATGCTCCGTCGTAAAGATTGCAACGATAACGTATTGGCAACTATTAAACGCACATGGAATATATCTTTAAAAAGTCATTCTTAACAGACATGTTGAAATGCATATTTTTCTCTGGCCAATTAACAATAGCGAAGTTAAGAGATGCAAACCATTAAAGTGCACAGCTTCAGCTCCTGCAACTGTGGCATGCTTCTCGTCAGCAGAAAGCCTATGTGTGACAATATCTCTTTGTATTATTGTAGAAAGATCCGGACATTAGGACATGGCGTCGGCTCAGAATCGAAGACTTGTAAATCCTTAATACTGATATGAAAAGGTTGCATTGTATAGGCAGACAGACCTTTTATGGGGGGTCGAATCTATTCCAGGCAGATCACCGGTAGTTTTGGGCGGCTATTCTTAGAAAACACCCGGGCTTCAGAATGTAAGATTTCGCCGTTCCCTGTGGCCATGATGGTGAGACATTTGAGTGCAAATGCGGCACCCAATTAGCACTAGCAGTCGGTTACAAACAGGTGCTCGTCTCTCGGTGAGGTAGTAGCACTCATCATTCGGTATGCATACCTGTAATCAGAATAACACACCTGTTGCATGTGTCACCTAAAAAGCATATACAAGAATTCCTGTCATTGACGTCTTCAGTATGAATTGACTTTGTGTGATATTTGAAGTCATTCTCCATCTTTGGCAGGTTTCAGAAACAAACCATCTACATATAGAACACAGAACTGGATATAATGTGTAGTCCCGGCAGTGATAGAAAATAAGACGCGTTCACCTGACGACTACGATCTTGGTGACATGTGTTTCTATGTCGTACATTTGTCCTATTGGTTGTCAGTAACAAACAGTCACCGTGAACATACCACTAGATGGAATTAGGCAGAGGTTTTCAAAAAAGAACAATCCAAGCCTCTAAGGACGATTTGCTATTCGATATCATTTGCCCTTAGCTCATGAAGAAAAATCATTTGAGGAATTCCATATCCTTTTTTGCTGTGTAGTATTGTGAAATCTATCTTGGCCAGTAGATCTTTTCTAAAGTTCTGATTGATCACGGAGAGTGGGTGTACCAATCTTGATGTTTCTCACTAGTAGCGCTTATTGGATTTGTTGGGGCGTATTGCCACACACAGAGCTAGTGATGTGTCATTTTAACGCTAAGCAGACGAGACTCATATTGGTTGCCGTCATTAATACTGCGGTTAGGAATAGAATATAAGCGTCGATCTCAATACGTGAAGATCAGAACCACAGCGTGGTATAGATCCCTGTTCCGGCCAGTGCAGCGTGGTATAGATCCCTGTTCCGTCCAGTGCAGCGTGGTATAGATCCCTGTTCCGGCCAGTGCAGCGTGGTATAGATCCCTGTTCCGGCCAGTGCAGCGTGGTATAGATCCCTAGGGATCGATGATTTTATCTCCGCCAATCCAGGCTGGATTCAAAGGGTCTCCTCTCGTTAGATAGGAGACTGCAATTCGTATGCAGTATTACCTTTTGGAATGTGTAATCTCGTTTTCAGTAAATAAGCGCTAGTGCAAATCGATTTGATTTATTAAGTCAGAAATCAGAAAAGTACAGTTATTGCGGACCGCTATTGACTCGGATGGACTAAAAGGGTGGGGTCATTGTGATAGCTTTTGTCTTCCGTCGGTGGGGGTCTTTCGTCGGGGGGTCTTCGAAGCGGTGATTGTGCCAGGCAAGGGATGGTGCAAACGGGGAGGTACCATCCACCCCCGGGGCATCCACCACCACGGCGATATTAACTTGGTGGCGGTTATTGACTGTGAAACAATAATGGCGAATTTGTCGGACACTATATTCGTTTATGACTATTAGGTTTGATCCGGGCACTAAATGCCTTTGTTGTGGTAAATGTCGCACGACCTTAGTTGTCAGGTGACATTACGTCACAGATGTTACGACGCAGAGCTGTTGCTAGGTGGCGCGACTAGTTTGGTTGAATGTGGTTATTCCAGGTTTTGGTTGGAAAAGGCACATTTGTGAAATGTAACCCCTGCCTCGCGAGCGAACCAGTTGTCAACGTATATTTTTTTTTTCTCGGTGTAGAAACACAATGCGTATGAATGACTGTCTCTCCGGTGAATACATTAACTCTCCTCTTGAATCACTATATATTGATGAGTTTGCGCTGCCTGGACTGGTACCATGGTCATCTCGGCTTACTTAAAGTTGGATCAATCGCACATTGCCTTGGTTCTATGGCATCTCAACAGATGTCTACAGTACCCTTAACAATGTCCTCATATCTCCTCCCTCCTGTTGGTCACCGAGCTTACGCAACAGCCGATAATTCATTAGGCTATATCTACAATCAAATTGAATACATCAGCTCAGAGGAGCATCGCATTACTGCAGGACTCCGGCATGGTTCATCGCGTGTCATTCCCAGCGGCTGATCGATGTTTACAGTGTGATTGATATCGATTACATCCACCTCATACGGTGATTGCATCCGAGAGTGCTATTGGAACAGATGATTCAATTATGTATATTGCCAATGTTTTATTAAAGCCCAATTGACCCACATGTGATGCCCTGGTTGTGCGCTTATCCCTTGACCGCTGGGCGGTATTTCTCCATACGCTGTGTAGCTCACGCATCATATTAGCCCCGAATAGCTCTATAAATCCACCGTATATCTTAATGGTTGATGGTCGGAGCTTTTCATACGGTTCATCATCACGCGTGCCTGTATATCACACCTCGACACAACTAGAAACCATTTTCTCCTGCACTTCCTATTGCTACTATCCATTGATAACAAATTTGTCTCAGTGCATCACGCCGTCAACAATTATGAATCAGAATCTAAATGATACTATTGATAGCTAGAACACCGCAATGCCAAATTCATATTCCCTTTCTCTAAACTATACGATTATCATATAAATTCCCAATGACCTTCGTTATTTAACGTTTTGCATTGAACCTTACAATACGTCGACGAGATGAGTATCAGCGTGTTTGTCTGAGCCTTTTCGAGAGACACAGCCTCTACCCTATATGCAACCGGCGAGAATTGAGTTGGACATTTGCCATCTTGATATTATATATCTGCCAATAGCTGTATGGGAAAAATGATTCCATCTCTGCCAATCTCAGCATGTGAGGAACTGATTGGCGGCCCGGGGTTAACGGTCAGATGTTCATTCAGACAGACTGGCATGTCTCACCATGGGAGCATCAAATGACTACAGCACTCTGCCATGATTCATCGCGCGTCATTAGGTAATGGGTAGGTGTTGTGTGGTCGCTATCGGTGACATCTATGGAATGCGGTGGTTACATCCGATATCCTATTGGAGCTGATGATTTCATTAGGTTTATTGCTTATTCAACTTTAACCAATTCATCCCGATTGACCGACATGTCTCACCATCGCAGCATCTGCATCCCTTCCCATCGTGGGCTCTGTCAGCTCCTCTTTTCGTCAAGATGCTGTGAACGTCACCTGAATGAATTCCTGTACCTCTGTAGTATGCAGTTGCCTATCGCGGTGTTATGTATTGCCCTTATAACTTCCGCCCAGGTATCTACGAGCAACAGAGAGTTCTTTCCCCGGGACGTATATCTGCATGCTGTACACGTTGTTCTTGAGTTGTTGTATTTGTAGCAGGTTCGCAATTTAGCCACTATAGGCACTGACCACTTTTTTTTAATGGCCCAAATAACAGATATTTTCACAGACCCACAGATATCAAACGTACAGGGTTTCACTTCGCCTTGACAGGATGAATCACCATTTCCCCTGGGGCCTTGGGGTGTGGAGGACAGAAACTGTGGATGCGCATGGTATCTGGAGTGGACCTGAGGAGACCCTTAGGGGTCATTTTCATGCGTACATGTACTTATGAGATTTGGAGTAGATAAGTGTTTAATGCTTAGCAAGCCTATGTTTTATTGCAATTTATCCTGTTTGTATAACACATTGATAGCCTTCAATGCTGACCATATTTCGGCCTGGCATCCCGACCCTACCCCCACTCAAACCCAACTCCCGCTGACTTGCGCTGTAGTCTCCCGGAGAGCTAAAGATAAATCGCTATATAGCTCATACTGTCAAATATCAAGCGATGAATCCCCCGACAAGTATTGCTCATATGCTCGGGTGAATTGAAATCTAGAACGCACTTATCTCCATCTATCCGGAGATCACATTCTGTGAATGACCTTGAGCCTACTGTTCGCGGTGAAGGTCATGTTGTGGGTCCACAAGCCGCAGTTGATGTAGTGTAGTACCTCTGTTTAAGATCTCGGGGCAAATATGAGTATAATGTTGAATCTATGAATCTATGCTCATTGAATATGATCCAATATGGCCTGCTTCTTCTTCATAACATTTGACGTTCATATAACCTCGTTTCCATACCATAGAAATGTCATTGTACCGCTGGTAGAAAGGATTTTCTCTATGAGAAGAAGTCCCTCACGTCATACCGGGTCAATTCACTGATACCATTACAATGGTCGGCTATCGAAGCCTGTATGTTCAGTTTCCATTCTCTATCCATTCCATTTGAGTAGTGTAAAACCATTGGATGACGGGATGAGGGGAGGTGGGAGTTGTCGTTTTATTGACTGTGTTTTTGAAATTATTATGAAACCAGGATGGCTTGAGTCTCTCTGCTTGTGACATGGGCAGCTACTCATGTTATATGACCTCACCGTCTGCTCCGTGTCTGCCGTCCGCACAAACCTAGGCTATGCTCTCATGAGTCTCCTTCATTTTATGCAGCCGTCCTTCTATCTCTGGGATAACGTTCTTGCCACTCAGAAGGACACCTTGTAATAAACAGTCGCTGAAGTAGTACTAGAAATGCCTCATAACTATTTTCTCATGATGGACAAAGGATGCGACATTGAATTATCTTCCACTGTTGCCATGTTCCCTGGGTCGACAGCTAGTCGGCAAGAAAAACAACACAAGCGCCCAGAGTACACATGTTAGGTTATGCATTTCCTGTTTGGGTTATGTTCAAAGAAACATTGACGGCATAAGTGGGGTCGTTTTTTCTACAGAATACAAACAATCGTCTGCCACAGCCAACCCTACCATACTGATGGTTACTAAGGCAGTTACCATGCTTACTGGGGCTAAATTATATACCATGCTATTTGTGACTAAATTATCTACCGGGCTGACAGTAACTATGTCAACCTCCATGCTGACGCTAACTATATCAGGCCCTATCCTCACGGGAATGTTGTAAGTCACCATATTGACGATAACTGTGTCTCCACCATGCTGACGGTTACCATGTCAAAGACCATGCTGACGATGACAATGACAACAATCACACACACAATGACGGAAACAGCTCTCATACTGGCTATAACCATAGGAGCCATCAAGCTGACAGTAAGTATTGCTACGATCATTTTGACGATTAATTTAGCTATCATCATCTTGACAATTACTACGACAACCATCTTTGTGAGAGCACCATGACAACCTCCATTCTGCAGTGACCATGACAACCATCTTTCTGACAGTGACAATGACAACCATCATTCTGACAGTGACCATGACAACCATCATTCTGAAAGTGACCATGACAACCATCATTCTGACAGTGACCATGACAACCATCATTCTGACAGTGACTATGGCAACCATGATGGTGATTATGGCGATGACAACCTCCATTCTGACCATAATAATAGCCACCATCACACTGGCTCCATGTGTAGGAACCTGCACACTGACTGTCATTATGACAGCTGCCCTATTGACATTTAACATGGTAACCATCATTTGGATCTCACCTGCAGTTTTGCAATTTATACGAGTAAACGCAGGCTTCTTTGACATTGATTATATGGGTATGGTTTCATATTCTCATTTAATAGTCACGCGAGGTGTCAAAAGTGATACATACTTCCGCTTTCATCAGTTCATTACAATCAGGATCTATCAGGGTCGAGCTTTCTATCGTCATGCAACATCATAAAAAGTGCAACTTCCATGCGGTGCCCGACAGAAACGCGTCGTCAGCACATTACACGTGTGACCAAACCAATATATTTACGCGGTTTAGAGTGACTTATGTGAGGTTCTTACTGCGATATAGACTACGATACGTGCCTCGGCTCTTTCTCTGTATACGCTCCGTATTTTCAGCCGATTCTGAAACCCACAACGCTAAGTATAGCGTATGCAGGTACGATAGGCCGACCCGCAGAGCCTATTGGCATGGCTAGGTAAAGACCTGTTCACGCGACTAAGCTGCTAAGCATTGCAGGTTTCAGAATTGGGCGGTATTTTCAACATAAACATCTAAATGCAGCCAGTGATTAGGATCATTGTGATTAAGAGAATGCTAATTAATCCTTACATACGCTTACCAACAAGGTGACGACTTCAAGCTGTAGGTTGTGTTCCAGATTAGTGCCATATTATCTGGTCCTTGTAATGAAACTTATCCACACATATAGAACATGTGTGGTGATTATGGATCTTTTCAGGCCGCCTAATTGGTGTTGCTGCCGTGTACTGTGAGTATATTCCGTTGTCAACATGGCCCCGGAGAAACCAACCGCCACCCAGACGTTCAACTGTGGAGTATTCACCGCTACAAATTGCCAGCTGTATTTGCCTCAAAAATGTTCTATATCATTCCACAACTTTATACATCAATTGATGTGACATTGTAATCGCTACTCGTCTAGGTCAACACGGGGCCCTTACACAATGATATCCATTGTATGGGGTTTCTATTGGGTTTGTCCTGCGTTCGGACTCAAAACATTCCTGATGTTTTCTCTTCTTATCCCTTTGATCTAGCTTCTAAGCAGTGTCTGTGGTGTCGTTGTAATTATTTATATGTTCACAAGAACGGCCCTCGGGGACGCTGTTTATCTCAATTTCATCAGCTTTATGTGAGTATACAGGTTTGGTTGAGACAATATGAGAGCAATAGTCTCCACCCTGTTTACGGCCAAAGTGAATCCAGACAAACGCGTTGCTTTATCCTCAAACGCATAGATTTTCGTCAGTTTGATTTGTTTTCGAAATATGCAGACTTGACATTACCCACGTTCCAGTAGTTCAGGGGGTCATTTTGATTCGGTGAATGCTTCCATCTCGGACAATCTCACAGATTGCAAATATGTATGTTGATGATAGGACGAAGGCTGTGTTGCCTGCTATATCTGATACATCCAATATGACCTGTGTTTTGTTTGTGACATTTGACCGTATCTTTAATCTCGCTCTTACTCCTATACCATGCATGTTGTCTACATTCCATTTGTCCTTTTTGTCTACGGTGTCCGAACTACGTCATATATATCAACAGTAGAAAGGATTATCTTAAAAGTCGAAGTACCATGCATCCTTATCAATTATTTATAAATGACTATTGCAAAGGACAGTTACCGCGGGTTCAAGTTCAACAATGTGTTCAAGTCCTGTGAAAAACATTACACAGTTATTAGTTGCTTTCGTGCTACTGGCCGTGACGTGGACGCATGTATGACTACATTACTGCCCACATTGTGGAGAGAGCATTTGTGACCGTATGAGTGTCTATCTGCTCATGACGCGGTCCTCTACCAGTGTATCATGTGACAATAGCTCTCCGTCTCGTCGTGTCTGCCGTCCCCAGAAACCCAGACTGTAATCTCATGTGTCTCCTTCATTTTACGCAGCCGCCCATCTGTCTATTAGATAACGTTCTTGTGGCTGTTGGATAAATTGAGCCGCTCCGTCTGCTATCTTCTGTCATGCTGCAGATCTCTTGTAATGGGTGGCTGTGGTTGAGGGAACAAATTGTTCCCCAGCTTTCATGGTTTTGTTCAGGCCTCTAGGGGGACCGCCAATTGCAAACTGTCCATGGAGTATTACTAAGGATGTCTCATGTCAAGTGATATACTGATACACATGGCAATTCATCTTAATCTTGACCTATTACTTTCCCAATGTTAGCAGATACCCTCTCTTAAATTAAGCAGTTTATATGGCTCTTCACCCACCTGGCCGCCCCATCACACACCTGGCCGCCCTATCACCCACCTGGCCGCCCCATCACCCACCTAGCCGCCCAATCCTCCACCTGGCCGCCCCATCCACCACCTGGCCGCCCCATCACCCACCTAGCCGCCCAATCCCCCACCTGGCCGCCCCATCACCCACCTAGCCGCCCCATCACCAAACTGGCCGCCCCATCATCCACCTGGCCGCCCCATCACCACCTGGCCGCCCCATCACCCCTGGCCGCCCCATCCTGGCCGCCCTATCAGCCACCTAGCCGTCCCCATCAGCAACATAGCCCCCCCCCCATCACCCACCTAGCCACCTAATCACCCACCTATCCGCCCAATCACCTACCCCCAGCCGCCCCATCACCCACCTGCCGCCCCATCACCCACCTGGCCGCCCCATCAACCACCTAGCCGCCCCATCATCACCTGGCCGCCCCATCCCCCACCTATCCCCCATCAGCCACCTGGCCGCCCCATCAGCCACCTAGCCGCCCCCCATCATCACCCCCACCTGGCGCCCCATCATCCACCTAGCCGCCCTACATCACCTATAAGCAATGTCAAAAGTTGCAGTGTGTGGTCGGTTTTTTCTGTTTGTCTTCTGCCGGCCACTTGGTCCTAGGCACAGTGTCTGTTGTCACACGCCCACCATTTAACTTACATAATATGGGCACACGCCTATGTGTCTGTACCCGTCAAATCGTCCCTGGCGTTCATTTGGCGACCCACCTCTCCTCCCTCTGTAATCAGGATTATTTGACCACCTAGCCACCCCATCAGCCACCTGCCCGCCCTATCAACCACCCAGCCGCAAAATCCCCCACCTAGCCGCCCAATCACCCACCTGGCCGCTGCTCAGCCACCTAACTACCCCATCACCCACCTGCCACCCATCAGCCATCAGCCATCCCGCCTGGCCGCCCCATCAGCCACCTAGCCACCCCATCAGCCACCTGGCCGCCCCATCAGCCACCTAGCCACCCCATCAGCCACCTGGCCGCCCCATCAGCCACCTAGCCGCCCAATCACCCACCTGGCCGCCCTATCAGCCCCTATCAGCCACCCTATCAGCCACCAAGCCCCCTACATTCTTCTGCTCTAAGCAATGTCAAAAGTTGCAGTGTGTGGTCGGTTTTTTTTTTCTGCCCACTTCTGCCTGCCGGCCACTTGGTCCTAGGCACAGTGTCTGTTGTCACACGCCCACCATTAACTTACATAATATGGGCACACGCCTGTGTTGTGTGTGTATGTGTCTGTACCCGTCAAATCGTCCCTGGCGTTCATTTGGCGACCCTCTCCCTCTGTAATCAGGATTATTTGACCACCTAGCCACCCCATCATCACCCACCTGCCCGCCCTATCAACCACCCAGCCGCAAAATCCCCCACCTAGCCGCCCAATCACCCACCTGGCCGCTGCTCAGCCAACTAACTACCCCATCATCACCCACCTGGCCGCCCCATCAGCCACCTAGCCGCCCCATCATCCGCCTGGCGCTCCATCAGCCACCTAGCCACCCCATCAGCCACCTAGCCGCCCCCCATCAGCCACCTGGCCGCCCCAATCACCCACCTGGCCGCCCTATCAGCCACCAAGCCCCCTATCTTCTGCTATAAGCAATCAGCCACCTAGCCGCCCAATCACCCACCTGGCCGCCCTATCACCCACCTGTGTGTGTCTTTTTTTTTTGCCGCCGGCCACTTGGTCCTAGGCACAGTGTCTGTTGTCACACGCCCACCATTTAACTTACATAATATGGGCACACCCCTGTGTTGTGTGTGTATGTGTCTGTACCCCCCGTCAAATCGTCCCTGGCGTTCATTTGGCGACCCTCTCCCTCTGTAATCAGGATTATTTGACCACCTAGCCCCACACCATCACCCACCTGCCCCCGCCCTATCAACCACCCAGCCGCAAAATCCCCCACCTAGCCGCCCAATCACCCACCTGGCCGCTGCTCAGCCACTAACTGCCCCATCACCCACCTAGCCCACCCCATCAGCCACCTAGCCGCCCCATCATCCGCCTGGCCGCCCCATCAGCCACCTAGCCACCCCATCAGCCACCTGCCGCCCCATCAGCCACCTAGCCACCCCACCATCCACCACCTCTGGCCGCCCCATCAGCCACCTAGCCGCCCATCACCCACCTGGCCGCCCTATCAGCCACCTATCCGCCCAATCACCCACCTTGCCACCCTATCACCCACCAAGCCCGCCCTACATTCTTACTGCTCTAAGCAATGTCAAAAGTTGCAGTGTGGTGGTCGGTTTTTTTCTGTTTGTCTTCTCAAATCCACCACTGGGTCTAGGCACAGTGTCTGTTGTCACACACGCCCACCATTTAACTTACATAATATGGGCACACGCCTGTGTTGTGTTTGTATGTGTCTGTACCCGTCAAATCGTCCCCCGTTCATTTGGCGACCACTCTCCCCTCTGTAATCAGGATTATTTGACCACCTAGCCACCCCAGCCACCTGCCCGCCCTATCAAACCCCCACCAGCCGCAAAATCCCCACCTAGCCGCCAATCACCCACCTGGCCTGCTGCCGCTGCTCAGCCAACTAACTACCTCCCATCAACCACCTAGTCGCCCCACCCCCCTGGTCGCCCCATCAGCCACTAGCCCTCCCCATAGCCGCCCCCCTATCAACCACCAAAATCCCCCACCTGGCCGCTCCATCAGCCACCTAGCCACCCCATCAGCCACCTGGCCGCCCCATCAGCCACCTAGCCGCCCAATCACCCCGCCTGGCCGCCCTATCAGCCACCAAGCCGCCCAATACATTCTTCTGCTATAGCCACCAAGCCGCCCTACATTCTTCTGCTAAAGCAATGTCAAAAGTTGCAGTGTGTGGTCGGTTTTTTCTGTTTGTCTTCTGCCGGCCACTTGGTCCTAGGCACAGTGTCTGTTGTCACACGCCCACCATTTAACTTACATAATATGGGCACACGCCTGTGTTGTGTGTGTATGTGTCTGTACCCGTCAAATCGTCCCTGGCGTTCATTTGGCGACCCTCTCCCTCTGTAATCAGGATTATTTGACCACCTAGCCACCCCATCAGCCACCTGGCCGCCCCATCAGCCACCTAGCCGCAAAATCCCCCACCTAGCCGCCCAATCACCCCCACCTGGCCGCTGCTCAGCCACCTAACTGCCCCATCACCCACCTAGCCACCCCATCAGCCACCTAGCCGCCCCATCATCCGCCTGGCCGCCCCATCAGCCACCTAGCCACCCCCCCATCAGCCACCTGGCCGCCCCATCAGCCACCTAGCCACCCCATCAGCCACCTGGCCGCCCCATCAGCCACCTAGCCGCCCAATCACCCACCTGGCCGCCCTATCAGCCACCTAGCCGCCCAATCACCCACCTTGCCACCCTATCACCCACCACCAGCGCCCTACATTCTTCTGCTCTAAGCAATGTCAAAAGTTGCAGTGTGTGGTCGGTTTTTTCTGTTTGTCTTCTGCCGGCCACTTGGTCCTAGGCACAGTGTCTGTTGTCACACGCCCACCATTTAACTTACATAATATGAGCACACGCCTGTGTTGTGTTTGTATGTGTCTGTACCCGTCAAATCGTCCCTGGCGTTCATTTGGCGACCCTCTCCCTCTGTAATCAGGATTATTTGACCAGATGATGTATAGGTGACAGCGACGCATCATTGGTCGACTAGATCACGGCACGAATAACGGCGAGTACTGGCGCACTGGTTATAACTGGAAATAACGGCGAGTACTGGCGCACTGGTTATAACTGGAAATAACGGCGAGTACTGGCGCACTGGTTATAACTGGAAATAACGGCGAGTACTGGCGCACTGGTTATAACTGGAAATAACGGCGAGTACTGGCGCACTGGTTATAACTGGAAATAACGGCCAGTACTGGCGCACTGGTTATAACTGGAAATAACGGCGAGTACTGGCGCACTGGTAATAACTGGAGTTTATATTGGATATAAAAATCGTGGCAACAGCCATCTTGTCATATCGTACAGAAGCTGATACACATATCTAGTATCACAACATAATTATTGGCAATGAGGAACTGACATAACTTACAATTAAAGTCGGTCGTCATGGTGAATATTTTTAGCGAAGAACTACATTCGTCACCTCGCCCCCAACCCATGCCATTCGCCCGTCACTGCCTTTCTCTTGTTCCTTCCTTATCAAATCATCTTCTGAAAGCCGTTATTGCTTCGTGTAATACGCATGAACATAACCCGAGTATCTCAATACTCCATCAGTATTCAGCAACATGCCACTGTTCTTCGCTGGAATCTTTTCAAACTGTCAATTGTAGGGTGACGCCTTGATCTCGTGAGACTAGAGTTTGATGTGAAATACTTTGAGTCGCTGGAAACGTGAGCACCATTCGCTGTGTCAAAGGGTATTTACCCAGTGGCGCCATTTGAGGGTACTAATCTAGGTCGTACATCACGTTCATGCTGGAAGTGGCCGATATATCATTTGATGATGGCTGATTTTCGTGACAGACAGACAGACAGACAGACAGACAGACAGACAGACAGACAGACACACAGACACAGACACATACACACACACACACACACACACACATGAATTCATACATACATACATATACATACATACATACATACATACATACATACATACATACATACATACATACATACATACATACATACATACATACATTTCATACATTTCATACATACACACACACATATATATATATATATGCATATATGTAAATATATAAAAATATGTATATATATATATATTCATATGTATATATATATTTATATTTATATATATATATATATATATATATATATATATATATATATATATATATATATATATATATATATATATATATATATATATATATATATTTCATTCATACAGCAAGCAATTTCGGCGTGTTCATAGATGGCAGTTGTGTTTTCATAGTCGAATCCATATTATTTGATTGGTGAACATTAATCTCATTTTCCTGCTCTTATGTAACCTATCGCCGCACTCTCTTCTCGCTGTTTACTTCTCTGTCGTCGTTGTGCGTTGTGGGATTAGGTCGGGACTAGCTATCTAATTTCAATCATGACCTGAAAGCTCTTATGGGTGACGTTTGCCAACTATCGAAATATGCATTCACTGTTATGACTGATCTGAGACCCTTTCGTTCGTGACTGAATAAATGCTTCTTGTAGACTGACGTTGGTAATTTACACCTCCTGCTGTTATACTACATGCCTTGCATGCCTTGGTATTTCTAATTAAGATGCAAGTCAGCAGCTGGTTACGTTACGCTCCGCTACCTGTAGTTGTCTGTCGGCCAAGTCACTTAATCGACATACCACATGCGCCATCACGCGGTAATAACGTGCATGGTAAGACTAGGGTGCAGCAGTAGGCGTGTGACCATGGTATTGTTGTAAAAACGTTTGATAACTATATGATGTCGGCTACCTTACGTATAATAATTCGGTTCCATTTTCAACGATTGTTAACGCAAAAGGCAACGCTTGTTACAGACCAACGTAAAGTCGAATTTGTTGGTGAAATGGTGTGAAAGCTGTTCAATAAATCTTACAAATAACTCCCGATACCATCATGCGTGAACGTCATGCAGACTTTGTGGTTTGATACCGTCAGGCGTGGGCGTCATGTATGTTGGCAGTCTTTGTGGTCTGATACCATCAGGCGTGGACGTCATGTATGTTGGCAGTCTTTGTGGTCTGATACCGTCAGGCGTGAACGTCATGCAGTCTTTGTGGTCTGATACCATCAGGCGTGGACGTCATGTATGTTGGCAGTCTTTGTGGTCTGATGCCGTCAGGCGTGGACGTCATGTATGTTGGCAGTCTTTGTGGTCTGATACCGTCAGGCGTGAACGTCATGCAGTCTTTGTGGTCTGATACCATCAGGCGTGAACGTCATGCAGTCTTTGTGGTCTGATACCATCACGCGTGGACGTCATGTATGTTAGCAGTCTTTGTGGTCTGATACCATCAGGCGTGGGCGTCATGTATGTTGGCAGTCTTTGTGGTCTGATACCATCACGCGTGGACGTCATGTATGTTAGCAGTCTTTGTGGTCTGATACCATCAGGCGTGGGCGTCATGTATGTTGGCAGTCTTTGTGGTTTGATACCGTCAGGCGTGGGCGTCATGTATGTTGGCAGTCTTTGTGGTCTGATACCGTCAGGCGTGGACGTCGGCAGTCTTTGTTGTACAGCAACGTATCGCCAGCACAGACGTCATCAGCCTGGTTATTGATAAACTTTAGTGAATTATCTTCCTAGCTCATACGACCAGACGGAAAGCAGACTTGGCCTCAGCTTTTTCCTCCTACTCGTTCCGTATTTTCAAAATAGAATTTCATATTCAGTCAGTGATGTGGATCATTTTGGTGGCAAAAAGCTAACCAATTCTTGCAAAGGTATAAAATATCCCTAGTACTCAGAAACCATCAAACACTGTACGTTAGATCGCTGGTTGGTTGTTTTCTGTTGTAGACAAAACTTACATATCAGTTGGAAGCAGGCATCTGCCATTGTATCAAAGAGTTTATAGTTGATTATATTGCCACTCGTGTCGTTATCTGGGTGAAACAACGCTGCCCTTTATATTGGACATTTATTGCCATTACATTGAGGCAGCCGGTTCCCGTGGGCTAGTGGTAAACGGCGTCGCCTTTTGATCCACACGTTTAGGGTTCAAAACCATGGTGTGAAAACCTGACTGTTCCCCGTGACACGGACTTTCACGTTAAATTGCTGTCCCATCCCTGACAGAGGATACACCCGACCCGGTGGCTCAGTAGTACCATGCTGGATTCTCGTCCCAGCGGCGTGGGTTTTGCAGCCCTGTCACTGGCTGGCACTTAAGTGGGGTTTTCCAAGCATCACAAACATCCTCATCCATCATCGTCCTGATATCACCTCGTTGTTGATAGTGACGCTATACCCCAATATTACCTTTACCTTTCATCCATAATATGGCAATAGATATTGGCATTATCAATGTATTTTTTATGTATGTTCCAATGAGCTTGTATGTACTACAACAGTGATGTCACAACCGTGCTTGTATCCAGTAGGCGTGGTTATAGTGGTAGTCAAGCATTGTAATCATTGCTAGCGTATACCACCAACACAGGGCGTTAATCAGCTGCTGCTATTCAGGCTTCAATGACTTCAATATTGAGGGATAAGTATTCGAGCTCCCCCTCAGTCAATCTCACTGCATTGCTGCTGTTTTCTCCCAGCAGCATTCACTAACTACTGGTCACTAAGCCATTCCGCCTTATCTAGTGCATGGCGATGCCCGGAAGTTGATTATTTATTCCATCCGTGTTTACGGTTGACAAGACGTGCTCTCTCTTGGCCTCGTTATTCGTGTCAGACTTGGGGTTCAGCTGCAACCAAATAGCGCTTTGGGAGCAACTGCAAATTTCGTTTGAGTTGTGGACGATACTTCTGTGGTTTTTTATATCAACTTAGCATATGTTATCATGCGTCTATCTGCTCATGACGCTCTACTCTACCAGTGTATCATGTGACAATAGCTCTCCGTCTCGTCCGTGTCTGCCGTCCCCAGAAACCCAGACTGTAATCCCATGTGTCTCCTTCATTTTACGCAGCCGCCCATCTGTCTATTAGATAACGTTCTTGTGACTATAAAGTAAATTGAGACGCCCCGATCTGTGTATCCCTTGTAACAGTGGTTATTGTTGGGGGACATTCTTTCCCTTCTTTCTCGGTTTTTGTTTTTGCCCCTAGAGGGAAATCCATTTACACACTGTCCCTGGAGTTGGACGCATGTCATTCGATCATTCGAGCATGCGTATTGCGGGCTGACCTTCATAATTTAATGTTCCTTCGGAAGTTTCTGCTTTAGATAACATGCCTTGCGTACCATTGTAATTTGTATGGCCATTAAGGTACAAAACAACAATTGGTCATGTAATGCTCCGCTACCTGTAGTTGTCTGTCGGCCAAGCCACAGACGCCATCACCGGGTCATAACGTGCAAGGGAGGACTAGGGTACAGCAGCAGGCGGTTGGAATTGGATTTGTTGTCATAACGTTACCGCCACCGGTATTAAATTTGAACGCATTAAATTTAGATGGGATTGTTTGTACATGTATTCGCGCACGATTTGGAGGAAATGTCTGACACATCACGTGCAAGGGTCATATAGGTGTCTGGATTCATAATAGAACTCGACGTTACTGATTTGGGTTGTGGTAGGTTGGAACTCACTTTGTTACTGATTTGGGTTGTGGTAGGTTGGAACTCACTTTGTTACTGCTTTGAGGTTACCAGACACTCGTGGTCGTACACCACTGTGTTTACAGCTCTTACGGAACGAAGTGTCTGTCGCTCAGATGCTTCCATGCGATAGTTGTATTCAGTAGACAGTGGTAGGCGTGGGTTGTTGTCACCAGGCATTGGAATCTTTGCTGGTGTATATCCATACCGGGCGCCAATAAGCTGTCGCCAGTCAGGCTACGATGACTTCAATTGTGCGGGATATATTTTGTTTTCCCCTGCGTTCAGACTCAAAATATTCCTGATGTTTTTTCTCGTGCATCCCTCACTCTTAACTGGTGACTTAGCAGCCTCTTGGGGGCGGTGTAATAATCCATACGTACCACGGAACAGCCCACAGGGACGCTATTGCTCTTTATTCCATCTGCCTTTTCAAGCGCATGAGGATACCCTGATGTTGGCCATTTATTTAACTTGTGTTTACGGTTGACGCGCTCTCTCTCTCTCTCGTTCTCTCCCTTTTGTGTCAGACTTGGGGTTCAGCTGCAACGAAATAGCGCCATGGGGGCAAACTATACATTGCACTTATCTGTTAGAGTTGTGAAACAAACGATATCTGTGCATTTAGCAGCTATTATCATGCATTCATGGTCGTAGGCTACAGTGTTACAGCTCCTATTCTGTAGGGAGCAACGTATTCTCAGCGGATCCTTGTCATCTACTATATTTTGTCGTTCATTGGTGTGAAACAAGAGGCCTCACAGCAGTGTATGTATTGGATCTATGTTGAGGAAAATTTGGCCAAACCGGCGACCTCAATCATTTAAATGAAAATTCATTAATTATTCTGGATGTATGACTTACCAAATCGGACTTGTTGATTATGGCATTGAACAATATAATTTGTCACGTTTCTGCAACTGCTTTATGCGATGAGATGAGCATGGAAACAAGCGCGTTGCTTTATCCTGTGCTGAATTCTATATCGTCAATAATTAATTCGGTATTTGTGAACTAGAGATTACACATTTGCCAATAGCTGTCTATGGGTAATTACCGTGTGAGGGAGCGTTTTGTGGTAGGATGTCCATCCAGATTGATTGACTGTCGCACCACCGGATCACCGATCCTTTAACATCGTGGCCTGTATCAGACTCTTTTCATTAAGCAGCTATGATTGTCACCTGGATGACCCCTTGCAAGTGTAATCTCTCACGCAGATGAGTAGCTTTAAATCTTTCTATATTTTGAATATAATGAAGATGTCACGTTAACATCTGGTGGTTTGAGCTGCTTTCATCTGGACTTCCAATTTGTAATCTCAACTTATGGTTGCCTGAATCGAAGTTGGATTCCATATTTTAATTACTTACTTTGAGCTATTGTTTCTCTCTAGCTCTCTAGTCGCCTATCGCTGTGTTACATGTCGCCCTTACAATTTGCACCTTTATAACACATGCGCAAAAGGGAGATCTTTGCCGATGTAATGTACTTGTGTTTTGTGTAGATACAGTAGTAAACGTAGGTTCCTTCTCGCTCACCATTCACGGCTCCCACCATCGTGAATCGCTGGTGTGGTGGTTGCGGTTATTTTTAAGAGACAACTATATTACCGTTCCGAAGATAACAATCGTCCTCGGTCGTGCAGAGTTGGCCTTCTCCCTTATAGAGTGAATCTGCCTATACTTTTATTAGAGAAAAAAATTAATGGTCGTCATCTTCGGTGTCTGACCTTTGTAGATCATAATCAAGCTTGATCCCGATGGAGGTCATATTGCTTAAGATGCAGGTAATGTTGCCTGTTACACCTGTTGGAGGTCTCGGCGCCCGCTAATCAATATGACAATATCACTAAATTTTGATAATTATGCTGACCGAAGATGATGCATTTCGACCTGTGTGTTGGTCGTAACATGGCCCGTATCTATAATCTCCTTTTTAATCTTAAAGCCAAACAATATAACGTTGTCAGTGTACCCCGTTCACTATTGCTAACAACTGTTGGAAAGGATTCTTCTCTTAAGAAGAAGCTGTTCACGCCCCTTCATTATAGGCATTGCAATTCCAATCATCAGTAACAGAAGCCCATTTTGGGATCGAAACCACAACCTGTGGATCGAAAAGTGACGCAGCTAACCACTGCGCCAGGGGAACTGGCCCTCAGGTTCTTATCGTCTCTGTCTTCTCCATCTGAGTATCCAACCACGCTGAGTTCCTCCCCTAAAGAGTGACTATGGTGAGAGGACTTCCTCTTTCTCTACTTTTAAGTATACTCACCTCAAATGACAAACGGCCCTGGGGTATTACAACAAATGTGTCGTATCGATCTATGTAGTGATAATATGATAAATGTCGACGCAGGTGCACGATCTATCCAACGGGGTCATCTCTTTGTTATCAAACAGCCCATCTGTCTCTTTGATGTTGACGTTATGATGACACCTCTCCTCCGTGGTGTTTCACAGCTTATTATTCACGTATGTGTCCTTGCTCCGCGCTCATTAAGAGCTTTAGAAAACGCAAAAGTGTATGGGAGCGATTGATAGCATCCAATTCGATATCATCCACATTGACATCATCCACATTGATATCATCCAATTCGATATTGTCCATATTTGTATCATCTGCATTGACATTATCCACATATATATTATATATAAATATATATATATATATATATATATATATATATATATATATATATATATATATATATATTATATATATATATATATATATATATATATATATATATATATATATATATATATATATATATATATATATATATATATATAATATATATATATATAAAATGACAGTTATGTCATTTCTATATATATATATATATATATATATATATATATATATCATATATATATGTATGTGTTATGAACATATATCTATATATATCATTTATCATGTTACTGAAAAACAACTATCTCTTTAAAGACTTTACCCAGTAATTTCCGCTCCTTGATTTTCAATCATGTTGAACACGCTTACTTGTTTAAAACACCTTATTGTTTGTTGAAATATATATAAAAATGACCGTTTCGTTTATATATAAACCAGTAGTTTCCGCTACTGACCCTTCTCTTCGTAGTATCATACGTGTGTATGTACTTGGTGTAAGCCATACTTTTTTCGATATATATGTATATGGTGTAAGCATACTTAGATACATATGTATATGTACATTGGATAACAACATGATGATGGGCATTATTATATAATAATAACTTGACACTGAAGTAAGTTACGTATAGTTCATCCCGTTTGCCAGCATATATTTTTCTTAACATCTCAGGAACCGGTGACGCAATGCGATTTGACCGACTGTGCGAGGGTCATGCTTTTCCATTCGATAAGACTCGTCAAAGTGTTTGTGTTCTCTCTTGTGCCTCATTCCCTATCTGCTCTCAGAGCAGCTTCTTTGGTAACGTTATGATGACCAATCCGGCCCGGCCCGCAAGGACATCGTTTCTCCCTAATCCATCTGTCTTATCAAGCGCATAATGAGACCAACATGGTTATCTATTCATTCCATGTGTGTTTATTGTTCACCAGACTTGACGTCGTGATCATTGTTGGTTTTAGGGGTCGGATTAAGCTATAATGAAACAACGTCAGTGAGGTGACATCAAACATCAAACATCCCGTATCAATTCGAGTTGTAGACGTAGTTGTGGTTCCAGTTGGCCAGGAGTCTCTGGGTCGTATGCAACATGCTTACGGCTCATCTATGCTGTCTGAAGCCTCTTAATCCCGAGGATCCAATAAGCTGTGTTTAATTTTCCTAATACGGACAAATGACAGAACGCCAAAGTTTATTTCGGTTCGATGTTATGCGCAACGCAGGGTAGCATTATGATTCTAATTTATTATCATAACGTGTTGCCATTTTCGTATCTCGTGCGATGGACAGCCCCGTCATAGCGCTATTAATGGCAACAGGTCTCGTCGTCAGCATAAGATAAAATGCTTACCTAATGTCTGCTGGTGGTGGAGTATAGTCAGAATCCCCGCTTGCGCATAACGCCCTGCTTCTTTACCTCCTTTTCGCCCGCCTACAGCGGTATACACACCCCCGACCGTGAATGGCACTGATGATATAATATTCGCTTTGGTTTCGCAGCTAACCTACATATACATTCCATTTATCTACTTCAGTGTACCGCATTAAGAATCGTATCACATACCTGTTGACTGCACATGTTTCGACTAAAAGCTTATAGCTACATTAAGAGAGCTCACTCACGACGAAACATGTAAAGATCACATGCTTTCAGCATGCTTCCGAATGTAGCGTCTACATAACAACCACGTGGAAATTAAGAGGCACAATCGCTTGTTCCGATTTCCTCGACACGAATACTACAACCTTATGTTTTGTTGATATAAGTTTAGCTCCGTCTGATGTTGGTCTTGTTGTAAATACTCCACCAGTCAGAGTGATCCCTCATAACGTAGATTTGAGCTCTTTGCTTCGACCAGGATATTAGCAAAGAGCTTGTAGCTACGCTTAGTGGGCTCACTCCGACTAGCTATGGTGAGTATGCCAATAGGCAAACACATGCCCGTCGTCAGTATATGTTACAAACAAATCTACCAAAAGCACATTGGTCGATCGATCCAACGTTTCGCGGATCTGCTGCTTGAATCTTCTAAGAGGCTTTCACGCCCCTGCATTGTTCAGACACTTCCATGTGATTATAAGAGACACTATGATAAGGCAGCGCACTGGTCATCTCGTTGATATTGGTTTCATGAAGACTTATCCATAATCATAACGCCTCTTGGCTATAACATTATGACGCTCATGACTATTGTTTTTCCCCTTCAGTTTGCCCTTTCAGCATTGCCATAATCTCAGTGTAACTGGTTTCATCAAAACGTCTCCGTCATAATAGCGCCTGTTGGCTATAACATTATGACGCTTATGAACCTGATATCATTGCGTGTTGTGACCATGACCTCATCGATCAATGCGTATTCGATATAATGCAGCCCCAATCTTATGTATCTGTATTTCAATAAAACTGAACGTCTGTTTGCAGTGAATTCTGATATGTTATTAGTTCATAACGTTGCTAACCTTGCGCCTGTTTGATTTCAGATAAGGTTTACCTCCCCGAGCCCACGCCTGCTCCGGGTAAGTCAACTGCCACAACTAACCTTATTTGATAACCTCCAATCCTACAAAATTATCCCAAAAATATACATATTTTTTTGTATGTATGATAATCTATGATATATTTTACTGAAGAGCTATGGTTGAAGATTAATACAAGCAAACATCATAACGGACGTAGCGTAATGAACAACGCGGTTCCCGAATCCACGCACGCTCTCCAATGTTGCAGATTTTTTAAATCAGCCCTTTTCCTTGCCTCGGTTTATCTCTTCTCGTCAGAGAGCTCGTGTTTGCGCTCGACTCCACATGATGCCCGTTTGCCCGCAGGAGATGATCTGCTGGGATGGCGTCCATACAGACAGTGTTTCCTGAGGCGTTATACTAATCCTCGTTACAGCCGCGTGCAAAAAAAACACACTTTTCCATGTTGCGCGATTAAACGTACTTGGAGTTATCGCTGTGTAAAGAGACTTGAATGCTGAAATCCGTGCAGCCTACTGCGTCTCGTGGGAGGCTGGTGATGATTGATGATTACCCAGTGACGTCATTCATGTCACCTGGATTCGATCAATACGTCTTGTGTTCGCGACTCGGTTTGTTAGAACAGTTGTGGTGTCAAATCGCTGCCGCTTTGTCACAACCTATACAGAAGTCGCAGTGAAGTCGACAGTATTTACTACGATTTTGCAATCGCATATACATATTTCACCCTATTTCCCCATTGCCCAAGGCTGTGTTCGCTTGTGTTAAAGAGACTGTTCAGCCACATATAAGGCTATCAGGGATCATTTCGTTATTACATTACTACGATTAACGCAGACGTAAGTAATGACATCTTCTAATTTGTGGCGCCGAGTTTACATGATGGAAGTTATGTTGATAAGTTTTAACATTATTATTTGACTGGAAATATTCATGATATACTGTGGAGATCTGTTTTATTCAGTTATGTCGTTCCATCGATAACGGTGCCTCCCTAAAACCATGAACTACACGAATGTTAGCTGTAAATCATAACGCGCTCTGAATTTACCTCGCTAACGATGTGTATTCTTCCGCTTTAGTTACATAATGTAGATTTCATTAAATCTTCACTCATTCAAGGTGTGGGCATAATTGTGCACACATTAGACCGACAAGCAAGAAGGATAATGTCCGACAACATAAATGGCGACAGTCGAAGTAAGGATCTTTTTTCTGAGACCACAGCGCCGCGTAGCGACTGAAAGTCTGAAAATGTAACATTTTTGGTTTCCGAGGTGCTGTTACCAAGCAGCTTGCTAGGCAACCACTTTCCTTATATGGGGCTGAACAGTCTCTTTAAGTTTTCATTATGTAGACATGCAGTGATGTGATCCTGTTCCCGCTGAAACACAAGCTGATATTTCCCTATAGGGTAACATTATGCAGTTTAATTTGCTTATCGAAACGGACCAATGTTTCGAGACAATTACTAACGTCTTCCATCACCTGCTTGTCATGCACTGAATGACACGCGCTGTGGTGAGTAATGCGTGTGACATGATAGTGCGTGTTGTGTGTACAGACCCATGTGAGAGGAAGTACTGTCCGTTCTGGGCCCAGTGTCAGGTGGAACCTAACACCAACCGAGCTTCCTGTAGGTGTCCTGACCCCTGTGACCCCAATGTCTTCTCGCCCGTGTGTGGCAGTGATCAGGTCGACTATAGCAGCGAGTGTCTGCTCAAGTTGACGAGCTGTCAACAGCGCAGGCGCATCAAGGTGGCTTCCCGCAGGCCCTGTAGTGAGTACACTCTGAGTTGTTACCTGCTAGACGATGGATGAATGTTTAAATAATGTGAGATTACGGATACAGGTTAGAATGATAATGAATGTTGATTGACGAAGAATATAAGATTAACGATGAGCGTTATAATGACTATAAATGTAAGTATTGGTCTTCAATTTTAATGAATGCATTGCGCCATCGTCAATATTTTCAATACATCCTCAACATAAATGACATCACATAGATCATTTGTAGCGATCGTTTCTGCATGTCACGTAGTTGTTTTAATGAATACACAACCTTGCATTCCCCATGGTCCCCTGGGATATGTCTCGTGTTTCCCTATGTAACCCAGCCACGTACTTGACACGTGGTGAATATACTACCAGTGTACTTGACACGTGATGAATATTCTACCAGTGTATTTAACACGTGGTGAATATACTATCAGTGTGCTTGACACGTGATGAATATACTACCAATGTACTAAACTACCGACCCTGCTGTGTTAAAAGCGCTGAAATCCGTCATTGCCGCTTCGTATTAATCAGCACAATTAAAGCTGAGATTCTATATACGCGTAATGCGTAATGCGTCATCCGTCATCCGAATCCGACAAAAATCGATAACAGGTAAAAGCACGGCGGTGATTCCATATGTCCGTCTGCGAATACGACAACGCATGGGGCTGCGTATCCGACAAAACGAATCGCTCCAAGTAGCGATTGGCACGACTGCGAATGCAGAAAAGGATGGGGGAATCCAAATTGTGACGTCATGGAATGGGCTTTCCCGAAAGAAAGCAGGTTAGTAGTTCCACAAGTCTAAAAATGCCGAAGAGTTCCGTGAGCGACAAAACACGTGAAGAGTTTATTGAATTGTTTCGCCAACACCCAGCGTTATACAAACTGTTGCCTGGTCAGCCTGAAGTATTCTCTGAACTTCTCTCCATCAGCGTGCACGTGTAACTCGCTGACTAAATTAGGACACGCTCCTTGCTGAAACCGTTTACGTAATAAGCTACGAGCCCACCACCGGTGCTTCCGTTTATGTTGTTGCTTTTTCCACTGTTGCAGTGTATATGACATGGCGATCAGTCTACTTTCCTCTTCCATCTGCAACAACACCAGTTGCAACTTTGACTGGTGCGCCATATTTTCCTTCCATAATCGTCGGCAAGAAAGACTGAAAACGCATGCGTATACGTATATAAGGTATATACCAAACGGATGACGCATACCGCATACGTTTTGCGCATTACGCATACGCATACGGGTATATGGAATCTCAGCTTTATTCATTAATTCGGTTCGTCATATCTATGTACTGTTCAGTGGAGGTACCTTAGTGGCTATCTGCAAATCCCTCTATCTCTATGATATGAACATATATTGTGCCTGGCCGTTTTAATTCAGTTGCTGCCTTTCGAATTTTCCTGGCAAGTTTGTGAAATATTGAGGATGGTACTGAAATAATCTGTCAGTGACGAATTTCTAATTGCGATATACGTCCGGTATGAATTCGAGCATACTCAGCTTGAGTAGAACTCGTCTGTTACTGGAGGTTAATGAGCTCGGCGAAAACAGAATGGGGCAACGCGACTTACTGGATGAACTGTAAAGCTACCCTCATTCTATGCAACAGATTCGATTGCGTGCCAAGAATTCATCCTAAGTCATTCTCGACAGCAGGAAGAGCTTGCCCTGCGAGGACGTATCGTCAATAAGGACGCCCTATAGGGCTAGACTGAAATCTAGCCCTGCGAGGACGTATCGTCAATTAGGACGTGATTAGCACCTACGCTCTTACTCTCAAGCTGTTGTCGCTAACACGTCTGCCCCCTGCCAACAGAACCGTAAGTAGCATACGCCAAGATATTGGTGTCTAATTATAGATCGTATGGATCACATCAAGGCGTGGATCATAAGAATGACCTTCAGATGTCTCCACGCGGCGAATCACTGGCAGCGCCCTCTAGCGACTACGCCTGAACACTTGCGACCTCATCCTATAGCTTGTTATAACGGTCGAGCTGCAGCTATTGTCTATTTTGTAATGATATTGTGGTTAATTCGTCTTTTAGATGGCAAATGTGAAACGGAACTTGACATAACGGTACAAAGAGATGTACAGAGCCTACACGCCGTTGACGCCCACGCTTACGCGGTGTGTGTTGCACGACTTCTATCGTTTGACCTTATCTGCTGCTTTTCATTCTAGAGACAATCGGAATTTAATAAGCAGCTTGCCTCATGCCGCTGGTAGACCTGCGGCGAGGGGGTGTCACTAGACATTTATAATGCGCTAGCAGGTTTAGCCGGGGTACTGCATCAATGTAGAAGCTGGTATTTCGGTTGGTGCCGTGTGCGTGGCGGCACGTATATGGGGAACTAGCAGGAAACAGGGTGTTGCCCGGCTAATAAAGGTCAGGGTCGACAACATACACCCAGAACACCTTGCGGTAATTCTGGATAAACATATTCTTACGAACACAGCATTTATAATCGCCTGTCTAGTATTGCCTTGACTGAACATCAGCTATAATTTGACCAGAATTGGCGAAGCCATATTCAGAACGTATTTCATAATTCCCTCCAAGGTCCAACCGTAATTCCCGCGCTAATTACGCCTTGATCCCCGCGCTATCCATCAATTCTGGCCTCATATTATCTTTCTGCGACCTTAGATAACCTTAAAGGTCAAATCCACGAATTCAAACGTGACAAATCACCCCACTATAACCCCAAGCTATACAGAGCAGTATACTTGGTAATTGTTTCGAACAATCAACCTCAAAAGAAAGTTTTATAATCCAATATATTCCACGGTTAGGGTCAAGGTTGTAGATTGAATGAGGATTGGAAGCTGTAGGCTGAAACATGTTGTACGATCACTCTCCCTGCTGCTGGAAATCGCCATCGTTAACATGAGTAAGTTACGTTGAGTAGACAGCAGCTCGGGTCGGGCAGACCTATTCTGGCAGAAGGCGCAACAAGGTATTCATTCTGGGGTAAATGATGAACGTAAGGCAATGTGATGCATACAAACCATCATACCGTATGATGACGGCCTCCAAGCGGTGAAGGTGCGCCTCCCATCAATGTTAGAATGCTCCTGTAAAGTGAGGCAAAGCAATTGACATTTCTTGTATCTTGGGTGAATAGACTTGCTGAATACACACCAAGAAGGCGTTCAATTCAATTCGAATGTCTTAGTCGTTTCACGAGTCACACACGCTATTCAATGACTAAGTTGTCGGGAAGTTTTCTCAAATTTTGTCATTAATAATTTGTTGAACTACTCGCTACCAGACGTTGAGTGTCTTGTTCAATGATGTGCTGCCATTGGCCAGGATGGCTCTACTGTGACACGCCCCCACGTGTGTTGTACGTTCAGCAGATATTTAACATACTTGAATCAGAGCTGAAGAACGCAACCCTTACTTTAAATACAGTCTGTGAAGATGGATTTTCATTTTGGCCGTCACCTTATTACCACCCGTTTTGCCGTTTATCATCTCAAATTGTTTAATATGACACTCACATCTGAGGGGATCTTAAGAGGATTCCGGAAATCCAGTTATTGCTCCTCTGATTTGAGCTTGGTTTGGGGTTTAACGTAACCCTCTTCCAAGGGCAGGCTCCTGTAAGCAGCAATACACAAGGATTTGTCCTGGGCCATTTGGCAACTTGCGCAGCATCCGACTTGGTTTTCGGATGAAATTTGAAGCCGATTTATCTCGTAAATCGCGTCATATTTTGTAAATGCTTCTCTCTGCTGGTACGGCAGGTCGAATATTATGCTAATAATGAATTGTAAGAAGGGGAAGCAATTAGTTGAAGAGATCAACCACGATGATAACGCCATAGCGGGCGCTCTAACTGGTTAGTTGCTCTCCGTTTGATCTGTACCAAAGTGAATCACACTGATCAGAGATCAATTCCATTAACTCGACACAGGGCAGCATGTTACAACGTTTAATATCGTGATGTGCGTGCGCAATTCAATGATACAGAGTAAAGGGTTCGCACCCGGCTATACATGCCATATGTACAACTCTCGTGTGTACCGTGGTGCTTTTTGCTATACATGTTATATGTACAACTCTCATGTGTACCGTGGTGCTTTTTGCTATACATGCCATATGTACAACTCTCATGTGTACCGTGGAGCTTTTTGCTATACATGTTATATGTACAACTCTCATGTGTACCGTGGTGCTCTCTGCTATACGTTTTATATGTACAACTCTCATGTGTACCGTGGTGCTTTTTGCTATACATGTTATATGTACAACTCTCATGTATACCGTGGTGCTTTTTGCTATACATGTTATATGTACAACTCTCGTGTGTACCATGGTGCTCTCTGCTATACGTTTTATATGTACAACTCTCATGTGTACCGTGGTGCGTTTTGCTATACATGTTATATGTACAACTCTCATGTGTACCGTGGGGCTCTCTGCTATATATGTTATATGTACAACTCTCATGTGTACCGTGGTGCCCTTGTTATGCAAGTTACATGTACAACTCTCGTGTGTACCGTGGTGCACTCTGCTATACATGTTATATGTACAACACTTATGTGTACCGTGGTGCTCTCTGCTATGCATGTTATGTGTACAACTCTCATGTGTACCGTGATGCTCTCTGCTATACATGTTATATGTACAACTCTTATGTGTACCGTGGTGCTCTCTGCTATACGTTTTATATGTACAACTCTCATGTGTACCGTGGTGCTTTTTGCTATACATGTTATATGTACAACTCTCATGTGTACCGTGGTGCTCTCTGCTATACGTTTTATATGTACAACTCTCATGTGTACCGTGGTGCTTTTTGCTATACATGTTATATGTACAACTCTCATGTATACCGTGGTGCTTTTTGCTATACATGTTATATGTACAACTCTCGTGTGTACCATGGTGCTCTTTGCTATACATGTTATATGTACAACTCTCATGTGTACCGTGGTGCGTTTTGCTATACATGTTATATGTACAACTCTCATGTGTACCATGGTGCTCTCTGCTATGCATGCGTTATGTACAACTCTCATGTGTACCGTGGGGCTCTCTGCTATATATGTTATATGTACAACTCTCATGTGTACCGTGGTGCCCTTGTTATGCAAGTTATATGTACAACTCTCGTGTGTACCGTGGTGCACTCTGCTATACATGTTATATGTACAACACTCATGTGTACCGTGGTGCTCTCTGCTATGCATGTTATGTGTACAACTCTCATGTGTACCGTGATGCTCTCCGCTATACATGTTATATGTACAACTCTCATGTGTACCGTGGTGCTCTATGTTATACAAGCTGCTTGTATAACTCTCGTGTGTACAGTGGTGCTCTCTGCTATACGACAAACCAACAATTGCCATTCACCAATGCAGCGTTTGCATTGCCAACATAAATTCAGATACGTTTTCATATTAGGCATTAGTAGACTTTGCCCCCGCAAGTCACATGTGATGTTACGTCAGATGATGTACATGTGGAGGTCATTCAGGACAAGAGTGTATACATGACGCAATGCAACAATTATTGGTGTCTTGCCAATGTTGTATGAAGTGTCAGAAAGTCATTATTCAAACAAGCCATTTACATTCTGTACACGACCGGCTGTTGTGGCTCTGCGAGCGTTGCAACCTACATATCCGACGACGTAATAGTTTTTCCCAATTTTGCACGACAAGAGATCGTATTCTCTAGATGCCTTGTCAGACCCCCCCCCCCCTTGTGCCATTAGGTTGTTGATCCCGGTGGTCCAAATGAGTTTAAATCACTGTTCGCCCTTTCTTTCATCTTCTCGTCCTCTTCATGCGTATGATCTATCGCCGTGTGAATGTACGCGGCACCGATCTACTGACAGGTTGTACATTCAATGTATGGGGAACATAATTATCGTGATAGATTGCCGTGATGTCCCTCTTCGTTTATATACTGTGTACCCTAGATGTAAATCTCACATGAACTTCCTGTCACATGACAAGCACGTGCTGTGGCTATCACCACACAATGCTAACACAACACTGTGTAGGATGTAAGGCACAGCGGAGTCGGATTCATCCGGTTTGCCTCAAAGCTTTACTCTGATTGTTAGATCCGAGCATGTTCGACACTGAGATGACTACATGCAGATAGACCCGGATCTATCGTGAAGATTGGAACGGATCTATCATGTAGATGAACCCGGATCTATCATGTAGATTGACCCGGATCTATCATGTAGATGAACCCGGATCTATCATGTAGATTGACCCGGATATATCATGTAGATTGACCCGGATCTATTATGTAGATGAACCCGGATATATCATGTAGATTGACCCGGATCTATCATGTAGATTGACCCGGATCTATTATGTAGATGAACCCGGATATATAATGTAGATTGACCCGGATCTATCATGTAGATTGACCCGGATCTATTATGTAGATGAACCCGGATATATCATGTAGATTGACCCGGATCTGTCGTGTAGATTGAACCTGATCTATCATGTAGATTGACCCGGATCTATCATGTAGATTGACCCGAATATATCCTGTAGATGGACCCGGATCTATTTGTAAAACGCGACGTTTATATTGTTTCGAATTATGTCAGCGCCCAATCACAGGCGAGGCGGTGGTTGCTGTAGCAAGCTGGCGTCAGCCAGTTACCTCGCTGATGAGTGTTCTGTTCACATAGCAATCGCACTGGTTCTGTGGTTCATACCTTGGTTTTGTTGCATCAATGTACCCAATATACCCTGTCTGAGGTCATAAATCTGCCCTTGTGTGGTCTATCACCGAAGCGATGATTGGATGAGATACTGTGTTTTAGTATAGAATAATCTACAACTTGCATGACTCGTCAGATGTAATGTTTGAACAGCACATCACACTTTGTCTCAGACCACGACCTGGAAAGCATTTACGAACACTAAGCCGGAGTAGCAGTGTAATCCATAGATGAAGCATCTCTAGCTAACAATGGACATTTATGTAACTTGGTACATGCCGATCGGAATGCCATCAGTCTCAATCACGCTGTAAGTCTGTACTGTGCGCGTGTCATCATGTCGGGGTATTAGCGGGGTGGGGATTCAAAAAAATCGTGCACTTTGTGACAACTTTTTAAAACTTAGCATGGTGTTAGGTATGGATATGACCTTTTCAAAAACCACCGCACACAAGTTGGTGGAGGCCCCTGGTGGCCGTTATGCACAAAATCCAAGATGGCCGCCACTGGGAACTGAAAAGGCAATATCTCGGCTCGTATTAAGAGCAGAACCTACTGTGATACCATTTTTCTAGGGTTTATAAGGTCGAGAAATACGTTTCTGAAGTAATTTTAAAGTTTCCATTTACTTTTCACGTATAAATGCTAGGTTTATGACCAATTTACATATAAATGACCATATATTGGCCACATACCAAGATGAGTTCTGAGTTCGTGTTTTTTATGATTTTTATCAAGTTACATGAACATCACATTTCACTTTCATTGTTAGTGCAGCCCCCTTCGCACTTGCACAATGGGCTGCAATGGAGTCCAGCTCGATGACACTTGCAGTTACCCTTACAGGCAACCACACACCCGCATTGGAGGAGCAGCGAGCAAGCCTTATTGACGTCTGTCAAATCCGTCCAATATGGCACCCACTGGTTGTGTCTGGCATTCCATTCCCAGCCCCAGTCACTTGGATTTGGGATTTGCGGGATTCTCGAGAGGGTCTGCTTCCAGACGAATCCTGCTGTGTGAAGAGCCCGCTTGGCATGCTGGAAGAGAGCATTCAGGGTCGGTGGGATGGAGTCGAGAGACTTGAGGCCATGGGTGAACAATAGCTTCCTTGCTTCATTGACAGATTAGGCAGCACAGTTCTTACTGTACATAAGTACTGTCAAGCGCTCCAGACATCTCATATGGAGAGAATCAAGGTTCAGACTGGCTGGGTCTTGAGTGATGGCAGTGAATGTGGTGGTGACCTCAGGAAAGTTAAGCCATGCATTCCATGCAGTCTTCTTGCCGATACCCATCATGGAAGACACAACATCACAGCCTGTGAAAGCATGGAAGAAGGGCAGAGCTTGACAACGCTGCAGTCCCAACATATCTGAGATATGGTGGATTGGAATGTCTTTGTACGTTTTTCCTGACCCGAATCCAATCCAGAGCTCTGAGAGTCCTAGGTCGTGGAAGAAGTGGATGGTCAACACTCAACAGTCTGAGAGCTGGAGGACAGATCCCAGTGTTTTCATGAGTGAGATGGTTTGTCAGTGAAATGGCAGTACCATGAAGCTCAGTGCGGCCAGACTCATCAATGTTGTCAACTGCTCCAGTGGTGAATACTCCACGCTTGATGTTTGAAGGCAAAACAACACCATCTTCAGCAAATCGCTTTGACACAGAAATAGCAAGTCCCTTCCTAACTTCCATGACCCAGTCATATGATACGGCCACACCCATTGCATGGAAAGTATTTATGGTGCCTTTTTGACGAGCGCTTGCATGTAGTTTCAATCCCACATAGAGAGGAAATGGTGTTTCTCTCTTCTTCTTCTGGTAAAGGGTAAGGGCACTGCTTGATTGTTTAGCAGCATTGCTGCATATCAGCTGAGATATAGTGCAGGCGACTCTGAATCTGGCACTGATGCTAGCCTGGTCCTCTGCTACTTTATCCTCAATAGAGCTTGAGCCTTCGAGAAGGACGTCCAGAAGGGTCAACAGAGGCTTACTGACTGGCTCACTGAGGCAACTCGGGTCGAATGATCCATTAAAACGCTTCTGTTCCTGAAGAATGTGTTGACGCAACATGAGACCCACTTCAACAATTTTCTGTGCCTCTTCATCACTCACATGAATGCGAGATGCCTGTGCTAGAGCAGCACCAACTGTCTTTTTGTGAGAGATGTAAATTTCACGACCTTCTGTGTATTCAGACCAATTAGGTCCTAGCTTCTGTAATATATGTTCTTTGAACCTCGTCGGATGTACATATGATCCAATCCAGTCAGATTCCAGTTGGACCAAACGTCGATCGTACAGTTTCCTCAGGTCAGCAAGCTTGAACGCAGAGTTATTGAACTGCACAAATACTACAAGTTGAGCAAATACCAAGGGGTCGTATTGCTGCCTGGCGTAACTTGTCTCTGCATTTGATGATTTGTTCACAGCTGCACGGGCCTCGTTCTTCAGCTTTGTATAACAGGATATGTGATAATGCACATCTCCAGCCTCTGCATCACTTGCAGTGTTCAAGCGTGCATGTACCACCCAGTTCTTGGACTCTATAGCCCATTTGCAGAGGTTCTGGCTGCAGTCTTGACTACGTGCTCTGTGGATTGGCTCATCACTGTCTTTTTGAAACGTTTCACAATAGACACACTGAATGTTTTTCCGATCAAGCGACGCACTAAAACTAGAACGAGTTTTTTTGGGACTGAAGTCCTCGCCATCTGAATCTTCTCTTGTACGCTTCTCTACAGCACGCTGAAGGTTATGTGAACGGAAAAATGTCCTCGACACCCGTTGTGATATTTAGCTTCATTTTTCAGCATTGTGGAGGCGATCCCCGAACCATCATCTAAGCACTGCAAATTGACCCCAAGAGGTAAAGGGATATCATTGTCTACAAAAGCTTTCAGTTCATCTTCAAGGGTTTGATATGCAGCATGATAACATTTTTTCTTATAAGGGTGTCGCAGGTCCCTCCCAGCTTTTTCTTGACACAAGCAACACAATTCCCAGTCTGTGTCTTGTCTTGTATTACATGGAATTTTGAAAGGATCTTCGTCACTCATGATGAATCGAAGCAGGGCTATTCTTGTGCGTCTTCAATCTTCATACTTGAATGGCAAAGTGGTATCACAGTAGGTTCTGCTCTTAATATGAGCCGAGATATTGCCTTTTCAGTTCCCAGTGGCGGCCATCTTGGATTTTGTGCATAACGGCCACCAGGGGCCTCCACCAACTTGTGTGCGGTGGTTTTTGAAAAGGTCGTATCCATACCTAACACCGTGCAAAGTTTAAAAAAGTTGTCACAAAGTGCACGATTTTTAAAATACTCACATATTCCCTCCCCGCTATATTCAAAACACGTTTTCTTAAGATCTTCAGTGTCTGGTGTTGCATTTAAAAGGCCACCATTTGGGTTAAGCCTCTCATGTGTTATGTATCACAAGCGATTCAAAACACCGACCATGCAAAGAATGTATAAATGATAAAATTACAATTTTCTAATGAGTCGCAGAAGTCAATTGCATTTCCTACCTTGACATTATATAATCATACTTAACGCCTGGTGATTAGCGAATTAAGAACTGGCAATATATTCCAACATCGGCCGAGTTAACGTCTCTATATCGGTTCTGCTTGTTGAGATATCCGCATATACCCATCTCTGATTATTAGCATTCCATATACATGTAACTATGATAATCTATTGCAGATTTGGCTGAACTCGTTAAATATTGGACTTACTTCAATGAATCGTAAACAAATGGTTTATCATAATGTTAAACGTAAACACATGGTGTGTCAAGGGAAATAACACATTTGAGGCTTATTCAGCCCAAGTGGCCATCACCAAAATACGTTGGATGCAGGCTTCGTGCGCACACTAACAAGCGTTATGAAGGGCGTGTAATGTCTCCCGCTTAGATCACCGTAGTGCTGCAACTCATTTGAATACCAATAAATCACATTGCAAACATTTCCAAATTTCCAAAATGCCACCCCTGTGTGTAATGTATGCCAAAAAAATGGCAGCGGTTGTGCCACATTGATATGTAAGACACAGATCATCGCAAATACTTGAACATTGTCTAGGACATGGCTTTGTTTATTGACACAATCACCTCGGCTGCCTGCGTGTCTCTGGATGTGAGCTAATGACATAATCAGCATGCAAAGTCATTTAACGCCAATTGGGCTTGCAGAGAGTATTGGATTATTCCATTCTGCTGCTGCCATCTATCGGTGAAAGACTGTTTTGGTTAGGAATTTCCTGGACACAATTCGTTTTTAAGAAATGATCAATCAGTACTACCGCCTCCCAGTCCTCCATTCACCGGCTTATAGGCTCTCTCTGAAGCACTACATTACCGTTATCCCTCCAACTAGAATACACGCGCTCTCCATGCACTGACTAACCCCACTCTGAAGTGAACATTCATGCAAATTAGCCCATTTTCCTACTTAACAATCCCCCTTACTCCCACAAAATGTCCTCGCCTCAAAACAGTTGGCGCTCACTTGAATCCCGAGTTAGCATTGTTGATGCGGAATGTGGCTCTCGTCATATGTAGAAGCACGTTGGTTCACCCTGTTTACCACATACCGCAGTATAATCAGCTACATGTTCAATGTCCACGCAGCACAGCACGCCCTCGCAGAAGCAGGAACGATCACAGTGTACAGCTTATACCTTGACAAAGACTAAAGAATCAGTCAGAACTTAATAGATAGAGATTTGCATCCTTTACTTAACCGTCATTGTTATTTCATCACTACAACAAACGCAATGACAGCATCTCGTGAACTGCTGCATCACACTGACTGCAGTCGGTGTTAAGCAGTAGTCAATGAGAAGCAGTAGTCCATGTGAAGCAGTAGTCCATGTGAAGCTGTAGTCAGTGTGAAGCAGCAGTAGTCAGTGTGAAGCAGCAGTAGTCAGTGTGAAGCAGCAGTAGTCAGTGTGAAGCAGCAGTAGTCAGTGTGAAGCAGCAGTAGTCAGTGTGAAGCAGCAGTAGTCAATGTGAAGCAGCAGTAGTCAGTGTGAAGCAGCAGTAGTCAGTGTGAAGCAGCAGTAGCAGTAGCAGCAGTAGTCAGTGTGAAGCAGTAGTCAATGTGAAGCAGCAGTCAAGTGTGAAGCAGTAGTCAATGTGAAGCAGCAGTAGTCAATGTGAAGCAGCAGAAGAAGCAGTAGTCAGTGTGAAGCAGCTGTAGTCAATGTGAAGCAGCAGTAGTGAAGCAGCAGTAGTCAGTGTGAAGCAGCAGCAGTAGTAGTCAATGTGAAGCAAGCAGCAGTAGTCAATGTGAAGCAGCAGTAGTCAATGTGAAGCAGCAGTAGTCAGTGTGAAGCAGCAGTAGCAGCAGTCAGTGTGAAGCAGCAGTAGTCAGTGTGAAGCAAGCAGCATGTAGTAGTCAATGTGAAGCAGCAGTAGTGTCAAGCAGCAGTAGTCAGTGTGAAGCAGCAGTAGTAGTCAGTGTGAAGCAGTCAGTAGCAGTAGTCAGTGTGAAGCAGTAGTCAATGTGAAGCAGTGAAGCAGTAGTAGTCAGTGTGAAGCAAGCAGTAGTGAAGCAGCAGTAGTCAGTGTGAAGCAGCAGCAGTGAGTAGTCAGTGTGAAGCAGTAGTCAGTGTGAAGCAGCAGTAGTCAGTGTGAAGCAGTAGTCAGTGTGAAGCAGCAGTAGTAGTCAGTGTGAAGCAGCAGTAGTCAGTGTGAAGCAGCAGTAGTCAGTGTGAAGCAGCAGTAGTCAGTGTGAAGCAGCAGTAGTCAGTGTGAAGCAGCAGTAGTCGGTGTGAAGCTGTAGTCAATGTGAAGCAGCAGTATTCAATGTGAAGCAGCAGTATTCAGTGTGAAGCAGCAGTATTCAGTGTGAAGCTGTAGTCAATGTGAAGCAGCAATATTCAGTGTGAAGCAGCAGAAGTCAGTGTGAGCAGCAGTAGTCAGTGTGAAGCAGCAGTAGTCAATGTGAAGCAGCAGCAGTCAGTGTGAAGCAGCAGTAGTCAGTGTGAAGCTGTAGTCAATGTGAAGCAGCAGTATTCAGTGTGAAGCAGTCAATTTGAAGCAGTCGTCAGTGAAAACAGCGTCACGGCTCCCATCGCTCAGGGTCGTTTTTAAATCTGAAATGGCGACGGAGGGGATCTACTCAACTGGACGTAAAGTCGACTAACTGTTTTCCTTAGAGTGAAACAAGTCATTTATGTGCGTCCCTCCAGACCAACTCCCGACCTCGGCCTTGGCTGGTGTGTCGTTGCTTCATGTGGCGATTGAATGATTCATCGTGTCTATTGAATTGCTGGATTTAATGCGTACGTCCACCAAATGAGCCAAACTGCAATCTAATACATGTCTCGCCAAGTGTCTTGCTTATCTCAGCAGCGATTCATCTCTTTTAGTTACACGGAGCATAATGACAAAAGCCCTTTGGCGAAATAGCCATCCTTCACTTATCTATCATTCATGTGGTGGCCAAGATAATTAATTGCTTCCCGTTGTAAGACACAAATAACCTAATGATAATGCTGTCACTTTACACATGTCGTCGGTACGTCATAACGTTTGTGTGAAGCCGGATATTGCCCACATTATTCCCATAATGCACCCGTAACTACAAACATTGTCATCATCTCTCGACGAATACAGTTGTATGTTTACTTGACGTCAGTGTTAATTGATCAGTGTAAATGTAGCTGGGACACGAGGTAGTCGGTACCACGCTTACTAACAATAAACTGGCATACTGAAACACTGAGGAAGAGATTTGACCTATAGACCAGTGGTGTACTAGTGTATCAAGCCAGGCGCCAGAGCAGCGATGTTCACGGCTGTAATTAATGTTTAAGAATTTGGTTTTAGATCAACAACCTTCCACGTATACTCACCTGAGTTCTTTTATATACTCGTCCTTTGTTTCCCGAACAAGAGCCTCGAGCAGATATTGCTGTGCACTAACCACATCTACAGAAAGAGATTACCGCGGCAACCAAGGGCTTATCTCACTGTTTCACTCACCATATACAGCGCCTGAACTCGACACCGGACATTCTAGCAGGTTGAACGCCTGCATCTACACGATTGCCCTTATGGTCGAAATTTTACCTGGCCGATTTACCCGGCTAAACACCATCACTTGAAGGCGGTGAATCAGAGGCTCGAGCATGCTTGCTAGAACATAAGTTTCTCACGACAGTAAAGCACGGGACAACGATTGATCGATCCAAAGTTTGGGATGCGAAAAACATTAATGAGGTGTCCTGTAAATTCGCCCGGGTATGTATTCAACGCGTTCTTAAACGCCATATCAACAACTCCCCCGGCGGCATTCTTAAGTAGACGCTCTACATTTTGCAGAAACAAGCTTTTCGCAAACCGATTCCATTTTGTAACGGAATCATTATTGCTGTTATTAAAGCGATTCCGAATGACGACATTATCGACGAATGTTCCTCAACATGGACTGGACCATAGGTGTCTCCGCTGATCCTAAGCATCTGTAACACAATAGAGTGGCACATGTGTACTCTGTCAACGAGGATGTCGTGTATTTACTGTAGGCAGTATTTCCTTGCCTAGCCCTAGTGTATGCAATTGCTATCTTCCCCATGAACACCTACACGCAAATTACGAGACAGTGTTTAAGTAGGAGCCATAACAAAACATACGTTCCAAGCTCCCTCCATTGTGATAACAGTGTGTGGTTGTGATGTGTGATTGAGATGTGCGATTGTGACTTGAATTTCCAGCAATATTGTATGTCCTATAGGCCAGGTGCGGTGCCGTTATGAAGCGTGGCCATGCTGCAGGCATTTGATGAGGTACATAGCCCGCCGTCCGGCACATTCAGCAGATGTGGACTTACTAATCCATGTCACTATCAATGGGTGGCTGAGTAGAATGGATGCACCCGTTACTTTTATATAGTGTTGTTGTTAGTGTTGTTGTAGTAAATTGCCAATTAGCTGGTCAGGTGTTTATGGCTCTCTGTCATGACAATTTACCGACATTACTGGCTGCCCGCTGGCCGTTAGTCTGTTAGATTACGACTTCCATTCTGTAAGCATGAGTAATCTGTTTCCTCTGTCATATGCTTTCCATCTGTCATATTACAATAGTGCTTCGCATAGTCCATTGCATTTGTTTCTCACTAACAGTTTGAAGCGAGCATTCTATTGCAATGACTGATATCATCTGCTCTGTCACGGACAGCGACGTCACGGCGGAAGATGACATTCGATTCTGTTTATCTTGATCCGTCAACCAAACTTATTAGTTGGTCGCAAAAGAAGTTCAGCTATCGTGATCACATATCTATCCCCAGCGACTGCCGCTTGCATCGGAATACCGACATTAATTCCATTTAGTCGCAATATTTGACAGACTCAGTAGAATGCAACATTTCGTTTTGACGACAATGGGTGTGTCATGGTGAATGTATCGAGTAGATTATCTCTTTTCACCATGCAAGTGAGCACTGATATTCGTCTTGCATCAGTTGTTGTCGTGTAGGTCACCATGTATTGAGATATCGCACCTCTCCCCCTCTGCCAGTGTGTACGCGAGGATGTCATGTACAATGTTATCCCTATGTTATGTCTTATTGTAATGACACTTTGCTACAACAGAAAAAATACGCATGGGCGTAAATATATAACCCACCCATACTCCTGCCGATTTGCCCAAATAAGCATGACTCATGTCGATAGATGAGGCCTTACTTCGCGGATAACGCATCATTCCTTCTATGATTTGGTCGGATTCGTGACCATTGGGTTAATGGCAAAATGTAGAGGTCACCGTGAATTAGAACGGCTACTCAAAAACAGGCATATCAGTATGTGTCTAACTATTAACCTGTTCGATTGCATTTAGATGAGACAGAAGGGCGCATTTTCTAGCGATGGAGGAATACAATGCACCGTGTGCTGTATTTGTCACTGGCGTACAGTCCCTTGAATTTCAGTAAATGGTAACAAAATGCTAGATGTACTATGAACTATCGTTGTCGAAACCAGCGGAATATTCACCGAAGATCCAGGACTCATTTTTTATCACGAACGAACCGTATCTGGCAGACTTAATGGTGTGTACTATGCCGCTATAGTCCACGTGATACTGGTGTCCACGTCCGTCGCATTAGCGTTACAGCAAGTGAACTATGCAACCGGTCTGATCTGGAGCGGGTAATATCGGACATCATCGTACACCCCGTATCGTCTGAGATAACTCTAACCGATCAAACTTAGTGAGCTCTTGGTATACCACAATATGGAAACCGCACTAAAGTAAGGGGTAACAGATGTACCTAATCAACCTGCCATCTCTGGGGTTGCCTATTTCCCACGGGAATAATTCGCGTGGACCATTGTCCTTGTAAGCGTAGGATGCAGCGATGTGCAATAAATCAACTGCCACAGCTGTTCACTCCCCAGACGACTTGGTTGCTTCAATAATGTATACGGATGGGTTGAACATAAGCCCCTGCATCGCGCTGTCTAAGGTCTGTGTCCTGTCGCCACTATTGGACTATGGCAGTATAGGAAAGCTCGAGTTCAACTCCACTGGGTCTTTTAATCATTACCACTCTGGCCAACTTATGGTAACGAAATGGGATATTGTTCGAAACGCTGCCACTTCAAAGCTCTGATCAAGTTACACCCTGCACAATAAAGCACCCAGAGGCCATTAACTGATTAACCAGCTGGAGCACACAGTGTGCAGTGCACTGACAAATGGACTAAGCTGTCACTCCGGCCAGAACACATGACACGTGTTGATGACCTTAGCGAGACGTGCAGATGAATTGTGTTTCCTATATAATCTGTGGTTGAGGCCAAGCATCACCTCTAGAGGTATGCGCGTGATGGCATACAGGTGACGCGCACGGTGAATTCAAAGCAAGGGGCATCTTAGTGTATAGGTTGTTTTATTGTATATAATGTATGCTAATATTGCCTGACCAACTACAGTGCATAATTGGAATAAGTGTGGAAATAAAAGTTCTTAGCCATGGTAATGGTCCTAAATAGACAATTTATGTCCTCAGACAATAACCTTATAATAAGCCTGTTTATGTGAATCATGCGCCCGGATTGGATAGGCAAGCAGTCATTCAGCACTGTTCATTTACCTATTGAAGTCATTTGATCACCCGACACGGGTTCGCACTTCTATGCTTAATTACGTCGCTGTCCCCGAATACGATGATAAGCTAAAGATGGCCAGGTTCATTGGAATCGCGGAGATTTGACAGCCTGCCATCTCAGCCCGCCCACACTGCCGGGCGGAGGCGACAGAAACAAGTCACTGTTATCACCGAGCGTCTGCCACGCAGTCATCAACTACCTCAGGTGTGCTACAAGAAAGCTGCGCAATAAAGCTTGCAAAACAAAGCCTCGTTTCAGCCATGCAAGCAGCCAGTCTTCTTGCCATTACCTCGCTCTTTTGTGCGGCGTGAGGAATATGCATGGAATCTTTTACTGGCGCAGGTTATATCCGCAGTCGACATAAAAACGCTTTTCATGTGTGTCAGGAGATACTTCAAACCGGATCTGCCTGTGAAGCTTTTACTGATCCAATGTTCGGCTGAGCAAGAAATGTCAAATTAATGCCAGGAACTCGAGCAGCACGATCGTAGTTAAGGGGAGGATACGATAAGCATCTTAGTTAAGGGGAGGATACGATAAGCATCTTAGTTAAGGGGAGGATACGATAAGCATCTAAGTTAAAGGGAGGATGATTTAGTACTCTGGTATAATGACCACTTAACGCCTCGACTGACTAATTGACAGGGAAGGGCTAGATGAAATTATGCAATGGTTCAATTTCAAAACATCAAGGTAGTTGCTACGTGTATGATATATATTGAGCTTGTACAACGGCGCAAAACAAAGCCCCTTTGTGTGCTTGTGTGTGAATAGTAAGATAACGCCAATGGTAATTAGGTTATTAACCTTGTGACTGATTTCGTGTGGTCATCTCCTATGTAGTGTTTATTTTGATCAACTTGTATGAACGCATCGTTTATGTTACATCTCCCAAGATATCTACACATGCCCCCGGGTTTTGAACTTTGAGGTCATTCATCATTTCAAAATAATACAATATTCTATTGACATGGGGCAGCATGGTGCTGATTTGTCGTTGCTAGGCTGGCTGTGTCAGTTCTTTCAATGCAGTTTCTTATGAATTCAGTATTTTACATGCCGCACCTGAAGCATATCTGGTGAAATATCGACACCAGCATCAATATTGTGGCTCGTGTTGTCTTCTGGGTTGATTTGATATCACAGAGTTATTCATCATTACACGGAGAGTGGAGCACACCCTGTGGGAACCTCACATGAGCTGAAAATGAGGGGATCTATTATGCATATTTTCACAATTGTAGTATTTGTTTGCATTATTTAGCATTCGTTAGCATTTGTTGTAACATGTCTTGTTCATATTGACTCACCTTGCAGGTATTTATATGGAAATAGTATCCTTTCCCTCCTCGGTTTCATTAGCAAATCAAATGGACAATTCCTTACTAGTTGGCCAGCAGGATGAATCAGTGCCAGCGGTGGTGTCGCCAGACAGAGCATGCATTATTCACGATATTTTGTCTGTGACCATAGCAATCGCTATGGTTTGATTTAAGCTCTTCGGCGCCATTCAGAATTCGATGACCGTAACCCTTCATTGACTAATAAGGTAATTGCTTAGCTAAAATAATGGACACGACAACAGGTTGGATCTCATACATCTTGTAGGCGAGCGATAGACAAAACACATAAAATACAGACGGCCAGCAAAGGTTTGTCTATCAACACAGCGCAAGTACACAAGTAACTGGTCTTAGCAACTTCAAAACGTGGCATTGAATGACAAAGTTGGGGCGGTCAGAAGCAAGCAATTGTGTGACCTTTTTTAATTGACCTTTTTTCTATGGCTCTCAAATGACCCCTACTAATGATACTGTGCCTACCAATGAAAAGACAATGTCTACCAATTAAAAGACATGCAACCAAAACACGGATCAAAGTTAAACACGTGTTGTAAGACACATTGTGGAACTCAGAATTGTTGTCGGTCAGTTTATGTCACGAAACGATATATGAATTCCACCTTTGTGAGCAGGTAATGGTTGCTTCCCAGAGCGCTTATAGACGCATGATAAAACCGATCATAACGGAGTATGTTATGATCATAAGCGGACATACCACGAATGCACACCTTTGTCCAATAGTGAATGATTTTGGAAACTAAAACGGATACATTTATTTCACATGTTAGTTGTGTGTGGATGCTTTTTTTGCTTATCATATCAAATAAGTTAGAAGAAACAAGATATTACATCTAACAATAGCATCAACAATTGGGATGTGACAATGACTTCACAGTCCTTCTGCGCTACATAGGATTCGTCTTTGTTGATGTTTCACAATTAATGAACAAGACAGCATAGTCCTTTGTCTGTATGTTTTTTGCGAGGGGTGGGTGGTGTACAGTGGCTGCCGACCCAGCTGTCTATCTATTGAATTACCACGGTTTATCTTTAATTTAACCACATAGACAGCATACTGTACCTTTGGCCTTACACCACGAAATACCAGGACTGACACGCGAGTCCCTTACATAAAGTGATATTGTATAATACATGGGATATATAATGAGTATTCAATATGTATTGTGGCTCATATTGTTCACGTGGCTTCGTACCTGAGATCAGGAATAAAACAATTTAGGCCTTAAACTGGCTGTTGTATGAACGTTTTAATAAGGACAAACAGAAGGAAAAGTTCCCTGCAATCTCGTATAACTAAACAACGGCCCATTTCTTTGCTTGAACAATAAATCCAGTCGGAAGTATACAAAGTGAATTGCGGCTTTCACTGGACGACCAAGAGGTCCGTTCCTGTACAAGTGCTCAGGTGCCGCTTCGGTGTACGTAGTCAAACATTGGTCAAGAATCTTTGCTATATAGAAAAAGGTTTGTTCACTGAATAATGCAGAACAATGCTTCTCATGCATGTAATTTGTTTCCGACATTTTGGTTTTCATTGCATTCCCTCGTTACCACAACCAGTATTACCAGAGCCAGTCATCTGCGTAATAGCGATATGCTAGATAAAACATCCCGTGAGCATGCCGAGTTTCCAAACATGGTCAGCTGATTCTACTAGAAAACATCCCATGAGCAAGCCAAGTTTCCAAGCTTGCATCTTGGAACCCAATATTTGCTTGTCTTCTCGTGCTTCTAAGAGTTCGTACTTCGTGTACATCAACTAACATATATCGTTTTTACTATTATCGTTTTATAATCTACGTATTTGTACGTCTTATTCTTCACATACAAGTAATTAGTTCATATGACGAGTAATCACTTCATTAACATGCAGTGTGATAGCATTGACAAGTTGCCACGAGAACGTCTACGCTCCCGGCATGCCACTTTTCTGATTAACAAAGTGTCATTCGCCTGGGATGGTGTTTGTGGCCATTGTGTACTTCGGACCTGGTCTCTCTCGACTGACGCACGACAAGGACTTCGCCGACTGTGACGTGGCGGTCTTTTGATGGTAACATAACTCATGAAAGCGTCGTTTTATACTGCAGGTTAATGGACACCCATCACGGTCTCTAGCTGGATCCCGAGCCTCACATCTGGTGGTATGCTTACATCTCCTTGTAGGGCACGTTTCGCCAGGTCATGAACCCCTGCGATAGTGTGCTAACTCATTCATCCTAGCCGAGGCCTTAAGGAAATATATTTTCATCTGCATTAGTGTCTTACGGGAATATAAGGCATTGACATTTGATGATAATTTATCTTTGTTCAGACAATATCCTTTGAGGTGTCACGCTTAAACGATAGCCTCCCACTGTCGGAAGCAAATCATTTTGAGAACATCTTTTCTGTCGGAGACAGGGTATAAGTCACTGACACAGTCTCTTACATTACACAACTCAATTATTCAACCTCACCATGCGACGTATCCATTACCTCTCTGAGTATTCAATTGTATGATTAGGTTGCAATAACGAACGTCTAGCCCAAGTCAACCGAGTCATTACTTATTGTTCGTCCACAAACGGGAAGTCGTTTACTTATTTAAAGTATCGGGTGACTGGTGTGTCGCTTGTCGTCCATGGCGGTGGGAGTTTGGAGAGAAGAGTGAGCTTTGATATAATGTTGTAATAAGATTTGCAGTTGAACGTAAAAATTACGGCATTGTTTTGGAAGTCGGTAAAATGAAGATGCAACATATTCCTTCACCTTACATCATAACATGTAGACGGATTGACAAGCTAAGGCAGACGGTCCATAAGCACACACCGGTGATATTGGCTCGCCCACATAATCCTTTAATCGCAATCCATTTGCATGCGTCACTCAACATTAGACATTTGAAGAAGCTCCTTCATTCTATGCAGGCAATGTTTGCTCAAACCACTGATCAATACATCAGATTATTGGCAGCATATTCAAGTAAATGTTTTGGACATATCGGCATGGTACGCGGGTGCGACAAGGCATGGAATCGAACATTGTATTACTCTACGAGGAAAATGTCTTATCCGGTCGAGTCAGTGTTACTCGTCGATACTTTACACATTTACATGCGGTTCGTGTTTCCGAACCCGTTAACCCAGTGTTTATGAGCAGTGTACTTCGCGTCATCATTAATGTACTGTTGAGTAAAATGGATGGCCCCATCAATAATCTATGGTAGTGTTTGTGTTGCCAATTTGAAGTTGAACTGACCATGGTAGCAAGCAAGTTTTGTTTGTTTCGCACCTAGTAGCCCTAAAGAAGCTGAAGTTTTGTTTGTTTCGCACAGTTGGTTGAATTTCTCAGTCCGTGTTTAACGATTCGTATGCAAGTAATTACACGAATATGCCATGTTAGTGCATAATTGGAATTAGTTTGTGCCTTATGGTTAAATCAATTTGTTATCAACGCAAATAGCATATGGGCATAAAATGTCACCATCATTTTATTCCAAAAGCACTAGACAGCACTACAGCACTTGCTCAGCGGAGGGGCTATTCCTGTTATGGCATTAAGTGATGCTTACATTGCCAATACTTTTGCAGCCGATGATGCATTACTTAACAATATGGCAATAAAAGTAGTGATGGCGAACAAACGAAACCACCTCAGCGTGTACCCGATCAATCGGTCAACATATTTTGTTGCATCTACCTGAGATGGAAGGTTACATCGTAAAAACACTCACCTAGATTGTCACCGTTTACACTCGCTAGGTTATTATGACGTACATCGAACTGAATACATCGTGTATACTGAGTGAAGTGGTGATAGGGAGTGAAGTAAAATAACATATCGAGTGCAATGGTTATAAGATAGGAATTGAAAAGGTGATAAGATAAGGATTAAAGTGGTGATAAGACATGGAGTGAAGTGTGATAACATCGGCAGTGCAATTATGATAAGATATGGATTGAAGTGGTGGTAAGATAGGGAGGGAAGTGGTGATAAGACAAGGAGTGAAGTGTGATAACATAGACAGTGCAATGGTGATAAGATAGGGATTGAAGTGGTGGTAAGATAGGGAGGGAAGTGGTGATAAGATAGGCAGTACAATTGGGATAAGATAACGAGTGAGGTGGTGATAAGATAGGGTGTGAAGTGGTGATCAAACTTTAAAGCAATAATGGGTCTACTTTGCGTCATTAAGTTGTTGGCCGAATCGTACAAAACATTTCAATATATATCATAATGTTGAGACGTGGCGTGTCACATTCCGCTTATCTCCAGCTATTTACAGCTTTGTAATATTACACTCTGGTCAAAGAGTTTTTGTCATGTTGCAAATGGCCGCCTGGTTGTGGTGTGGAGGTATAACCAGACTAACTCTAGCCTAGCCTAATGCACAGAACAGCAGCGTTTACAATAGAGAGTTATTGTCCTTGTTATCGATGTGCTATGTTGACATTGCTGATGCGGTCAATCGGCACGCACAACTGTATGTATATATGTGTGAAACCTAACACTCATGAACGTTGGAGTAATACATAAATTATAATAATTCAAAATAAGTTGTCTAGCCTACGACTTGATGGTAGGGTATTACTTCATTCAATGTGTCTTCAAATCTTTACATCATCTTATTTTTCATGAAAAAAGGAGAACATTGTGAGCGTGTTTGTGTGCAAATAGCATTGAGTACTCATCATATCATCATGGGGCTCAAACGTTCGAAGGTGTACAAGCTCCTGCCTATAGCACTGACTGGTTACCATAATTCTTGGTGCCATACTAAACGAGAATGATGCCATGTTTCACTCAAGACTCAAGACAATTGACGTTCGGATTGCAATTTAACATAGAACCTCTCGGTTATATTTGTATATATAAATATATATGTATATATATATATGTATGAATGTATATATATATATGTATATATATATGTATATATATATGTATGTATATATATACTTATATATATCTATTTATCTATATATATATATAAATATATAGAGATATATTTATATATATATATAAATATATATATATATATGTATATATATATATGCATAATATATATATATATATATATGTATATATATATCTATAGGTATATATATATATATATATATATATATATATATATATATATATATATATATACATATATATGTGTGTGCGTATGTGTGTGTGTCCGTGTGTGTGTGTGTTGTGTGTCTGTGTGAGTGTGTGTGTGTGAATCCAAACTCATGACATTTCTTTTTAGTCAGTGCTATAGCAATTGAGTGCCTGCTTAAGCGCATTTGAGCATGATTATATCCTTGAAACAGGCGCAATTAAAATGCATTATATGTTATTGTTTATATATGTATATATATGTATATATATGTATATATATATATATATATATATATATATATGTTTATATATACATATGTATATATATTTATATTTATATAAATATATATATATATTTTTTTTATATATATATTTTATATATATATATTTTAATTCTATATATTATATAATTATATATGTATATATTGTTTATATATATATATATATATATATATATATATATATATATATATATATATATATATATATATATATATATATATAAACAAATATATATGGCTGACAGATCAACGTGAATGGTGATGATATTTTGGAGGACATAACCATGGAAACCTATATTCCTAGACCAAGGCTTGTGTTATATTGATAGTTTTTATCTTCAATCGACAATTGATAACCTTCCGTAATTACACCATCATTTTGCACAAAATTATTCAAATTAGTGTTTGTTTACCCATTGGCATTAATAACTCATTGGATTCACGCTGGTGAGGCTGTTTGAAAGAGGCATTTGGTCATAAATGTTGGTATTGAAGTTTGTATTCTTGCCATGTATTGTATTGCACCCGTAAGAGTTAGCCACAAGAACATCCGGCGTTGATCCTATGCAACAACCCTACCAATATCTGTCACTATTCCATTTAGCTGGAGAGTTACAAGTCTATTTGCTAGAGTGCCCCGCTACTTACACGTGAACTAGCTTTTGAATACTATCGTACTTCGGCCTGAGTGGGGTTACTTTATTAAGCTCTGTCATGTCCGTGTAGTGTAGCGCAGCAGACAGCAATGAAGCTCTCTGAAATTTGACCCACCCCCAACCCCCCTGCCATACCAAATTCACTTCGATTAGATTGCAGTCGCCTGGAATATGCAGTTGTAATATCGAATTGTTCGTGCAGCCGTTGATTTTGCATAATGCATTTCCAAGGGTACTTCGCCTGTCAAATCCCCTTTAGCTCTGATAGCAACTTGGGTCGTTGGGTGTCAGTTCCTGGCGTGGTATATGTCACGACTCAGGTCATAGGTTTCACCTGTCGTGTCTGTATAGTCCACGTTGCTGATTACACTCAAACCAATTCATTGTAGAACCGCCGAACTGGCATGTGATGTGTGACCGGAACACCGGAGCTCAATCATATGGCAATGTGGCAACGCACATGCGACGACCACTTTGTGAAACGGAACAAATGGTCCGATAGTTTTATCCAGTTCTAGGCATTGAAAGTCATCATATTATCGCCCAGCTCAGACATTCTGAACACGTGACCCTCAGGAGACGTTTCCGGACATTTGTTGCGGTATAAATACATCAACTTCCACAAGCTGTGGCTATCAAGGGAAAAGGCTAGCGTTGTGATATTTAGTCCTGCATTAAGAACTGAACCATCCCACTTTGCCAAATAGAGGTGGCGTAAACTAGTCATTTGGCGCTGCGCAAATGCCTCAGGTGTGCTTTGAGGATGCCGTGCAATAAACCATCGTTTCCTGTCAGATGAACGACCAGTCGTACGGCTGTTCCCTGACTCGGAGGTGTAGCTCAAAATATATGGCACAGACTCTTGTTTGCTCGTTGTTGCAAAGCTGAAGCGTTATTAGAGACTGAAACCCAAACGAGAGGATAAGCATGTTTGTTAGTAAAATGATAAAATGGGATTTTGTATTCATTGAGCATCTTAGCATGTTGTTAGTAGAAATCGTGCAATGATCCTGCATCATTCGCAAAACATTGCGTGTCTTGTCAATTTCGTATAAAAAATCACACAAGGATATGTGTAAAAATAATTGCTTCTGCAATCCGATTGTAGTTCGTGTTGGTTTCGAGGAAAATAAGATGCGCCAACATAATACACCATCAACCGAACAATGGAGTCGGCATATTGAGGAACATATTGATGAGGCCACGCGTGTCTCCTTGGCCCATTGGCAGAATTAGCTCAGATAGCCTCAGCAGCATTTGCTTTAACAATGACTGTGTATATTGGCCAATATATACAGTCCTATAAGAGAAACCCTGTATTAACAGCACTCTACGATTTTGACTGGAAATATATGGACCAATGTTTCTCACGCTGAAACAAAGGTTTTAAACAAAATGAACCCTATGTATACACTGTGTATACATTATTGACGTCTTCCTATCTATTACTATACCAATAGCTATGTTCAGATTGTTTCTCATAGGCTTTCTTGTATCGACTAATGGGGTCATTAAGTGCATGTTAATCTTGTCTGTATTATAGTATCAGTAGGATTCCATTAGAGCGGATCATCTTATATGCTGGGCGATTTATGTGCTACATCAAAGCTCATCTGAAGTAACAACGATGTGAATTTTGCTATCTCTAAGATAACTGATTTTATCGGAGATGTGCTTTCAGAAATGTCAGCCACTCTTTAAAGTACCTAATGCTGTATCCACCGGATGTCACGTGGCTGTGACCAGAGAATAGTGTCCGTCTATCTTGATCAAATGCAATACATCGGCCGTGCAGCCCTGTCCAAGCAACGCATGCGCACATTACTAACCTTTCTGCAGTACGTTTAACGCAATACACGTTTGCGATTTATTCCACTGACCTCAAACACAGGTTCATTCCACAATCGCGCGGTCCTCCTGATGGCCACTTTGAAATGAACGTGGATGCTACTCGATGAGACATTGTTTTATTGCGTACTGTGTAATGAAACAGTGTTCTTCATAAAAGGGCATTTACGGTTGCCTTAGAGATTCTGGGCAGTATTATAAGTCTATAGTGGCGTTGGTTAGCCTGCAGCAGACGCGAGTATAGCATTCGTTCCTGGCTGTGAAGACAACTTTTCGTCGCTTGTTGTGGCTTCAAATCGTTATCACTGATGAAATCCCCTTGCAGCTGAGATGATTGTATTAAGATGTATTCGGATCCATTAGTGAACCGTGTCTGCGATATGATGGATATCAATTTGACGCATGGCGCACTCGCAAGAAGCTGCAAATAGCGGTTTATCCTACTAATCACGCCCCTTTGAGACATAGTTACTTATGACGTGGATAATCTTTATTTGTGGGACTTTATTTGGGTCTTTGAATAATTTATCTGAACCACTACTGCAGTCAAGATGACATGCTGTATTGTGTTGCATTACGGCAGACATACATAATGTTTCAAAGGTCAACTCAGTTGGGTCTCACGTCAGAATTTGAAAGCAAAATGGCCAATTGACGGTTCCGTCTATTCAATCTAACACTGATGTCTGAATGTCTAATGATGTGATCTTGTTCACCGATCTCGTTATTCATGTCCAGATATACTCTTTGACGCGAGCTTGGGTTACAGTTAGGTGTTCAGCAGTACTTTGTCTAACCGTGTTATTAACAATATGTAGATTTCGAATGCTTTAATCACATGCAGAGACTTAGGTAGGTATTTACCCAACGTAATTCATCTTTGAGTCAACGATCAATCAAGACCAAGCTCCTCCCAGTCCACCCACACGACCACACGCGCTCTCCGTGCACTAGCTAACCCCACTTCATGTGCATATAATTTGGTCCCTTTTCTACTTAGCAATCCCCAATATAGTTTATACCGCTATCTCACGACATAAACTCTCCTGTTTACTCCCTTTTTACAAATCAATGTGTCTCATCCTCTATGAAAATACCTGATTTGATCTGTGACATGCCCGCAGGGAAAAACATCAGCTATCGCCCGATTGTCCTGGCAAGTAGGTGAAGCCGTCGGACAAGTTTAGCTGCCATCTAACTTGCCGGACGGGATAAGTCGTTTTTATATTCTATTTTTTTTTTGTCGTTAAACGACGCATATAAAGATCGATCGGCGATTCCTGGGAACGTGCGCTCAGTTTACCGAGAAAGAAAACCGAGAAAGAAAACCCCAATCGTCCGTATGCGAGCTCAAGGTCTAAACTAACTGCGTTGCGAGACTCAGCGCGTGATCGGCGATTTCCGGTAAATTCCGCGTTAGTCTACGCCCCGGGTCTACGCTTAGTCTATCGGACAAAATTTCATACTCTGACCGGGCAAGGAGGTTTTTCAATTAGACAAGCAAAAATTAGGAGGACTTGCCCGAGTGGACAAGTATTTCTCAGAGTTAGTGTTTCTCCCTGTGCTCTATGCTCAATTAGTAAATATCATTCAAGCTTGCCGTGGCAATCAAATTGAATGTGTTAAACATTTACGACCGAGCCTTTATCGTAAATATCTCCTGCTGCTCATTGAAGCAAGTCCCGTCGAGGTAACACATGACCCCGGCCTCGGAAGGTCATGATTGAATAATTGAAGAACTTTTGTTTCAATCGCTAGCCAATTATAAGCGTAAATTGTCGGATAGATCTGTTGTGGAATATATTAAACATATATCGTGATAGCAGTTATAACATTGCCTATGATTAGTCATTCTATATAATGAGCAATTATGAACACATGATGAGACATGCTAGACATGTTTGGAACATTCATATCCCAGCACGCGTCTCAATTGTCTCCACAGCAATTCATCTGTAAAATCCCGCGACAAAATGACATTAGGCAGTCGCTCTGACCTTTAACGAACTATACTTCTCTGATAAATGAGTCCTTCATGGGTATTCGAGATAATTGGTGGCTTCCTGTTTGATGCAATAAATCATGTACATATGTCAAGATTCATGTAATCGTCTTGACGGATGAGTTGTGCATCCTTCTACGAGACACTGTTATCACATCAACGGATGTGTTCATTAACCCACGGAGAATATACTAACGTTGTAATGGCGAGGTAGTATGTTTATTTACTTGGTGAATTCGCGTTCCCAGATTATGTTGGTCAGTCGCGTTTTTGTATGTATGTATGTTTGTTTGTTTGTAAACTTGACCTTGAAATCAAAATTCGGTCAAGGTCATTGAAAATCTTGAATCCCGAATATCTCAGTTTATAATTTTGTACCTTATTAAACTTTTACTGAATATAAACAGTTGCAATAAATCAACAATTTAAAAGGCGCCCCAGGTCGTAAATCATGGTATCAGTCCAAATGTCAACAAAAGCATTATGAATATTTCGAGCGCCTATAAAACCGTCAATACATGCCTGATGGTAATCAAAGTTTGATCACATGTTCTCCGTGACAGCTTTAGTAAGATTCCTAGATTTCTTTGATGTCGATGGCGTCACTTCCTGTTACGAAAACATCAAAGTTTTCCAAAAATGACGCAAGTTCAATGCTTAATGCCTCTATGCTATAAAATTCAATTCCAAAACAGTTTACATAAACTGAAAGTGTTATTGTTTATAATGCATCGTTTAACAAAACTCTAGTTAAATAAGTTGTTTGATTATATTTTCGATGACGCGACGGTGATTCTACGCTGAGACACTAACTTGCTACACTTCACAATGTTCTGAACTAGTGTGTGTAATTTGGCGACCCTGCTGCTTGTGCAGTAATTATGACTACATTATAACATAAGACTTGGTGCTCTCCAGCGGGTAAGTCAACGCGAGGCTAAAAAGACGGTGTACAACTTAAGCTAAAATAAAATTTGCTATGCGCTGCCATAGTTTTTGCTATTATTAAAGCTGCTATTATTTGCAAGCCACTCGTACCGCCGACATTGTATGTTTTTTAAAGGTAAATACTACATGCACCTGCGACACTGCTATAACCAGAAGCAAGTGCGCTACATAGTGCTGGCAAATAACGCACGCTCATCCGGATTACTTTCCTTATCGCCAGGTGCTTTATTGCAGAATGCACATATGCTTTGTGTGTCTATCATCCTCCTTACAAATGTTCGTCGATTTCGTCCCTTGATATGGAGCTGTCGCGATTTTCTTTCATCTGAAACCTACAGCTAGCGAACCCGGAAGCTCCTTCTGTTTTGAAAGGACAATCGCCTACCCGCTGTCTCGAGCAGTCATGTGATTAGAGAATGAGATTACCGTCTCTGGGATCTTGAACCAATCTACAATCTATTTGATTGTCAAGACGTTATCGAGAATTAACTGGCCGAGCAAACTGCGCATCTGTCGTTGATGATGTGTGTATCTGTACGGAGAAAAATGTGGAGTAGAGGCTATGTTGACAGAAAAACAATCTAACAAATGTTGTTTGGAAAGGTAGCTAATATGCGTTGAGAGATGCAACTAAGGTGATAGGTTAAACATGTATATATATATATATATATATATATATATATATATATATATATATATATATATATATATATATATATATATATATATATATATATATATATATATATATATATATATATATATATATATATTTATATATTTGTCTTCGGTTACCATTCTAAAAGCTTGCTTGAGTTCAAGTTGAAATCAGCTTGCTTGCAGTACAGCAATAAGGTATCACGTTGCACTTCGTGCAACTAGTACAATACTTAACTGTTGGAGCACTATTAGGCTATAGCCAGGCATACCTTGTCGTTTTTGCGGAGTCGATCACCGTTTACAATGTTTCATTACTTATCGCCACACAGTTAATATTCTTTGGTTCAGCATAATCCTGTATATTTCGTCTTGAGTAGCAATGTTATGTTTGCACCCAGTTGCATCGTCTTCTAAGTTACTGGTTGCCAAATGACGGCATATCATTGCCGCCGCCCTAAACACATCATCGGTGTAACGACCAATAACCACGGTGTCCCATACAGCTATGACCTGGTTATATAATCCACTCTTTTATGAGTTGGTTTAGCCGTAATAGAAGTATGGAGCCGAGCGTTTGTTGTGACCCCATAAGGGCGCTTGCATCCCTCTTCCCACACTCCTATGGATCATACATAACTTGTTGTGGACATTTGGTTGTCCCCGGTGATGCCTTCATTAAGCATAACACAGCTCCCTTGCAGGTCAATCTTGCTTAAGGAAATCTTCCCTGCCTGATTATAATTTAACGAGGGTATCCGGTTCATGATGGCAACATAACAATTTAATGTTGTTATATTGTCGTATAAATTCGCGATTATGGCAATCGACGCAGGGCCATGTAAGTTGCATCAATATGTAAGTATATATAAATCCACTGCGTGGATTTATATATATTTACGTTGTGAAAGGAGAATGAAGAAACTATGCATCTGCCTCTTTTGCTTGGCGAACTGTATGGTCCGTTCAGGGAAATTCAATTACCCCATTCCCTACTATGGCAGACAGTTAAGACAGTGTTACCTGGTTACAATGCTCTTGACAACTCAGTGTTGTTACTTGCGTTCTGTCCCTCGCTTTTGCGTTTTTACCACCCCATCTAATCGTCGCTTAACGTCGTACGCCATGCACTGACTAGGAACAGATTATTCCAATCTATCAAACTAAACGAGCTCTTGATATGGCACCAAATGGATAGCCGCAAAGAATGTGGCAACAGGTGTCCAGAATCTACCGCTCGCCTCTAAACTGGCTTATTTCTCCTGAGAATTAATCTGATGATCCTAGGCCGTTGTCGTCGTTGGCGCAGGATGTAGCGATTTGTTTTCAACACTCAATGCACAGCTGGTGTTTACAAAGAGGAGAGGAGTTTGTCAATGAATAATGAACATTTATGAATAATAAGCGACTGCATTTTAAATTCAAGTTTATATTGCAATTGCTAAAATAGGAGCATGTACATGGGTTGATTTTAACTCCAGTCTTCCAGCTATTTCGAACACAGTAACAACCTGGCCCTCCTATGACTCGGCATAGTTGGATTCATTGTTTTTGAATCTTTGAACAATCACTTCCACGTTCACAACGTCCTCAGACTCGTTCATTGAGCTCAGATTGTCACTTGCAGAGCCGACCAATATGGCATTTACGCTACAACAATTATGACATAAGGAAGAGTGGCTAATCGCTCTAAATACATGCTTAATGTCGTACAGCAGTCCAGGCTAGTCACGTGTAGTCAAATGCACATCATTCAGTGTGCTACTCCACCCCATTCCGTTCACCTATGAATTCAGTCTCCTCTCCTATAACCTATGAATTCAGTGTGCTACTCCACCTTATTATGTTCAGTGTGAGTTCAGACTCCACCTCATTATGTGCAGTAACCTATGAATTCAGTGTGCTACTCCACCTTATTATGTGCATTATGAGCAGTAACCCACCTCATATGAATTTCAGTGAATGCTGCTACTCCACCTCATTATGTGCAGTAACCTATGAATTCAGTGTGCTACTCCACTCCACCTATGAATTCAGTGTGCTGTGCAGTAACCTATATGAGTTCAGTGTGTGCAGTAACTATGACAGTCCTACTCCACCTCATTATGTTATTATGTGCAGTAACCTATGAATTCAGTGTGCTACTCCACCTCATTATGTGCAGTAACCTATGAATTCAGTGTGCTACTCCACCTCATTATGTGCAGTAACCTATGAATTCAGTGTGCTACTCCACCTAATTATGTGCAGTAACCTATGAGTTCAGTGTGCTACTCCACTTCATTCCATGCTGTCCCATATGAGTTCCGTGCGCTACTCCACCGCATTCCGTGCAGTCTGCTACTCCACCTCATTCCGTGCAGTCCCCAATGAGCTCCGTGTGCTACTCCACCTCTTTCCTTGCAGTCCCTAATGAGCTCCGTGTGCTACTCCACCTCATTCCGTGCAGTCACATATGAGTTCAGTGTGCTACTCAACCTCATGCAGCTCCCGTACGATTTTAGTGTGCTACACCACCTCATTCTATGCAGCTTCCGCATGAGTTCAGGATCGTTTCTATTTGTAGCTTATGATGATATATTGACATCATCAGATTTTATGTGATGTATGTGCAATCGCTGTACATCATTACACAAACGGTGAGGCAAACGCAGCGAGGACCTCAAAAGGTCCCGTTCATGGGGTATTTATAATGCATATTTTGTGAAGTTGTAGCAGTATCGCTGATCGCGTCACAAGCAGTCGGTCCATTAATGGATCATTTTGTAGGGCCTTGTAGCGGGAATTATCGGTTCTTATCTTCCCTGGAATGACATTAGCAGATCAACTGGTCAATGTCTATCAAACTTGACACCGTGATCAATTAGAATTAACCCCGTCTTTACCAGACAGCGCATACATTATTCAACTTATTATGTCTGTTACCGTGGCGACAGCTAAGCTTAGATTCGTACTCATCGACCCCATTCAGTTCTTGATCATCTCAACCCTTTTGTTTGGCGATGTAATACTTTTCGTTTTCATTTGTTTTCTGCCATGTCCACGCACATTCTGGATGCTCTATATAAGATTATAGTATGTTATATAATGCGTCTTGTCAAAGCTGCGTGAGCTGCAAGCGTTGATCCTATATGCCGCAAGGTGTAGCTACAACATGTGAAAGTGGCCTGTCTATCATTCCCGAGGGATGTAGTTAGAATATGTGAAGTTGGCCTGTTTCTCATTCCCGTTGATCCTGTCTATTCCCGTGGGGATGTAGCTAGAATCTGAGAAGATGACCTGTCTATGATGTAGCTAGAACATGTGAAAGTGGCCTGTCTATCATTCCCGAGGGATGTAGAAGAATTGAGAAATGTCTATCATTCCCGTGGGATGTAGTTAGAACATGTGAAGTTGGTCTGTCTATCATTCCCGTGGGATGTAGCGAGAACCTGAGAAGGTGGCCTGTCTATCATTCCCGTGAGATGTAGTTAGAACATGTGAAGTTGGCCTGTCTATCATTCCCGTGGGATGTAGCTAGAACCTGAGAAGGTGGCCTGTCTATCATTCCCGTGGGATGTAGTTAGAACATGTGAAGTTGGCCTGTCTATCATTCCCGTAGGATGTAGCTAGAATCTAAGAAGGTGACCTGTCTATCATTCCCGTGGGATGTAGCTAGAAATATGTGAAGTAGCTAATCATTAACATGTGAAGTTGGTCTGTCTATCATTCCCGTGGGATGTAGCGAGAACCTGAGAAGGTGGCCTGTCTATCATTCCCGTGGGATGTAGTTAGAACATGTGAAGTTGGCCTGTCTATCATTCCCGTGGGATGTAGCTAGAACATGAGAAGGTGGCCTGTCTATCATTCCCGTGGGATGTAGTTAGAACATGTGAAGTTGGCCTGTCTATCATTCCCGTGGGATGTAGCTAGAACCTGAGAAGGTGGCCTGTCTATCATTCCCGTGGGATGTAGTTAGAACATGTGAAGTTGGCCTGTCAATCATTCCCGCGGGATGCAGCTACAGCATGTGAAAGTGGTCTGTCTATTATTCCCGTGTGATGTAGTTAGAACATGTGAAAGTGGCCTGTCTATCATTCCCGCGGGATGTAGCTAGAACCCGAAAAGGTGGCCTGTATCTCATCATTTAGTGTATCACAACAATTGCATATTCAGCTATCGGTGGCTCAAGTGCACAGCTATGATGCCCTCGACCCATTAAACTAAATTTCTTCTTGATAAATTGACTTTAGTTGATAGATGCCGTCGGTGTTGCTGTTAATAGCTTTATCTGAATGAAAACACCATAGCTGTGTGTTTGTTATGTAAAGTTTGTTATGTAAAGTAGTGTAGTGAGTGACAGTTAACTGCGATGCTTACATTCAAGATTGAGTTTAAAATTATAAATGAGGCTCTTTGTATGGGTAGGCATGTGTCTATTGGGACTGATAATGGACACGACCACGGCGTGGATCGATCTCGTACAGCTAACAGGCGAGTGATAGACAAAAACAAGGTACGGATGGCCAACAAAAGGCTGAGAATGTACGCATAAACCCAATTACGCAAGTGACTACCAATGAGGCATTTACTCGCAAAACTACACACTGCATATCGTAGAGCTTCTTGGAAATGATGCTTTGAATACTGAGTCGATCTCGACACAACGAGGGCCCCATGCAGCCATCACTAGCGCGTGACACGCTTAGCATCAACACAAATTGTCATTTATTTGAAGTTTGAATTTGATATATGTACCACCACACTGAGTGCTGTTTTAACTACGTCTACGCCCCGGGTCTACGCTTAGTCTATCGGACAAAATTTCATACTCTGACCGGGCAAGGAGGTTTTTCAATTAGACAAGCAAAAATTAGGAGGACTTGCCCGACTGGACAAGTATTTCTCAGAGTTAGTGTTTCTCCCTGTGCTCTATGCTCAATTAGTAAATATCATTCAAGCTTGCCGTGGCAATCAAATTGAATGTGTTAAACATATACGACCAAGCCTTTATCGTAAATATCTCCTGCTGCTCATTGAAGCAAGTCCCGTCGAGGTAACACATGACCCCGGCCTCGGAAGGTCATGATTGAATAATTGAAGAACTTTTGTTTCAATCGCTAGCCAATTATAAGCGTAAATTGTCGGGTAGATCTGTTGTGGAATATATTAAACATATATCGTGATAGCAGTTATAACATTGCCTATGATTAGTCATTCTATATAATGAGCAATTATGAACACATGATGAGACATGCTAGACATGTTTGGAACATTCATATCCCATCACGCGTCTCAATTGTCTCCACAGCAATTCATCCATAAAATCCCGCGACAAAATGACATTAGGCAGTCGCTCTGACCTTTAACGAACTATACTTCTCTGATAAATGAGTCCTTCATGGGTATTCGAGATAATTGGTGGCTTCCTGTTTGATGCAATAAATCACGTACATATGTCAAGATTCGTGTAATCGTCTTGACGGATGAGTTGTGCATCCTTCTACGAGACACTGTTATCACATCAACGGATGTGTTCATTAACCCACGGAGAATATACTAACGTTGTAATGGCGAGATAGTATGTTTATTTACTTGGTGAATTCGCGTTCCCAGATTATGTTGGTCAGTCGCGTTTTTGTATGTATGTATGTTTGTTTGTATGTAAACTTGACCTTGAAATCAAAATTCGGTCAAGGTCATTGAAAATCTTGAATCCCGAATATCTCAGTTTATAATCTTGTACCTTATTAAACTTTTACTGAATATAAACAGTTGCAATAAATCAACAATTTAAAGGGCGCCCCAGGTCGTAAATCATGGTATCAGTCCAAATGTCAACAAAAGCATTATGAATATTTCGAGCGCCTATAAAACCGTCAATACATGCCTGATGGTAATCAAAGTTTGATCACATGTTCTCCGTGACAACTATAGTAAGATTCTTAGATTTCTTGGATGTCGATGGTGTCACTTCCTGTTACGAAAACATCAAAGTTTTCCAAGATGCAAGTTCAATGCTTAATGCCTCTATGCTATAAAATTCAATTCTAAAACAGTTTACATAAACTGAAAGTGTTATTGTTTATAATGCATCGTTTAACAAAATTCTAGTTAAATAAGTTGTTTGATTATATTTTCGAAGACGCGACGGTGATTCTACGCTGAGACACTAACTTGCTACACTTCACAATGTTCTGAACTAGTGTGTGTAATTTGGCGACCCTGCTGCTTGTGCAGTAATTATGACTACATTATAACATAATACTTGGTGCTCTCCAGCGGGTAAGCCAACGCGAGGCTAAAAAGACGGTGTACAACTTAAGCTAAAATAAAATTTGCTATGCGCTGCCATAGTTTTTGCTATTATTAAAGCTGCTATTATTTGCAAGCCACTCGTACCGCCGACATTGTATGTTTTTTAAAGGTAAATACTACATGCACCTGCGACACTGCCATAACCAGAAGCAAGTGCGCTACATAGTGCTGGCAAATAACGCACGCTCATCCGGATTACTTTCCTTATCGCCAGGTGCTTTATTGCAGAATGCACATATGCTTTGTGTGTCTATCATCCTCCTGTTCGTCGATTTCGTCCCTTGATATGGAGCTGTCGCGATTTTCTTTCATCTGAAACCTACAGCTAGCGAACAATGCGTCAATGCACTGCACAACCCGGAAGCTCCTTCTGTTTTGAAAGGACAATCGCCTACCCGTTGTCTCAAGCAGTCATGTGATTAGAGAATGAGATTACCGTCTCTGGGATCTTGAACCAATCTACAATCTATTTGATTGTCAAGACGTTATCGAGAATTAACTGGCCGAGCAAACTGCGCATCTGTCGTTGATGATGTGTGTATCTGTACGGAGAAAAATGTGGAGTAGAGGCTATGTTGACAGAAAAACAATCTAACAAATGTTGTTTGGAAAGGTAGCTAATATGCGTTGAGAGATGCAACTAAGGTGATAGGTTAAACATGTATATATATATATATATATATATATATATATATATATATATATATATATATATATATATATATATATATATATATATATATATATATATATATATAGATATATTTAAATATTTGTCTTCGGTTACCATTCTAAAAGCTTGCTTGAGTTCAAGTTGAAATCAGCTTGCTTGCAGTACAGCAATAAGGTATCACGTTGCACTTCGTGCAACTAGTACAATACTTAACTGTTGGAGCACTATTAGGCTATAGCCAGGCATACCTTGGCGTTTTTGCGGAGTCGATCACCGTTTACAATGTTTCATTACTTATCGCCACACAGTTAATATTCTTTGGTTCAGCATAATCCTGTATATTTCGTCTTGAGTAGCAATGTTATGTTTGCACCCAGTTGCATCGTCTTCTAAGTTACTGGTTGCCAAATGACGGCATATCATTGCCGCCGCCCTAAACACATCATCGGTGTAACGACCAATAACCACGGTGTCCCATGCAGCTATGACCTGGTTATATAATCCACTCTTTTTATGAGTTGGTTTAGCCGTAATAGAAGTATGGAGCTGAGCGTTTGTTGTGACCCCATACGGGCGCTTGCATCCCTCTTCCCACACTCCTATGGATCATACATAACTTGTTGTGGACATTTGGTTGTCCCCGGTGATGTCTTCAGTAAGGATAACACAGCTCCCTTGCAGGTCAATCTTGCTTAAGGAAATCTTCCCTGCCTGATTATAATTTAACGAGGGTATCAGGTTCATGATGGCAACATAACAATTTAATGTTGTTATATTGTCGTATAAATTCGCGATTATGGCAATCGACGCAGGGCCATGTAAGTTGCATCAATATGTAAATATATATAAATCCACTGCGTGGATTTATATATATTTACGTTGTGAAAGGAGAATGAAGAAACTATGCATCTGCCTCTTTTGCTTGGCGAACTGTATGGTCCGTTCAGGGAAATTCAATTACCCCATTCCCTACTATGGCAGACAGTTAAGACAGTGTTACCTGGTTACAATGCTCTTGACAACTCAGCGTTGTTACTCGCGTTCTGTCCCTCGCTTTTGCGTTTTTACCACCCCATCTAATCATTGCTTAACGTCGTACGCCATGCACTGACTAGGAACAGATTATTCTAATCTATCAAACTAAACGAGTTCTTGATATGGCACCAAATGGATAGCCTCAAAGAATGTGGCAACAGGTGTCCAGAATCTACCGCTCACCTCTAAACTGGCTTATTTCTCCTGAGAATTAATCTGATGATCCTAGGCCGTTGTCGTCGTTGGCGCAGGATGTAGCAATTTGTTTTCAACACTCAATGCACAGCTGGTGTTTACAAAGAGGAGAGGAGTTTGTCAATGAATAATGAACATTTATGAATAATAAGCGACTGCATTTTAAATTCAAGTTTATATTGCAATTGCTAAAATAGGAGCATGTACATGGGTGGATTTTAACTCCAATCTTCCAGCTATTTCGAACACAGTAACAACCTGGCCCTCCTTTGACTCGGCATAGTTGGATTCATTGTTTTTGAATCTTTGAACAATCACTTCCATGTTCACAACGTCCTCAGACTCGTTCATTGAGCTCAGATTGTCACTTGCAGAGCCGACCAATATGGCATTTAAGCTACAACAATTATGACATAAGGAAGAGTGGCTAATCGCTCTAAATACATGCTTAATGTCGTACAGCAGTCCAGGCTAGTCACGTGTAGTCAAATGCACATCATTCAGTGTGCTACTCCACCCCATTCCGTTCAGTCACCTATGAATTCAGTGTGCTACTCCACCTCATTATGTGCAGTAACCTATGAATTCAGTGTGCTACTCCACCTCATTATGTGCAGTAACCTATGAATTCAGTGTGCTACTCCACCTCATTATGTGCAGTAACCTATGAATTCAGTGTGCTACTCCACCTCATTATGTGCAGTAACCTATGAATTCAGAGTGCTACTCCACCTAATTATGTGCAGTAACCTATGAATTCAGAGTGCTACTCCACCTATGATGTTCCTATGAATGCGCTACTCCACCGCATTCTCCACTCCACCTCCATTATGTGCAGTAACCACCTCTATGTCAGTGTGCTACTCCACCTCATTCCATGCAGTCCCATATGAGTGCAGTCCTATGAATTCTACTCCCACCCCATATGAGTTCAGTGCGCTGCAGTCCTCCACCTCATTGTGCAGTCCCCCTATGAGCTGTGCTACTCCACCTCATTCCGTGCAGTCCCCAATGAGCTCCGTGTGCTACTCCACCTCATTCCTGCAGTCCCTAATGAGCTCCGTGTGCTACTCCACCTCATTCCGTGCAGTCACATATGAGTTCAGTGTGCTACTCCACCTCATGCAGCTCCCGTACGATTTTAGTGTGCTACACCACCTCATTCTATGCAGCTTCTGCATGAGTTTAGGATCGTTTCTATTTGTAGCTTATGTTGATATATTGACATCATCAGATTTTATTTGATGTATGTGCAACCGCTGTACATCATTACACAAACGGTGAGGCAAACGAAGCGATGACCTCAAAAGGTCCCGTTCATGGGGTATTTATAATGCATATTTTGTGCAGTTGTAGCAGTATCGCTGATCGCGTCACAAGCAGTCGGTCCATTAATGGATCATTTTGTAGGGCCTTGTAGCGGGAATTATCGGTTCTTATCTTCCCTGGAATGACATTAGCAGATCAACTGGTCAATGTCTATCAAACTTGACACCGTGATCAATTAGAATTAACCCCGTCTTTACCAGACAGCGCATACATTATTCAACTTATTATGTCTGTTACCGTGGCGACAGCTAAGCTTAGATTCGTACTCATCGACCCCATTCAGTTCTTGATCATCTCAACCCTTTTGTTTGGCGATGTAATACTTTTCGTTTTCATTTGTTTTCTGCCATGTCCACGCACATTCTGGATGCTCTATATAAGATTATAGTATGTTATATAATGCGTCTTGTGCTGACATGTTGGTTCCATCGGTAAATTTTGACAAAGCTGCGTGAGCTGCAAGCGTTGATCCTATATGCCGCATGATGTAGCTACAACATGTGAAAGTGGCCTGTCTATCATTCCCGAGGGATGTAGTTACAGCATTTGAAATTGTCTGTCTATCATTCCCGAGGGATGTAGTTAGAACATGTGAAGTTGGCCTGTCTCTCATTCCCGTGGGATGTAGCTAGAACCTGAGAAGGTGGCCTGTCTATGATTCCCGTGGGATGTAGCTAGAATCTGAGAAGGTGACCTGTCTATCATTCCCGTGGGATGTATTTAGAACATGTGAAGTTGGTCTGTCTATCATTCCCGTGGGATGTAGCGAGAACCTGAGAAGGTGGCCTGTCTATCATTCCCGTGGGATGTAGTTAGAACATGTGAAGTTGGCCTGTCTATCATTCCCGTGGGATGTAGCTAGAACCTGAGAAGGTGGCCTGTCTATCATTCCCGTGGGATGTAGTTAGAACATGTGAAGTTGGCCTGTCAATCATTCCCGCGGGATGCAGCTACAGTATGTGAAAGTGGTCTGTCTATTATTCCCGTGTGATGTAGTTAGAACATGTGAAAGTGGCCTGTCTATCATTCCCGCGGGATGTAGCTAGAACCCGAAAAGGTGGCCTGTATCTCATCATTTAGTGTATCACAACAATTGCATATTCAGCTATCGGTGGCTCAAGTGCACAGTACTCACAATGCTATGATGCCCTCGACCCATTAAACTAAATTTCTTCTTGATAAATTGACTTTAGTTGATAGATGCCGTCGGTGCTGCTGTTAATAGCTTTATCTGAATGAAAACACCATAGCTGTGTGTTTGTTATGTAAAGTTTGTTATGTAAAGTAGTGTAGTGAGTGACAGTTAACTGCGATGCATACATTCAAGATTGAGTTTAAAACTATAAATGAGGCTCTTTGTATGGGTAGGCATGTGTCTATTGGGACTGATAATGGACACGACCACGGCGTGGATCGATCTCGTACAGCTAACAGGCGAGTGATAGACAAAAACACAAGGTACGGATGGCCAACAAAAGGCTGAGAATGTACGTATAAACCCAATTACGCAAGTGACTACCAATGAGGCATTTACTCGCAAAACTACACACTGCATATCGTAGAGCTTCTTGGAAATGATGCTTTGAATACTGAGTCGATCTCGACACAACGAGGGCCCCATGCAGCCATCACTAGCGCGTGACACGCTTAGCATCAACACAAATTGTCATTTATTTGAAGTTTGAATTTGATATATGTACCACCACACTGAGTGCTGTTTTAACTACGTCATAGGGGACAGCTTGATCGTTCAGCCTTTGAAAACGAGTAGGATGTCGAATACAAGTATCGCTATGGTTTTCATCATCTCATTTTCGCGCAACCAAGGCAGCAATTGTCATAAAGATTGCTCATCCTCTGCGCCCCGATCTCTGTCTGCGCCCTATGCTATACTACACCCGACAAAAAAGATTGACCAATTGTATAGCATGCAACCAGAACACAAATCGATATCTTGTTCCGTAAAAAAAAACTACGCACATGGCTTTGTTTTAGTTAATTTCGTTGTCTCCCAAATGATGTTTAGAGGTGTGAAGTTGAAGATGGCCTCAGGGAGTAATTGGGCAATCATAACGTAATAGGTGTTTATACGACAATAGATTCATGCGCTGTCCCATCATCATACATAATGTCCTATAGTGAATGCTTGGGTAATGGTAATGGTTACATTGGGGTTGAACGTCACTTCCAACAACAAGGTGATATCGCAACGGTGATGGATGAGGATGATTGTGATGCTTGGACAGCGCCCACTTGGCACAAATCCGTTGCCCAGACTGGGCTGCGAAATCCACGCCGCTGGGACGAAGGTCCAGCACGGTACTACTGAGCTACCGTGTTGGTTGCGTCCCCTTTTCAGAGATGGGACCGCCATTTAACGTTATCATTTGAGTCACGGGGAGCCAGTCAGGTTTTCACACCTTTGTATCGAACCAACAACTTGCAAATATACTAGATGTATTATTATGTTATGGTGGAAATATAATATATCGTTTGTTTCTATTGCAATATACGCTCCAGATGGCAGCAAGGGTGGTCTGGTCCGAATAAAAGACGTGTAGCTTTAGTGTGGAAACCCGTATCCCAACAAAAGTTGTCTACTTCCACCTGATTTTACTTACTTTAAAGCAGCCTCTTTGTCAAACTCGTTTGTCATGACAAGACGCATCACCGAGGCCAACCTTTTCCCACTAACGATCTGTTATTGAGTCTCGTTATCTACTCGCTCTATTGCTGCATTCAACTTCAAGGGCCACCTCTTGCGGCTTAAAACTGATAGTCAACTCGAATGGACGTCATTCTGCACGTAACTCGAGCTCTCTTCTTCTTCAATCCTCCACTTTGCCACTTGGTATGTATTTTGAGCAGGACAAGTCATAATGGTTTGTCTTCATGATCATACATGCATGATGAGCTGATATGCCGGACGGAGCGGCTTTACTTCTTCCCATTTGCGATTCCATTATTGAGATTCGTGCATAATAGCATTAGCTCTCAAATGGAACATAACAAAAGGATTATTTAGCCTCGCTCATATTCTGTCCGTGCTTGAAGTACTAAACGCCTCTATATAGATTAATAACAATAAGCGGAGCAGACTAAACGCACCAGGACAACTCTGTGAACAAATCTGTCAGAAAATGGCAAAGTCAATGCAGCTTCTGATATCGTGTGGAATCATTGTAAGGCTACTCATGTGGCTCAGATCGGTAGTGACACCAGCATTATTGTACCGCACGACTTTAATCCACCGCTGTTCGTACTTTTCGCTTTGTCTGTTAGCTTGCCAATTAACAGCAGTTACTCCGAAACTTTTTTTTTATAAACATCGATGTTGAATGGTGTATACGCCCTTGGTGTGATGTTAGGGGGCCATATCAGTTAGCCCTGTCGTGTTCTGGTGGACGAGTTGGTCACATTGAAGATAACCAGAGTTTCAAGAGATATTGCACTGTAATTATTGTTCGCTTTCTCTTCTGATGTCTTGAGTGCTTCATTTATGAATAAATTAGATAGATGACACCTTGCTTGTTCTTACTTATAACTCACCTATATATCTCGAGAACTTCTATGATTAATTCTATTGGAACTAATTATTTCAGTGCATTTTATTCACTCAACGCAGGTCTCTGGGTCGATATAATTCATTACGACCGGCTCGGCGTGCACGTACTAAACCCTATTTCATGTTGAGGTGCAATCAATTTATTTTGCTCTCCTGCGAAGCAATCAGCCTGATAGGCCCACCCCCGCCCGCTTCTCGTCCACCCCCCGACACTTATTGGGCATGCACAACGAAGTCCACAATTTACCTAATGTGTGGCAAGCACTTGCTGCATCAACTGCTTTATATTCCTTTGGAGCGCGGCGCTGCATACACAAACTTTAAATGACAATCGAAGTTATGGTTGTGCATGCATTAGATTGTACCTCATTAAAACGACGCGGGGTTCCTCGGATATAGCAAATATATTCTGTACTGCATTTGACGATCATCTAGGCATAGCAATCGACATAGCGAGCCTAATTGTAAAGCTCTTATCAGTTAAATGCGATGGGTAAAGGGCCAGTACATACACTCACCTATGATCACTGTATTAACCTCACTAACATAGTCTAGCAAAGATATGCCGGAATTCGTATCAGCCCGGGAACGTTTTTGAAATCGTGAAAGTTACTCTTTCGGGGCTTTTCACCTATGGATAATCTTTATCTTTCTGATTATCACATGGCTTTCACCTTCACATTGTGGGTTCTTATCCATTTATTGGAAGATCATGAATATGATTTGATTTGATGCCCAATCCGATTCCTGCATTTCCTTACCGCGATTCATTCTGTAGCTGGGTAGAGGCAAACCAAAGACCATAACTTGACTTCATCATTATCAACCATAGGGCTGGCGCAGTCTGGGAGATGAGGCATCGCTGGTGAAAAGCAGCACCACGCCACTCACTGGCATCTGGTCTTTTCAAATATTCAGGTGCTTATGCAAAATGCAATTATGTTTGACGTGACACACTTTCCCCTCTGCTCCAGTCATCGACGCCCATGCCCTTATGCATGTAAGGAGCTAAGGACGTTGTGTCGGCGTTTATACACAGAAAAAAACAGCACATTTGTTGCCAATGTACTCGTGTGTTGGTTAGATTTTCCCCTAGCAATTCTGTATTCTCTCTCCCTCTGATAGTCAAAACAAATACATTAGCGAGTCTCTTGAGACTGCCGCTGAGTTGAGTCAATAATAAGCTGATGTTTTGCCTGATAGCGCGTATGTTTTCTTCTCTGTTGTGTTTGTATCCTTAACAATGTCTGCGTATGGTGTCATGCTCTTCAACTCGCATCATATTGGAGCTTTTGAATTAACTATCTTCAGAAAACAATATTTCAACGTTATCAGAACTATATTGTCACGAGCATACTGTTGGTATGCATTCTTTAATCTAACCCAGTCTTCTTCATCATCTATTGCAACTCTGATTGTGCTAAGGCATTATGTTTAATCCACAATGGTCGCACAACAGCTCTGTGTATTGGCCCGAAAGCCACATTTGGTATCAAACAGCTAACATGTTGGTCGAAACAGAGAATCTGTTCGTCGGCTTGTTTTTAATGTGCCATGACAACTGTCGCATAGATGCTGATATAACACATGCCGTGTGATTTATCTTGTTTGACAACGATTGCGGCTAATAAAGCGTTATAAATTAACACAGCTAATTGACTAGTCCTGAAAATTCACTCTGCGTACAGCATGACGAACTATGTGACATCATATTATATGTTTTAATACAATCGCATCTATAGAGGCAGGTTCGATTTAAAATGGCATCCACTAAAGAATGCCATGGCATTTCCCTGGGATGAATGATGATGCAATTTACCACTGTGTAGTGTTTGACACGTGGTGTGATATAAAAGCGCTTATTTCTATGATTGCAAACAGAACTTTGAAATAGGTTCCTATAATGTCATTATCCCAACTACATGTTATTAGCTTACTCATGTGCGAAACATTGCTGTTATAGGGAACGGATATCAGATGGCAGATAATTTTTGTATAATGGTTATATACTACACTGTGATAGGAATAATTAAGTAACACAGAATAACCAGCTTCCTTCCCTCTGTAGTTTATGCTTGCTCTTGTTACGCTCGAGCGGTCACGCTTTTCTGCCATGTACGTTAAAAACGTTATCTGATTATAGTAAACTGTTAAGCGTCCTATCTCGTCACTGACACCGTACCCTACACTTTAAAGTTGGTCGTTTCTCGATCAATAAACACGGGGATAAATAAAATACCACTCTACAGTACGGCAATCATTAAACAGTATTTATACTAGCAGAGATCCAGCACGCAGTCAGCTAGCTTCATGTAGATATGTTTTACGTCCCATTACTATAATGGGAATTCATTAAGTCTCGTGGCTCATATTTTCCTGTTTAGGTAACATCCTTAATATTCCCAAGATTCTCGTCCACGACCAGAAATAAAACTAGCGCAGCCATGAACGCGCTTTTATGGGAACGCAACCATGACAACAAAAATGCTCTGTCATTATATAATGCATAACCCTTGAAGTGATGTCATCCACTAAGATGATTGGTATGTTCCGAGTGCGTGTTGAACACTCGCGGGTTACATTAATATTAAAGACACAGAACTACCGCTGCTTAATTCCCTTGTGAGTCATTTCCGCATTGTTAATGAATCCAGTTGGAATTGTAAAAAAGGGAATCCCAACTTCCACTTGCGCATCATATTCTGCGACAGCTTGTCAGTACCCAATGTACTGCAGAGACACGCTAGCTTGCACAGCCTTAAGGAGGTCCGTCCGTGTACTACTAGGGGAGAGTTTCTACGACCTCTTCATTTTGACTTTGGGATACTCTGTTAGTAATGATTTCGTTTGCTAGCGACAAATTCGCATTTGAAATTAGTACTTATTATCATCCGGTCAATCATACAATGCTATGCTTGCAGTGATTTGGACTCCTAGCAGCAGCTTGATTCATTTTAAATGATATTGCAACCCACTGGTAAAGCTCATTTTATCGAAGCTTGTGGAATTGTCTCAATTTTGTTGCCAACATTGTGGTATTGACGTGGCCACGAGGAATCGTGGTATAACCTATACCGCCCCTACTTACACAAGCGTCTCGTAACTCTAACTGGGTTAGACATACTGCGTGATGTTCACAGAGTGTCTACTCTAGCTACTCATCACCATTACCGCATTGACATCTTGAATGATCGGGATCTACCGGTTACAGTGAATTCATGCACATTATAACGCCTCCCTTTACATCTCGGTACCTGCTTGCTGTGCCATAACTCTTCAAAGGATCCATTTGTTTTAAATGAACCCTTTAACCTGAACCATATTCTTTGACTGAACCCAATACATTGGACCATGTTCGTACAATAAAGCCAATACCCTGAACCTTGAACCGCCGCTCAAATCAATAGTCTGCCTCTGTCTTCCCAATACATCTGGATTATCTCTACACAGACTGACGAAAATCGCAGCAGGCTGATCGCATTAAGCCCGTGTAATTGTGACTGATATCCGTCATCGGAACATTTGCCACTAGATTGAAGATGCCATTGTGTCTCCTCCCGCTCCTGCTTCATTCCTGGTGCAATCTCTCTGATTTCAGTAACGAATAGCCAAGGCTTGAGATCATTCTAATTCTGTTTTAATCTCCTACTAATTTCTGGTCCAAGCCAAAAACTTATCTTTAGCGTGAAACGTAAGATTAGCAATCGGGGCGTGCAAAGAAACACAACCATTTTCTCGTACGCTACGTACTTGTTTGCCTACAGTGGATGAACCAGGACGCACATTTCTGGCAGAATTCATAATATCTTAGGCTAATTGTGCCAGACAGTTAATGTTTACTTTCCTGAGAAGGCAACGTAATTGTATCTATGATCGACGAGCCGAGTTACGGTTAATTCTCCAGCTCAGGATGTAAATGGTGCACATGTATACCTTTGTCATGAGAAGAGCCATACAGCTATACCTGCCTTATTGCAGCATCTCATTCCTCTCTTCGACCTTACTCAGTTACTGCCGAGGTCAAATTCGTTCCATTTTAATCCATTCACTCCAAAGCTTATAAGCGAATTCACCGTGTGATTGTGTTAATGGCAGTACCAGGTCACCTTAAGTAATCTTGACATGTCATGCATCTTAAACAAGTTTCCAGATGCTCAGTTGACTTCAGTTCCAATCATTCTCTTGCTCATTGCCTGCCAGGAATGTAGAGTGATCACTGCTCGGACTTAATTAGACGCCCGATCAAATTATTCCCGTGTCTATTTCATGGTAACTACATCTGCCCTGTCAACGGACAGCTAGATAAAAGCTATCCATAACCGGTAATGCATCCTTTCAATAACTGTTGCAGTCTTTAATTCGCCTGCCAGGCTGTTGTGGTGTAACAGTTCGTTTTCATTAATAGCCGTAATCAGAGATGCTTTCGAAACGAGAGCAGCCCTGGTGCGATGGAGAAATCCTCCGACACATCCAATCCAGAACACGCCCGTTTACACAATACAATTAGAATGAATATAGCGCATCATGTCCGAATTGAATGAAAGAGAATGACTCGGAGTTATTGTGATCATTGGTTTAAATGTTGACAGCGTGTTGCATCTGCCAAACAGCCAACCATATATATAAGTAATACGCTATCATTGTTGATTTGTGAGTGTTGGTTGTACATTGACTTTCAGAGTGTAAAGACGAATAAGCTATGTCCCAAGTTGGTTTTGCACCGACGATCATCACTGTTTCGCCGTGAGCTGCCAAAAGAATCCGGGTTAAATAATGATGATGCATTGCTGCCGGCCGACACGCATACTGCACATGCTGTAGGATTCTCTTTATTATCGCCTTTCATAAAAGCTGCTTGCTTTGGAGGAGTTTGACACTAATTGTTACTGATATGTACATAACCGAATCGCATGTGCTACAAATATCAGTGCCGGAGACAAGTCACTTCCTGTTTCTTATGTTAGCTCGAAATCAAAGAGTCCGGCTCCATTAGCCGCCATGTAGGCGTCACATAACCGGGCATGTCGCGCCAGAGAGTCATTCCTAGTATTGTGCCTGAGCTGACAAGGCTGTTGGGGTTATGTAGCGCCATTGTCATTGTATATTTACATGATCAGCAGACATTTATGCGGCCAGGCTATGATAGCAAGGTGAAATATTATCTGGTAGCACCTGAATTCAAGCTGTCGTTTTGAAAACAATTTTAGGCTTTATGGTTTGTCTACTTGCGATTGGTGACAATATAGGTATCGTCTGAGATTACTATTCAATAAGAGCAATGTAGAGGTCACATGATATCCCCAACCCGAAGTATCAAATGGACGTATAGTTTTGGTTTTCTTGCTTTAGCTGGTTTCGCTACGGCTAGATTCGTGTGCAATGTTTAAGTCGATGTCAGGCGATAAAAACATCACTGCTAAAATACATTAAATGCACAACGGCGCACGGTGGGTAAGGGAAGAATAGACTGATTCCAAGAAAGGCTGATGGGCGATGAAGGGGAATAAGGTTTTCCGTGTGAAATACATCTTATGTCTTAATCGAATACGTGACACTAACTTTCCCTTCATTAACCACCAAAGACGACTCCCTTCACTGTAGATTTGCATTATCTCCACAAGTATTGAATTTATTCGCATTTAGCTAATGGTGTAAAGCCCGTATTGTTGTGATTCATCATCCTCATCGGTACATTTCAAAGTAGTTTGAGGATCTCTTTGGGGCTCCCCCGACTGCTAATAATTGATATCGGATGCACTCTGTTCTCTTCCAACGCAATTAGAGTTGAGATTATTACAAGCAGACAGTTATGTCCTCTTAATATCTATAAATCGCCGAACGATGAAATGGTCTAAACCATAATCCATATAAAACCAAAAACGCATGGACCAGTATGTTTAGCTTGCATTGCTAGAGTTTGCTGCTATGATACTGTTGATATCATTATAGTAGAACGAGGGACTATGAATGAGGTCCGTGCTGGCCATCAGTATGGATTATTTTCCCCCTTACACAATGCTGGCTCGATATAGCCCATTGAACACGTTCTTTCTTGCCGAGGTTCTTAGTGTAATCAGCAGCTGATCAGAGTCCAGACACCTAGTATGACCTGTTGTGCGTGCTCGTCTGGTTAGCTTCACAGGCAGCAAAACATGTCGCTTCGTGGCCCACATAAACCGGGTCGCTGAGTTCGCCCTGACAAGATAAACGCTCCCTTCAATAGAAGGTGCTTAGATTGAGCGAAGAGACTTTCAACATGTGAACGATAATTAAACACATGGAAAAGTCATAAAGCCATTATAACTTACTAGAGAAGCACTGACGATTGGTGTTTAGTCAATAAAAGTGAAAATATAGATAGGGAGCATTGACGTATTAGTTCAGCTCCCAGTACAAGCTTTTGTCTTTACGCCTCGGTTCATTTGGGTATTAGCACTGCCGCTGTTAGTGTGTTTGCTAGGATCCATTCACTCCCATATAATGTTTTTTTACCAAGTCACCTTGTAAATGTGTAGTGGTTGAAAGTCACCTTACGTGCAGTTGACATATCATGTATTTCAAGTAAGTTCAATTAAGCTCATTTGACTAAAACACGTTCAAACTATTGCTCGTCAGGTGGTATGATCCACTGTTCTTGTCTGATTACACCCTTGGTCGCCTTTATCTAGGGACTACGCATCTGTAGAAGCTGTAAACGAACGCACACGTCAATTATATTAAAGTGTCAATACATTCTACATGAAGCCATTTATTTCGAGGATGCTGGCGCGCATTACTGAATTGAGTCGATAGCAGATATTTTATTGCCATACCCATGATCATATTTCATTAGTTGTATCTGCATCGTCAGATTTCTTGCAGATTGTATAGCGCGTTGAAAACAATGACGGTCTGTTGATTCAGACATTGCAACCACATGCTTGGAAGTTTGAATATAATGAATAATTTTACATTCGGTACAATCATGTGGGAAAATGCTAAAGCTGTAGGGAGTCCATTGCAGTGTCCACTGATGTGAATGCCTATTTGACACTCTCATATGTGATTCTTGCTTCACATCATTTACAGATGTCAATTGTCACGTCAATATTCATCCCAATGAATCTGGATAGATTGTGTTTTTGGGTGTATTTTAAAGGATTCTAAATTATACAGTATTGCTTTGAAATAAGATATTTCCCATTTCCGTCTTCCCGTCGTTAGTTGCCTGTTAGGTGTTCATTTGTAGTTGCTAAATGATGATAGCAGTCATCACATATGGATTATAAATGAGAAACTTATTGCAGTGCGGATATAATGACTCAGTAAAGGTACGGAAATGATCGGAGAATATATACAGAAGTAGATCTTTAAGTCAATACATCGCTTAAATGTTTATGTTTAAGTACTGGAAATAAACGGAAAACAGTGCGTTCACTTTTGTGACTTTAGACGACGCATCACTTTTGTGATTCATATAATCTCCTATTGGAAATACTTTAATGTATTTGCTACTTACAAATGACAAGTGCATATTGCCCATACGTACACAATTGAATGTTGTCACTTGACGACTTGTTCAAACAGCAGTACTGTACAGAGGCCTACCGGAATAAGTAGCTACCAGGAAAGGTAAGGTGTGCATGGATCCAACGCACGTTATATTACAGCACAAAATCCTGTTAAACTTGTTTAGATGTATTCCAATCTGTACCGCTATGAACATCTATGTGTAAAATGAGTAAACCGTTAACGTTTAGTGTTGAATTTATGTGACCGTACTTTGACCCACGGCGCTGTTGTTCTTACCATATGAAGAACTTTGTTTGCTAATCTAGCGCTATATATGCCTAACTGTCGCAATGCACGCCACGTTCGCATGGAAAGAAACCTACTTTTGGCTGTGAGCTATGTAGTTTATCCAGATTATTAACGACGATGCATTAAGGTAGGTCGACACACATATAACACATCAGAAAGCCTCTCTTCACTACCGCCTTGCACTAAAAATGCTAGACCTGACCGCAGTTAGACACTGATTGTTACCGATATGCACATGAAAGAATCGCATGCGCTACAAACATCAATCCTGTTTCATATAGTTACCTCGACATCAAAGAGCCCGGCTCCATTAGTTGCCATTGAGGCGTCCTGGAAGAAAATCCTTGCTCTATAGTTTCTTTTTGTTCATACGACACAACGTAGGTTTTTATTTGTTTACGGACTATTGATATTGCACAAGGCATGCATGAAGGTGATCTCTCTTAGTTGTGGATTTAGCTACATGATACGTAGTATTGCTGTAAAATCAACTCTACCTTGGCCATATATATATTGGCGGTAAATTGCAGAATCTTTCTTCATAAAATCTTGTACAAATTTAGCTTTATTTACCTGCCCAACGAATGCTCAAATGACAACCGAGCCGCAACCCACAGTAGAGTATGATCATATGGTAAACTGCCTATGTCTTAAGTCAGGAAATGTAAACACCTATGTATAAGATGCACTAGGCCTCGACGATTAACGTACATATAGAAACCTTACCGTGATATTAAATGACTGATGATTTAGTCCGCGCACATTGCTGACGTTGTCATTCACGATAACATTAAGTTTTAGTGATTGAGCACTAGGAATAATGGGTTACGAAATGCATGTATATTTCGGCCCGCAATCAAGTTATCAACTAATTTCCATGGCATTTGGTAGGCTATAAGAGAAACCCACATTTTATGGAAACACTTTCGAATATATTCAGGTCGTGTTCGTTAAAAGTTATGAAGTGCGCCAAGTGTCGGTCGTAGATAGGACTAAATAACAGTATAACACAAATAAAGTGAGTGGGAATGAGACTTCTACCTATCTTATTGTATGTTGCAGGTTTGGAATAAGCCAGCCGTTGGTATCTTGCATGTGTCCATTTCTGCACCTAAAAATAAATCTTGAAACAATATAACATTTTGCACAGGGCTCAAAGATGAGGGTCATACACTAAGTATTTTGTATTGAATTTTTGTGTCACAGGCAGGTGTTTATAATTAAATAAATATTGATGTTTCTGCACACTATCATTAATTTCACATTCGCGCATCACATCATCATTTGGAAGGTATATTTGTAATGATTTATTTGGGTACTTTAGAACTTGTTGGGTGTATTTCAAACTGGCATACTTGGGTGTTCAACAAATTCTATATTTTGATCTTATGAGCTTTTTCCAAAAGTAACTCAAGATAACTATTGCACAAGTACCGTCATTCGTCGTAGACGTTTCATTGCATATATTAATGTAATTTCAACCGGTATTTCTCCTAACACACGGGTTACAAGTGTCGTTTAACCTAACCTCTCTAACGACTGTGTTCTTCACCCTATTGTGTACCTTCTTGGAACGATGAACCCAGTATCCGTAGAAGGTAATAGGTATGCTTAATAGTCCTTACTACCGCTGGCTGGCTATGCATTCTCGTTTAGTAGAATCATCCTTGACTACCGCTGACTTGCTGTGCATTCTAGTTTGGCAGAATCATCCTTGACTACCGCTGGCTTGCAGTGCACTCTTGTTTGGTAGAATCATCCTTGACTACTGCTGGCTTGCTATGCATTCTTGTTTGGCAGAATCATCCTTGACTACCGCTGGCTTGCTATGCATTCTTGTTTGGTAGAATCATCCTTGACTACCGCTGGCTTGCTATGCATTCTAGTTTGGAATACTGTTTCGGTCACTTAAAGACGTAATATGTGTCCACGGACACGATGGGTACAGCGCTGTTGATTCCTCCTACCAAATTGCAATTGAGAAGTACACACTAGCATTTTGCTGCGACTCCCATGATCCTTCTGTGGCCTATCATTGTTGACTTGTTCATTGTCGATATTGAATATTGGATAACTACTGCTACCTGATATGCACGGAGATAGCAACCTGCTTCAGAATGAGCATTAACGGCGAGTATATCAAACGAAACTTGTTGCTGCAAATGCTCAGGTATGAGGCCTGCGGTGAAGCACAATGACCGGTTATTTTATCTACAATCCTTTTTGCTCGATCGCTGTTTGGTAATTGAAACGTTTAATGGATGTATATGTTCGTAGCAAAAAATAATCATACGATTTCGCCTATTCGCAACACACTTACTTTACGAATGTGTTCATGACAATTGAAGTTCACCGCATGTTGACATGGCATGCACTATAAACAGCTTACATTATGCACGGATGACAAGTACTTACTCTTCCTAGTAACCTTTAATGTAGAGCGACCAATTGTTCTGGCCAGTTTTGGCGCTTGGTCTGCTGCATCCAGGGACTACATTAAACCGCAACCAAACACCGACATCAATTGCCAAACAGATGCAATCCATCACCCATAACGACGTGAGAGTTGGTGCAGCAAGTTGAAATACCTGTGATCAAGATATTACCTAGAAGCGTTGATCTACCAACTGAAACATCTGCTTCAGAAGTTGATTTGCCCATGAAGCAATTTGGGTTTAATATTGCAGCTATCGTTCCTGTTTGGCCGCTGCAATAGCACATTTCATCTTTCGCTCCTAACAGATAATAGCAGTCATCAGAGATGCATTATGAACGAGAATATTCTTAATGTAGCTCATATGTGAGTACACAGGACAAAGGCAGACAGGATCAAAAGGAAAGTGAATATTTAACGCAATTGGTGCTCATCAGTGCCGTCGTATACATTAGGTTAGACTGTAACCCATCTGCTATTATAAACTTATATCGTATGAAGCCTACTGAGCGAAGTTCATATATGGTGAAGTATTAATCACGAACGGTGCAGCATGGCTGCATTACCTACGTAAATATGACACAAAACCACGTAACTATTGTCTGGAAATATTTCTGCAATATTAATAATATAAGGTAAAGTACTTACGTAAGTCACGAGTTTTCCGTCAACATTGTATGCTAACTTCATATGAACGTAGTATGGTGTACGGTGCTGGTGCCGTTAGTCAATGATGAAGCTAGTTTGTTCGTCCAGTGTTGTGTGTGTGTGTGTGTGTGTGTGTGTGTGTGTGTGTGTGTGTGTGTGTGTGTGTGTGTGTGTGTGTGTGTGTGTGTGTGTGTGTGTGTGTGTGTGTGTGTGTAATTAAGATACATCGTTGTCGACGCACGATAGCTGTGTCTACAGCCATTGTTCGTATCATTTTGCAATCACCTTGTGTTTACAGTGCTTTATTTGGCAATTGTTTGACGCTAAATGTTGGCATTAATTTCATCCTATTACACAATAAATGCAAGAGGCCTGTCATTTCCAGCTGGCTTTGATTAACTCGCAACTCAAAGGCCACTGCACCTTAGGTCGCCTCACCAATGATTCCTTTCTGGCATTATTCGCAATCGGCCAATATTGTATCGAAAGTGATGTTATGGTATGTATAATAATTTACTTCCGGATCGATGGGGTTCATTTGTAATCATATAGGATGTCGATAATAAATATGTTCTTAGGACAAATATTTACGTTACTAGTGTGTTTCCTGAAATTGTGAAACTATTATGCAATATAACCGTGAGATTCGTCATAGGCAGTACATGGGTTACATTGTTAAACACTTAACTATAAGTCGAAACAAACATGTGAGGTGTTTGGTATGCATTTCGTTGGATATGTCATTGCTGGAGTCATGTGAAATCATAGATCACTGACATAATGCATTTCTGTCAATTATTGTAAGGCACTCGGCCATCCGACGGCCACCGACAATTCGGCGTTTTATTTCAAATTGACAATATTGGTAACTATTATTTGGTATTAGTTAAGGATAAAACAAATGCGCAATCGTGACTCCTGTAGCATCTCTAATTGATCAAAAAGGGCCTGGATGATCCGTGTAGTTGTTTGATCATAAAGCCATAGCTTTCAATAAGCATTTCAGGCAAACCATTAGAGGATCACTGGTCGCAAAATGGCAATATGCTAATTACCTGCCATATCTCTCGGTACAAAGGCGTCCGTATCTATGCATATTTAACTGGGCAGTATCCACTTCGTGTCTTAAATATGGTGTTAGTGTATGCTTTTAATTGGGATGTATGTTACTAAAAATAAATAATGGCACCTTATTCGAATGGTTAGTGCATGATGATAGAGACCAACATACGAAACATCTTGTACCACTAAGCATTACTGGTGTCAACGTTATATTCACGTCCGCACCTAAGTGAACTTTATATCAGCCCCCTCAACGTACACAAATCTGTGTGCCTGTGCGGTTGATATATTGGTGCCAGGACAACCGATTTGATCATTAACGTATCACTTCATGTAGCATAATATCATTGTTGTTGGTTGTCAATGCTCTCCCGTTGCCTCTCAACCAGCGCTGAGTTGGTATTTGTCCAGTTTAAAGCCTGTCGACGTTCCTTTAGAACTCTCTCTCTCTCTTTTGTTATATGCTACTCTGGCTTTTCAGCATCGGTGTATTTTTGTCAGAAAACCTTATCTAGGAGACCACAGAACTATTTTGTGTATCTCTTTAATGTGATATGATAAATCGCATGTGCCTTAGTCATTGGCGCCATTTGCCGCCATTGAGTCTCGTGTAGCCAGCACCGTTCGTCCGTGGAGAACTGTTTTTGGCACAGCCAGGACAGGCTGTCTGGGTTAAGTTGAAAACGCACTTTTTGTCTAATTTCCGCAGGGATGAAGTTAATTGGAAACCATATAAAATTTATATGATGAGCGTACATTTGCATGACGAAGCAACTCGCGGAACGAAAGACAGATAACGTTGTATCGTGGTAGCCCAATGGCATTTGAAGCTGGTTGGGAGTACTTCTGCCATAGGTTGTCCCAGAATAAATAGTTAATTACCTGTCACAGCCACGCAATCATTCGGGATTGCGCTTACACTGCCCTGTCTAAACATATATGGGTACTGCCTCGATGTTCAGCCCTCTGTTTCATTTTCTACAAACGGTTTATGTAGGTTCACAGGGTACGGATTTCGATCTGTGTAATTGCTTTATATATTCAGATGGATGGCATCGTAAAACCCCGATCAGTGGCAGGAAGGATGTTCTTATCTTCCCTTTGAATGTACACTATTTCCTATTACTTAAACGATAGCATATTAATGTCAATACACTGTGCATGTTAACAAGGGCTTTGGTTCAACGCCGTCATGCATTCGCTGTCGTTGGGGTCAGTTATTCATTTCCTCTCTCTACAGCATAACACATTCGTATAATGTGGCCGAAAATGACCTTGAACATATTCGCTACTTGTGATGTATTCTTATCATTTGCAATCACTCTTAACTCTTGCCGTTTATTTTATTAATATCTCCATGACTCCGAATTTATCATTGCTATTGCATGGCGCGTCTGTGATTGCTTCATCTCCAATGTCATTGCGCCGAGGAAAACACATCATAAAGGGGCATCTGCAGAACACGCACGACAGTGCTTGTTATGATCTTGGGTTCCAAGCTTTGCGAATCAATGTATTATATTGAATTTAACCCTTTTTGCACACCTTTCTGGAGGATTGGTTTGCTCTCGCCATGGTAATACTTGATTATGTTTAGGTAAAAGGAGCAGGCTTTGTCGAGGGGCTGAATAAAGAGCTCATAGTTGCTCCATCCTCAAGCTGGATGTAAATACCTTGGTCATGTGCTGTTTCTGCATAAACCTCCAGATGTTAGACCAAAGGTTCTGATATCAATGTGTACGGTGCTAAATGTCGTAATATAATGTTTTCAGTGCACAGTTTTTTTTATCTTAACGAACGATGCCACCAACCGACCCCCTCACGACTGGTATCGGTTGAACACCGCCTCGTTGTAATTTGCAATTTGTGCAGGTGCAGTTTAAACAAAACAATGTTTTGCTCATTAACAACCATTGATATTTCGCATAGTAATTATATATATGTATATATATATATATATATATATATATATATATATATATATATATAGATCTATATATATATATATATATATATATATATATATATATATATATATATATATATATATATATATATATATATATATTTGCTGTAACATTTTTAAAAAGTTGTGATGCATTACGTTAATTCGCAGACTACAAAGTTAAACAAGGACTATTTCTTTTTTATTGTACTTTGACCATGATGTAAAGCAATGCTGCAGTGTAGCAACGTACCATTCTTCATGTCTTAAAATTCGTGCTCTTAACATGTTCGTTCCTTGGATCTAACATCGTCTTTGCAAGTTCCGGAAAAATATATTTCTACCATTGTACCTGATTTGTTACTCAGAACATTTTGATAAATTCTGTTCAGGTCTGTTATTTCAACCAACCAAAATATTAGCCGCACTACGTTATGTGCACCTTAGCTGTATCTTAATCTCCCTGCTCTTTGTAAGACGCATTGTTTGATTTTATATGTGCATGAGGGACAGTATGTATCTCAATCATTTATACTGCGCGACTATGGGAAGATTGTATATCAATCTACGACTGCGGCGAGGGGTCAGTGCAACAAATAAGATTCCGTTAAAGTATAGAATAAATCAATGCTGCTTGAACAACGTTGATGACTTAAGGCTGTGACAGGGACTTACAAACATTATCAATGATAATTGGATTAGGTTAATTCCTGTGCAATAGTCACTGATACCCTTCGTCTGTGTATTTTCCTGTAGCATGTTTTTCCGTCTAAGCCACTTCCATATGCTGTTTTATGATTATATTAATCTCGTCTCATTGAATAAGATTACTGGTCTCTTGGTCTATTGACTGCCTTGTCCGCTTGAGATTGGTATCCTGTTACGCTGCTGTGGTTACCAAAATTTATCTGTACTGCATAAATGTACATTATCATAAATCAGGCATATCATAACAGAGAAGGGGTAAGTTACATTGCATTGAGCTTTGTAAGTTAAGTATGCATAATATATATTGTCTTACAAGGGTTTACCTCTGAGGCGACATTGTTTGAACCTCCTCGCTTTAGGTTTTATCAAAATGTTCCAACTTTTATTCATTTCTTTTAGTACTGTAATGTGCAGTGATTCATTTATGTCTAGATAATTACAACAAAAAATTATTGATTTGCCATGGTGTTCTCCACTTACCGCTACCGTTTTTGTTGTGAGGATATTAATCGATGTGTGGTGCTTCTTGGTGTGTTATGCCATTCACAGCCAAGGATTAAATATTATCGTTCTTCGTATTTTGCCCTTACATAACACCAAGTGGCCTCTTCCTAGAACTTACTTGGAAGTAGCTACAAGTCACACCCATTGCGGCTCACACTATCATTCATCCTTAGAGATAACTATTGGACGATTCTGCTGTGATGTATTCATACAAAATATCTTTGCAGTAAGGAAAAGCGTTAGCTCTTCTTAAAACCTTTTAACAAATTCTCTTTCCCGCATATTTCTTCCGTATCGACCTGCGGATGATTGTGCTAATATCATTATTGTCCGTGTTGAATTATCTGCATCCACGCCAATCCACCCCTCCTAACTATAATCATTGTAACATCACCTCTCACGAGGTATGCGTGTAATGTTTAATGGTGCATATTAAGTTCATGTGAACCGCATAGCAGGTTATCAATTCAAAGTTGATCATTACCCAAGCGATAATTGTGCTCGCTGTGTTATAGCGTTTATGACCCAAGCGTGACACTGCATTGGCTTTTGATGCTATAGTCACACTAGTACAAGTCTCACGATCTCACCATGTCACTAATTTGTTTCGCGCTATTACATCAGTACGCCAGTTGTACTGAGACCTCTTTGGTATTGAAGCAAGTACGATTGAACATCAGTTCTTTATTAGCCACTCTGGCTTGGTTACATGTAAGGCGCCATTCCTCTGGCTCGTCAGGCATCCCCTTTTCTCCTGAAGGTTAGTTGGTGAGATAATAAACTTTGACTGGTATGTATATCATCAGCAATATTGAAGCATATTTACACAATGACTTGCCATATATTCACTAGTTGACCCATTGAGGTCAAAAATTGTTCCAGAAAGTCTGCGAAAATGTTGAATGAAGTCGGACAGTCAGAGTAATTCATTCCCAACCTTTGCTGGAATATTGATGCTTCTATTGGAAACGCGATAAAACTGTCAAATTAGTGCAGTCTATGAAGTATGTATAATTACAGTTGGTACCGTTTTCATATCGAATCTGTATTTTCATAAATCATGAAATGGATATGAGCACCACCGCGCAATGCTCGGAATAGGAGCAAGTGAATGATTCCACCAATATCTAATGTGACATGTGGTAACTGTTCTCAGCTTATGTGATTCGCCGTGGTACTAAGTGTTCGTTGGATTTGTTTTGATTTATATGAGCGCTTTACATTGGCAAGGGTCAATTAAACAGCTTTAATGGAACTAGAGCTCGCCTTGTACGCGCGCTTCGCTGGTCATTGGTATTCCCTCACGCTGCCGGTGACCACGAGCTAACAACAATCTGCCTTACACAAATGGACATTATTATCAATTAGGCTTATCATAGCAGTAACGATGTGAGGTAAATGTGAATGATGTAGCTATTCGACTGACATGACGAGATGCTTTAGATTGTTATGGAATTGTCATGCAGGCACTGTAGGGTGTCATCTGCAGAACGTAAACCACGATACGATCCGTATAGATCCATGTACGACTAAGTGATGTCGCAGGTCTCGTTTGCCTTTGTCTGACACATGCATTAAGGAGCACTCGTTCTGACAATATATGCTTATGCATTTCATGCGTAACTGAACGTAATACGATGTTTACAACACCTGTCTAGTGACCCATATATTCAACACACGGTGAGTGACGTTTTTTGTCATATTCAGCATTGATTGTTTGCTGAGCAGGTTGAACATTCATGTGGGAGCGCAAGACGAAATCTTGACATGCTAGAGTTGCCTTAATTCCGTCTTTTTTGTGTTTATTGGTCTATCAGAGCATCGGAATGCATGGTTAAGCAAATGTTGGAATGTGTTGTATCGTTTCCCAGAGTATATTTGTCGAGCAGTGTATCGCCACCTCAACTGTGATTAAGGTAGTACCGGTGATATCAAGTTCGAGATAACCCCATCTTCGATGTATTTCTTGCAATATTTTGTTTACATGGACAGGGAGTTCATCATCTCGAGATGCTTCTATGTTAAAACTAAACACATGCTGGTTCGTCGTCTTCACACAAATAATTGTTATATCCAAGTGATTAAAGTTTGCATGCGGAGTATATTTTCCTGATTGTTTTTATGATCCTACGAATCAATGCCCTACTATTCATCAGTGGGCCAGTGAATTAGAGCTCTTCGCTATAATTGTAAACTTTCGTGAATTTCCATGGATTTGAATATGCGGTTTCCATTGCATTGAGCCTATTACCAATCTTTATTACGACTCCTAAATTGTACTAACGTTTAGACGTTCCACATACATCTCCCGAGATTGGTATCTTTGAAGGCTGCTTCAGTGTTCTTCAGCTCTGGTAGCCGTTGCCAACTCCAGTAATATCTCCGAGCTAAATGTGTCATGCTCATTTTCTATTCTGCTTGCCACGCATCTACTTTTATGATTAGACTGTCTATGCTCGTATAATGCTGTTATTGTTACAAAAGTTATTATGCCACGCAAACATCCTTTATTTGTTGGAATAATAATTTGTGACAGTGGATTTGTGTATAATAATAATAATATATTATGTCGTAGAGCCAACTGCTTTATCTTACTCTGGTCACGCTTTATCGATTAATGAGGCAATAACTGTTATACATGCCGTCAATTAAAAAACCAGTCGACATTATTATCAAATCATCACCAAGTCCATACTCACGCATGACAATACTACTGCATTGGATAATTGTCCGTTTTTTCACTTAAGCTTTGTTAACGATGCAAGCAATATTTTCCTGATGACACACGCATAATACCTATTGAGAACTCGACCACAACTAAATGTGAATTGGCTTATGCATGAGGCAGACGAATGATTGGTACATGACAGGCCTAATAACTTCAGCTTCTCCATTAGGGAGATTACTCGCCGTAGTGCATTGGAGGTGTGCTGATCACCTGTCCTTGCATGTCGTTAGGGACGACTTATAGAGGGCGACCTATTTGCCGTTGGCTGCGACTCGGGTCGGTGAGCAGTGGGATTCTGGTTGTTGAAGGGGGAGGATCCTGTGAGGGCCATATCTGCCATACACACCACCTCAGCCCGGATTTCACCTAGACGAACCACTGGAATGGCCTCGTCCAGTCGCTCGGCAGATGGTGACTTGCCCTAATTGTTTGCACTTTTCTCTTTTCCATCTTCATGTTCACGTTCATCATCGTCAATCATGTGGATTTCCTTTTTCCCTCCATTTTTACATAAAGGCAGCAGTTTAATCTAATATTTTCGTTTAATAACATTGCTCCACATACGTGTTGGTGTTCTGTTAAACCGTATATTTACCTTGTAATACCAGATTATCTACCTAGCCCTTAGGGAAGTTGTCGTCCATATTCACTCATCTCTTACCCGCTTGGTCCTTTTTATAAGTGACAGCTTACTTGGAGTATTGATTGATTGATATCATTAACAAGGAACATAAAGAGCCACATGAGCAGGTTTATTGTAACTCCGTGATTACAATGAAGGATCTTTACTCATGATTGCTAGCGCGCTATCGTCTGCTGTAGCGATGTCTTATATTCGCACTCCAAACGAACACTTTTCATTATCACTGCACCAGTGAGACAGCACATGTTGTCGTAGGCGATGTTAGCAGCAACTGCCCTCCAGGGTTTTGATACAGGCTGGAGGAAGTTAATAGTGGTTGGATATTGAAGTACACAGAGGCTCTAATCCATCTACTGCATTACCAACCAAATCATTCCAATGAAAGCGCGTTGGGACTGAATTAACTAATGTGGCATTATCCTTTTCCCGTCTATTCGCTTGATCAATACACCAATCGTATCCGTTTTCAATGTGATCTTTGTACGACCGATTCGGATGTAATCTAGTTCTGTTGGTGTTGATCGTCGCGTTATTTACATCGCTATGTATCACTGGGAATCCTTCACATTGTGCATCTTTTATCAAATTATCAACAACATCATTGCCGCCGTATATTGGCATCCAAGTTCATAATAGTTTTTAATTATGTTAACAGCGTTAGTAATGTTTCCATATTTTGCAGTACCAGCTATAAGTTGGGTATATATGGAAACGTATTCACCATCGCTACGATTTAGGTGTGTATAAGAAGTTGAGACGATATTACCTGTCATTTGCCTGGTGATATATGGTGATAACCGTGTCAACAGGATGACATATTTGGTGCCACCTACACCCCCGCTTGTTACTAATTCATTCCCACTTTCTACAACATGACGTCTTCACCATCAGGTGCCCGCAATACGCCCATTAACTCACTGTATGTTCGATTGGTTTGTTTCATTTGCAAATAAGAAAACAATGGAGCCAATGTGTAACGCCGTATCAGGAGGATTCGATTTCGGGGATGCAGACACGACGGGCACGAAGTGGCTGTTAACATCACCAAATATATGTTTATCCCCTTCGAATTATACATACATATCCGCTTGTTAACTGTCAACCTATCAAAGCCAGAATGAACATAACCCCGGTAACTCATTGACTAAAATGTTTAGAGTGTACTGAGAGAGGTAGCTACTATGACACACATATTACTATGGTTGGGGTAGAACGGGGTTAGCAATTAGGCCTAGCGCTGCTGAACACATCCTTATTGAACCCCTGGCCAGACATGATCCGCTTCAACCAGGGACTATTTATTGACAGGTGCTGCAGACAGACTCCAACATCTATATTAATACAATATAAAAATATACTGCGTTAAACCAGTACTTCTGGCGCCGTGTGTTGGTGCGGATCATGATGTTTGTCTATTCACCTATCGCCCGTCGATTCTTCATTGCCAGTATAACACATCATCGTTGCTGCTATATTTGTCAACATTGCGTTGCATCAGAATTTGAACAAATAAACTCATAAAACTGACCAATGGGTTTTAATTATCAGTATTCTCAAATCACTTGTATTGTTGTGTAGATCGTTTCGATCGATACTAAAATGAACGTCAGAGAAGTCTGAATTTTCTATATTGAATTCCTTGTCAACTCAATATCTTTAAATTAATGATAATAAAGATACATGCTATTTCATTCAAACGTCTGCGATAACTGTTAGGTCATTATTGTAGCATACTTTATGTTTCGTTCATATAACATGGTAGCATTCATTGGACATGTAGCGAAGATATCAATGTACAGTACAACAACAGAAAAGATCCTAGTAAAGTACGAGTTTATCTCATATTGGGTCAGTGTTGCGCATGATGAGCGCGGTCAATAACAGGAAGTGAATCGGAATAACCGTGGTGAAAAGTGTTCCTGTTGACGTCACATCTGTGGTACATTTAATCACCTGCTGGTAATACTGCCACGCTTTTGAAACCTATGAATGACTTGTGTATTTTGATGATCAAAGTATACAGGCTGATATTGTCATTTAGTGCTGGACAAGGCAACAGATTGACGCTAATTGATACCCAAATGAACCTGTAAGAAACGCATCTGTTGCAAACATCAATGCCAGAGCCTTGAAATCAAAGATCCTGGTACCATGATCTGCACTTGCGACGTTCTGACAAAAACCATGGTCGCCCCATAGTATCATGTGATACGAATCACGTGTTCATGAAATCACTATAATAAGGACCAAACATACCTCATGATTGATGCGTTTTTGATGAATTAATCGGGGGCGATTTGCGAAATCGTTGTTTGTAAAGTCTTGTTAAAATCTAGCATTAGTTTCTATTCGCCTATTAAACCCGATCGGCGACTTAAATCAGATACGCAAGTGTCATCATACTAAATGGTACTCGAATATTTGTAGCATCCGCATTTTATATGATTAGATAGAATCGAATTGTTCAATTCAGAAAATACTTCAGATCGAGATAGGACCTATAATCGTAGATTGACAAATTAAACAAGAGCTGGTGGAGTAGTTTGACTACGCAGACATTGTCGGTCAATATTTCAGCTGTTGTTCTTAGTGTTATTGCACTGATAGCAGTCACCCTACAAAATGTTTTGATGAACAACCTTTGAGTAGAGCAGATATCGTTGGACAAAAGAAATATCGACAATTTTAAAGGGACAACGTACCACCATATACGAGCTGAATAACAGGAAATGAGTTTTTTTCTCACTGTGCGTATTTTGGCCGCTCTGTATTGGATATGACACTGATGATGCAATGTGCTAACGCTGCATGCCTATTCAGTGGGCTATCTAGTTTTGATACTTTAATCGCAGTCAACTCAAGACAAAAAGAGCTGATGATGTACAGGGGCGTAGCTGGGCCTATTACGAAGTATAGGCCCACTTGGTATGGTGGGTTCGGGGGACCTCCCCCGAGATTTTTTAAAACTATAGATCCAATATGGTGTGATTCATTTTTTGAAACGATGTGTAGGCCCGGGCCTACCGTGCCTATTGGAGCTACGCCGATGATATAGGCAACTAATATCTAGCACTGTGATGTGATGTGAAATGGCAAATGTGCAGTCTTAGCTGCTATGGCATCTACGATAAAGTTGGCTTAGGTTCACCAATCAGCCGTTTGATTATTTAGCCAAAGGATATTGCCCAGCTTCCTTGTACCATGTCATCGGGAAATGGCTTCATCTCCTTGCAAATATCTATAGCCAAGGTACGAAAATATAGTGAAATATGATCAACATCCACAAGGTACGGATATACCAGAATCGGCCTTATTAAATGAATCGTCTCCCTTTCTTATTCAGTAACACATGGACGCAATAAATCCGGCTTCATCCAAGTGATCTCCCCATTTCTTTAGTTGGTGCTCACTATAGCCACGTTTTGGGTGCTTCTGGGTATTATATATCAACGCCTTGAGCAGTGCAGTCGTTGGTTTTTGGTTTGATAAAAGAGTTTATAGCTGCGCTAAGCTGTGTGGGGATTATGAAATGACACGAAATACACCCCAGTCATCAAGCGGCAATACCATGAAATCAACAAAAGCACATGGGACTGCTGAATCGACGTCTCGGAGCTCGGCGTCTGTTAAAGGTATAGAGTCAACTTACTGGTCGAGATGACCACGGCTCCAAATTAAAAAGGGAGTTCCACGTGGTTTTAAGAGACGCTTTGACAAGACGCTATGACAAAACGCTTCGGTTGACAGGTGGCATCTTCACATATTTATTCGGGTGAAAGGCCTTGGTTAGCCCTCTTAGCGAAGGTATAAACTCATTGGTTTGATGTGAAAACCGGCCATGTTTATTGAGACCAATGTATTATATAATTAGTGGACGTGCCTCAGCATGACGAATGGTCACATTCTAGGCTAGTCCACTGGAGGTAGAGGCCGATTTTTCCCCTATCCTCCAATGGTAATTTCCTATACTAGCAAAATCCATAGCTGTGTGATCGATTGTTCTTTTAATTATTCACTTAAATTTCGATTCATATTTGAGTACACACAGCAGAACAATATATCGTATTTGTCCTCTACCTCTACAATCTAACGCCTCAGTGTTTGTTCATACTTATTGACACCTAAATAGTTTGTGATAGATACATGGAACGAGGTGCATTTTATCCGATCACTTGTCCGCTGTGGTAAGACGATCACCACAACAAGTTACTTAAGGAGGATTGCAACAAAACATAACGCTTTGACCAGGTGGTCAACTCTGTCTCTTGTCTTCCCTACAACGTTTATGATTTTCTTCATGGAGATGCAGTTATTGGTGTAGATGACATATGACTCGGGTTATATTCGTGTACCATGGGGAAAGGCAGCACCTTGATGGCACTCGTCCGACCAATCACTATATCAGTTGTTTGCTGGGCCACCATAGCTGCATTTGAATCCTAACATTCGCAATGGCTTTCTTTACTTGATTGTATACAATTCGTAATGTGTATTATAACAATATAGCACGCTATACATTCTGTTATTTTATCGTAACTTGGTCCAGCTATTATCAGCTTATGAGGCGATAACTGCCGTCCAATGGAAGACAATTTCAATAGGTATGTGACCACAATTATCAAGTCAATGACCACGGTGTCAGCACCAACACCAGCACATAATGCTCACCTCACCACATTGGCTGATTACGCCTTAGCTAGTGATGCGAACGGTATTTCTATTCTCGACATATTCATAGGACATATTGCGACCCCCATGTCCGCTAATTTCTACTTAGCTAATGCTCCTTGTAGACTGTATCCATTGATGTATAGTTTGTGCATTACATGCCTACTAATTTGCACTACTGCTTCGTACTGGAAGATTACTCGCTACATGATTCGAATAATACGGCAATGGCACTATGCTCATTATCTGCCATGCCTTTATGCACATGTTTGTCCCATCTAAGAACCTTTATTTGGATCTATCCAATGCTTACACTTTGTGTCCCATCAACCGAAATGGCTAATCCTTGAGCTGCTGCGGATGCTGCCTAGTAATATCTCCGCACGCTACACGAACCAATGTCATCATGACGACACCAGTGGGGCGGAATACATTATTGTAACCATCGATGATATTGTTAGAGATCTCTTTCCCTCCCCTTGGATCATCGGAACTATGAACCGATGTAGGTTAGTTTAATTTGTGGAGCTAACTGCACCCAAGGGTAAGATACAGGGTTGGACTTAGGAGTTTAGTTAATAATATAACTTGGTTATTTACCGCAAATGAGGCTCTAGAGGAATCTTTGCTTTTCAAACGACCCCATTCTAATGGAAACGTGGGGGAAACTTAAATTGAGCAATTGGGGCATTATGACTAACCAGATGGAATAATATTGTTTACGCGCTAATCAGAATGAAATAAACCCGCCTTTTATCAAATATGTCTGTATGGAGCAGAGGACGATGTTGAATACCGCTGATATGTAATGAAGTGAATCAGACACATCCACCATTAGCTCCATTACGGAGACGAGATGCGCCATTATTCCGTGGTCAGTATACAGAGATAACTGTCGTTAGCGCATTGGAGCCTAGTGCTGGCTGTTCTGAAGTTACATTAGATTGTGAGCGTGCTTTCTGTGACGAAACACACACACATACTAAAGGCGAGGCAGGTGATTAGGTTGGGTCGTGGCTACCCAAGGCAGGTGATTAGGTTGGGTCGTGGCTACCCAAGGCAGGTGATTAGGTTGGGTCGTGGCTACCCAAGGCAGATGATTAGGTTGGGTCGTGGCTACCCAAGACAGGTGATTAGGTTGGATCGTGGCTACCCAAGACAGGTGATTAGGTTGGGTCGTGGCTACCCAAGGCAGATGATTAGGTTGGGTCGTGGCTACTCTAGGCAGGTGATTAGGTTGGGTCGTGCTACCCTAGGCAGGTGATTAGGTTGGGTCGTGGCTACCCAAGGCAGGTAATTAGGTTGGGTTGTGCTACCCAAGGCAGGTGATTTGGTTGGGTCGTGGCTACCCAAGGCAGGTGATTAGGTTGGGTCGAGCTACCTAAGGCAGGTGATTAGGTTGGGTCGTGGCTACCCAAGGCAGGTGATTAGGTTGGGTCGTGGCTACCCAAGGCAGGTGATTAGGTTGGGTCGTGGCTACCCAAGGCAGGTGATTAGGTTGGGTCGTGGCTACCCAAGGCAGGTGATTAGGTTGGGTCGTGGCTACCCAAGACAGGTGATTAGGTTGGGTCGTGGCTACCCCAATGACACCCTAAACTTGCTTGGCAATTTTTATTTACTTAAGGTGTCCTAGAATTAAAGATTATGAAGTTGTCAAAGCCATGAATCAATTGCTGATTGCATTCACATGCCTCATTAGCACATATATTTAGGTACTGGCGCGATGCAAAACCTTTTCACCTTCTATACATTGGCCATGTAATTTCACGGTGTACGGTTTTCTATCGACTGACTTGCTGCGAACATCCAGTTTAGAATGGTGAAATTGTAACGTTTCTGATCCTATTCCTTATTGAATCCAAAATGTGAAAAGTATGGAATGAACGCTTACTGTTTTCCTTCAGAAACGGTTGAACATCCCTGTGAGCTTTTGTGGTGAACTGCATATAAGCACTACGTTCTCTGCGATGCCTACTATAGAATGTTATGAGATAGTATGCCATGTAGTCGGTTAGCTTTGGGTCGAGCTATAAAAAAAATAAGATTAAAAAACCTTCCTGGACCAGTGAAACCTATAGCACTAATTACCTGAATGACTGCCTCCATCATGTACGATGTATAACACCCAGTGCTGGTGTAGTTTGATTGATGCTCATCACAGGATGCATTGCGACCCAGCACGATGTCCGCCGTCGCTATGTATTACTGTCTAACTTAATAAATACTCCTCTGTGGCTGCAATAATAACCGCTATTGCCATAAAATATTATGCATCTTAGCAAAATATGAACAATGTCCAACATGTTTCTAGGTTTTACAGTGCCCAGCCATATGCTGCTTGTTCGTCATTACTCATATTTAGGCACATCTTTATATATCAAACTTGGCGCATAGTATCTGTCATTTCGCTGGTGGTACAACGCACTAACGTTGTTAACAAGATATTTGGTGCCTCATCGATTATAGAGATTACTTATTATGCATGTTCTCTGTATAGCATGAAGCCTTTACTATCAGGCGCCCGCCAAACAGGTTTGAAACCGCTCACATGTGCGTTGTTGTGATTGGTTCGTCATATTTGCAAATATGAAACCATGTCCACTGATACGAGACATTACACATTGTCAGTAGTCCTTGTAGGGCTAACAGTTTTAACTTTCTTTTGATGTCCCTCGAGATCATACATATCCGCTTGTTAGCTCTCAACCTTACCTGCCCTGTATTTCGCATCGGCTATCATGGGCAGACGAAGCAGTGGTTATTGTCATATCGTTTTCACATGTTTTATCCGTAGTTGGTTCGTTACAGACTGTTGACTCTTCAGTGCGAGATTTATCATCGCCGTTAGCTTAAATTATTATTATGACTCACAGTGCATGAGCAAGTTACTAGGAATATCAATATGATAATTTTCGATCAAGGTTTGGATAGCCATAGCTGTTTGTTTATACGGGAACTTTGTGACCATAATGCTTACAAACAAGGCACACACAGTGACCGTTGGATCGACAATAAGGCCGGTATACGTCCTTTCGTACAATGTCGACGTTCGACAAGGTCTTCCCAACACTCGCCGATGCTTGTCGTATTGAGCTTATCGAATCAACGTCTTAAAATTGCGATTTATTATTGCTATCAACATTGTTTGAATTCGATTGTGCACTCTTTTTATTTATTTATTCTTTATATTTTGTACATCGGATCGAGCCTCTAAAAGATGCAATAACTCTTATTATGCCAGTTGATTAACATTCACATGCAGAAAGAAAAAGTTCCTATCCAGGCTAACTGCCGTTGCAGGTGGATATTACCATTCACTGCCAGTTGTACTACTGTCCGATGCTGCTGCGAATAATTCGTCCCCAATATCATTGAACCAAATAAAAGACGATATATTGGAAGCGCAAGCGTATGGGCTCTTATTGGTGTACTTAGGAATATCTTCAATTGAGAGATTACGTCAAGCTAAATGATCATGTTGAATGTTACCCGCATGGCAGCCGTCACTCTAGCGGGTTTGTCTCTTCATCGTCACAATTGCATAAGCTGATGGTCATTTTCTTGTTGGAGCATGCTATGCAAATGCGCATTTAAAACACGTGTATGTTTTTCTTTCCGTGTTTTTCATCGTTAAGCCTCTCGGTGTTAGAGCAAACGTCCCGATCTCATCTTCGCTATGTTAAATCCCATATATAATCCAGAACACTTAGTTTCAAGTGTTTCCGTTCAACACACGATGCCGCCCATTCTGCAAGTTATCGCTTCAAACTCGGATATCAGCCTTGCGATTATAACACACACTGAATCACTGCGTTTAGGATCCATGCTTTACATCAATCAACAAATGTAATTGCCATGCCAACCGAATAAGCTTCTTATTTTGCCGTCACTCCCATTCAAACAAAGTATCACGATCCGGCAATGTCGACCAAGGTTGGTACTGCGCAATTAACTAGATGTTAGAGAATGCCAGGTGCCCGTGGACGTTTTCGGGCAATGAACCAAGCTGTGAATACATTGCTTCTGTACCACTCGTGGCATTCGGAGAGTTCATGCAAACGAAGGGTAAGAGAGAGAGCACACATCTACCTTTCTAAGCGGCACTGGCAATCCATTTTCCATTGATGCACAGTTAGTGACAAAAAATACCTCTGATTGCTTTTTCATTGTCCATATCAACGGGACGCCATTGCCTAGGGTTTATTTAGCGGCTAGATATTGACAAGTAGGATCTAGTGTTTATTACTGTTATTGCTTCTGGAGTTAACGCAATCAGCTGCAAGTTAATGGTGCGGCATCAGCCACATCAAGGCCTGTTTACACAATTACTGGCATATTTACAAGCTAGTTCTATAATATGGTGAATTTTCATATCAATTAAGCTTGAATAATGTTTTGTGATGAGGCAAAAATGGCTTTGGAATCTTGACGCTTTTATTGAAAACTGTGTCGAATGAATTTATAACATAAATAAAATTGCATTCTCTATCATTGTTATGTTCAATATGTGACTTCTTTATATTCTGGAGAAGGCTGATTTAATTCACCATCCTGCTTCTCCAAGCCAGTGACTGCGAGCTTTACGCAGCGCAATGCGTATGGTCTATTAACATCAAATATACAAAGAAGCTCATTCTAATCATTCGCTACATCTAATATGCCATGGTTTGTGCAGTAAAAAATACTAGTTTCAATTCATATCCTTCCATAACCGCTATTTTACGCAAGTATTTATGGATGCATGAAACTGTTCTGACAGAGAGCTTAATTCACACGCTACAAAAATGCGCTAGGATGATTTCATTGCTATATATTTCCTCCATAATACTAAGCCGCCTGTACTGCAGCTATTAACCTGGTATCATTCATGATGTTCTTGTTCTTGTCATGCATGCTCAAAACGTGACCGCTCCTTACAACCAACAGCTAGCTTATTGTTTCTGTAAGAATATAAATACCTTTACTAAATCTGACATACACATTAATTGCAACATATTCTACCGTTATAACTCTGAAGTGCTTCATTCAAGCCTGTAAGGTCAAATAACCCAACCCCTCCAGTTTGCTACGCTATATGCATCGCATCCAGCATCGTGTTTGTCCCCACGCGAATGTCGCAAGCATTTCTACTGTGCGGCACAGCTGCATGACGATTGAATATCCTTGAACGACTGCCGCGAGATATCCGTACCACAGCTAACATTCCATTAACCTGTAGAATAATACAAAACAACGTAACGTACGTCCACTGTCTCATGTTATCACAGGGGCTTACAAACTTGGATCAATGCCATTCAGTTTAACCAAAATTTCTCTAAGATAGTGATTGATTTTCAGCTGTGCATTTTCCTGTACAATGCATATCCCTCTGAGCCTCTTCCATTTGCCTGTGAATGAATTCCCTGGTATCTTCTTAGTCAAATTGGTAATGTAATCACTGAATGTGATTCGCCATTGTACTAAGCTCTCTTGCAGTGCTCTGTGATTGATATGAGCGCATCACAAAGCCAGAAGCCCACTAAGAAGCTTGAAAGAGGCTGGAAATCTTTTGATTGCGTGGCCCGCGAGCAAAGAAGCTTTAAGGGTACATGAAATATTTTGAGTGCGTGGTCCACGAGCATCGCTTCATTTATCAATGTGCATTTCATAAATGTATATAATTATTAATTTGACTTATCAACATGCAGAGCACCATTGATGTTTGTATGATGGTGAAATAACCGCTGAGTTGACATGTGAGCAACACTCAGCGGTGTCGCCTCTGTCGCCTGTTGTTACAGCAACTCCTTAAGCACATGACTGACTTATATCACATTGTGTAACCTAACGTTGTGATCCATAAAAGTCAACAATTCTTGAATAACAGTTTTGACATTCTCCGATGTTCAACCAGTATTTACCGAGGACAAAAGATACCCTCGGATTTCATTACACTCTGTCTATAAATAGTATTACTATCAGCAGCAACCATAGTTAATATGAGCATGGCATACGAATTAATGCTGCTCCTTAATACCACATGGTACGCACCCCGGATATGACGTCACTTATCAGGATTTATTCACATTCCATGCAGCATTGATGCAAATTTAGTTTGAAATGTCAACGAGATCGATTGGCAGCAGCTATATAATCATAGCTTCTTTCGTTTGTTAGTCAATTTGCAAGTTGTCCAGGCGGCAAAGCATTTTGACGATTATTTATGACGCAGCACATTCTAGCTGATGTTATACTGTCTAGGTGCTAAGACGAATACTTGGTAATCGACTCGGGTTGTTACGTAGTGGATGGTCTGATGGTTCGATTAATCTCATCCGGCACGTCTTAAGGAATTTGTTTCACCTGTTGTTTTCACGATTCTATAAACCTACAGTCCTTCTTCAATATAAGTGCACAAACGTATTGTAGCTGTTCGCTTTGGTTGGTATTTTTTGGGGATTTCTATGGATTAATATATCGTGTGTTCAATCCAATGATCCCATTAAGAAGCTTTATTGCGACTCAACTATTGCACCAACCGCTAGAAGTTCTACATACCGCATTCCTGACAGTATAATCTGTGGAGGATGCTGCGGTTGCCATGTGGTAAGACCGCCAATACATACGGCACCAATGTATATTATCAACTTATCATGCCACACCTGCGAGAGATGAAGCCAGGTATGTGTCGCTGATCAAAGAGCTATTGCGGAATACCGCATGTTATTGGGTGATGGACCTTGGTCAGATTTATTCGCGGCACTCGGAAACCAACATATTTGACGCGTGCATTGTCTGTGAAATTTGGTCAATAGCGGTGCCAGGTTGAGCAAGTAATCAGGGGGCACGCGGGGGAGCAAGTGTCGCCTTGTATATGCTGAAAGGAAAGCTGCTCGAATTGAGCGGGAGTTATGGGTTAAGCCTGAGTTTAACAAGAGGTCGCTTGGCTCTGGCGGTTTATAGCCAGGACGCAACACAGGATGTCTTGAAGGTTGGATCCATAATACTCATATTACTTATGCGCCGCTCTGAACAAACATGTCTGCATCCTATCACCTGTTATTGTCTGGGTACAATATTGATATTGTTAATCACTTAATTTAAACGATGAATCGCGTCCAAGGCAGCTTGTTGCCTGTCGTAACATCATAATTAATAAGCCCACTGGCGCCTACATGGCGGTATCGCCATTGCTGTGTGGCGGAAAGCTTCCAAATATTTCTCTACATGAGATAGTCATGCTGGTGATCTTGTTCAAGATCTTCTTCGAAAATGTTGATTAGTAAACACATGTAATTCAATGCAGCGCTTTGTCATCAAAACCGTTTGGATATTTATCTATCTGTTTGCATTCAAAGCTTTTTAGTTGATTCATTTATTATACAACACGCGATGTTCTGGGTGCGGATATGAACACTCTCTGTGTTATTTTGGGATCAGCCAATAGGTTTTGTTAACATTGATGGGTATCATAGAATAATCTTAGAAAAACGGCGTGCTAACGTACAATTCTTAGATTTCAGCTGTCCTGGATCGAATTTTGTAACAGAGTTAATGCGCTCAATGCAGACAATGATGACCTTAACCAATAATGCCATATCTTCTAGCCTCTTGGTGTGTGACGTTGTGATAGAACAAGAGGCCCGCGTTCGCATCTTGTAAACGCGCAGCCCATGTATTGGAGAGTGTACTGCATCTGTGGTCGCGCAACTCTAGGCCTCATACAGTCATATGTACCGCCCGATATCTTAGCAGTGCCGTCGAATTCATGTGGATCTACGTATACCATAACACCGCTTATACGTCTGCAACCGCAAGATCTTATTTTTTTTTCTAGCGTCTGGTAATTAAAAGATGCCGTCATTTGTAGATGGTGTAGTGTCACAGTAACAACGGTCGAGTTGAATTATTCACCTTTGCTCCGGCGTTCGTCCGTCCGTAAGTCTGTTCGTAAACATTAGTGGCACGTTTTTAAGCAAGCTACCATCCCCAGTTATACATTGACTCCGCTTTTGTTGATGGATCCGTGCAACCAAAAAAATTAACCCCACATAACCTTTGACCTCTGAGCTCTGACAAAACATGTAGAAATATCTTCCCCTTTTGTAAACCCATGGATAACAACTCCAGATAGAATGTTTCCTTATGAAGCATGCTAGCTGCCCCAAATTAAACGAGGCTACTAGCCATCTACAAATCAGCCCTTTATGACCTTTGACCCCTGAGTTATTTGAAAACTACTCTTGTACTATATTAACTTGATAGAGAAGAGCAACGTCACTGCATCAAATTACACATGGACCCCTCTGATAATGGTGATTCCTTGCGAACTTAAAGTCGGTCCTGCGTGACCTTTGTCCTTCGAGCACGTTTTCAGCTCTGCTGGTCAGCTAGCTCACTAGCTGTGTGTCCTTTAGTAAACCTTAAATTACACGATTTTTCTTAAAGAGAGCTAGCTGCCCCGAATAACATATTTTATGATAATGGGTTTTTTAACACTAAAAATCAGCTCTGCGGGACCTTTGACCCTTGAATGATTATTGGACGTATTGTCTTGTTCATTTACACGAGGTTAGTGCTTTGATGTCTGAGACAAAATCTATCGAGGCTAAGCGCAATCATATTTCCACTTCCGAACCAATTTCCCGTGTTGACCCTGGCATATTGTTGGCGAGCCGTGGCTAGAGCAATCATCTCACTGCTTTAAGGCATCTCTGGGTCTCCATAGCTCTGATGCCTCACGCGACACCCAAGTGCTTTTGTTAAGCCATGTCCAAGTCTCGGGGGTCCAGTGTGAAGCTACAATGCGCTCTACCATAACACGACAATTAAGTTAGGAGGTGAGCAGAGGCGTTATGGCTTTGTGACGCGGAAGTATAGCGTGCTTGACGGGATGAGACGCGGTAGCCATTGTGCCGACGGAGTAATCAGAGGCCGTGTATACCCCACTGCATTACACTGCCTGGCGTATGCATATTTAATGGCAAGCGGCTTAAATGGAGCAGCGAGCTATGGGTTAATTCCGGACCCTGCCTGGGGCGCCCGCGGACATATGGCCACATTGACACTGTTAAAGCCCTCCATATCCCCTTTCTATAACGCTTTATAACAGTATTAACACCGCTTGATTGAACAATGAAATGTCCAACGGGAAGGACTTCAATAGGGTCAGTGTTATACCCGGCAATATTGCACTCAACCTGCCCAATCTAGATACTTTGAGCGGAGGCAACATTCGCCATATTTGTGTGCATGGGGACATTTCATTTGGCACGTCCGCAAATTATACTGAGCATTTGGTGAATAACAAACTCGGCTAAGGTTGGAATCACTCGTCCTAACGTTCAACTACCACCGTCGAACTAACGAAGTTTATTAGCATTGTTAAACCGCCCGCCTCTTCCTAACCCACGGAGCTTGACTGTACCATCAGTTGCTTACCTGAGAACAAATCAGACTGGGAGGGGTGAAGGTGAAGTTCCTGTATATCACCGCCGATTGATTTCACAAGTATATTAAGGTATTTAGAATGAGCCTTTGTAGGGTAGATACGTTCGGCGCTGGGGGGTGGGGTGGGGGGTAGCAACAACGGCTGGTAGACTGGCAATTCGTAGGCACAGCTCCCTTATCCCATCCCCACAATAATCATTTAGTGTATAATACCTGTGTCAATACCTGACAGTGATCAGCGGCCAGTCTGTTTAGAAGAACCCAGGCATCAACACCGGACCGACGGAATCTAGCAAAAGATATTACCAGTGGTCTTTGGTCTTCGTTTATCTGAAAAGGCAAGGCCATGGAAGATTATTCCCCGACGCCTCGCACAGCTGGGTCTGTAGCTGCGTTCAGCTTCGCTATTGGCCAGCCTGGCCACCAGCAAGCTTAACACTAACATGGGTTGGCGGATATTGCTTACATAGGCAGAATCGCGCCAGCCTGACACAGTCCACCAGCCTATCGGCATGAACGCATATCTGTGATATGGAGCGCGGGACACTGGGAGATACCTAGCCCTGCTAACACTCGTTCTCCTGGCTCGTGACATTAACAAGGCGGTCGCTCGGTGACAGCCGCCATGCTGGCCCTTTACCATGCTCCATGCCCCACTGCCTGCCTAATATCCGCTCCCTATGAGCGATGACCAGCAGTGGCGATGGCTTAATTAGGCGCAGCAGAAAGGCGGCGACACCAGAGGTAGGGAGGGACTCGCTGGATGCGTTATCGTGATATCCATCCTCGCTTTCCTCATCAACAACCTGGTTGGGAGATAAGCCTTGTTATGTTTATTGAGCAGCAGCGCCTCTATGTAGGGGGAGAAACATTACTACCTAGTGCGTGGCAGGTGCTCGGGGCACCACCCCGCGTGTCCCCGCTGGCCTGTCCTCTGTCGACAACCGATGAAGACGCAGGGCGGAGAAGATTAACACTTGCCATAGCCAGCCGTGATCAATGGTGAATTGCTGGTTTTCGTAAAAGTACCGCAGGATTTGGCACCTGCGCTCTTGGCTGCCCAGCACCTGTGACGTCACCTGTAGAAAAACAACTGTCAGTCGTGTTGGGGATTAAGTTGTGGTTTTTCCTCGATCACTTATCTTCGGAACCTTTCCATCAAAATGCACTGTCCTTGCAAAGTAGGTGGCGTTTGAGGGATGAGCAGATAGCCGTACTGGGCTCGTGTGCATGAAGGGGATGCTACCTGAGCCTGCGGGCAGTGGTGAACCGATAATGAAGCAGAGAGGATCGCGAGCATCGCCTCTAGCAGTTCATTTGCAATCGGTGCTATGACTTGTTCAGTACGCGCGCTAATCCAATCAAGATCACGGAATGAATTGAATGGAATGAATCGCAAAGCAACGTTGAAAGCCCCCAGGCTTGTAACTGACTACAGTTGTCTGTGTGTGGAAATAAAAGACTGCCGTGGACGATCAAGGTTCCCACGGACGAGCATAATTTGTGTGTAACGATCGACACAGGGCGACTTGGGCTCGTTATTGCTATAGTTACCGTACATCTAGGGTGTCTTAGCTGCTGTATGCGTTGTACCAGACATCCCACGGCTCAGCCGGGCGCGGCCGCCATGTTGCATCACAGCGGTGCGGCGAAACACACAAATTAACCGTGACATCTTCCTGCAGTTGATATCATTGCGGCCGGACCCACGTAAGCGGGGTCTTACAACCGTACACGGGGTTGTCCCCTCTCTTAGCCGCCTGTCTTTAGCGGCCTGTTACAGCCACTCAACCCCTCTACAGAACGGTGTCATGAATTCTAACGAGCAGCCCCTAGCGGGCCACCAGTTAGATGACCAACCTGAAGCGCAATGGCTTTGTAACCGGAGTTGTACTCGTCGCCAACGCGTTAATTACGGCTCTCCGTCCTTAAGCAACCAGCATATCACCTCTCGTCTCCTCCACCTCGTCCTCATCTTCATCCTCATCTCATCACACCTCCACCTCACCAACCCTTGCTATGTGTACCCGCCAGATGTGGAAGACCCCTGTGCCTCTAAGAGATGCTCGTTTGGAGCCAAGTGTGTCACCTCCGTGGACGGTACCACGGCGCGGTGCCAGTGCCCCGAGAAGTGCCCCCGCTACGGCGACAGTGTGGGCAGCAAACCGGTCTGTGGCTCGGACGGCCATGATTACGGCAATGTGTGTGAGATGGAGAGAGCCGCCTGCAGCTCCATGAGGGAGATCAACGTCACCTACGAAGGCAAATGTGGTGAGTGCCTCTTTTAATTACGTCAGCTTTAATGTTCGCACCTGCACGTATGTACAACTTCCTGTGTTGGGTTAACACTGCATACATTCGTCACATTTCGTGATTAAGGTGACACATATTTGTAAAGCCGAAACGCTGACAGCCTGCAGTTCACGTGGAAATATTGTGAGCCGATCACATCCCGTGAGTCCAATGCAAGTGGAAAGCGATCATGTCAGAATTAACTCGTACCGATTTGTCAATCCTCGTCCGACCCACTGGGTAGTGCCTTACACCATCATTCACCATACACGGGCTGCAAACGAACTAGCCCGGCTGTCGCCTCATTTATCCATGCGCATCACTCATTGTAGTTCCTATGAATGTGATGGCTTACATCTGCTGGAGTACAGAGCAGAGTAGCAGCCGCTTATCGGTGTATGGCGTAGGACAATATCCACGCGTCATACTGACGGTATCCACGCGTAATGGATTAGCGATATATGCCATATGACAGTCTGGATGCATCATTATGACGAAAGACATGCGACGTAGGACTGTATCCGCGCCTCATCATGCCGAGCGACATGCGACGTAGGACTGTATCCGCGCCTCATCATGCCGAGCGACATGCGACGTAGGACTGTATCCGCGCCTCATCATGCTGAGCGACATGTGACGTAGGACTGTACCCACGCGTCATCATGCCGAGCGGAATCTATGCATCATCATGACAGGTGATATGTAGCAGCGTATGCTCGTAATGGACGAGCGACATGACTGGATGCACTCGACTTGGACGAGCGACATGACTGGATGCACGCGACGTGGACGAGCGACATGACTGGATGCACGCGACGTGGACGAGCGACATGACTGGATGCACGCGACGTGGACGAGCGACATTTGACGTATGGCAGCGTCCACACGAAATCACGAGGAGTGGTGTTTGACGTAATATAGTACGTGACCAGCATCCTTATGACGAGTGAGACAGATCGTTTTGCCGGAAGTGGATGTCGCTTACACCAAAAGCAGTAGCACAGTAGAAAAGAGCAGTGTGTATGTGTGTGATCGGGCGTAAACGGCACCGCAATGGGAATCCATGTTTCACCAGCGCTACATGATCACCCAGCGCTCGCATGAACCACCCGACATAATGCCCAGCCGCCTGGAACGAAATATGCTGTGCAGTTGCGAACTGGTGCTAGACCTATCTAGAAAACTGCCTTGATCTCGAGACAGCGTGTATATGGCGGTCTGTTAGTCGCCACAGCGCTCCTCGGGTTGATCTCGATCTCCTTTGGGTGTAGCGGGATCCAATTCACGATCAATCCCCCATAACGTGGTTCCTTGTCTCATCTAAGACAAAGTTATGTGCCTTCCCTGTCAGTGGCAATCAAATGTACCATCAGAATTATTGGTATTGTTCGAGCGGGAGCGGGCGTTACATTATTGATAGTAATAAGACAGCGCGCTGTAGACTCGGGTAGGAATCTCTGTGATGTCTGGACAAGCTGCTTATGGTGATGTATTGCTGGTGAGTGTTGACTCCATGTTATTGTCACACAAAGTATCCATTGCAGCGCTCCTGCAGAAGTATTCCTTAAGCGACATAAAACCTGTATGAAATATTGCTCGTTTGTAACGTTTGACACTTAGTTGGAGTACCATAAGCTACAAGGCAACATCGCTCATCATCGGCTGAATGTCATATTTGATGAATTGTCTTCCCCCTGGATTACTATTTGAATACATCACACTCCCACTTGCAGTTAGTCAAGCGGTCGTATATACTTAGGAAATATAGACAGTCTTTTGTGGTCCGGCTGATTTCTATGCCGATGTCTACATATTAGGTCCAGTCGGTCGTGGTGTCTACGTGTAGTCAGTCCCACTAGGTCTCAGCCCAATTTGCTATCCTCTATAGAGATGCTCTTTATGATAAAATCGTCATGTTTGTGGGCAGACTGTTATATCATTGAATCTACAAGGAGTAAGATACACATGTAGGGTTGGAATCGACCAAGTTCCAATTATATCAGTAAGCTTTCATACAGTACGATATTAGACGTTAAGCGCAACCTACCGAACTGCTCATAATGGCGGGATTACACCCAATGACTAATTGATGTGTGATGGTAAAGTCTAGAAACAAACTGTACCATTCTTTGCCTCTATGCCTGCCCCTCGGTCAAACATTTGAAATCACAATCTTATAGCCCGTGTCGTGCTATCCGTAATTTGGCCTTTCCATTCCAATTTAGAACAAATTCCCGAACGTAGGATGCACTCCGTGTAGACCCATGTTTAAGGTGTAACAGAATGGAATCTCCTGCTGCGTCACACAATATATTCTGCATTAATTATGATTGGGGTTTATCTCCTCTTTACCCAGAGCGTCATCATGATGAGCTACCGAGGTTTTATAGATCGGCGCCATGTTACATAACTTCTTCCTTTGAATTATTCCGTTTGGGGAGCAGGTCTATGCCCGCAAGTTGAAAAAAAAAAAAAAAAAAAAAAAACTGACAACGTTAAAGTCATCATATTCCTATTAAACATGTAGACTTAGAGGTCTTCACTGCACATGAAACATGAGCCCCCACGCACCCCGTTAGTATGTCTTGGTTCTCTGTTGAGAATTGGAGAACAGCAGCAACAGGTCATGATAATAGCGTGCCATTAAACAGTTCGGGTGAATTTATCACATGTAATTTGACACATGTAGAGCTGGCTGTGTACAAATGCGTATGTGTGTGTGTGTGTGTGTGTGTGTGTGTGTGTGTGTGTGTGTGTGTGTGTGTGTGTGTGTGTGTGTGTGTGTGTGTGTGTGTGTGTGTGTGTGTGTGTGTGCGATTGTGGTTATGCGTGCGGGTGTGTGTGACTCGTTGGCGTTATATAAGTTTTACAATCTTGTAATTAGTATCTGTTAAAGGAAGTAACGTTTTCTTTTGGTGTGCCATCCCCTTTAGATTTACACTTCGCAGTGTTTAATTTACTCTCACAGAAAGCGTATGTGGTAAATGGAGCATGTATGCTGCCACTGCCTCAATATGCCGCTATAATTTACCGCTGTCCGATAATTATTAATAGATTGAATCACCTATACATGACCTTTGATTTAGGTTAGAATTAAGCACCATGGTATCAACTATGTTTGGTTGATTGTTGATACATGTGTGACTTTACTATGCCACTGCGCCTGCGTCGGTGCTTACATGTATATCATGCGTTGCCGAGTACGTTTGCTTCTGATATGCTGTGTTTACATAAAGTCACGCACTTAGACTTGTTTGCGCTGTGAATAACAGAAGCATCTTAGGAAGTTTTTCCTTCTTTTAAATTTCTTTTTCTATAATTCGCTGGTTTTAATCTAATAAGGAATGTCCTTTATCAAGCCTGGCCTATAACGTTCGAACAAGAAGCTTGCTCAGGTTTGTGATTTGCGTGGTCTTGTGAAAAATCATGTCACATTATAGCATGAATTTTTATTATGTGCAGTTACCGTTCAATTTCTGTAATAGATGTTTTACTTAACTCCTCGCATATGATTCAAAATACACAAGTATAAGAGAAAGTCTGAAATCGAAATCTTCTTGGGGATTACTTTGCCCCGATGCTGAGCTTTGACGTATGAGAGATTGACGCGTCTACTCCAGCCCTGAATCTCCGTAATCAATATTCGTAACCGCAGAATCGTCGATTAGCTCATTACAAAGAAAACTGTGGAATCAGCTCTAGTTTAATACTCAAATTAGGTTCAAACCAGCGTCTTTCATTATGGGATTACGCTTTGTGGTTATAGGTCTTCCATACGCTCTGTGGATATTTGTCTCCCGTACGCTCTCTGATTATTTGTCTTTCTGCTATACAGGATTGAAACTAACTCTAACACATTCTTTTTACACAGCATATTCTGTCAAAAAACGACGATGAGATGTCGCCTCCGGTCACTACCTAATATTTTGCCTTTGCCGTTACGTAGCCATGGCGACCAAGATTAATCTATTTCCATGAGCATATGTGTGCGTGATCGAGCATTAACGGTACCACTTTACCAGAGGTACCAATTTATGCATCAGCATTGATGAACTGGTTCAAGGATTGCCAATAAAACAGCTTCTATCTCAGGACGGCATGTGAAAGGCGGTCTGGCGGGCGCTCGTAATGACCTCGTTGCTTGATGTGTGGTGAATGTGTAGGGGATCCTAGTTGAGAGCAATCCGCCGCAATGCTGCTCTTTGTCTCTTCTAAGACAAAACTATGTCTTCCCTGTAAGCGGCAATGAAAAGTACCGCCATGATTATTGGCTTTGTTCGAGCTGCTGAGACCGCTGGATTATTGATGGATACATATTAGTGTAGTTTGTTGTTATAGGAACCTCACAGATGTACTGCGACGCTAGGTGGGATGCTATACTGCAGTGCTACAACACTGTCGCACAAAAAGCGGCCACTGCTTGTCAGTCAGCTTGATCATCGGCAAATATTCTTATGAACAAAAATGATGCGAGACTCATACATGACTGATCCCAGTTCTGGCGTCCTTTATTAGATGATTTCCGAAGTCGTGTCCATGTGTCAATCGTTCGTGGATTCATATCAATTTGTCCGCAGCTCACTTGCCGTGCTTTGTGGGGGGTAAAATTTGGCGACTCTTCATGCGCTTGTTGAATGATCAACAGCACACAAACACACACACACACACACACACACACACACACACACACACACACACACACACACACACACACACACACACACACACACACACACACACACACACACACACACACACACACACACATATATATATATATATATATATATATATATATATATGTGTGTCTTTATATATGAAAACATATATATACACGTAACAAGTATATAAATTCAGCAAATGCATGCAAATAAATATATGTGTGTGTGTGTGTGTGTGTGTGTGTGTGTGTGTGTGTGTGTGTGTGTGTGTGTGTGTGTGTGTGTGTGTGTGTGTGTACATGTATTCTTGCGACAGGCCATTGTATTGGGACATCTCGCTTTTAATTATTCAGCAAATATATGCGAATGAATCATTTCTCCCATCAAAAACTATACAACAGAGAACAATTGTTGTGGAATCATATTAAAGTTAAAGGTGCTGTGTGAATAGATCACTAGAATGTGATTATTGTGGTTCTTTGCCAACGCACAAACGGCGTCAGGTGTGTACCATTTTTGCGGAACCGCTACTGTGTGCATGCAGAATATATATAAGCTCTCGGAACAAAATGCAGGTTATTCATTGTCAGGTGGGAGTCGGAAAACTCTACCAAGAGTGAATTCGCTATTTACGCATCGGAATTTAATCGTATCACAACTGACTCTTCTTGTTATGAGTGTGAATACGGTGACGTCGGGAATATATTGAAACGAACAGGTCTTTCTCATTTAAGAAGACACCACAGTTAAAGACGTAAATAGTGTTATAAGCCTCGATATGAGACCAGGAAGCATCCATCGCTGTGCTGTGTCATGTCGCATTGCTAGGTCGTGGGTTTGACATGTACTGTTAGAAACACAACATTGATGACCCCTAATTTGGCTATGATCTGATTTGGCCGGTTGATCTCGCTCACTCTGTGAGATCCCCGTGATGGCCATGTGTGTGTACGTGTCCACTTCAACTTACTTAACGTCATATTCTATCCCAAGAAGTATGTGTCTCGTATCATGCTTTATCGAAGCTTGTCTCCTATCATGCTTTATAGAAGCTTGTCTGCTGTTCTGCCCATAGAGAGGCCTGTTAGGATCGCACCGCTCTCGTACACTGAGACTTTTATACATAACCGCTTATCAGACATAGTTAACGTCCTTTAGCGCCAGGTACAAATGGAATCATGGATAGGTACCCGGATAGGTTGTGTTCCCATTGAACTAAACCGAAATATCATTCCACCAAGTGCTGTCAACTGCTTGATCGCCTTACTAACACTGTGTTGGCCTAAGTCGTAACTTTGCCTTTTTGTGATTGACGTGCGACTAATGAATATTCGTCGTACTGCATGCATTGACGTTTGTGAAGTAGTCAGTTACTGACTACCCTGGAGACGGCACCAGTGCTTCATGCGTTACCTTGCGGTTGCCATAATGCGATGAGTGCTTATCAATACTGACAAATGCCCAAATGCACCTGCAATCAACCCATCACAGCTCCGTATGGAACCTCCTTAGTTGTGTTTCGGGTAACTGTGCTTTTGTAAGGGATTGGCGATCGCATCACCGATGCAGGATCGCATCCCTGATGCATGGCACTATCATACGCGAGAGTCGATCTGAATACCTGTGTGCATGTTAGGCTTGGATCAACAGATCACCATGATCATCGTTATTCAATAACGTAATCGGCGACTCTGTGCCACTTATCATAGCGCAGTTTGCTGTTATATTGATAACAAAATGAGCTTTTTCAACGATGTAACGACGTTGGAGCTAGGCTATTGCGACCGCCTTCAGTGGAGTTCCAACAATGCAAATCGCAAATACTTATTGCTACAATTTTCGAAGATCGGAACATGTATCTTTATTGAGTTATTGATCACCCCGGCATTGTTTTCGATGGATAACTTTCTTAAGTGTCTTTTGCAATCACCAACATTATTACCTTTCACAAATTAACACTGCGTGTATTGTCCTATCTTAATTATTCAAATGAAGTTTAACTGCACAAATTTACCATTCTTTCACCAGTAGTTCTAGTTGGATCGTGTATACCTAACTCAATTAAGCAGGCGTCATTAAAACATTATAGCGATGTTCTGTCCTTTAAGTACTTCAACAATCATACACTGGCTACAACCACGGTAAGAAATAACATCCAGTTTATAAACATGTTGTGATTCTTTAAACATGACACGCTGCATGTGTTATGTCCATGTTTTGGGCATTATTTCACTTCTCAGCGCCTTACTTACTCCGTAAATATTGACGTAGATCAAGACATTACGCCTTTAAAATACCACCTTTATGTATCCCTTCATTGTATGCAAGCAAGTAGAGCTACCATCTACTGTTCCGCTTATCATAACTTCGTTTCTTATGAAATATTCATATTCACGCATAGAACTAAGGAAAAGGTATCTTTTAGCTGCCCTTATTATTCATTTTGCTTTTCAGGAAACAGGATATCAATTTAAAGAAACCCAATGAAATCCCGGGAATGGTATGATAACAACCCAGATTTAAGTATTGTGACAAGTTTTTTTCAACTTATTGGTTCGGCATCTGCATAAATCCCGCGGGCCAAAAATTTATTAAACATTGGTGCTGGCATGCTGGCATTTAAACAACGCAATGCGAAGTAATGCTCAAATAATGTCAAATATGCTATTTCATATCAAAGGCTGTAACATTCGTATCGACGGCATGTTACCAATCATAGGTTTTTGCTTCGATCTAACAATTTCGTACGATGGAGTTTCACATGAATCGTAAAAACTTGGGATAAGGCAATGCGGGAATCGATTAATAGTTTCCATATTATATCGCGATTTGTTCGGAACAAACATGGCATTTATATTCAGCGTCGAGTGCTGGCTTGGAGCGTATGGCTATTTTTTTGTAAAGGTTCTCATGGCGAAATGTAGCTAATGTGTATGTTATCTACATTGAGTAACGTTCGTTTAGTTTATTCAATGTCTACAATGTGCTCATGAATATTTTTATCTAAATTTCGGTTTTATATTTACGCATTGCGTATGATTTGATATATGATCCGCGATTCAGCACGAAATGTCAATGGCCTGCTAATATGTCTGTTCTACATTGAGAAAGCTAGTGTTGAATATGATCCGCATATTGCATCCGCGATGCACGAAATTCATAACACACACCAATGGTACGCATATTGCTGTGATCCGCGATGCACGAAATTGATTTGCATAGGTTTGACTATTTCAAACAATCTACCATTGACGCTCGGCGGGTTAAATACATCGGGCTGTCATCGTGGCACAGAGGGCATGTGAGTGATCGCTGTGAGCTGGCGGTGCTTTCAGTGCAAGTGGGCCTTGATTCCTGTAATGCAAATATTGTTAGTCCCGTAGCGTGCTGAATACTCATAGAGCATCGATTCTACACAACAGTGTCAGGTAGATGGCGTCTGATGGTGACGTTTCTCCAATACCTGGACTGCTAGGGCCGTTATTATTATATTTATCCTTAGGAATAGGTTTTATCAAATGCATTAGCGAGTCGACAATGACATTTTCATAGCTGCTATGCATTAGGGGTTTTTTTTTTGTCCTCCCAGATTTGTTCATTTGATCAATATCACTGTTTGTTTGTATCGTGGTAAATAGTTTTGCAATCATGTCATGGATAGACACGAAAGGTCGTTTGGCAATATTACTCTCAATGAGTCGTTAATGTTCCTCAGAACTTGACATGTCGACGTACGTCTCTGACTCAGACCATAAACCATGATGCACCTTCACCAAGCAAGCTGGTCGCTGTAAGAGCGATAACGGTTAGTGTGTCATTAACATGACGAGGATATAGCTGTTGGAGATGACAATCAGATGCCCCCGGATTGGAACACCATTCTGGTTATTTATTCTATGACAACTATATCTTCCTCGATAAAATAAGTATTACTGTTGCTAAATTACTCAATGCGCAGATTGATCCATGCAGCCCGAATTAAGCGACAGGCTAACAAGTATTAGCTCCCGAGCAATTCCATTAATCCATTGAACATAAAGTGGTTCAACTTGTCCTCTGGTTTACAGCGTTCAATGTATTGTTGCCGTGTCTGTTATCTGATTCGACAAACTCGTCTAGTCATCGATTTTCTGGTCACCATATTATAATAAACCGAGCTTTTTGGTATGGTCCGCTGATAAGAATGAATCTAGCTATATAACTGATGGTCCACTTATAAGAGTGAATTTAACTTTATAATTGTTATGGTGCAGCTATCACAGAACGAATGATCAACTGTGTTGTAATGAAACACTATTGCGGCCATGGTAGAAGAGAGTCAGCGGGAAGTACAGGACGTAATACGCTCTGCCTAGCATCTGTTGGAATACGTCTGACAGATAGCGCGAGTTACGCTATGATAATGATAACTAGGTAGTGCTTGATATGTGCCTCATTGCATATGCCTATTAGTAATTGTTTTCTTTGCAGACCACAATGCGGTTTCCATTTGCAAGTGGCGTCGATTGATTGGTTACGATATAATACATGATGCCTTCAGTTGCGGTCCATACCGCCTATCATAAGTGCAATGAATAACTACCAACGTGCAATTTCCTCAATGTATTATACTTGCGAACAGTTAGATCAAGCATGAATGTAGCCTTAATGCCAATGAATTATGCAATAAACTGACATTCGGACCAAAGCATCGAATGTACTCAGCCATAGGCTGATTTTAACATCAGCTATGCTCATCGCTGCAGGCCAAAGTCTTATGGTTGAATAAAAAAGCCTCATCAATCATTTATCACATATGGGCTAGATTCAATTATAAAGGAGCATCCATTGTCGGTATTTTTAAAACTCATAAATGATAAGAGTTTACTGATAGTAGTAAATAGACCACAATGACAAGCATTCTTAGAGCATGTCACATAGCTGTCTTCATTATCATCGGTCGATTGCTGCAATCAACCAGCATGGTGATAAGCATGTTTAATGGCTACCCTTGTTCGTATTAGCCCTTTGTATCAAACGTTACTGCCTATAGATGTACGCGCCTATTATTCATGAGGTAGGTCTCATATCATTGCGCCTACGAAGTGATGGCAGGATAATAAGTTTGAGAGAGATGGAACTGTAGCAGGATTGGGTTGTTTGAAAGGCAGTTTAAGTGGTTTATTTATGTCACATACTCACGACGGCATTCTGCGGACTGTCAGTCAATAGCTTTAACCCCGTGACGGATAATGCAAAGCGTATGCCACGCCTCATCAGGTTATACCCGGTTAGTCGATAAACTTTCATTGCGACTTTCCTTCCTTTGATCATTTTGCGAAGCTATGAGGCTATTAGCAGAATACGCGCTGAGGCTGTTTTTGCGATACCAATATAAGGCCAAACGATAGGAATGGAGCGACAGTACTAAAGCAATGCAGAATGTGTTTTATTTCTCTGGCTGGCACTTTCCGAGATTGCTGTTGGTTTAAAAGGTGCCAAATGCATCAGGCTATCACAGTATTCTTGTCCGGTTTTCTTCATTACCGTAACTTATGTGTATAAGCCCTGCGAACACTTGTGTCGCTCGGGCAGCAAGAGTGTCCGTAAATGTGCCGAATGACCTCTTTTCCCCTCGTTCATGTTTTGGTAATCATTATATGGCTTTGGGAAAATCCAATATTAACATTAATTCGTTGTGTAGTTTATCAATCCCCCCGCACGCTCTATAACCTCGCTAACTATATGCCTTTCAAACCTAACGAAATGGATCACTATGAATCGCCCTTTTGCAATTGGTCCCATATTGATGAGTCAGAGCTTAATCATCAACTGTAACATTGCCCGTAGATAGCGAAATGAGGCGCTGCTCAACCACGTCAAGTATTCACAATAAATGGATCTTTACACCTCCTCATTGGAAGCATCAAGTCCCGCCCTCTCTAACCTGATTAACATTTCGTTCTGTCTCTCGCCCTCCGCGTTGTGTACCGCTCGGTCTCTCACTCTTCGCGTCGTTTTCCGCTCGGTCTCTTGCTTTTCACATTACTCAGTTTGCTGATATATAGCTAAACAAAACGAATGAAGGATCTCATCTCAGGCTGTAAACAGACGCGCTTGGCAAGTCGTGTGGAGTCTTTGATTCTTAGTGACCTCACGAAATCCGCCGGAGGTGCGCACGCAAACAGCCTAGATATCATTTGATTATGTACACCGGAATCGGCACATGTTGCACAAACGTTTCGACTGCCCCCACCCCCCCCCCCCCCCCCCCCCCCCCCCCACCCTCGAAACAAAAACCATCGTGCGAAATGACAAAGTGTGATATTTAATGAAACACAAACTGAGTAGTATGTCCTGCCACGTAACGCTGTTGTCGATCATTACACATCATTCATCGCCAAGCGCTGTACTTCAGCTCAATACATTTATCATTACAACCGTTGCCTTTGACTAAATAGGATATCAATGTCATTCGACACAATTCATTGTAGTTATCGATTGTCAAATACACTTGGCGGACAATTTCGGGTATCTGTAAAATATCATTGCCACTTTATTTGCCTTTATTAGGTCAATATCAGAGAACAGTTATGGTGATGGAACGATTCGATATCCTGTGTTCTATCAAGCTCGAACAGGCGAACATCTGGTTGGTGTCCCCGATCGTAATGCTTAAACTAATTCCTAAATAGCAACAACTATCCACATAGCTTATATCGTTGGAGCAGGCGACCATATCGGTGTTAATTACCTCCATTTTGGAACCGTGTAAACTGTTCAGTTATTGTATTGCAATGGCAGTCGGCGTTTCAGATGGCAGAACGCTGTGATTTCTGCGCTCGTATATAACATTAGCTTCCAAAATACCAGTGACCAGCACGTTGTATGCTTAGGACTTCAACTGACGTGTTATGTGTAGTCATCACCCGGTCACCATGCCTCGTGTCAGCTTCTGCAAATGTTCTAATTACTCACAACTACTGCTGGGAGATACGTGGGTTCAATAGAACTGCTCTGCTGCCTACACCTGGCTTGTGTCTGGGCTACATGCTCTCGTCCTCTTCCCCAATTGCTAACCCCCATCCCTTTAATCTGAATAGTATTGGTTAAGATTACGGTACACCGATCAATTCATCCGGCACATGAATCAGCCATGATCTGCAACATTCCATCCTGCTTGCTATTCACTCGACTCGACCACTGGAGCAGCAACCCTCGCAGCCAATAATGTACCATCATCAATCACTTCATTCAATCTCAATGATTACTGAGCCATTACTTCCCCACAATTGCCCCATTCGCGTATCTGTGTTTGAAGCGGCCACGATGGCGTGTTTTTATTCCGCGTGGTACTGAAGAAATCCTTTTCATACTCCACAAATCGAATGTGCGCCCATAACCTGGCTGTCATTCTATATACTGGCTCTATTAGCGCTCTCTTTATCACCTTGGCTGCTCAGTAGACAGCAGCCGGTGAATACTATCGATTTGATGCAGATAACGTGGTGTGACTTAACTTCAAGTGGATGAATCCCAAATTATGTTGGTAAGGTAAATATAGGTTTTTACGGCACCTCAATCCTAATGTGTGGTGTGTGACAACGTTGGTCTACGCCTATGTGACGTTACAATGAATGGTAGCGCGTGTCAACATTGATCTACGTCTTTTTGACCTCAGTATGAATGGTAGAATGTGTCAACATCGGTCTACGCCTATCTGACGTCACTTTGAATGTTAGCATGTGCCAACATTGGTCTACGCCTATCTGACGTCAGTAGGAATGATAGCACGTGTCAGCATTGATCTACGGTTTTCTGACGTCAGTATGAATGGTAAAATGTGTCAACATTGGTCTACGCCTATCTGACGTCAGTAGAAATGATAGCACGTGTCAGCATTGATCTACGGTTTTCTGACGTCAGTATGAATGGTAAAATGTGTCAACATCGGTCTACGCCTATCTGACGTCACTTTGAATGTTAGCATTTGCCAACATTGGTCTCAGTAGGAATGATAGCACGTGTCCTTGATCTACGGTTTTCTGACGTCAGTAAATGGTAAAATGTGTCAACATTGGTCTACGCCTATCTGACGTCAGTAGAAATGATAGCACGTGTCAGCATTGATCTACGGTTTTCTGACGTCAGTATGAATGGTAAAATGTGTCAACATCGGTCTACGCCTATCTGACGTCACTTTGAATGTTAGCATGTGCCAACATTGGTCTACGCCTATCTGACGTCAGTAGGAATGATAGCACGTGTCAGCATTGATCTACGGTTTTCTGACGTCAGTATGAATGGTAAAATGTGTCAACATTGGTCTACGCCTATCTGACGTCAGTAGAAATGATAGCGCGTGTCGTCATTGATCTACGCCTATCTGACGTTACTATTAATGGTAGCGCATGTCAACAATGGTTCACAATCTGACAATAGCCGCTAGTGAACCGAATGTTTAATGTGTGATACTGTGGGATATATGCACTATGTACATTCGTGCGGTGCAGACAATGGTAAGCCGAAGATGTTAAGAACAATTTAGGGTTCGTTTGTAGGTACATATATGATGCACCAAATGGAGTCACTAATTGCATCTACCAGGTAACAAACTATATCGTTTTAGTCCTTCATGGGGCGTTTAATCGCAAGGATTTCAAACTGAGTTGAACCACAGATTTTCTTCGATTGACCCTAAATCAGATATTGCTGACAGGCAGTGTTCGTTTGCGTATTACAGTTCCATCAACAACGCCCTCTGGTGATCATGATATCGCAGCATAAGGACATTGTCCACGTTATGTTGTGTTATATAGATCCTTGCCGCAACCACCAGTGCCCCGACTTCAGCGTGTGTCAGCTGGATGTCAACAGACAGCCTATATGCACCTGCAGCACGACTTGCACCATGCCTTTCCGGCCTGTGTGTGCCAGCGACGGCAACACCTACAGCAATATCTGTATCATGCAGGTTGAGGCTTGCAAGCGACGCATTACCCTGAGACAGCTCTTCAACGGCGACTGTAGTTCAGGTAAGTCTAATAACCTCACCTCTGCGTTTCTAAACTGCGATACAAATACATTTGGAATGGCGTACGTGAACAATTACTTTCAACACCTTTTGGCAACTTCTATGCTATCCTATGCTCTACTAAAAATATTTATGCCCGTGAACTCTACCAAGCTCACCACCATAATGGACTAGTCCGAGACGAGTCTGTTGCCAGACGATTTGGGATATGTATGTACTCAGGTCATACTTCAGCCAACAAAACCTGCTTTCATCTCTCACTTTTAGAACTCACTTCCTAGGCTTAATAGCGTGACTGCCTATCACAACACACTTGAGTGTCACGTGACAAGCTTGCCCTACTTATAACCCTAAAGGGCAACCTGGTCACATAGCATTGTGTTCCTGTGTCTCCTCTTTCCTCTCTGCTATAGGCAACCGCCTCATGGGTGGGCGTGGTCCACGTGACACGCCTCTACCAGCCTGCTTCAACTGATTCAATCGTCAAATATGTTAGAATGACGTGCTTACTGCATTTGCTGTGTGGTTCACTAGGTAGTGGCTGTAGATGGTTCACTCTGTGTGTGTTTGCATGGTCCCCGCCTTATAGAAGCTACTGACTTCCCGCCGTAGTCTGTAATCGTACTGTGAATGATAACAATGTGGGTCGAATTGTATGGTACAGGCAGGTATTTGTACAAACTATAGGGAACAGTGTTTTGGGGTTATTTGCACAGGAAGTTGCTGTTGGGATATATCATGACGTCACTGCGTGACGTCTGTTGTGTTGACGTCATATAATATAATCTGGATCGCTGGTGGCATCCTAATAGCGACATATGTATGCTCCTCGCCCACGAAGCAGGTGCCGCTCGATAATGGCATCTGGATTAAGTGCTTGGCTGTATCAATATTCTCATGAAATGGGGAAGTAGCTTTTGTCATTACTTAGTCCGATAAGTCCCTTGAGCTCAATTAGTCTGTCGACTTCTCTTGATGTATGCCGACCGGCAGATAGTGGCTGGTGGTGATGCATTTGGCAATGTGGTCATGCGTGCTAAGGGGAAGCTCTGACAATAGTCTATTGCGTGTTAGGACGACTGAGTTTAAAGCACTGACGGAGTCATCATTCCGTTACCCACTTCATTCCCTGTTGTTCTACATGATACACAATCAATGATTATGTGGTTAGATAAAGAATTGAGTAGTAATCCCAAATCTTCGCTGCTGCTTCGCGCTGCCTTCATACCAGGTCATCGTAATTTCATTGCCAATGATGACAACACGAAATGATCAATTTGCGCGTCTAATTCGTTCCTACATACCAATCACTGTTTTTGCTTTGTTGTTGTTTCAAGACGAGAACCCGTGTAGGACCATCCAGTGTGGGCCTGGTCAGGGCTGTGACGTCGACACCCGCGGTCGCGCCACTTGCAGCTGCCCCCCTCCCTGTGAACCTGTGCTGCGTCATGTATGCGGCACCGACGGACGGACGTACAGCAACGAGTGTGAACTGGAGCGCAGCGCGTGTGACAAGAGGGTCAGACTGAGCGTCAAGTACGGCGGCATGTGTAAGTCGACTATATATATATATATATATATATATATATATATATATATATATATATATATATATATATATATATATATATATATATATATATATATATATATATATATATATATATATATATATATATATATATATTTGAATATATAATTATGTATATATATGATTATTATATATATATTTGAGCCGATGCATTTCAATTACTGGACCGTGCATGTTGCAGGCGAGAACGGACCGTGTTTGAACCACCACTGTCAGTTTGGCGCAAGATGCATTGCCGAGAAAGGTCGCCCGACATGCCAGTGTGAACCCTGCACTGGGCATTACAAACCGGTGAGTAACGTGTCCGAAATTCAAATAGCAATCGAATATTCTGTTGGCCTAATGGGTCTTTTCGTATGGTGTTTTCAGTATTCTATGTGTATATAATAGAATGTCATTCGGGCATATCTTCTGCATGTTCTATTCGCTGTTTGGAGGCTAGATATGGCATTGGAAGTCCACATATTGTTTTTTAACGTAGGAAGCCCATCTCAGTGACGTGACAATCTACCAGAATATAAACGACTCAATTCGGCTGATTCAATTAACTTATGTTCCGGATAACTTTCATTTCTGGCAATAAATTGAGCCCGAATACACCCCGCAGTATGCAGTCATCCTTAATCTGTTCCTTTTTTCCATCTGTGGTGTCCCATAGCCCAAACACTAAAGTTTATCACATTGTGGCTGGTTGGGTAGGAAGGGGTCAGTTACATTCGGGAATGATAGAGAAGTAGGGGACCAGTGGTCAGCAACGTTAAGCGTTAAAACCATAGACGATGACCAAAAAGCAGACAACTGATCCAATTAGACACAAACAGTTACAAATACCACGTAGGGGACAAGGGCTGAAATAAGCACATGGGGACATACCACGAACCGCTGGTGTAAAACCCGAAATTGCACAAACAATGAATATGGCCATGTAGTGTACTACTGATGTGTGCTGTAATATGCAGCAGCGCCATCAGCCTGTTATGATATCGTGTGGATTCATCATCTCACCTGATGTCTGATTACAGGTGTGCGGTAGCGACCACTTGACTTACGATAATGAATGCAAATTGAGAGCAGAGAGCTGTGAGCGACAGGTGTCCATCACTGTGATGAAACAAGGCCAATGTGGTGAGAACACCTGGCTTGATTGACCACAGATATTGCTATGTTATTACTTCTGCCATTCACTGTTAAAGTTGAATGATACTGGCTGAGACCCACCACCATAGTAGGTACACCTGTGTGGGCCATTGGTCTGTGCTAAGGCAGTGACTCTATCTGTATGGCGGCGACCCCACACCACTTTCCCCAATATCCATCATTGTCTCTTAATGACACAATCCACTCTAAATGTTATAGTTCATTTCAATCACTGTTGATGCCTTGGATTGGAACCAATGGCGTTGTCGTTGTAACGAGCTACTGACGCATTACAGTCAACTTGCTTTAAGTGCCAACAGCATAGTGTTGATGACATTACAGCTAGCGTTGTCAACAGCATAGTATTGATGACATTACAGCTAGCGTCGTCAACAGCATAGTATTGATGACATTACAGCTAGCGTCGTCAACAGCATAGTATTGATGACATTACAGCTAGCGTCGTCAACAAAGTATTGGAACTAGCTGGGAGCTGTGTCCGATCTCTAGTTTACATTGGAGAGATTGCTATCTATTGTAACGGCATCAAGCGGTGGTAAAAATTAAGCAAGGGAGGTATTACTTGTGGAATAAAAATGTGATTCGAAGAGCAATCTAGAGACTACTGCTGAAGTTCGGAAATTATAGCCATACGGTGTAGAGATCAGCTGTGTTGGCGAAAACATCAACGAATGTCAATCGTGTTAAACAATTGATGTTTTAGTTACGATAAAATTGTATCGTTTTCAATATTACAAAGTGCTTACGGGCAATGATGATAACGCATAAGTAAGGGTCCATTCAATTCATCAGTTGATATGAATTAATCGATATGGGAGGAGATAAGCTAGAGTTGTATGACGTACATGGTGTTGCAGATGATCCGTGTACTAATTACCGGTGTGATCACTACGGCTACTGCGAGAAGAACAGTCGCGGAAGACCGCATTGTGTGTGCCCGAGAAGCTGTGTCCACAAATCGGACTTTATTATACAGGGTGGGTTATACATGGCTAGCAGGTCCTTTAATTCCCCCCATTACAGACCAGCATCATAACAGCCAAGTAACGTACAGAGTATGATTAGTTGAATGACATTACAGCTAAATTGCGATCAGCGTTGGTCAACCGAGCATAGTATTGATGACATTACAGCTAAAGTCGTGCAACAGCATTGTGTATTGATGACATTACAGCTAGTCGTCAACAGCATAGTATTGATGACACGTTCATTATCAAGTCCCCGTCGTCAACAGTGAGCGAGTCATTACGGGTCTTGTCTCTCAAACTAGTGTTGATGAATTTTTACCATGGACAAATTGCATCCCCGAATTCGTTACTGGTCTAGTACTCTCAAACTGCTGTGTGGTAGAAGGCGTCGTATATATTGAAGCATTTCTAGTGCACTGGGTATCATTATTAGTAAGTTTGATTATACTGACAATAGTGGTACAGGTTGTATGTCGTAACAGCCATGTTTGTGATCATTAGAGCTTCATTTTATGTTTCAAGCAATTCAGTAATTTCCTGGCCGTTTATCGATCGCTCAGGCTAATTGTGGTATATTAGTTCGTTGTGGATGACAATATCAAGCCTGGCATGTTATGAAGACATTCATTTAAAAATGCATAGTTGATTGATGACATTAGACCTAAAGTTAGAAGCGTCCAGTTAAGTGCGAACTAGTTTTCACAACTTGCTATACATTACCGATATACATACTACGGCGTCGTGTGCGAATGCTGTGTCAATTGCAGCATAGTACGGATGACATTACAGCTAGCGTCGTCAACAGCAAGTATTGTGACATTACATAGCGTCGTCAATGAGCAATTGATGACATTAGTAGCGTTCAACGAAGTATTGGAACTAGCTGGGAGCTGTGTCCGATCTCTAGTTTACATTGGAGAGATTGCTATCTATTGTAACGGCATCAAGCGGTGGTAAAAATTAAGCAAGGGAGGTATTACTTGTGGAATAAAAATGTGATTCGAAGAGCAATCTAGAGACTGGATGGAAAACTGCTGAAGTTCGGAAATTATAGCCATACGGTGTAGCGATCAGCTGTGTTGGCGAAAACATTTGAATCAACGAATGTCAATCCATTTAGTTACGATAAAATTGTTATCGTTTTCAATATTACAAAGAGTTTTATGAAATACGGGCAATGATGATATCGCATAAGTAAGGGTCCATTCAATTTCTCGATTTGATGTGAATTAATCGATATTGGAGGAGATAAGCTAGAGTTGTATGACGTACATGGTGCAGATGATCCGTGTACTAATTACCGGTGTGATCACTACGGCTACTGCGAGAAGAACAGTCGCGGAAGACCGCATTGTGTGTGCCCGAGAAGCTGTGTCCAGGTAAATCGGACTTTATTATACAGGGTGGGTTATCGTTCACATGGCTAGCAGGTCCTTTAATTCCCCTCATTACAGACCAGCATCTACATAAGGGGCCAAGTAACGTACATAGTATGATTAGTTAATGCATAACACCAATAAAGGCTGTCAACCGATTTTGTATTATAACGATACTTGGTTACCTACTATGAACGATCATTATCTAAAGCTATTTGCAGAAGTCGAGTGTGTTAATGCTCATTGTACCTGGTTCCACTATGTTATCGGGATAGGGGGAGTGAGGGGAGGACGTTCACCATGGACTCTCATCAGATCATTTTTTCGATCCCCGTCGCAATACTCATGAGCGAATTCGTTCGGGTCTTGTACTCTCGACTGCTGTTGTAGAAGGCGTCGTTGAATATAGAATGCATGTGATTTATTGGGGCATTTCTAGTGCACTGGGTATCATTATTAGTCTGCAGGTGTTTTATGACTGACAGGTGGTGAATGAGGTGTGTGGTACAGACGGCATTTCTTACCAGAACGAGTGTGAGCTTCAGGTAGCCTCATGCCAGAAGCAGCAGTACGTGGCCGTGGCTTCTCAGGGGCCATGTGGTAAGCCAACGTCTTCATGGCTGCCGTATCATTCCTGGCATGTTATCATAATCCACGACGATTTCATTAAAACTATCCCATTTTGATCGATCGCTAGACCTAAAGTTACCGTTCAGTCATTGATAAATAGGTTTTGCTAGCGTTTTTCTATATTAATCGTTCCATCATTAGTGCAGTGTCTTTCGTTTATGGTCAATTCACATAATGTTCGCTGTGTGTGTGCAATAAATGCTTATCCGTTTTCACAACTTGCTATAAACACCGATATACTGCTGCGATTACTGCTCTGATGAGCCATGTAAGCTATAATGTATATGGCTGTGTGACAGATCCATGTAGAGACATGGACTGCCGGCAGGGGGCTTCGTGTGTAGCGGGAGAGTGCGTCTGTCTGTCACGTTGTGACGAGAGCAGCGAGGTCGTGTGTGCTACTAACGCCAAAACCTACAGCAGCATCTGTGACATGGACCGACAGGCCTGCCTCAGTAACACCGAGTTGGAGATGCTCCACCGAGGAGAGTGTGATGACGGGGAGGACAGCACGGAGATATCGGGCTCCGGAGGTGGGCAACTTGGGACTGGTCCGGTCACAATGACGCACCTCTAATATCGGCTTATTTCAATGCTAGATATTCATGTGTTTCGGGCGGGGGATTGTAATTGATTAATCAACATTGTAACGTTGGATTGGCGATAGTTTGTTTTGATTCCTGTGATCGAGTCGATGTTCAGTGTTGATCGTGTGTGTGTTATATTAGTCTTGAGGTTTGCTGAATTTGAATTGAGCTTCGAGATAAACGAGGTTTATCGTTTGCATTGAACGAATGGTGTATGGCGCGTATTGCTTGCTTTGTAATGCTTGTGAATGAGACTGTTTGCTGTGAACTGCTGGTGAATGAGACTGACTGTTTGCTGTGAACTGCTGGTGAATGAGATTGACTGTTTGCTGTGAGCTGCTGGTGAATGAGACTGACTGTTTGCTGTGAGCTGCTGGTGAATGAGACTGACTGTTTGCTGTGAACTGCTGGTGAATGAGACTGACTGTTTGCTGTGAGCTGCTGGTGAATGAGATTGACTGTTTGCTGTGAGCTGCTGGTGAATGAGACTGACTGTTTGCTGTGAGCTGCTGTGTGAATGACTGTTGACTGACGGTTGGTGTGAACTGCTGGTGAATGAGACTGACTGTTTGCTGTGAGCTGCTGGTGAATGAGACTGACTGTTTGCTGTGAGCTGCTGGTGAATGAGACTGACTGTTTGGTGTGAACTGCTGGTGAATGAGACTGTTGGCTGTGAATTGTTTGGATGTGGTGTTGACTGTTTGTGGAGATGGGTTGGATGTGATGTGGATTGTTTGTGGAGATGGGTTGGATGTGGTGTTGACTGTTTGTGGGGATGGGTTGGATGTGGTGTTGACTGTTTGTGGAGATGGGTGGGATGTGGTGTTGACTGTTTGTGGAGATGGGTGGGATGTGGTGTTGACTGTTTGATGGGATGGGTGGGATGTGGTGTTGACTGTTTGTGGAGATGGGTGGGATGTGGTGTTGACCGTTTGTGGAGATGGGTTGGATGTGGTGTTGACTGTATGTGGAGATGGGTGGGATGTGGTGTTGACTGTTTGTGGGGATGGGTGGGATGTGATGTGGATTGTTTGTGGAGATGGGTTGGATGTGGTGTTGACTGTTTGTGGAGATGGGTGGGATGTGGTGTTGACTGTTTGTGGGGAAGGGTGGGATGTGATGTGGATTGTTTGTGGAGATGGGTTGGATGTGGTGTTGACTGTGGGGATGGGTGGGATGTGATGTGGATTTTTTGTGGAGATGGGTTGGATGTGGTGTTGACTGTTTGTGGGGATGGGTTGGATGTGGTGTTGACTGTTTGTGGAGATGGGTGGGATGTGGTGTTGACTGTTTGTGGGGTTGGGTGGGATGTGATGTGGATTGTTTGTGGAGATGGGTTGGATGTGGTGTTGACTGTATGTGGAGATGGGTGGGATGTGGTGTTGACTGTTTGTGGGGATGGGTGGGATGCGATGTGGATTGTTTGTGGAGATGGGTTGGATGTGGTGTTGACTGTTTGTGGGGATGGGTGGGATGTGGTGTTGACTGTTTGTGGGGATGGGTGGGATGTGATGTGGATTGTTTGTGGAGATGGGTGGGATGTGGTGTTGACTGTTTGATAGGATGGGTGGGATGTGGTGTTGACTGTTTGTGGAGATGGGTTGGATGTGGCGTTGACTGTTTGTGGGGATGGGTGGGATGTGATGTGGATTGTGTTTTATGGAGATGTGACGTTGCTTATCTGTCAGATTGTTGGATGGGACTTTTACTGTGCGTGTTTTGTTGGTGTGATATGATGACGGTGAGTGTGTTGTTGAGTACCAGGCGGGATCACGTGTGACGAGACCACGTGTCGATTTGGAGGGCAATGTGAGGTCAACGCTCAGGGGGTGATGCACTGCGCCTGTAGCTTCACTTGCGAAGCCACCTGGTAATGTCGTGCCTCAATGTCCATTGATTAGATTTTTTTAATCTACCATGTGTCCAAAAGTCACTTATCAAACCCTTTCCCACAAATCACATTACTGATTAAACAAACTTCTCTCCACATGCATTTCTGACCAGATCAATCTCCCCACAGCCTGCGTGCAAAATGCTACAATATATTCACGATCCAATACACATCTGCACATTCATTTACCTGCCAATGGACGTGAGTCTATATTTGTTATGACCTCCGATACGTCCAGATGTGAACGTTCTCAATCCGCTATGTGTATCGATGATCTCTAATACTTATAACATATTCCAAAACTCTTACATTTTAAATTCTACAGCCCCTCCGTGCTTCTGTACTATCTGTAATAAACCAGTTCCTCACTCCACCACGCCCCCATACCCCGCCCCCCTCCTCATGGTCCCGCCTTCATTGTTATGCTTAAATAGACAGCAAGGACATATACATACTCCGCGCACTTCCTTCTGACATGTGTGAACCATTAGGGGCTGGGTAATAATGATCCATCGATTGTCATGTATAATATAAATGATGCTGAGCACTTTGTCAGTGACCTCCCGATGTTAAGAGTGGGGTCGTGGATGTTTGAATTAACTGCATGTGATGCAACAGTCAAATGGCATCGGCTAGAGTAGCTATTGTAAACAAGTAATCGTTATGTATTTTGCGACGCCTCCGTGCGTTGTAGGGCGACCGTATGCGGGTCGGATGGCAAAACCTATGGAAATGAATGCCAAATGCGTCAGGAAGCCTGCCGACAGCAGACAAGCATCACATCACAGCCCATGGATACCTGTGACACAGGTGCGCTTTATTGAAGTAATCAATGCAGCATCCGTGAGGTAGAGAAGCAATCAGATTTTCTGATGTCACTCTCTGGTAATAACATAACAATTAACACGCGACGTCTGCATAACCCCATGATGGCATTCTGCTGTTCATTCATTTAAAAATCACATGATTATTATGTAATATCCATAATGGTAAACGCTTGTGGGTGCAGATTTAGTGGAGGTCCTTTGTAACGGCAACCCCCCTCTGCGTGACCCCATGACGGGGCGAGAGTATGACTGCCGGGATGGGTCCGATATATGTACGGCGGGGGCGTACTGTCACATACTGGAAGGAGTAGCCCGGTGCTGCTCCAGAGAGGGTAAGGTCTCACACCAGTGTATTCTTATACACAGTGGACTTCGCATTAATATTCACAGAATATTCGCCAAGTATGTATAATCAAAACAATGATAATACTGAAGAATGCATATCGTTAGATAGCCTTAAGCGCCCGTTGGGTTCAACGACGCGCCCAACTGTGAGCTTTGGTTAGTGCTGTGGTAGTGGATCATGACAGGTATGACGGCCGTGCTGTAATAACGACTCTCGGTATGTAACCTACTCGTAGTGTTGCACTGTTACATTTCTCTTATTGTCTTTCAGATCAAACAGTTCGTAGCTGCAGTGAGTCTAGGTATGGTTGCTGTCAGGACGGTAAAACCACGGCTCCTGCTCCTAACTTCGCCGGTTGTCCGTGTAGGTATTAACTATATAGCTTCACAAAAATTAACTGACTGATTCTCTTCAATTTTAAGAAAACCTCTTCATTACGTAATCTGCACATCATCAGCGTATATTGTATGATCGCTGATTCTCAGCGTATGGTAGGTCAGCTCGAAGCCTCAGTTTGTGATGGATCAGCGCTGATTCTCAGTGTGTGGTGGTTCAGCTCTGATCCTCAGTGTATGGTGGATCAGCGCTGATCCTCAGTGTGTAGTGGATCAGCGCTAATCCTCAGTGTGTGGTGGATCAGCACTGATCCTCAGTGTGTAGTGGATCAGCGCTGATCCTCATTGTGAGGTGGATCAGCGCTGATCCTCAGTGTGTAGTGGATCAGCACTGATCATCATTGTGTGGTTGATCAGCGCTGATCCTTAGTATGTAGTGGATCAGCGCTGATACTCAGTGGGTGGCTGATCAGTGCTGATCCTCAGCGGGTGGCTGTTCAGTGCTATTCCTCAGCGTGTTGTAGTTCAGCGCTGATCCTCAGTGAATGGTGTATTAGTGCTGATCCTCAGTGTGTTGTGGATCAGCTCTGATCCTCGGTGGGTGGCTGATCAGTGCTGATCCTCAGTGTATTGTGAATCTGCTTTGATCCCAATGTAGATATATCAGCATATTCTTCCCTTGCAGCTCAATGCGGGTGTCACGTTTTGGGGAGTCTGAAGTCAACGTGTGACCCTAACACGGGTCAGTGTTTCTGCCGAGCCGGGGTGTCCGGCCTACGGTGTGACCGCTGTCAGTTCGCCTTCTGGGGACTCCACAAAATCGCCGAGGGTAGCTCAGGATGCATGCGTGAGTAGCAGAGATCGGACCTAATGCCCATAGTCACAAGTATGCATAAGTTAACGACAGTTTGCTTAACGACCGTATATTTCTTCATTGTACAGCATGTGGATGCAGCATGCTCGGCTCCAAGCGAGATGACTGCAATCAAACCAGCGGCTCGTGTGAGTGTGAGCGGGGTTACATGGGACTCAAGTGCGACATCTGCTCGGACAACACTACTGCCGGACACGCAGGTTGTGACGGTGGGTAGTCATTTTTCCCTATCCAAGCAAATATGAACAGTATCGCCTTCGTGAGCACTAGTCAAATATTTGAGCAAATTGTAAAAATATTGTACATCTGCTTGATATTGATTATGTTTGTATTTGATCATCATCGCAGAATACGTTGAAAGCCATCAAATCGAGCATGATTGCTTATATGAACAACTTATAGGGATATCACCGTTTTCATGTAACATATCAAACATTTTTACACACTACTTGAGTACCATTCAATTTGCACTCAACTATGTTGTATGTTCTATCGTCAATAGATATAATGTTGCGGGGTGAGTGTTCATGTTGGGTGTCTATGTCGTTATGTTCTCTGGGTATTCACGCACATCTGATTGGCTAACACTCTAATGCACTCTTTCGTCTTCTAGGCATTCCACATCCAGGTAGATCGCTGTTACACTAAGCATTAGCGCACCCCTTCTCAAATGTCCATTTTCATAGTTCCATAGTAATGCGATAGAGATATGATGTTAGTTACCAAGTATAAGGGCATTGAACTGTTATGCACTTTCGACTGGAGATGATCTTGATGCATGACCCGCCTTTGTGTTGTGTTTGCCTGATATATGTTGACTACAAAGGCACAGTAGTTAACTGGTGATAAGTATGGCTTTGCAATAGGTTGATAATTACCAAAATTATTGTCTTATCCCATCACGCTGATAAAATCGTGCTAACTGAAAGGTATTGAAAAAATGGTTGATTTCAACCTATATGGAAAAGACTTCGCCACACCCAAGGCTTCATAGTCATATATATATATATATATATATATATATATATATATATATATATATATATATATATATATATATATATATATATATATATATATATATATATATATATATATATATATATATATATATATATATACATATATATAAATATATATATATATGGATATATATATATAAATAATACATGTATATATATATTTATATATACATGATATATGTTTATTTTATGTATATATATAATTATATGTATAATTAATCATATATATGTGTATATATGTATACATATATCTATAAACATATTTACATATGCATATATATATATGTATGTATTTATTGATACATATGTATATATATATATGTATGCATATATATACATGTATGTATATATATATATATATATATATATATATATATATATATATATATATATATATATATATATATATATACATATATATATATATAGATATATATATATATATATATATATATATATATCTATATATATATATATATATATATATATATATATATATATATATGTATTATAGGACTTGGATACTATAATTAACGTCCGTCCTCCGATAAGAGATTCAGGAAGCACGTGTCTGCTCAATGTTACATTCGGCTCGCTCTCCTTTTCTTTATCGTTGTCTGCTTTGGTCTTTCAACAGCATCGTCTGTAAATGGATTATAAATTATCTCCCATGATTAGATACAGCTGTAACACATCTAATGTGTGATGTCGGATATTATCCTCCTAATGTTTAAATAACTTGCTGCTAGTGTTTACTCATGTCTACTGAAAACAATACATAGTTATAGGATAAGTAAGGCACGTTGTATTTTGATACATTTAATTGACCAAAAATGTTCACCAGCCATATTGTAAAAGATATTTTGTGTTATCTGTGTGAGTATAACCTGTTTGTTATCTCTATCTCTGGCATGGCTGTGTAGATAGTGGCTTCCGGCCGACGTCCTGTGCTCAGTTTGAGTGTCGACACGGAGCAGTGTGCACCATGTTCTCTGGTGCTCCTCGCTGTGAATGCCAGCAGCGATGTGACTCGAACCCGTCCTCTTCAGGAGAAGTATGCGCTACAAACGGCCTGACGTACGCCAGTAGATGTGAACTTCAGTTTTATTCGTGCCAGTTGCAACAGGATATTGGCGAAGCATACAGAGGACATTGTCACGGTTTGTTACTTCACTTGTTGCTTGCTTCTAGAAATCCGACTGAGGTCAGCAACAGATAGATTATTGATGTACAGTTGCACATACGCTACGTTTGCACTATTGCACGGTTATCAGCAGTGCCCAATGCCCATTTTATACGGGCTTATTGAGGCATTATCTCTTGCTTCTTTTTTTGCTCTATCTATGCGTACAACTATGACGCTATATGTGGCGCACGCGGACTTGGTTGGTGTATCCCACAGCCCAGTAGTCAGATGACCGTTACATAATGTGTCGATTGTTGCACAGTGGACAAGGCCGTTACACCACGCACAAGCACTAGACCCCGGAAGACCACCCGCCATGTTGACGTCACAAAGCACTCCCGCTTCACGCCAACATATGGTACACTACCTCCGCACTGCCTTCAACCTCTTGTCAACCTATCTTTCCTCTCTATTTTCCTCCTTTAAATAACAACCAAGTAGTTGTTTGTCGTACCTGGCACTCACTTAACTCAGGCTCACCATCTAAGCTATCTTTTGTTTAGCTAGTTTGCCTTTTACATCTTCTTAACCCCCCCTCCCTCCTATCACAGGTGATCTAGGCAATTTCTGCAGCAAGGATGAAGAATGTCTGACCAATAACAGCAGGTGTTTCAACAGTATCTGTACATGCAAAGAGAATATGGAGATTACTAACGATGGCGAGCATTGTGATGTGCAAGGTACGCCACCTATCGGATTGCTTTATTTGTCCAATGCAGAATAATCTTCTGGGTCTTCCTTGCAGCTTATTTTTCTAACGTATGATCCAATTGTTACATCGTTGTTCCGTCTCCGGCTATTACTGTTGATTGCGCTACATTTGATATATTTAATGAACAAGATGAGATTGAATGCTGTTAGATTTCTTCACTCTTCTATGACCATATATTCTGCATCTTTCGTAACTGTGTCACTTCTCTTTAATGTAAGCTAATTCGCAGTGACTGTCTTCTTCTATACATGTACTGTTTAGTCGACATAACACAATCACTAAAGACCTTGATAAGCCTTACAATTTGTTCCGATTGTAAACAATAATAATACTACTGCTGCTTCTTTTTCCTTTAATAATGTAACATTTAGCTCATATATTTTGCATATAATGACTCTCACTAGATATTCTAAACCTCAAAGCTGATTATTACAAGACAACGGTAGCCCTAATGCGCTTCTAGCCAAAAGGAAAAATGGTTCACAGCTAGATTACAACAATTGCACAGTACATGAAAAGTTAGATCGAGTGCTCAAGTGGTGCAAATGAATATTGTTCCCTTCTATAATATCCATTTTGTTTTACAATTCAGGTGATTTGTTTACGGTACCTGCATTTGCCGGCAATTCCTTCATTGAATTGGGCCGCCTTCACCATGGAAACCGAGAAGTAAGCATAGAATTAATCTTCACCCCTTCAAGCGAAGATGGCCTGCTTCTTTACAGCTCTCAGTTTGAAAATGGAACGGGTGATTTTATGTCATTGGCGCTGATTGATGGACTCCTAGAATACAGGTTAGATTACATGCATCACCATGATCATTTGCTGAAATTGTAATGATTGTTTGCAAATCATCAATCCGCGAGAAATATTTCTGTTTGCATGGTCAGATCGATACCGATTGGTATTTGTAATGCTTAATGACGTCATGCAGGTATGATTTAGGCAGTGGACCTGCTCTGCTGTCATCCTCCGCTAAGCTCGCTCTGCACACACAACATACACTGGTGGCTCGTCGTCATGATAAAGACGGCATGCTTGTCGTCGACGGTGAGGACGAGGTGCTTGGGACGAGTCCAGGCAACCTCGAATCCTTGAACCTTGAGTCTCCGGTCTTTCTGGGCGGGGTACCCAGCTACAGCGAGTCGTAAGTGGCCTACTGAGTCCTTCTGTTAGCTATTATCTCGGTGCTTATGTTTTCATGAATTGTATACTTCTGTGCCCCTAAATACAGCGGGATTCAATTATTTAAATCATCGCTGAATAGGCAAACACTTTAAAGTATCAGTGTCGATCCGTGACGGTCGCCGCCGGCAGATGACGCATGAACATTTGCTCTGGCGCTGGTCGGAGGCAGGCGGGTCGTTGCGTGCTTTAGCCGTGGGACGAGACGAGATCTATTGACGCTCCTTATTGAAGTTACGAGCTCATCTGATAATGCACTAATCCTTTGTGAAGATTTTATTCGAACTAAAGTATACGTCTGGTGTATAAAAAGATGAGTCATTTAGTGGTTGAGTCTATTCATGCTTGTGCACAGTGTTTGTCTACTAATGACACTGATTGCAAAGGTTAGAAGGGGAGGGGTTTGGAAGGGGATAACGCTGATGTGAGGAAGAAGAATGTGACGGGGTTATTAGGTTACAGGTGGTTAGAGGGAGTTTTGCATGCTGGTTGGCTCCCTCTAAGTAAAGGTTCAGAGCGCTGATGACAATTAATCGAGCAGCTCGGAGCTCATGCTCGCCGAGAGCACATGTTTGATATACTGTCTGTTTATCGTGTATGATGATGATAGAGCAATTTAATTATGATATGACATACTTTTCACAATTGATAAATTATCTGCACATTGTCGTTTATGAGCTTGAAATCCCTGCAAGTACCCAGTGGACCCGTACCTTTCGGTTGAGACCCTTGGGAACTTGAGATCGGAGAGCACGCCCCCCCCCCCCCCTTCACCCCCATCGAGACATTTGGGCTTGTGATAGTACTTTGCTACACTGAATCATGTTATCACATCGATGAGGATTGTGAGCGTGTGTGTGGCAGGATAAGGCGTGATGTTGGTACGGACCGTGGCTACACAGGCTGTGTGGCCGACATCAAGATCTCCAGCAACCAAGTGGAGAAGCATTATGACCTCGCCTACCCCTCCTCTCTTGACGTCACGCGCGCGGTGCATGTCGGTTCGTGAATCTATCGCAACTCAAACGCTGATTGTTGTTTAATACAACGGCACCTATTGATCGTAAGATGACTTTGTCTGGATATTCAGGTGACTGTTTCCATAGTGACTGTTCGATTACTAACTGCCTTAATGGAGGAACTTGCATCCCACGAGGCGGCACATTTGCGTGTAAATGTCCGCCAGGTTTGTCTGGTGAGATGAACTTTATCACGTTATCACTTTACGCGTATCATAGATACTGCTAAAATACTGTCAGTCACCTAAATAGAAGTACATTTATCAACTTTCAACCACGAAGCTGTCATAGCGCTAGATACAGACTAGCTAAGTGCATTTTAGGTTTAGAGGAGCCTCTCTGTTAATGAAAGATTTACGTTAAACCGCCCATCTCTTTTTTTAAACCAAATAATATATTGATATGCAGGGAGTATGTGTGAGAAACAACACGAAACCTGTACGATTAGTGTCTGCAGCGAAGGCTCGTCTTGCTTCGATACGGAAGACGGCAATTTCATGTGCGTCTGTCAACCAGGCCACTATGGAATACTTTGTGACCAAGGTCAGTATTCCAGCACGGTAACGTGCTTCCTGACTCTCATGTGTGGCATATTACCGCGATCTGTCATCTGCTAGAGTGCTTTGATTAGTTTTTTTGTGAGGTCATATGACATTTAGGCAGATTTGCGCTGCTACAATGAGTACATGCCGACAGGTGCATTCAGGTTATGATGTGTGTTCTTTCACGTAGTCATCACCATACCGCAGTTCTCGCGAGATTCCTACATCGAGCTTCAAACCTCACACAATCTGGGAAGAATGTTCAGTTTTGAGATCTGGTTTCTGGCTACCGACCCTGATGGTGAGACCATCAGCTTTCATTTGCCCAAATGTCCCATACATTTGTTATTGTTGCTTGTGAAATGTTGTTAAGATATTATGCTATGGCGGTGTGTTTGTGTGACAGGTGTATTGCTGTACAGCCAACAAGACGACGTTGCTAACGGCGACTTCCTCTCGTTAAGTCTCGTTAATGGCTACCTGGTATTCCGTTACGACCTGGGCAGTGGACCGGCTGATATCAGGTTGGGTTTGGTATGCTGAATAGCCACGGAGCTAAAGTTAGGATTACAAATCACGAGAATATAATTGTCTTCAATCTATGCGTTGCGAGAGGCATTTCCTCCAGCCTTAGACCTCCACTATTACTTCTGGTATCTCGCTATACCATTTATTTCTAAATGTTACTGCACATGACAGGAGTCAATTTCCTGTCCCGTTGAACACGTGGAACCAAGTGGAGATAAGTCGCACGCAGCAGCAAGGCAGTATCGTGGTCAACCGAGCTCAGTCCGTGACGGGTCAGGCGCTGGTAGGTAGCACACATCACTACATTACAGCAAAGCCTGCGAAGAGCGGGCATCTCAATATAACGGGTACATTTTCAAAATCTCCTATGTTAAGTTCGCCCATGCCATGGGGATTATCCACTAATATACTTACAGGATCCCTTAGCCTAGTCCCGTGAGTGTGTTGTTATTGCCCTGGCTCAGAATATGATGTCTTAGCGCGGCAGTAATCGCTGCTTCTAATTAATACAAGTATGATTACGTAATACTGGTTTATATCAGCTACTACAGTCTGATTGTTGATGTGATGCAGGGTTCGTTAACACAACTGAATCTACCTCAATGGCTGTACCTGGGTGGTTACCCGGGTGACCATCAGCGCAGAACCAGCGTTACACGCGGCTTCAGTGGCGCCATCCAGCGGGTAAGGCAGTCTGGATGATCTAACGTTGGGTGGATGATGGTACGTCGACCGTGCAGTCCAACGGCTGATGCAAATTACAATCGACTGAATGCGATGTAGCACAAGCCGGTTTAGAACATAACTTTAAATATTACTATTGCAATTGACATCCGGCAGGGGTATGTGCTCTGTGTTCTGACTGACTCTCTTGGTAAGCCCTATTTCGTACGAGGTCTCCACTGGCAATACACTTCATTATGTAATTACGAACACTTCTGACCATTCCTGTCTTTCTATGTTTCTCTTATGTCGTACAGTTCTACGAGGACGGCATGCTGGTAGAGGATCTAGCAGCCTCATTCATCAGTGTAGAGGGCATCAGTCAGTACGAAGGACCTCCGTGTTCCTCCGCCCTCTGCCAAAATGGTGGTCAGTGCCTCCCCCACCTCAACGACTACCAATGTCGATGCCCACCCAGGACGACAGGGCGACACTGTGAAAGCCGTCAGTTTATGAATCTATTGCAAATTGCTTCACTAAATCAATGCCCAAAATGAGCCGTGGCTGCTCGTGAAAGCCCGGTATCAGATTATACGAGTGTGATCTCTCTATGTGTCGTGGCTAGTGGTGGAGCCGAGCGACAGTGGCAAGACGGGATCACAGGGGATCGCATTCTCCGGCACCACACATCACAAGTACATGAACCGGGTCGACCACAAGTTAGTCACCTTTTTGAAACGATACCTTGCTTATGTTTGTGTAACCAAGGGAATATCCCTGATGTTCCGTTCTTCTCCCGTGAAATGTTTCTCGGTGTGTGCGGTTCATACAATGGGCAGTCATTCCACGATATGAGAGTTTGCTCTGCTGTTGCTAGGTTACGTGCTGAGAGCACCAACAGCATCAAGCTTCAGTTCCGCACAGCAGCCCAAGACGGTCTCATCATGTTGCTCCACAAGTCCTCCACTGTCATGGCGGACTACCTCGCCATCGCCATCAACAGGGGTCACGTGGAGGCCAGCTTCAACTTGGGCAAGGAGAGTAGTTCCCACCTATTATTGATGACGTCAGCCAGGACCGTCAGCGACAACCAGTGGCATACCCTGCACTTCCTACGGTACGTCACGTGTCATCGCTGAACACCAACTTCATATTGCCCCTGAATTCGTTGGCATCATATACTGACGTGGCTGGGTGGGGAGGGGGTTCAAAATCACATGGGTTTTAGGGTAGAAACAAATTGCTTCTTTAGAACGATCTAAAATGTTGAGTAAAGATATATGAGAGTTAGAGAAGCTCATGTGTACTTATTGCTGACAGAGACAAGAGGAAGGGCAGTATACAGGTGGATGACGAGTCTCCAATCACTGTCCTCTCGCTGCAAGGTGCCACGCAACTCGACACTAATGGCGACCTCTGGATCGGTAAGCTGAACGATCAGACTCCACATTGTTCATCTCCGTTATGTTGGGCCTGATGATCATGCTTTTATCTTTACCTGGCTTTCAGAGGTTGTTATATGAACCTTTCCATATTTCGATAGGACATAAAAGTTGTTGTGTTTTGCGGCCACTCGAGCTGAGAGACATGCAAGACCCATGTCTTTCGCTGACCGCCTGTTTAACTGGATGTTCTATTGTTTTTAGTTGAGCACATAGTACACATACCCTGAATGTTACAGGTGGAAGTCGTAACCCACCTTCCGGGCTCCCGGACGCCTACATGGCAGGCTTTGTGGGTTGTATGAACTCCGTCGTCATCAATGGTACCGGTCTGGACCTCAGCACTGATAGAATCAACCTAGATGCTATCCAACTCTGTGATGATTAGGCACTGCAGCCTCCATTGTACTCACGTCATTCCATTTGCTGTCTTAGGTTCTGGTAGTCCCCAACTTATTGTTGTATTTTGCAATTGATGAGATATCTTAGCACCTTGACTGGTGGTTGTGACCATGTGTCTGTAGGTGATATTACTTTGGTAGGGCTGGGAGCCACTGTCTGTACTTAGCCTGCATCCACTAGATGCGCGTACAGCACCTTATTCGTCGCTCTAATCGTATGTATGCTGCTAGTAAAGATGCAAGAATCTCATGGCCACCTGCCTTTATCGTTAACGTTGTCGTCCACAATGCACCAAATACACTCAGACAGTTCAGGGATAGTACTACATCAAGATATCATGACGTTTTGTTTGCATGCTTGACCCACTGTTCTCTTGTGTAGTTAAGCATACACGCCCACTGATATAGATATACGTCATGGATTCATAACACCAAACACCAAGCACGGCATCTCGAGTATACTTAAGCTATGCACCCTTGATTCTCTTGATTAATATTGTTCCTGCTTTTTGTGATTAATGTTCCATAAAAAAAGCCAAGAAACAGGAAAACACGCCTTTAATGAATTCAAAAGCAACCAGACCCAATCGTCAGTTATAGGTAGGTTTATGTCGACGCAATGACAGCTGATGTCTGGGGATAAATCTGCCTGTGCTACACTCAAGTGTCTCAGCACAGTCATGTTTTACTGTGGGCACCTGTGCTTTACAACTGGAGCTAATTATATTACGGTTTGTTATGATGTACAAAACGATATTGATGTTGTTGCTGTCAAACCTCCAATTTGTAAAGGGAATATCTATGCATAATGAGTTTGTGTCGGTATTTCGCTGTACTGTAATGTTCAGTTATACGATGAGAAATAAAACAGTGTGACACTATGCTGCTGTTTCTACGCATCTTTTCATTTATCTGGCTGTTTGGCGTTTATTAAAGTGTTCTCATGGCAACCATCAAAATGTGACGTCACAGCCAACTCTATGTCAACTACAGCCTAGATGTTGGGGCAATGTCTGTAGTTAAGCGTGGAAATAAAGTACAGTTTAATATAAGTTTATGGTTGGTTTTGAATTAATTTAACATTCAATTGGCACAAGCAGGGTTATGTGAGCGCTCAATACGATATGGTACATTTTTGTCTGGTCACTGCTGAAACAATTGACATTTCCTTATTTCTTAAAAAAACGCTCTATTAGGAAGTATGTATTATTTTAAGAGCTCTTTTCTGCGATAAGTAAAATCTTAGTAAATGTTGGTTATCAGCTAGTCTTCAGCTATGTCGCAGTAAGTCATATGTGAAAATAAGAAGTGTAGCATAGAGTGTTAAGTGTAGTCTTACCCAATATTTCTTTTGCCTTTTTTGAGGTTTCATAAAGACTTGCATATGAATGATACTTGATCTTTCCAGTTGCATATTGTGGTAAGAAAAGATTATATTTTACTTACAGGTTTCATCAACACATAAACCGCCCTTGTATCATAAAGCGTAGTATTCCATACCATGGTTAGCGTTTTCGCCATACTTATGCGATTTGTTCGCATACAATTATTTAACTACGTACATGATTGCCCTAGTCATGATTTTGTCAATCATCAGCAAGATGATTTAAGATAACAGGCTACAAACCTAGGACTGAAGCGTTTTGGTGACATTATCTGTAATTATTGCTCTGATAGTTAATGTTAACACTAGCTGAGTGAGCATGAATATCCGTACAAAAAGCGTAAGTCGATCCCAGCTTTTGTAATACTGTAATCACCGACACACACATCGTCGTTTGACACGCCACGATTCGTTTCATCCCTACAAGAAGCGCTCCCGTATGCACACGCACGATACTGTATGGAATGCCATAAAGTTGAGAAGCTTATTCCATCAAATGGGTATAAATCATCTTACTCCATTCTGAGGTTCGTGACGCATGGTAATCCATCGCCCTATACCATAACACAGACTGTCACGACCTGCCATATCCGGGCACGCCTCGCCTTTGACTGGTCGTGATTCGGCGTAAGCCTGTCGTCCATCTAGTGACGCGTCGAACATGCAATGCTTCTCGCAGTAGTCATGGCCTATGCCGGCTTTATCACTCTCATTTTATACCAGGTTAACATGGAACATGATTACTGCACGCTGATGAGACACTGATGCTTAATTGTGTATTTTGTAGGCACGGCGTAGCTTTACCATGAATCAGTAATAGCGCATTGTCATAGCCACGAGTGACTCTCTAATCTCAATAACTACCCCACACATATTCTGCTGCAATCTTTACCACCCCCCCCTCTACCCGCTAGCCTCACAAACCAAATGAGACGCATAAAGCTCACAACTAATTGAATATCAGTAAAAGCACAATATATATGACATCACAGTGACTCAGTGAATGTGATGAACATCCTCATAACATCACATCAATCACCATGAATGGGGTCATAAATACATCAGTATCTGCAGCTAATTACCATTAAGCAATTATCAGGTTTTGGAAGCTTTTGTGCATTTGAGTAAACCCTCGCTGCGCTGCATGCATCTCATCCCATTACTGCATGATGGCCGCTTTTCTTGGCTATGAACTTTCTCTGTCCGTAAAGATAATTCATAATGACACAATTGGAGTAACTATATATGGTATCTGCTGGAACACAGTGCTGGCAGCATAAAATACGTACATAATGACATACAGTAAGGCGCGCATCACAAAACGAATCTCATCCAGGATCAAGTTGTCTGCATTCCCTGCCGGTGTCATTTCAGTGTTGTCACTTAAATTATCGTTTCTGTTGGCACGGAAGACAATAACACGACAGAGTGCAAAATACGTCCCTTGTTACGCCATCCGCTGACATACGTCATGGACATTACCGAGCGAGCATGAGGAATGACTCTTCCGAGTGTTGGGTGTGCCACTCTAAGCTTGCCTTTAATTGTTTACTTCTCACTTTTTACTGCATATGAACAATATATTAAAGGCTGTTGTAGAGGAAGTTGGTGTTAGCACATATGTGATCACTGGTGACCTCTTGCGACACACCTTTACCGATGTGCCTGTGGCCCTGTAATGAGACACCGCCCTACTATCTTCATATCAGTCCGTCGGATTCATAAATGAGTACTATTTTCACAGAATAATTCATATATGTTTTGTTCAATATGCAAAATTAATTTAAAGCTTCTGAGCCGTTAGAGTGTGCTTATTATTCCGCAGTTGTGTTTACGCAAATATTCTAATGTCGAACAAGTAGCATCCGTTCCAGAGAAATCTGTCGATTCACTACCTAGGTTCGGTTGATATTATCCTGATCTTTGATATGTAAGTACAGGTAGCGATTAGGAATATACTTAACGTGATATGCCATACCATGTCATCTATGCATTCTTCAGGCTTCACAGGTTTCTTGTTTACTTTTTCTGCTCATGAAAATACCCTGTTAAAATCGAGTCACATTCCTAGATTGACTCACACTCAATAAACATAGCGTTATGTAGTTTAAATGGGAACATTGATTCATACTAAAGAATACTAAATCAGAATAACGTTCCACCAGTCAGTGTGTGTGCGTGATGCCAAGGGCTAAATCACCAAAAACGAAAGTGTTTGTGTGTCGCCCCTTCTATATCGGGAGTGTCATCAGTTTGTGGTACGCGGTCTTGCGAACGGCTCATGAATATTCATACACATTCACACAACATGCATTAACGTTTGCAAGGTTACAGTCAGCTGCAGCCCAATGATGTTTCGGTCTCGGTACTATAGCATAGAGTTACCAGCAGCATTATAATGTTCCCAAGCATCCCTTATTAAATCCGTCCAATACCGTCCACCATTTCCAGTAGTTATGTTTCCTGTGCTCTTTATGACATGAATGAAATCCGGTCCTAGTTGAAAGTTAGCTGCGCACATGAAATGTAGCTTTACGCGTATGGACACGCAATTTGTTTGCCTCGCGACATACTGAACATTTATTGAGACCTCGCTGCGCGTTATCTCGTTACTGCGATCGTTTGGTGTGTCGACAGATAATGCACTCTGCCAAAAAATGACTTATATTTCAATGCTGCCCGGCGTCATATCGCAGCCTGTCCTAGTATATGTTTAACAATCAAGCACTGCCAGGCTGCACGTTTTGTTTTATTCAAGCACACGAGCAGAACACGATCAGACCTCAATTGGCAAACGCTGCACCGGATCAGTGTTACTGCAGAAACGAAAAGCTCATTCATCGTTACGATGGCATTTATCACTCAAGCAAACTTACAATGAATTTGCATATCCTTAGCAAGACATCGTAATCAGTGAGCCCTATGTCTTAACCCGTATACAATTTTATGTTTATCAGCCATGCTACATGAAGGGCGTTGCAAACTGTGTCATTGTTTGATCGGTAGTGTTGTCATTATGAGGAGATTTCTGCATTGTGTGCAAGTCATGCTCTAAAGTATCCATCTACGTTTTCGATCCTCCGTGATCATAACACGCGAATCAGGCGATGAAGTAGCGTGGTTTGGCGTCGGGTCGTCGGTGCGAATCACGTGAGAATGAAAAGTTTATTACTACTGCTAGCTGAGGGTGGGGGATGGGGGGATGATTTATGACCTTTATTCGTCCTGTTTTTAATTACGATGACGGCGACGTGAAACTCGCCCCGACACGCTCCTGACACGCACATGCAACTGCAACATAAACAATGATATTTGGAGTAAAACGATTACTACCAGGGCCGTTGAAACCGTGATAAATTACTCAATGTCGATGATTGAGCGCAAAAAAACGCCTACCTATTCGAATGGCAAAATACTTCTGTGGTTGCTGGTCTCGCGCGACCACTAATAGATGGGTTCAATGTAATGCCTCCGATTAGGAGTCCCATATGTGTTTTGCTTGTGTGTCTAGCTCTTACTATTACCGTTAAAGGGCTGGGTACCAGTTTGCTATTTATCATGGATTCTTTTACGACGACGCGTATTCATATCGACGTTGGGATGATAGCCCGTCTTCTTTGGCAATCGTTGGTGCAAGGCTTGACCATATCAGCGACAACATGCCACGCTTGAAATTGCAGCTTGCTATTGCGTTTATAGCAATTAGACACTATTGACTTCTGGAATTGTGACTACTGGTACCAACAAACAGAGACGACATGAGTTATAACAGCAGGTATGTGCCGCTAGTATACACACGGACTACAACATTTGTTGTACTGCTGTGAAATATGGAGTAATACATACAAAACAAGACTTAATAGCTTATATTTTCTACAAAAGAAATGCATTAGATTAATCACAAATACGGGATGCTCAGAACACACCCCTCAAAATTTTTATCAAAGTAAAATTCTGAAGCTGCATGATTTTTCTTAGGACAATGCAAGCAATGTATAAAGCCGCTTAAAATGAGTTACCATCTCTTCTGCAGTCCACGTTTGTATAAACACATACGACACTTAGCTATTCCACAAAAAAATCGCTCATTTGTAATCCACGCTCAAATAGCACTGCTATGGTCCAACCCACGCTTGTCAGTGGGAAGATATAACAATCTCAACGAAGAATTCAAATGCCATTTCACTTATCAAGCATTAACAAAACACTTTAGGAATCATTTGCTTTCAATGTATCAATAATTACCTTATATCAATGTCTTGTTCACTCACCATGTACTAAGTATTCGTAGATATTAAGAATCAATGTTGAATAATGTCACTTTTGAACTTGCTAATCTTGCTGTATAGATTGCAGGTATATTCAATATTAACACATCGTTCGCTGAATGAAACATTTCCTATCTTATCTTATGTTATCTTAACAATGCGTGGGTAGTAACCACACCGTTATTTAACTATTATACCAACAGCATTCCGAGAATAAGAAGTGAAGTCTACCAAAGAGCTGGTTCTGTGTTCTTGACGTCAACAGAAGATTCTAAAGTATTTCGGCTAATTGCTTTGTCTTGACAGCTACGCTGCGCCTGGAGAAGTTTTATTTTAAATGATCCATCTGAAGATAAAGACACAACGCAGCAAGGTGTCATTATGTCGCGGTTTGGTATTTGTGGTAAACTGTGAGTTTACAACAAGCCGCGCCTTTCAGTTGAACCTACTATTCTTTGCATTAAGAGGTCAATAGGTCGTTTTGTCTTCAAAAAGAAGCGTTTGATTACTAATGAACATCGCCATATTAATGGAATGCGTGGCGGTGTAGATCAAACTCAATGATCATCTGTATTGTCCGATATGTGAAATCGCTATAATACGTAGGAGACCACCTTCTGGCATCTCTTATCTAAGTTACCATTAGGTGAATATTGTTGCCATCCACCAACAAAATAACTACTAGAAAGATAGCCCATTAATTGATGCTCTTGTTTATATTACGGCTTGTTATTTTTGATCGATTCACGCGTCTGTTATGTATCAGAACAGTGGTGTGAAGTTATTCACAACGCAAGATTGCATCAATGAGCCGGTGGTTGAGGAATGTGTTCGAGAGATACATGGCTTCTTCAGATATGTGCTATTCATGCCCAATGCTCCCGATGGCATTCCGCTGACTCCACCAATTATCGTACTTGTTGCTGGTTGTCGCTTGTATCGACCCCGTGTCGGATAGCGCAAAGTGCATGCCCCAGCCAATGCGGTCACATTTATTGAGACGTCCTTTCTTTTCCAATTATCACGAGTAATAATGCTATTATAATATTACGCGTTGGGGAAATTGCGATACTAATATAAGGCAAATGATACGAATCGAGCTTCAGCAATAAAGCAATGATGAATGCGGCTGTTTTGCCTGGCACTGCCGAGATTGCCGTAAGCTTAGAAGTAGAACAACTCCTGGTCGATTTATACAAGCGATCCGATTACATTAGTGGAGACTCATTTCGAAAGTGCACTCATTCAAATTGCAAGGGCTATGTCTCATTTTAAGGAGGATGATTACAAAACTTATTCAGTCGAGAATAGACTGCATATTTCCATATGGATTGCCTTTAAGCAACGGATACCGACCTTAATCCGTGCTTATGATCAATTCATGTTAGGAGCTCTATTTAGTAACAGTAGTATTATTCTACATTGATGAACAGGGCATGTGGTATGCGATACAATCACTAAAGCTTCTCCAATCAGACCAAAAGCCGTGTTCGTCCATTACCGTGATTGCTTTATGGATCAGTGATGCTCGTTGTCAGCATTGCAATTTTTGTAAAGACGCTCTGTGGATGGCTTATCCACAAGAAGCCCCGCGAACAGGCCACGCTGTCATCATGCTCAGCTGGGAACAAAGCAGATAATGTGTGCGTGTGTGAGTGTGTGTGTGTGTGTGTGTGTGTGTGTGTGTGTGTGTGTGTGTGTGTGTGTGTGTGTGTGTGTGTGTGTGTGTGTGTGTGTGTGTGTGTGTGTGTGTGAGTGTGTATGTGTGAGTGTGTATGTGTGTGAGTATATGGGGTTTTGTGTTGTAGAGACAAGTGTAGAGACCGAGCGACAGACAGATGCAACAAACAGGAAGGCCGATAGCACCAGCAGCATGGCCATCCTGTGGTGTTTACATCTTATCGGCCATACCAACCGGTATCAAGACAGATTGACAGCTAATCCGCCGGGTGATTTCTACCACCCAGGTCCGTCCCTGGTCCGTAGATAGTAAGATGTGTCCTCTGACTGATAATACCTGGTCTGGCAACGCGCATTCAAAAGACATATCGTAGCACAAGTCACACGTCGGCATTAGAAAGCGATCATGGGTAGACGCTCTGCATATATGGCACGTGTTGTAGCGATATGCTACCAACTAGACGCAGCATTATGGATACCTGCCATGGCATATGCTACTAACTAGACGCAGCATTATAGATACCTGCCATGGCATACGTGGAAAGCTGCTGCGTATGTTATGAGTCGTATATGCGTATGTAATTGTTCACGCTATGAATAGCGGAATAATCTTGCTTTCTTATTTCATAAATTATCCCTGTCGTATTGATATCCTGCAATGGTCGGAGCCAACGCCATGTTAGTAATCATACATCATACACGAGTTCCAATCATACACGATACACACGCAAATGTTCTTATGAAGAATGAATTTTCTCATCTGTTAATGTTTATGAATAATTTGGATTAGTGTAATATGTCGTCGAAGGCGATTGAATCCGGCCAGACAAATATGGTTTTGGATGACAAGGACTTTCGCGGCGCGCACGCACAGACAATGTTCTTCGTATGCGAGCTTTTGTTTACCGAATATTTTTACGTAAGTACATTATTAAGCAATTGTCACATAAACCTTGAGAATCGCAACTTTCGTTCACGGCAACCTCCGTCTAGGAAATATAACGACACACACATTACGCGGTTTCAGTTTCATTCGCCATGTGGCTGCAGGTATCCAGAAGTGCTATTAGATTTTTAATTGTCAACGAAAGTTGAAATTCTCAAAGTGTTTGTGACAATTACTAAATAATCACGATACAGTGGACAACCAAAATAGTGTCGATCAAGAAATATTCATTCCGAATCTCGATCCATATAGATACATAAGTACACAACACTGATATGAAGTGACGACCGCTTGAAACATAAAGTTTGTTTAATGGCGTGGCTACGATCACTCCAGGACCATATATATGTATATCACCGTCGCACGTCAACTTAACCGACTTCAAAGCTAATGCGTTGGTTTCATCGCGTTTGATGGGATGGATACTTGATTAATTGCGCTTTTGAATCGAGGCCACACATATCAGGGCTATGTGCGGCTTAGTTGCAAACTATTTGAGCTCATGTGATCCCGAATGGATGAAAAGCATTTGCATGTGTTACCGCTAGAGGACGCCTGCGAGAGTGTTGGCTGTCATGACCCACATTGTCGCTTTGTAAATGATGGACTGTTTACAACAAATATCTGTATCGCCGAGACCTTTTTAACATTTGTGTAGGTTTGCTATCAACAGAACAATTACCTGGTACTATATACACTCACGACAATGATGGCGGCGTGCTATTACCATTGTGGCTGTTTAATGTGTCACTAAGGTCATTGACGACGATTAACGGTAAGAAATGTGCCTCTTATAACACCGAGACAACATACAGCCTCGCGACGACATACCTAAGGTCACCTTCTCTATGGCCTGGTAATGTACTGAATAGTTACTGCAGCCTTACTGTAACTATTTAACTATCTGATAATGGATGCACGCATTAACAATGTTCATATAACTGAACAGGTTGGCTTTTCCATAGAAAACATTATTATTCAGGCAGTCAATCTTGATAATAAGGAAGTTTTACCAGGAGCATTCCAAAGCTTTACTTATAAGAGAACAGCAACTTAACGGACTTCTTTCATGCTTTCTCGGAATCTACAACTGAGGCGATTATGCAATCGAATCCTAAAATGTCGGTGATGATATTGAGAGCAGATTTCTTATCGATCAAATTTTCAGCGCTTGTCTATCACAGACGATCCAAAATAATGAACAAAACTGATTTATTTGAGACCCACTAGCAGGATGTATAACCGGCTCGCGTTTTGAATTGGCTGATCTTCTGTTTGGGGGAGAAAGATGCGCATAGCGAGTTCGTTTGTCAGGCCACATAATGGAGTGAGATACACGAGACGTCGTTCCGTTAACCTACAACGAATACTATGACAAATCATCCATGGAATTTAAGCCACTGACTGAAAAAGCCTATAATAAGATCTCAATTTCCCCTACGAGTCGTGGCAGGTTAAGCAACATCTACAAAAGCCTTTCGCTTGAAACAGCATAACTTGATATCACCATTCCTAATTGCCCAACACAACCACTTTACCGATGTACATATTACGCAGTCCTTTTTCAACTTGACGTCACAGGTGTAATTTGTTCGCCATTCATAGGTGCAATGTTTAAATCACAGACTGTAACGATCATAATGTGATGAATATTCAGTAAGCTACTGCATCCCCACACTGCAGAGCAGCGCCAAGAGTCGTGTGTCAACTATATACACAAATACTACACCGAAAGCACTTCGAATGTAAATACGACACCGGTCGGTGATACGGTCTTATTGTCCAAGAGCCGCAATGTATACTCCCCTGTGATAGAATAATCATAACGATGACCGGTTGAATCTGAATTAACATGTAATTGATCTGTTAAGTAATGTGTGCTTTAGGACAGGCCTGAGAAACACATCTCTTACTAGGGGCATGTTAATGCTCATGTTGCACCAATACGCATCAAACTAAGTTTACATATAACATGAGAATCGAGTATTAACAACCTATATTGCGATGTCACCTGCATATATAATACCTGAAGAGAGGGCCAAACAAATCATCGGAACCGGAACTCGAATGTACACTGCATCAATTCAGATTCGCATTATTTGCCCATCTTTTGTTCATGCGCAGTCGATTCTTATCAGCGCCACAGTGCTCTATTTCCCTGGCTCTCTAACGTCCATTTCATTATTTGCCTTTAAGAAGTGCAGCATTAGATGTAAGTAGACCAGATACATCGTTTATTTCTAGTAAGTCCATGGACTTCTAGAGAAGCCTGCGCCGACGCTGTTAACACGGAGGCAATGAACACGTGTTATCATCGTGGGTGGAGTTTGCTCTTCCACTTACTGCTATAGATAATTTTCGCACACAGTTGCGGCTTTCACTGGGTTATTGTCAGTTTTTATGGCGTTGTTTACGATAGTTTAGACTGGCTATAATGTGCAGCGTGAAATGGTTGTCTTCCGATGGGATTTATTGCAGTACAAGTTCAGTTATTTAAAGGCAATGCATCCACGGCGGTTGTGTACTACAGATGATACGCTGTTGACGGGGACTTTAGTGTCAACACATATGTGATCATGTAATAGCACAGCTCTTGTGACGCACCTGTACCAACATACGGTGCAAGGATATGAGCAGGTGGTTCTGATGTTACTTTACACCCTTCTGTTATCTTCATCCTTCTTTTATCGTCTCCCTTCGTCTATCTTCACCTTTGTCTATCTATCTTTATCCTTCGTCTATCTTGATCTTTGTCTATCTTCACCCTTCGTCTATCTTGATCCTTTGTCTATCTTCACCCTTCGTCTATCTTGATCCTTCGTCTATGTTCACCCTTCGTCTATCCTAACCCTTCTATCATCTTCATCCTTATTTTATCTTCATCCGTCGTATATAATCATCCTTCTTTTATCTTCATTTATCTTATATATTCATCCTTCTCTTATCTTCAACGTTCCTTTATCTTCATCCTTCTTTTATTTTCACTCTTCTTTAATCTTCATTTGCTTCCTAGTGCGCATATATTTATTTTCTTATGCGTGGCGGTTTACAGATCAAGAGATTACTGTATGGCAAGGCTGTTTTTACCATTTCCTTTAACTGCTTTGAATGCTCGGCTGCCATCTCTGTGCAAATATTTGATGCATAGCCCGCCCGTTGATTAAATATTTTCTTTAATTTGCTGGGTTTTGAATGGCGTTGGTCAATGAATGCAGGTGAGAAATGAATGTGACCCCAGCATTTTGTGTATCGGCATCGAATGAATCATCTTTCAGATGTCAATTGAGTACAACGGTGGATTGAAGGCTGTTTTAAGCTATAAACGTACATTATCAACGCAATGGGATGCAAACAACGTGAATGGCCAATATGTCAGATTTTATACCAGACGGCATATCCTAGATGAGGACCCAAGTAAGCAGTTGTAATGCGTATGAACCTTATCATCAGTAGCTCCATTCATCTGGCAGTTGAGTTGTACATCATATTAAATGCACACCTACATGCGCAAGCATCGGCAATTAGACCATAGTGCGCGGTTTTGAAACAGAGAACGCCCATTATACCTCAGCAATGTTTCTATGCTACCAGTCAAATGTTCTATGATATTGAGTAATCTGGCGTCATCAACAGCCGCATTCAGTTACCAGCATACATCGTAAATAAGATGTTATCATTGAATATACTGATACACAATCACAGCTCCGTATTACTTTGTCATTCACTCATCTTTTCACGGAGGTCAATGCATTCTTCTCATCGGCTTGGTGTGCGATCTTCATGTAGCCACAACCAGTAAGAAAGCTCTATTGTGTTAAGTGAGACACCTTGGTAATCTGATCATGTGTGTGTTTGATCGAGCATAAACGGTGCCACCCACACAATCCGCTATATATTGGGGCTATTCAACCATTCACCCTACGCATGTACTAATAATCCGCATAAATGTCAATATAGCATGTGCGTGGATAAGCTGATTCAAGAATTGCCCATAAAACAGCTTCTATCTCGAGACATTGTGGTGTAAATGGTAGTCACTATAAGCATCTCATCGGTTGGTGCAAACGCTCTCTGTGATGTGGTGAATGTGTGGGGAAGATCAATCACCTGCGACGTTGCTCATTGTCTCTACTAAGACAAACACATGTGTCATCCCTGTCAGTGGCAATGGCAAGTACCAGCATCATGATTGGCTTTGTACGAGCTGGAGAGACCGCCGTTTTATTGATGGACGCATCTCATTGTGGTGTAGCTTTATTCGAATCGAGTGATGCATCGAGGCAAGTTTGGGCCGAATATTGCCGATTTGTTTCTATGCTGCAATATTGTCGCACAAAAAGCGCCCACTTCTAGGCTGTTATACATACATCTCGTATATGACCTCCTTTAATCATACAGAACTATGCATTATGCCTCAATATGTTGCATATATTAAATCGGATGAATTGTCTCCCTGATGCGATTTGCAACTTCCATCTGCCGGCAATAAGTAGGTACCTTATTTTTTCATATGGTGAAGGCAGATATTAATGTTGTGTCTGTATAATGTTGTGTCTTTAGCAGTTTTAATTTGGCTGCCGTAAGTGTACCCTTGACCATTTGCTCAGTAGCTTGCAACGCGACAGCTTAGTATGGAAATTATGACGTCATGGATACGATGACAGATGTAAGATTGAAACAAAATTGCAATTGTCGATGCATCATTTATTGTAAAGTACTAATCAAACGTTTCCTGCTCGACATACATTGGATCGATTGCACCGAGCGATTATCATCGTTACCAGCTGGGTATATATGTATTACCATTCTACGTTATTTCCCCCGAAGTTGATGAAGTAGAAGCACCCATTTACGACTGACTAAAAATACTTCTTTTAAGCCATTCACTGCATGAAACCTTAAGCAAACACCCGGTTTGTCGTGTTCTGTATCCTAATTATACGCTTATTTAGGTAGGAAATACTGCATTTAATGTATTGATAGCTTCACCCGTTGCACCGAGCGACTGATACTATCCGGTTACATATACATCTGTGAAATGACAAATTGCACTGCGACTCTGAATCATTCACACTTGCAAGGAAGTGTGAGTGAATAACTAATTCCTCCCATCGCAGTCTAATCAATTCCGAACAAATTGGTGGAAGAACATTGACAATGAAGGTGCTTATTATCTAGAGCATTGTCCTATGAATCATTTGTCAGTCCAGTCCCCCCCCCACTTAAAAGTCTCTAACATGATAGCCAAAGTGCAATGGCTTTAACAACTATGAATAAAACATGCGAGTTAAAGAGCTACTATCACTTAATCAGTAAGAGGTCGCCTGACACGTGTCCGTTGTGTATTTTTTTTTTCCTTGCACACCTCATATGCCTTTTATTCCCTGTGCCTTACACGTCATGGTGGGCGAGAACATTTGTGCGGTTATACCTGATGACTTGAAATCCTGTTATCTGTATGAAAAGGGTTTTATCTATGTATTCATCGGCATAATCTTATGTATTGAAAGCCGTCTGCAGATTATGTCGGTCAATGTTGTCATGAATGGTACAAGCATAATATGTGTACAATGTTTGACTATATCACATAACGTTGGCTTTATTAAGCCATGACCCATGTTTTTGCTTCTGTGTATATTTATTATGTACTGGCACGCTTGGACCACAATCAAGGTGATCACCGTGTTGATATGGATCTTAATGGGTCGACATGGCATTGGAAGGTAAGGAGCATCGACATTATGTCATATGTTAGTTTGTTATAGGCAAGTAAGACCAGTCTAATTACAATGTGTGGGCGTAAAGTTATGGTTTCGTTAGATATAATGTCTATTCTTAGGCCATATGTATGTGACACTTTAGACTTGATGTTTCTGATATTGATCAGTATTTTAGCAGCACTTATCAACAGGGGCCTTGCTACAAGTGAGTCAACAGGGGACTTGTTATGTGGACAATGAAAGCTATGAGCGCCTACCGTCTCATCTCGCTCATCAAACTGTCGATGAGATGAAATCTCGAGTTTCGATATCAATGTAAAACTGACGAGGCTTGGCGCCGTCATTTGTACTAACAATGCTAGGGTGCAACTGATTATCAGGTGAATTTGCCCCCATCTTAGCATAACCTTATGGAAATGCTTGATTTACTCTAAATGAGCGTTAATGAGCATCCCAATGTCATTCAAAACGCATCTCATATGAATTTATTATTATACAATTAACCACCATAGTAAGAAGTATACTTGTTAATCAATGCACATTCGTGTTGATAATGCTTCTTCTATAAAATGCCACTGCTTGCAGATGCCAATCAGTTTATGCATCTGGTATTCACGTCATTGCACCAATGGAGCATAGGCTTGGTAATGGGTGTAATGGATGTACGACTTCTTCTATGGCTTTTGGTTGTTAGAATAGCAATTGATGGGGATCCTCATGACAGCATTCTGCTGACTGAACCATTACTGACACAGGATGATTGCCGCAACCCGGAGTTGAATAATGCAAAGCGTATATGCCGCATGTCCCAAGGTTATGACTGTGGTCGTATTCCGCGCGACTTTTTCTCCTTTTCCCATTACAAGGAGCACTAACGCTGCTGGCAAAATACGCGTTGGGGATATTGCGATGCTAAGTTATATGAGCGGAGCAATAAAAAAAATAATACAGCGGTTTCTTTACTGGCTGGCACTTATGCTTAGAAGCTGGATTATGGTCCAATTGTGTGCCAGCCATGTGCAAACAGCACTCGTTCATTGCAGAGAGAGTGCCTGTTAAGATAAAGACCCGTTGTAGTTTCATGCATGTTTTGGTAATGATAGTATGACCAAAAGCGGTAATTATACTTATTGCATGCGAAGGTAATAACTGTATGCCTTTCCGATTGGCCTAAGTCTTTTGATTGACTAAATGTATCACTTCGAATCGCCCTCTTACAATTGATTTTGCTGGATAAGCAATAAGCAGAGGTAAATCCACGACTATGAAGTCTCAAGATCTCAATGGACAACGAAATGAGGTCAACAATACAATGCATTAGTAGTATCGATTCCCGTCCTCTCGCTCCCAAACTGATCGTGCTTCTTTTCGTCCATTCTCTGTCTCGCTTTGTGCTCTGGGGCTCACTCTTGACACTCCCACTCATATATGACTTTATAACCAGAGTTATGTACAGTTCATCATTTTTCCGCCCTTGTATGGAGCTGGAAATATGTCTACTTCCGTATTCCGAACACTGACTTATCTTGCGATAAAATGGTCTGAATGAACAACCCATTTAAAGGAAATGTAATTGTCATATTAATATGCATTTTGTATAGACAAGCGGTTGCTTATAGCGGTGTGAATTTGGATTGGCAAAGTGAATGAAACAGCATGGTGATCCAAAAACAATTTCGCATGCTGCCGTGTTGTTGCACTACGCCACCAGAACATTAGATTCGTGGGTCGGGCTAGTCCATCAATAATACAGAGCGAATTATCAAATTAGTTTGGGCACAAATCTTGATTCAGACCTATATAATTTATTACTACTGAACAAGTAGACCATTTCTTAATCTTGTTTCAGAACCTAGCATATCAACTGCCACCTAGACTCCGTGCCTTAAGAAGCCAAGGATGAAACTGTTTTGATCAAGGTAACAATTATACCATCCTGAATACCATGTTTATAGATCGCAAGTAATCTTGGCTGTAGCAGTTTTCCTAATGGGCTGTCCATACCTAGCCGTCTAAGTTTGATCACATAAATGCATACATGCATACATAAATACATACATACATACATACGTACGTACATACGTACATACATACATACATACATACATACATACATACATACATACATACATACATACATACATACATACATACATACATGCATGCATGCATGCATGCATGCATGCATATACATACATACATACATACATACATACATACATACATACATACATACATACATACATACATACATACATACATACATACATACATACATACAGACAGACAGACATACATACATACATACATACATACATACATACATACATACATACATACATACATACATACATACATACATATACATACATACATACACATACATACATACATACATACATACATACATACATACATACATACATACATACATACATACATACATACATACATACATACATACATACATACATACATACATACATACATACATACATACATACATATATACATACATATATACATACATATATACATACATACATTCGAGTGGCAGTTTTGTGATAAGGTACGAATGGGCCTCATACAGCAGTAAATTGCAAAGATTTTATGAATGCGTGGAGATGGATTGAGTAAGGTACTTTCTGTTGCTGCTTTATGTTTTTGTTTGATGAAGGAGAGATTGAGTTGACTTTATAACGTGTGATTTTGCCGCGAACTCTGAGAGGTTTCTAGCTGATGTTGGTACGGTCATTTCGCCAATTTAAATTGGACCAAACGACGGCTGCATTTGTACCGATATGCACGCAGAGCGTCATTTAATTGGAACAATGATTCGATTGCGCTTACCCATACACACGCTCAATATGGTGTGAAGAATCATGTAAACCTATTCAACCACGTTGTCATACGTTACTACACTTCATTACATTGCTGAGATCCGTGATGCATCCCCACCTTCACATAATCAAATCTACGTTTGTTATACTCTACATTACCTGTGTGTTTGGTCCACAAAGAAATTAATGACGTTAGGAATCATTGATGCAGCATCTATTCTTAGGCCAAGGGACTCGTGAAATGAAGTCTGACTGATTGCAAATATTATGAAAATAAATATGACAATTGTTACTCGTGTCGCAGTAAACCATCAGTTTATTATCATTTTAATCACTATCTGTAAATATTTAACCATCCATTACTTGCTGTATCGAACGTGCCTTTAGGTGTTTGTTTTGCTTTGTTTAAAAAATCCTCTTTATCACAGTTTAACCGGTTCGTCCAATTATACAGCTACTGCGAATTTGTTCAGTGCCCTTCGTATATTCCGTATATATATTTGGTCACTGATCAGACCCTATACAGACGAAATCAATGGGTAAGGAGACACATATAACCTATTTTCTCGCAAACGTCAGATATTTCTGGTGAGAGAAAAACTCAAGGTTTGCTGCTCAATAGTGTGATGCATTTGGCAAACACGATTGAAATGTTATGAGCGATATTTATCTGCTCGTGTGAATCACGGATACAGAATCAGGAGCATGTCATCTCGCCCCATCATTCGATACAGACAATCAGGCTCAGTGTCCGGAGCATGTCATCTCGCCCCATCATTCGATACAGACAGTCAGGCTCAGTGTCCGGAGCATGTCATCTCGCCCCATCATTCGATACAGACAGTCAGGCTCAGTGTCCGGAGCATGTCATCTCGCCCCATCATTCGATACAGACAGTCAGGCTCAGTGTCCGGAGCATGTCATCTCGCCCCATCATTCGATACAGACAGTCAGGCTCAGTGTTCGGAGCATGTTATCTTGCCCCATGATTAGATAAAGACAGTCAGACTCAGTGTCCGGAGCATGTTATCTCACTCCATCATTGGATACAGACCGTACGACTCATTGTCCGAAGCATGTTATCTCGCCCCTCATTGGATGCAGACAGTCAGACTCATTGTCCGAAGCATGTTATCTCGCCCCTTATTGGATGCAGACAATCAGACTCAGTGTCCTGAGTATGTTATCTCGCCCCTCATTGGATGCAGACAATCAGACTCAGTGTCCTGAGTATGTTATCTCGCCCCATCATTGGACAAAGACAGTCGGACTTAGTGTGCGGAGCATGTTATCTCGCCCCATCATTGCTGCTATATTAGGGTAACAGCATGAACTATATGGTATGCTTATAAGCTTGTTGTCTCATTTTCATTCATATCTCATGTGTAGTATTTCCCTTTTTAACATCGTTACTTTGTATTAAAGTGATGGCTTCCTTTGGCTTGATTTATTGTGTTGTTAGGTTAGTTGCACGCTGATATTTATCAGGGCCTCGTAAGGAATGGCCCTATTACTCCTGTCCTGTAAAGTCCCATGTTGTATGAACACTTTTCTCCTTGAGGAGACGTATTGGTTTGTGTGCCTGCTCACTGATGTTGCATTTGTTTTAATATCATCCGTCACTGCTCAACAAATACAGATGTTGTTGGGTCTGAGGCAAGCTGCATGCTATCCAGACAACAAGAATTGAAACTGAATTGATAAACAAACATGTTTTGTTGAAGGTTTGATCTGTTAATGGTTTTGGACCAATCGCATCGTATTGATATGTCCGCATGACATCATTAACCATCAGCGGCAAGATTCTTGGCATATAGTTGAATAGCTTATGGGTTCCAAATGCCCTCTGTTTAGTCCATATGATTTAAAAGTTGTCAATGAAGAATCGTTGTATTTACTTAACTCTCACGGCTTCGGGTTTCCATTATATGCTTTGCATCTGTAGATGAAGACCTCATTGAATGTTTGCTTTCCTGTCACAAGAGTTGCCACTAGACGTAATACTGAGGACAGCTAGTATAAGGCAAACGGCTATAATGTAGAACCGATTCTCTTGACTTGTTGGAATTAATTCACGTTGTGCCCAATAAAACCGCATTTGCGTTTCGGGTCGTCACCCATCCGTTTCGATATATGACCTCGTGCCCTAGGCTCAGGGTTTTAGTTCACATTCCTTATCGGTTTTGAAGTATTGATAGGAACTGATGCTTCAAATTTGCACACATTTGTATTTCAACATTTCGAACGATAAGGGACATAAACAAGTCAAGATTATGCCGCTCGCAATGCCCCCAACATTATAGTCGCCGAATCTTCATCAACACGTACCCGATACCGGCTTAACCCGAACTGAAAATAATCCCAGCATGTCATTTTTTTCTTACCTACCTAATGTTGCTTAATACATTACGTGCCGTATTTTCCGTTGCACGAACAGCAAAAACACAACTTACAATGGATAGGTGGCGCCATCGGTTTTTATGATGCGGATAGAATTAAGTACTTCTATACCAATCTAATCTAAATAGGTAAGATATGCAGCCGATGGCCGCGGTATGGACAAGTCAAGATATGATCATTGAATATAAAAAACCGTTTTCAATTACTACTTATAATCCCCCACCCCACGCCCCTCTTCCCTCTGCCACATGTTGTGTGGGTTTGTTATTTATCCGTCAGCGCATCCTACCACCATCCTGCCCATCATACGCCCTCTTTTTTATCTCATCCAGTTACTACATCCATCATCTGCCTCGATAAGATCAAATGATACTTTTCAATAAGCTTATATCCTTGATTATTGGATGGTTAATTGCCCTCATGTTGCATTGTATTGTATTGTTACCACGCTTGCTCTTATCAGCGTCAGCACATTCTCATTCAGCTTGCCGATACATCAATTGTAATTAGACTTTGCATAATGAGTTATTTGCGTCACGGTAACCTTACTCCGCTCTGACAATGTGTAGATCACCTGCAGCTAATAATCCTTATCATTAGCAGCTGCCAGCCATTTCCTATACCATTGATATATTATTAAGGTGTGTTCGATGTTCCGGCGAGAACACTGTCTCAGGTGTCGGATTTAATGTGCTTCTACTCGTTCGGATCTCATCATGATACTGTTGTTACACAATCAGCCATGTTGTCATGATGTATGACAATAAGTACCCATTTACAAGGATCATATAATACCATTCTAACTTGGAACATTGCGACGATCGATAAATGGCGAAGTATAGTCATCTGATTGTGTTTTTGGTAAGTATACGCGCAGATCGTCCAACATGCAGCCAATTTTCCATCATGTTTAATCATTCTTTTCAAGGTCAACCATTTTGATTTGCTGATGATCAACGTCTGTTTGCCTGACACACATTAAGTGCTAGAATTTGGTCACTAACTGAGGCCAAATATGGACGAGTCCACTTTAACGGCACCTACGTAAATGACTGACATATATGTGGCATCAGTAGTATTAATTGCTCCATATCTAAATTTGCATAGGGCGTTTATTGACTTTGATTAGCGCCACTGCCCCGAAATTCGTCCTTTGTAAGGTACTGTTGAGTGTCTTGTGCCTCGCGCAAGTGTTCTAGAAAAATTCAAACATTTACTTCACAAGAGGTTTTTGCGTTTAAATTGTGCGCAATAATGTCGGTTTAGTTTGCAATATATGCGCGTGCAAAGGTGTATGCTTTGTGTTTTCTTTGGATACCACATGGCGTATTCCTGAAACGACAATCAGACCCGTGTCTGGGCAGAAACAAGTATACAATCTGAACCACTTGCAATAAGTATGCTGCGTGCATCGACATGTGATACAGATTGGCTGACAGCAATCATACTTATTCCCGAATCCTGCTGGATCCTTGCTGAATGGGTCTGTGGTTTATCAAAAAATAGGATTATAGCAAAAGTGCCCTGAACATTATAGATTTTGATAAGCTGAGGTGGAATTGTTATTGGTAACATGTGTGTGATTGTCGGTGTCGAGCCATCAAACCCGCTCCTGATTTATCCACTTTATAAAGTGTGGAGCTTGCTGGGAGGAATTTCAAGGAAAACGATGTATCAGGCATACTGTACCTTTTAAAACTTTTAATAGTGTTGGACATGTCAACTTCGATATGGTTGGTTGGTATCAAAGGTTGTGATATGAGACAGACTAGTCTAGCACGGTATGAATATATATGAATATGTCTATTCCTCGACATTTATTCGGTTCACCGGTACCACATTTGGTTGCTCTGTATCATACCATTAATGGCGTTCTCCTCGTTAATGCAAATGAAGCACCTTGGTAACAAACCGAGTGCGTAATTATTGCAAATTTTCATAAGCATATATTTTGTGAAAAAAAGTGGTCGGCCTCCGTCGAATTAATAAATACATGCCAATATTAGAATCTTTATGCATTGAAACTTAGTATAAATAACACAAATATAATAGGCCAATAGCATTTACTACTGCTACCACTCGCTGTATCCATGGGCACTCGCTGTATCCTAAAGCAGTACAATATTAGCACAAAGGCAGATTTTGTAGTGAGTATGTTCGTTAGTCGCATACAATATTTTCCAGGCAAAGTTCAATATACATAGTGTAGGCTACAATTATGAGAGACGTCTACCACTTAATGTTTAGAAGTATCTAGAACGCGTGTTATTAGGTATTTTTTCCAGGTGCAACATGTGGCATTCATAACATTTAAGAAAAGCCCGCTGTATCCTCCTATACAAGTAAGGTCGCTATGGTTCTAATGTTTATGAAGGCATCAATGGCCTACAAATAGAAAACAAAAGGAAAAAAAGCCAATGAAAAGAGAAGACATTATACTGTAGTTCGACAGACATTCATATCATTGTAGTATCACGATGCTTATGCTGATATATGTTCCCATCATTGGTGGATTTCCATGTCACATTACCTAAATGTAGCAAGCACATCAGGTACATGATAAGGTATTGTAGCTTGCATCGGGTTTCACTGGCTGAGGTCAGGGATGACCCAAAAATTCTGATTATGTTGCGTTAATCAGATTTTTATACTGGTGCATTACGAGATATTCGCAGAGAAATAATACCAACAAAGTATTTGATATTCGGTACGTTTCTTGTTTACCAAAACTAACTAACGTGCCTATTCATGCATGGCATGGCCAGAAATTGTACGTTTCGTGAATGACAATGATACATTGGCCGCAGTATTCGCTTTCAGCAGAATTACTTGAATAACCATTCCTCAAGGCCCAACACTAACGCCCTATTGTGGTATGAGTAAAGTAGAGCTTTGACTGAAATTTTAATTAAACGTGACGTTTATGGCCCAAGATTCTATGGTTATAATGAAAGGAATCTCACTGAACTACCACGACCACGTTCTGTGCAGCGTCAGAAATGATTAGGGCACCTGTCAACAACACTACATACACATACTTACCAGAACTTTGTGATGCTCTCCTATTTCCCAGTGGAAGCACTGTAAACTCACCGATAACGAAATAAGCATGAAAATGACCTTTTGAAATGACATTATATGAACTGCAACTCGCTGACCTTTATTTGCTGTCATATTGTAGACTCGGCAGTAAAACTCGTCTCATATATATCCAACATGTACATATATATATATTTATCTACCATGTGCCTTATCATTAAGAGTAAACAAGGAAAAAACACAATCAACACTCCACTGCATCACAGTACACTCGCTTTCTCTTTCCAGCTGATGAGGCTTCTTTTCGCTTATATTGGGACTGTGTCTACTACTTCTGAAGCAACCCTGTCTTTAAATATTGTCTTTGTGTATGATAAACGGCTGCAATCATTTAGGGGGAATTTCGCATACATACATACATTCGTGCGCAAAATAAATGCGTACAACATCAGCAGTAACGGGCACCATGCTCGGTCGAAATATTTGCTATGTTAATGTCACAATTGGCCCTTCTTCATAAATCATGTTACTGCGAGTTTTATGGACGACGAAGGACTGAACTTGAACCATGTCAGGTATTGTGGCGCCAGGTGCTCAACCGAAAGGTCGCCTGCAATGTCAGTTTGAGCCCTGCCGCGGAAACTATACACATATGCTTCACTTTGTCTAGAATACAAAGCAGCTCGCAATTGCTAATCAGCTATTCAGCAGATCCGTGTGCTGGTCAGAACATTGCGACTCCATGCTAATCCATCAAGTGAATTCATTCAGTTAACTCAATGGCACCAAGTGTCACGGAAACCCGAGCAATGTAAAAGAGATTGGTACAATATTCAGTTACAATCTACAATCTGTTATATTGTTTCTTTACTGGTGTAGGCAGTGCATACTCAAACGGTCTGCCATCTTTAAGGCCGGGCACAAAAAGACGTCTTGTTAGGACTAAAGGTTTTGTCTCGTAATCTAGTGTGTTATCGGTAACGTAGCTACGCATGGGACACCTAATCCAACCAAGTGAACAATTGGTCGGCTCTCCTTAATTAATGCCTCGTAATTTAATTCATAAGAGCAAACAAAGGAACGTAGTATTAATTATGTCACTATTGAAAGGCAACCAACACACCGTTCACTGTAATGGACTGGATTTCACAAAATGCTCAAACTCAAAATCAACGCATTGAAGTCTATAATAACCACATTAAATGGTAAGCTCTGATAGCTGCTGCAAAGAAGGGTGTCTAATAGACCTCCTGTAATCATTGGGTCAGCAGAAGCTTAAAGATATCTAACATTCCACGAGAAGCCATTATGTTTGGCAATACTGGACTAAGATTCAATTGCGTCTTTAACTTTGAAACACCATCCTTTGTTACTACGTGTTGCACGAGAAAGTAGAAAAAGGGGGTCCAAAAACGTCCACAAATTGCATCAATATTCATATGCTAATAACACAGACCTTTGTTGAGGTAATTGTTAAGTGTTTGCAACTTCAGACGGTCAATGGGAATGCTTGGCATGCAAAGCCATGGACATAATCCATGCTAATTTGCAAAATATGACAGCAACATCAAAGGCAATAGCATACAAGGCTAGCTCTGAGCTCGTATTGAAATTATGTTTACGCATAATGTTTTAGTTGCGTCCCCCCCTGTGCGTACAGAGATTCAGCAAACAATAATGTTTCTCGTGACTGAGCGACACATAAAAACCTATGATAAGTACTCTGTGCTGGGTACTGTAACTCAATGTTTTACTGGCTTTCTCTCTTCGTTGTATTAAATTTCATTGACTTTCGGCTTAAGTTTAGCCTATGCCAACATAGATACCATGTAGCTAAAATTGGTCATATCATCATTTGCCTCTGTAACTGATATCCTAAGTAGCTGCTCGACCTAGGACATTCGCCTGATGGACTGTTGTTGACTAATGCCCTACATAGTGTCAGTATAAACCACCACTGTTAGCACCAACATAGTGGTCCATAAACTAATGCCATCACTGTGGGTGGTGTGTACTTCACCACTGTTGATTGTGGACGTGTCTGCCTGCTGCCAAGGATTCTTTTCCTCTATTAACTGCCACTTAATCTGAGCAAATCGCTTTCATGCTGTTGTTTCTGCCGTAACGAAAAGATAAATTACAAAAGAAAGGTCAATGTAATGTTTCTCTACTAAAGACTGTCGGCGCAGTAAAAGTTACTTGACAGATAATGCTGTAAGGGTGGCTGTGAGATGATTTTCGTGCATTGATGTAAGGAATGCAAAACACCCATGATACACAGGCACATACATACATACATACATACATACATACATACATACATACATACATACATACATACATACATACATACATACATACATACATACATACATACATACATACATACATACATACATACATACAGACATACATACATACATACATACATACATACATACATACATACATACATACATACATACATACATACATACATACATACATACATACATACATACATACATACATACATACATACATACATACATACATACATACATACATACATACATACATACATACATACATACATACATACATACATACATACATACATACATACATACATACATACATACATACATACATACATACATACATACATACATACATACAGACATACATACATACATACATACATACATACATACATACATACACATACATACATACATACATACATACATACATACATACATACATACATACATACATACATACATACATACATACATACATACATACATACATACATACATACATACATACATACATACATACATACATACATACATACATACATACATACATACATACATACATACATACATACATACATATATACATGCAAATCTAACGTATTTGTATAAGCACATGCCAGGCAGTAAAGGTTAATTATAATACAAATGCTTCCGTTGTGAGCAACATCAGTCAGTGTAGGGCCAAATGTCTACCCGAGAAATGTCGCCTGACGTTCTAAAACGGAAAATCTATGCTTTACATTGTTTTGATGAACTGCGTACAATTACTTTTCAGTTATTTGGTAGGCTAGTGGCCGGTACACTGACTCTGTTCACCATATGATCCATCGTCTGGGATGCAATATATGGAGGTTGCCAGTATGGCAATCCTGATGTGAATGGTCAGAAATAATATGCGATCATTTTTACCATGTTAATTTCACAGCAATGCATACTATGACGATTCATCGTATATGAGTCCAACTGCAATACCTTTGTGTCCCGCAATCGATTTGATTTGCTGCAAAATACCGCCAATTAGGACATCTAATCCAGCGAAATTGGTAAAAGGGGGATACAGTCTTTGTACTTAATGCCTCGTCATTTATTTCAGAAGGGCTAACAGGGAACAACAGGGTATGGACTGATCCCTCTCTCCATGTAATGCGTTAACCACAAATCTACATCAAGAGGTTATCTCCGCCGCCTTACCATGGCGATCATGACCACCGTATCAGATAAATCACCATTAACCGCTGTCGGTCAGGCGACATATATCGATTCGCAAGGGTACAGATCCGCCCAAGTAATGACAAAAGCTACTTCATCCTTCCATACATATATTGATGCGGCCAGGCACTCAATCCTGATTGCCCCATAGGGAGGCACCTGCTTCCTGAGAGAAGAGCAATCATATGTCGCCACTTAAAAAGATATAAATGTGGTAACGCTATCAAACTGGACGCTTTGCTTGACTCGTGATACACTTTGTGGATACGTGAATAGATTTACCAGGGCCCATGTGCACACACTTCTACATTTGCCTAATTCACCACATTACAAACACAACTATCACATGATATTCATGCTTATCCGACGTTTGTATCAATTCTATCAGACAGGAAGTAGCGAGTGACGTTTATCACGCCCACACAAGGGGCCGGTGGCTTTGACAGAGTTGCGTTGTGGAAAGACGAGGCACACAATCCCAAAGTTGTCCTTAATAGTGAGAAGTAGCTCACCATTCTATGCGATGAACATAGTGCTAGTTCTTGTGAAACATCCATAGTGTAGAAGTGTGTGACAAAGTTCTAGTTGTGCAGCGGTTCTGGTTATCACGGTCAGATTCATTTGTGGTACACCCAGTTTACGCCCAGTGGGGATCCTTGTTGGTGGTAAAACAAGTGCCCTTGCCATGCACTTTGTAGTTTCGAATCACTTTTTTATTCGTGTACGTTAACGATTATGTACCATTATGTTGTGTTCATATGATGTGTTTCTGGTGTTTAATAATGTAATGATTGATTTCAGTAATACACTTTGTATGAAAAACCTTTCGAATAATTGAATAATCATCAGTGTTATTTGACTGGAGATCCGCATTCATTGGTGACATGTGTGGGCGATTGGGATCTCCCCTACAGAGAAGTTCCTGCTTGATTGGTCGACAGATTTGTGCATCCAAGCTGGTCGTGTTGTTCTTCTGTCCGTTACATACATGTGACCTATATTTCTGCATTCTCGCTGATGGTGAAACAAGAAATGTTTATATATCGTGCTTGTATATATTTATCTACTTTTGATTCTAAGAAAATATTCGCTGCAGAAACAAAGTCATTATACGACACCCCAGTCAGCCGCTGAAGCAGTCGCATTAGACCAGCAAATGACCTTTGGTAACCTTCAGATGTTTGGCGCATACTTAACCTTCTGTAGTCACTGTATGTTCCTGACGTGAGAACTGCGGGACACAATGAAACTAATTGTTAAGAGCAATTTAAGCCTCGAGCACATTTGTCATTCCAGGAGAAGTCAGGTTGTTTGACAAGAACCAGACTAATATTCCGTTGAGACCTTAAGCTTTAGAACAATTCTGTACTAGTTGGGATTGTATGAGAAAGGGAATAGAGATAGCTCTTTTGAACTATGTGGAGCTTGTGCTTTCTCCTGGTTTAGCCATCGACAATGTAGACAACTCGATGTCCTCCTGATGTTATGAGTGCAGTTCAATAAGTAATCGTTATTATCTCCAGCAAATGAGTTTCAACCACCGCAGTTGCTTGTAAATATGTATAATAACTTGAACTGTGGGAGGCGATTAACTTTTCCAACTAATTCCAATTATGGTGGCGAGATTGTGCAACATGCGGTTGAAACATAGGCGAGATGCATGTCGGCTAGCCCGGTGTCATCCAACAAACGGCTCGAGATATGACCAAGATTCATCCACAGATAACCAAAATAACTGCTATGATATTGCATTTTGATTTGGGTGTTTGATTGGATGCATATTATACAAATAACGGTTAGTATATATTCTTGGGGACATTGATCGCTGGGAGCCTAGGGGTAGGTTGGTCAATTAATTTTTCAAGGTCTGTCAATCTTTACAGATTTGATAATACAAGAAAAACAATATATTGCCTGGGAATGGGTTTATTGTTAAGTCAAAATTATTGTTAAGTCAAAATTTTGATCGTGCAGCTTAAACTTGCTTTCTTGTGACCGAGCCAGAATTGCCCACTTAGGAGTTGCACCGTGAAATTGTGCACAATGAAATATGAATACCAGTTATATTAAGTCAATGTTTTCAACATAGACATTAGCAAAATATTTTGTGATGCTCTCTGTCAAATTTTTAATATTATAAAATTACATTTGATATCAAGAATTGTTCAATTACAGAGAAAGTGTGTTTTTTGGAGACGATTTTCTGATTTTTGTACATCTTGTTTCTGCTTGTGAAAGTGTTTTGTTATTTACCTGCATACAAACAACTGCAAATAGCCAACTGCAAGGGGGTAATGGTAGGAAATGGCAAATAAAGCTCCAACAAGTCTATTGTGCAGCCATCATCATGTGGAATTAAATTGCGTTATTATGAATAAACGGGTCATATATAAATACCCTTTCTCTGTAACGATAGGGAATGTACTGAAGCCAAAAATTGACAAAAAGTTACCGCAATGAAAAAAAACGAAATTTCGCTTATGTTTTATTATCGCACTTGAGTTTATTTGTTTACACCTTGCTTCTGCTTATGAAAGTGTTTTTTCATTAAACTACAAACAAACAACTGCAAGTAGCCAACTGCAATGGGAAATGGTAGGAAATGGCAAATAAAGCTGCAACAAGTCTATACTGCTGCCATCATCGTGTGAAATCAAATTGCGGTATTATGAATAAACGGGTTATAAATGATTACCCTCCTCTGTAACGATAGGGAATGTATTAAACCCACAAATTGTTACCGCACTGGAAAAGAAACGATTTTTTTCTTATGGTTTATTATCGCATTTTTTTTTTATCCGGACTAATTATGAAGCTGAATCAAATTATGGAAAATGCAACTAGGTCGGAAAGTTATGAGGTATAAATCTAGTATAAATTGACACACTTGTGATATGTTTTATCAGTCAGATGATGGCAATAACGGTAGGATAATGCAAGATACCGGTTGTTGGCAACGGAAGTTGCGGGGAAGCCTGGAAATGTTCTTCCCAACAGAAAACGGAGTGGCATTTCTCCGAAAAAATATAAATTAATTGAATATCAAGTGTTCGCCCGGAGATTGTTAACTTCCAATTGTTTTCAGAACGGGATAAGTGTTGTTAAGTGATGTATTTTTGTCTATCTTCTGATAAAAAGCGGTTCTCCTGTTAGACCAACAAGGTAGTATTCGATTGACAGTTGGCCTGTTTGACTTCATGGAGAAACTCGGCACGGGAACCTGCTCGTCTTTGATATACAACATCTCAGTCATAATCATGTTTGTTTTGTGTATAAAGCCACCATATAAAACATGATGTGTATCCACTTCATCAAAGATGAGATGGGGAAAATCTGTAATGAGATTTGCTCCGACCACAAGCTGTCGTCTCCCCTATGCGCGCAGAGATTCAAGGTTTATTCTCACGACTTGGCTTAACAAGTGAGTAGCAATTATTGGGTGCCAGGTAACCATTTACTTACTATGTCATCGTATTATTTCTGCCGTGTCTGTGGCAGCAATAAGTAAAACTTTTGATGTCTATTACTTGTCCAGTTTTTCAAAGTGGTTCGCGTGGTAATGGCACGTGTTTATTATGAAGTGTAATAATTTAAAGCGGCTCGCGTGACATTCCCGGCGACGTCAGTCAGTAACATCTGTGCTTTCGGATGAGAACATCAGAAAAGAGATGGTTCAGTATCGCTATCTTGTCTCTGGTGCCAGGAAAATGACTGCTACCACCGCTAAACTCTTATATCATTAATGATCACGAGGCTGTAACGGTGACAGCATTACCCCACTATTGTCATTCTGTAAGATGAAAGGTGTAATACTAACGAAGACTTACAATGCTGCTGGGTGTCGGTATCACGATATGATATAAGAAAGAGGTAAAGAATGGTTGAGTCTGCTGCTCATCATAGTTAATAATCCCATCAATAGGCATATTAGCATATATATTGGATGATAACATTTGACTCAGTATACATATTGCAGTACAACACGAGGTAGTTTGTGGCAACGTCTTCACTACCACCGTGAGTTTTGAGTGCCTCTTATGTTACTATAGCATATAGTAAATATCATCCAAAGTGCCACCAGCGTGTGATGAGATTTTTTTACGGTGGAAATTAAAATGTAATTCTCGACAGAAATGCGGCATATATTCTATGGATCATAACTGCCTCTCTGTCACTCTTGTGGCGTCTCAGCCAGCGCCAAACCTCCCCTTTGAGTGTCTTAGTATTTGCAAGAGAATGGCAGGGATGCAGTTAACAGTACATTAACGCATACGAATGGGATTCCCATGTTGTATTCTGGTACACGCAGTTGCCTTGTGACCGACAACAAGCCGACAGACAGCCATATTGTAGCACGGATTTTTGCCCTGGCTAAATCAACTTGCTTCAACAGAAATGGAACGCTAAATGGCCCATGTTACCAATGACACTGATACACATTTATCTATATAACCAAAGTTTCATGACATCCATGTGGTTATATTTGACTCGGCTGTACGCATTGCAGCATGGCACATTGTTTAGGGCTACAAGAACACAATCTTTTGAATTTTGTGTAAATGTGGCAATGAATGCAACGTTAAACACGCTGTACGAGACCGAATGACCACGCATTTTGAGCCTGTCATATAGATTACTTTATCACATTATGCCTACCTTATAAAATGCATCGGGGTCTTTATCTTGCATGCCGCTCATCAAGGAAAGCTTCATGTTATCACCCAGACACAAGTCAAATATGGACCCATACAGATGCGAAATATAAAGTAATGTGAATACAAAACAAAACAAATGCAAACTGATTGATTAGTGGCTGATTTTATGTACCTTATCGAACGATATAAAGTCCACTTCAAAATTGACCCACCCCGGTTTCATAAATGAGCTTACTAGAACTGCAATCAATTGTATGAATCTGAAATTAAGAATAATATGTAGATTGTTATGTCAGTGATAATAAGGCATTCATAGATGGTTTGTAAAATTTGGAGTGTATAGGAATAAAAGTGATCAAGAAAAAAATTGGAAGCTAGCTTCTGGTTCTAGTGATGCAAAGTGTTAGTGTCCACAAGTGCTGTTACCGACCCGCGTGCATTCGCTTTTAGCAATGAATGCTGAAGTGAGATGGCGCAACTGGTCTTCGGTATAGCTTATGTTTTTGCAATTTGACATGGAATCGATCCAATATTAATTTAAATCGTGTTCTGTTAAGTTTTGGGAAAAGGTGTGCACTTCTGATTCATCCATCCGGTGCGGACGCCTGACTTTACACGCAATGGTGCCTGAGTTATGCTTGTGGGAGCTGATGAGAATGAATAAAATCGTTGATATATATGTTATGGTAAGGTTTAAGCTTTTGTTAGTAGCGGCAGATTTATGGCTACTTAAAAAACATATCTGATGTTGATCTTAGAAGCCGTACAAGGACAGATTGTAGGCTTGTATGCTGTGAGTTTACTCCTTACTTGGCACTTGGTGTCCGTAATGGCTTAATAAGGCATATATCTGATGACCTCCACATCATTTGTTTGATAATAACCCTGCCTCGTGTCAGTATGTTCCATTGCTGACGTAGTCGGCGCCGACTACATCCAACCATTAACCATGGCGGTTGGCGTCTATGCCATCTTTGTGTCATCCTATCTTATTTATGTTAATATACCAAGGACATTTTGATCGTATCAAAGGTATGGTTTTTAGAGCACCAGGGGTCTAATACTTAGCCAAATAATCTATAAGGGGTGAATTCCTGGCTACATCATTGAAATAATCTATTCCCGATAAATACAAGGCCGACCTGTATTGCTTAGGGATGCAGCGCAACACTGTTTGTTAATTTTGAATGACTGGTCAATTATGGCACCTCTCCTTTGGAATAGAATGGTTAATCAGAATGTCCTTTGTTCGACCTTAATGGAGTACTTGACACTTTGTCGGTTCAAAATTTTTTTACATGACCCCTGCTGACCGCTTTTGGGATGCAGCTTATTATTCTACAATGTTGCAAGTCCTATCTGTACTGCAACTATTTGCTAAAAACACCAACAGGAATGTTTGGGTGCGTTGCATTGATGTCATTGCACTGTCCAAGTTATGCATACGTGACGGCAGAGCATCCTGGTGCGCTTACCTTCTCCTAAGTATATGATTCTCATAAGCAAGTACCTCCCTATAATGTCGTCTGGCTGAATGCGTATTGTAATATAAAGACAGAGTGAGTTATCTTTGTGTAGAAGCATGTTATGACGACATTTATGCTCTCAATTGACGACTCATTTATCGTGTTGCGGGTTACTACATACCCTTCTATTCTCCGCAGCAGACAGTCTGCACAGCGCAGCCGTTATTGAGGCATCCGTGAATATCCTGGAAATTAAATTTACTGTGGTTAAGATGATCAAGATGTGTCTAAATTTCGCGCGTTCATCTGGCGGCCGAACCAAAGCAATTGTTAACTGGAAGGAGAGAATTAGGCTGAGCGTTTGAATATGATGTTCTTATACTAGGTATTATGGTAACAAAGTTGAAGTGCATGCACATAATGCACAAACACGCACATTTACACACACACACACACCCACACACACACACACACACACACACACACACACACAAACACACACATACCTGTGTAAGGTGCCAACCGAGGACAGTGCAATTTTGCTATTCAAACGAGGACAATTTATAATGGCCGTTATTGAACATGACAATGACGGATATTCATCTGAATATAATATGTGATTTAGTTAAGCGACTAAAAACTTTATTAATACTAGTAATTAATTGAGAGAAATTTCCTATCAAACCGAGGACACGCACATCATATTGTTCACACTATCTAACCGAGGACACGCATATCACATGTTTTACACTATCTAACCGAGGACACGCATATCGTATGTTTTACACTATCTAACCGAGGACACGCGTATCATATGTTTTACACTATCCAACCGAGGACACGCATATCATATGTTTTACACTATCTAACCGAGAACACGCACATCATATGTTTTACACTATCCAACCGAGGACACGCATATCATATGTTTTACACTATCTAACCGAGGACACGCACATCATATGTTTGAATCTATCTAACCGAGGACACGCACGTCATGTTTTACTCTATGTAACCGAGGACACGCATATCATATGTTTTACTCTATCTAACCGACGACACCTACGTTGCATACTTTACTCGATCTTACCGAGGATAGATGATAAAGACTGGCAGACAACTTTCTATACTTGAAGGGTTGGAAGATTTTCTCTTAACGAAGAAATGGGAATGCTTTGCGTATTGCCTCTCCATGCTTTAATCTATCCTCTAAATAGCCACACCCTACACCGTGGATACTAGCCAGCGACATTATACAACTAAAGCAACAAATGCAAACCACCTGCAAATGAAATAATCTATTCTCTATGTATATTCCGCGCATATTCAGATTAACAGTATAAGGCAAATATCACCCTTTTGCATTGGTTCTAATCACCAGGGTATTGACTTTTACTCTCTTATTGACTGATTATTGAAATTGCAAACATTTACCCCTTGTTGTACGCTCTTAATACACCCGATGCTTAAGAATTTTGTTGGTGTCTTACTGAAGCGTTACGTTGTGTTACAAACCGAAGTTAACCCCAAACCTAGATCAAGATATAATTAAGAGAAGAAAGGGGAGAGGTGAAGGAATAATCAAGATAAGAAATGGGAATGTGTAGATGAGCTGATGCAAACATAGTCTTCTACAGAGCTGTTTTGTGGTCCTACTGCAAGCGAAAACCGAATCACCACTCACACAACAGCTGTAGTTTATAGGGAAACAACCATAGGATGTGCGTCATTTTGAACCGGAATGGACCTCGAGCAATGTTCCCTCAAGAGAGCTAGTTGATTGAACCCATGCACCAAAAATAGCCGTATAAACGATGTGATTCAGGCTATAGAAAAGGAATTGTGACCCCAAGATTTTAAGATTTATTTTGACGTTTTGCTCGTTTGAGATTGAGGTCTGTGATGACTAGACTAAAAGACTCTGTTCTGACGAAATCAACATAGCAACAATTACCGATCAGCGTTTACTTCTTCTCATGCTGTGAATGTACATAGCTGCATAAGCTTATATAAAGATACACACATATATGTATGCATTTGTATGTGAGTAAAAGGTTATTATCTCTAGTATATTGTCGAGTAGCAATGTAGTTGACACCTTTCATTGTGATTTGACAATTTTATTAGCCTTACTTGACAATACTCATTTATTGACAGACACATTGTACACAAATGGGCTCTTATGAAAATGCGCATGTGTAAAATCTATTATCATATATCCCGAGTCATACATCCCGTTAATGTCTTGAAATGAAGTTACTAGCAGCACTTGATCAAATCCATTTATTAAAACCATCAGATTCGACAAGAATGAGACAATGTAAAGTTCATTGCATTGCACAGTCGCAGAAATACGTCCCAGAGACAACTATATAAGAGTCGTTCTTTTACTAGTTAACCTTACTTAGCATCAAACACATATCACTCATGTTATACAATAGACCGACATATCGCACCCTGTATTTTGGAGTCATTTCACCCTTATCGGTACTCTTAAATTTGCTGATATAAGATACCAAAAATATGTTATCTAAGACACAAAGACAACTGACAAACAGTAAAGAAAAGTTATCTTGACAACGACAAATGCTTGCTTCAATTTGTGTAACATTTATAGTTGGATGATGTGCCTTCTTACAGATGTAGAGGATTTTTCAAAGACAATCTGTTGCGGCAAAAATCTTTCAAATTTTTCCAACCTCGACTTTGCAGGGCCGGCTCCTTTCTAATGCATCAACAATTTTCCAGGTACTTTCTTTGACAGAATAAACTTGCCCAAATGCTTTAGAAACAAGTTTGAGAGTGTAAACAGCCCCTCGCATGGTGAGACAAGTGATCCCCTCCCACCTCAGCCCAAGAACAGCAGTCCTGCCTATAGGGCTATATCAAGAGAGAGAAGCAGAGTGTGAGACTCGGTGACCTTTTTGTTGCATCAATATTAATTATATAATCCCTTGTCTTGCTAAGAAGATATTGTACATTTCGACCATGTAGCCAATTCTGTATAAATGTGATGATTCAGAAGATTGATATAGCTGATACATTCAACGAAGGCAAGGAGTGGTTGTGGCCAGTGAACAATTATTATGCATATAATATTGAATAGACTAAAGTTGTTGGTTTGTTTTGTGCATAAATTGTATCCAAATAGCACCGATATAATTAGTTTCTTTATTGATATACAGATTTTGGAAGCAGCTATGGCTAGATATGACGATGATATGGTTGAAAAATATATATGTCACTGGATGTTCGAGGGATGCCTGTCAGATAGCTGAACCTGAACAAACTCTTGGTACTGAAGACAATTCTGCGCATCCTTCTGACGCCATTGATGACTGCACCCAACTGACGGAAACCAATCTGTCACATTACCAATATTTGACCCTGAATGCAGGCACATGCATTATTTTGACAGCGCAGACTGGTGAAGAAACTTATCTTCTGCCCGAGATGTTCCCAGCACCACGGAATAAACTATCAGTGTGATGTATACCTGTAACACCTTTAAAATAACAATGTTGATTTATCCATGTTCAAATGGTTTTCATGGGTTACAATAAATATAATTAAATTGTTAATAATGACTGTAAGCCTTTGTACAGATGTATGCGTTAGTAAAATAATAATTAAAATCCTACACCTATGTACATCATTATTTGAAATGTTGTCTGTAGAAGAAATATGCCACTTGCAAGGTCCATGTGATCACACAGATTAATCTGAAACCTGGGAGGTAATGACTGGAGGAATCTCCACACAGCATACATAATCATCCACCTCTGCCATTATTTTATAGTAGCTACATAGACACCTGTAACACGATGTTGTTATGAGGATATTAATGTATGTCATTAGTGATGACATATTGTATGGCAAATTTTTTTTTTAGCTGTGTACATTCATTGAAACTCAGATGTACACTGGCCATGATAATAATACCATAACCTTCATTTCCTCAAGTCAAGTAATGCCTTCATTTATGCCTTCACTTATAGGCTAACTGATATTCCTACGATAAAACAACTGCTGTACTCGCTCTCCTATATATGTTCAAGCTCAACATCAATCTTCTTTATAAAATATATTAATTAACCTTTAATAAGGCCTACTTAATATTCATGTGCATCTCTATTAACAACAGCTAAGCAGAAATTAGTTTGTTTAAAATTTGTGTCAAGGAGTTTTAACAGTAACATGGTACAACTTTGTAAACATGTTGATCAGGCAAACATTTTTGTTGCATCTCTGGTCTGCTGTCTGATAGGGAAAACATTGCTGCAAAGCTCTGTGGTACACTATTTGTTTTGTGTTGACATTTAACTTTGGTGAATAAATAAACTTCTGTGGCTTTGGTGTTCACCAGGCTCCCACCAAACTCAATGGTCGATATACATGATAAGTTTTAACTTATATATTTCTATGGATTTACAACAGCTTTGGATTGTTTGGATAAAAACACAAAATGAGTGTAGGAAAATATGTTTAGGAAAAGAGGGCATACATACTTTGTTTGTGAAATTAATGGATTCACTTCTCGCGTTCAAGGCATGTATATTGCTATACAAGTGAGGAAACACACAATGCATGTATGTTGCAATACAAATGAGGACACACTCAATGCATGTATATTACTATACAAGTGAGGACACACTCAATGCATGTAAATTGCTATACAAGTGAGGACACACTCAATGCATGTATATTGCTATACAAGTGAGGACACACTCAATGCATGTATATTTGCTATACAAGTGAGGACACACTCAATGCATGTATATTGCTATACAAGTGAGGACACACTCAAGGCATGTATATTTGCTATACAAGTGAGGACACGCTCAATGCATGTATATTGCTATACAAGTGAGGACACACTCAAGGCATGTTTATTGCTATACAAGTGAGGACACACTCACGGCGAGTATATTAATATCCAAGTGAGGACACACTCACAGCAAGTATATTGCTATACAAGTGAGGACACACTCACGGCAAGTATATTGCTATACAAATGACGACACACGCAAGGCATGTACATTGCTATACAAATGAGGACCCACGCAAGGCAAGTATATTGCTATACAAGTAAGGACGCACTCACGGCAAGTATATTGCTATACAAGTGAGGACACACTCAAGGCATGCATGTTGCTATACAAGCGAGGACGCGCTAGATGTGTGTGTGTGGTTATCTTGAATGCCAAGCGTGTGTTATCTTGAATGCCAAGCGACTGTACGCGGAAGACAAGAGATTGCAGTCTAAGCGAGGACATATTCCGATTCGAGTGAAATTTCACGAAAATGCATAAAACAGCATATAGAGTGCATTTTAAACGTTTAATCACTAGTTAAAAAGCGAGGACGTCCTCGGTTGTATGTGTGTCCTCGGTTGGTTGGTGTGTATCCATGCCTATGTCCTCGCTTGTATAGTGTGCACAGACACACACACATTCACACACACGCACACACACACACACACACACACACACACACACACACACACACACACACACACACACACACACACACACACACACACACACACAGAGGGGCTATATATGCATCGGCTCAATCGGTTGTGGGCAAGCCACAATTATGGCACAATAAATTCACAAATAGTAGAGTGTCTGATCATCAGTATGCAAATCATTACTTTCTGTTGATATGATTTACGCCATGTGTGCTAGATGGCGGTAACAGACAATAATAACACCGCAATTGCCTGTTTGGCCCCTGATGCATAGTCGAAAATAGCCGTCGGAAGTGTTACCTACACAGGACATGAAAACCAAGTAGTCATAGCGTCAAGTATATATTATACTTAAAAATACCAATCAGATATTCTGCGGCCAATGGGTACTTCTGGAAAAGATGCTTGACTGATCCTTGTCGATGGAGATTAAATGCTGTGCTTGCACATTTCCTGCTAGTTCCAACCCGCTAAATGTGGCATAACAAGTCCACATCCGTCCGGACAATGGCAAACCTATCTCAGTGACATGGCACTCCACCAGACACGGAATACAAATGGATCCATTCAGTTGATTCAATGGAGTTACCAATCTTCTAGAAACCGGCTTTCCCGGCACTAAATCGAGGTTGATGAGATGCCAATCTTGATGGAAACAGGCACTAACACACCCCTGTCTACAATCAGCTATATTAAATCCAACGGAAAAAAAGGTTCGTCTAACAATGCATCATCATCATTAGCATCTAGGAATATCGCAACTCGCAATAAAGGAACAACTTTCTTTCATTTAAATCACGGTTATAGTTGTTCAGACAATCTATCAGATCACAGTTAATTGTCTTAATTCAGTGTTATGCCACCCCTAACCCACTTAGCATATCCTCTATTTAACATAGCGGCTGCTAAACAGCCACAATATATGAATACCTCGGTCTGTCCCCCTTCTATGCACCTCCCACCCTCGTATCCGGCCTCTCTCGGCGAGCGGAAGGGATGGCCGGATACGAGGGGTAGTTATGTAACAGTGAGTTTTTCACGTCTGATATCCGTCTTGCAGTAAGTACTTCCATCATTTAACATATGGAGTTGGTGGTGAATCTACAGCCCCCCCTGTCCAACTTACGGTGAATAACGGCTTGCATCGATTCTTTTTTTTATCTCAAGTATGATTTCAACCTACTGAAAATTGATCATGAAACGTTTTAGAAAAACCTGTTTTGCGCATTACCGCCTCAATAAATGCGGAAACACCATACCATATCTCTGAGTGTTTGAACAGCTGTGATTTTCATGGCGATATATCATCATGTGTAAATGTATCCCCTATGGTCTCGCTCATGCAGTCAATGTTGCTGCCATTTCGGGTGTCTGGAACGTTCGGTCTGAGATGTCACGGCTGCGAACTCGTCTACTGGAGACTCCGCTCAGGGATTAGCAATGAACAGCGAGATTTTGACTGCCTCGAGGGATCGTGTTTGAGCACATTTCGTACGACGTGGGCTTTATTTCGTACGACGTGGGCTTTATTTGTATGCATCAACTATCAACAATCATTACGCGGTTGACCGATGACAACATATCACTTGCCCATGTAGTCAGCGGGCGGTTCATGCATAGAACCACAATCCGACTGGTGGCTTGTGTGAATGGGAGTGGATAACATGGGATCTGATGCAGCTGAGACAGCTCTGCCGAGCTTTCTTATTCTGTAAGTAATCCGCGCAGTTGTTCCTCAAATCTGAACAGCATGTTGTATTCATAATCAAGATGACGATATCATGGCAGACAGTCTTTTGAAACTTGAAAACATATCTCTACGTGAAAATGACGCAGGTTGCATATATAAGATATGTAGGGTTAAAAATATGAACGCCATTAAGCACTCTGTGTAGCATATAAAGAGAGTACCTAAGACATACATGTAAAACATTACAAATGGTGTCCACTATTTCATTTGGCCACGGTGTTGAGATATTATACTGTGCGGTTAGCAATACGTCATTGCTCACTGGGTAGTCACGCACATTTGATCAGCTAACAGTGTGTCGATTTTTAATTCCTTCGCTCGATTCTATGTTTATTTGTGTGACGCAACTCGTTAGCACATATACGTCATAATGGTCACGAGACATAAGCACTTGTGGCTTAAATAAATTTCTGAATAAAGATCATCTAGAAATATGACCCTAGTTATCGTAGCGTTACCGAGCGTTAGCAAAGTGAATTTGTACTGTAAAATCGTCCCTTTCAGATCAAACTGCTGTACAACCTCGGATTTACATAGTATATAAGATGCTATCTGACGGAATGATAGGCGCTTCACGCATTTAATGAAAAATTTAGTGAAGGAGCACACTAAACTAAGGTCATTATACACGTTTGTGTCTCAATCTGCTACACTTGCAACATCTGGTAAATTGTGCTACCTTTCAATGAATGTTGGCATATATCATATATTTCTGAGCGCGTGCCTCTGTATACATGAATGGCTCCACGGGGTACATTTGCGTGAACGCAGCCATCGTGCCTTGGTCAGATATGTCTTGTGCTTGTGTATTAGATTATGACGGCAGTCGGTTCTTTTTTATTATCGTCCATGCAATGTTTTTGGATTTAATGTTTTATCATTCACGGAATTGTCTCGTTTTCTCCTAAAGTGTAACATGTGTCAAAGAACTTAAATGTACTGCTGCTTTCAAGAAATTAACACGTTGTAGCCTTAATACCCGAAATATCATGCTTGTCCCAGGAGACAGATCTCCGACAAGTAAGGCTTTTAAAGCCAGCAGACGCGAAGCCTTTGCGCATTGAATATAATGTGACACTCAATGAATTTATGGTCGGTCTGGGTTGGTTCCCTGAAAGTATCATAGCCCCCAGACACCACTCAACTCCAACACACACTTCCTTAATTCAATTGTTACACATATATTGATAAATGATGAACGAGTAGGGCTTGATACTGCGAAAAAAGAGAAGCCGTGTGTTATATCGGCACGTACACGTCCTCAGTTGACAAAACTCTGTTGCGTCAATGACGTTACAGGTTTTATAATCAGCCCCCATTATGGTTACAGAAACCATACTCTTATTGCATCGTACTCATAGAATCACAACATCATTGAACACAAAAGAGCATCCGTCTAATTAAAAACATTGGTCTTGAATAAGGTGGATTTGGTCAAATATTAGTATCGACAAAATATAGCTACTCATAGTATCACCGCGTCATTGAACACAGGGAGAAGCGGCAGCATCCCTCCGTCTAGTGAAAAACAGTGGTCACATATGAGGTGGGATTTGATCACATATTGCTGCGTGCACAACATTATTTCATTGCAGTTTTATTTTGCAGAATATCGAAAGCTACAGAAGCTGAATTCTCCTCAGGCTATATATGTGGCTTCATTACACAATGCAGCATTGATTCTTTATGACCAAAGAACAATCATTTGATGTAGAGCGTGTCGATTGAAATTGATATGCGTTAACATCTTCCATGCGTTATTTTGCAAGAAAATATGCCACCGTCGTTGGGCGTTCCAGAGTGCTATATTAAATCAAAGTGGTTAAAACATGGTGCATGCGGGCACTCATGTCGACCTGTCATCAGAGGCTGATGACACATCGTATCTAACGCCGGTTTTATATATCGCCTTAATTATATCGGAACAGTCTCAATAATTCTATTCATATTGATCGCTTCAGACCCCTAACACATAAATCCACTTAAATCCAGGTTTGACACATTACAGGCATTGACTATGTCCAGCCTAATTCATAGTGTTAACATGTATACCGACCATTGGCAGGCTGGTGTCAGTCAACAATAAAGCTTGCTTTCGTGTGCTTCTCGGGCAGGTGCTACAATTCATGACATGCACAAAAATCTACATATTGGCTATGTGCTGCTCCAGAAAGTGTATATTTGCATGGCTTTTCATTCAGAGACCACAGAAAGATGTCTTAAATGAAATCATGAACGCCTTTCCGGGATGCACTTATAACGACCGCTTGATTGGTATTTTTTTTAATAAAATTTTTAGACGGCGATGAGTTTTCCTGCTCGCTTTTATGTCGTGCGACTGGAATTAAGCCTATCTGCGTAAAAAACGGAGAAAATCTTTGCTCAACAAGAGATGTAGAGGTGTGTTCAGTAATGCAGTGTACAAACAAATGCATAAATGCTATCAAGTCATGGAGACAAGGGGTTTACAATAAAGCCGCAATAACTAATATTATGCGGCCTAATAGCAGTCTCGTGCAATCCTTCTCGTACAATCTTACTCGCCGCTTTGTTGGTTAATTATAATGCGCTGGAGAAGGCGGAGTTATCATAGGAACCATACGGTAGCTACAAGACATTATGAGTCTACTGAATTGAGGGCAGGGTCGCAAGTGACATGCGCATCAGCTGCGAGTGAATTACTTCACTATGGAGAACAATATGGAGAAAATGAAAGGATTTTTTCAACCATCAAAAGTTATCAGTAAGCAGTAGTACAGTGCCATTTTTTCTAACAGTATCATGCATATGTAACATGGAAATCCGCCGATCCATAGCGCTGCTAGCTGTGATAAACTTTCCCTTACAATTTAAAAACGATAACAATCATTCCGTGTTTCAGCACATTTATGATAGCTTGTTCTCGTGAATCTTACGTACATCACAGGGCTGTTTAGTGACAAGCACTTCATACTAATTTATTTATTTTCGATAAAAACATGGCGTCGCAAAAGCAAGCGAGAAGAACATATTTAGGCATAAAAACCCGACAACACCATCTAATAACGCTAATCAGGCGTTAAGTCGGATGGGCTGTTACATGCGCTGCTGCTGGCAGTTTTCACAGCATTGTCCCCTGATGACAGGAGGCCCAATTTCTGAAAAATGACAGACATGGCCTGTATTTGTCTCGAAGTGTCCGGAATATATTGTTGCGTACATTTTTCTCTATATTCATGTGTTGTTTGTCAACTACAGGCCAATACAAGGTCAATATGTATCATGTTGCACGAAAAATGGCTATTATTACTCTTCTATTATAGATCAGTTTGTGGATTACTCTGTAGGACTTAAATCCGATCTACGGCTAAACATAGCAGTTGATGATGCTATATATGCTCCTTATAAAGTCTAATACGTAATCTCGAGGGGTAACATAGCGCGGTGACGGGTACTGCTATGGTAGCGAGTAGTGCTATGTTTTATCACGTGACATTATCTTATTTGACGTCTGGCCTACATAACTCACACCCGCAACGCCTGTCATATGTATGCGCATCAATTTGATTGTATAACAGAATACGATTCAGATAGTGCTATGTTTCATCACGTGACATTATCTTATTTGACGTCTGGCGTACATAACTCACACCCGAAACGCCTGTCATATTTATGCGCATCAATTAGATTGTATAACAGAATACGCTTTAGATGTAATCATTTCGATGAGTCTGACCCATTAGCAGAAACTATATGGTTCTTCGCGAATAGCGTCATAATGTATTTGACGGCACGCGTCACTGTAGAGCATTGATGGCCGTCACATGATACCAAGCACAGGAACTGCTAGCTCCGTTGCCATGCTATCCGCACTTCGGTTGCATTCTAAACTCAGCAATATTTACCATGTGTCATACGGTTCTAGTACAGGTATTATAATACAATATTGCACTCCTTACAGATAACTACATTTATATCGGCGCCTGACGTTGGCAACTATTTTTCATTTTTTCCTTATTAAACGCATATTATGGTGAGTAAGGTATATAGCTATGACTTGTTGTCTTTCCCTGTGTGGTCAACGTACCGGGAGGTGAGCGTACTGTGAGGTCCACGCACCTGGAGGTGAGTGTATGCCACGTCAATGAGCTATTTAGTCACAGGTCTGTACAATAGAACACGTTGCTTGATGCGAGCATATGAGAGACATCAAGCAAGTGTTTATTTTCATATAAGCTGCAGTTATGAATACAACAGTCAGTTGTGTATTTATATGCATTCATGGTCCGACCAGTTGTGAATTCGCCATGTCACATACAGCGGTATTCGGTAATCATAATGAGGCACCTGACACCTGATGTATACGCATACCTTTCACATCGACTCTGTCGTGGTCATAATCACGGGGAGGATCATTACAATTAGGTAGGACAGGTAACAGACAATTGGTTTTTACACTTAACTTTGCCTAGTACGATTTGGTGATAAAGGGTCATAATGACCACGAACGCTTAACACAGTAGTGGCCTGTTGAGCCTATTTGACATTGAGACTGCCTGTGAGGATGATGACCCACGTTACATAGCACTTACTCTACGATATCGCTGACACTTTGTTATTGCATGTTGATTTAATAGAAGTGTGGATGCCGCAACTCTTACCGTCTGACCACAAGGATACAGGCCTTTCAATATTTGTATATACATCAATGAGCTAGAACACCACGTCTGGGTCTAAACCAATGTTCTTGGGGGCAACCGCAAATTTGGAAGGCCCCGAAAAGCATTGTTCAATAGCGTTATGACGACCGAGAGGCTACTTGTTCGGTTGTTTGTGTTATCGCGCTAAAATGATTGATAATGTACAGACCATGCTGCACTGTAGTTGAGATGAATCCATCCAATCCTGATAACAGGAAATAATGCATCTGTCTGAGGTATCAGATATGTGGGTCATTGAGGTCATGTGGGTGCATCAAAACAATTCCTTTACAGAAGCGAGGCTTGTTGATTAATTTACGAACCTAATGTTTCACCTGACTTTAACACATAGTCATAAATGATAGTGCTTTATATAAGTGAACTTGGTATGCCATGGCTGCTTTAATCGAATTGCAATGATGCATACAGGGAATGACTGTAACGTTTTATTTTGCTGTCGTTGATACTTGTGTGAAAATGTTTCCCCAATGTACGTGTTCATAAATGTCAAAATTGAAGGCAGTTCCATACTAACCAACAAAATCATCAAATGAGAACCTCCGGCAGCTTCTTCCCATTTGGCCCTCGGTAGATCTGCTAAAGCGCCGTTCTATTCCGATATTCACATGTTGCTGGCTGCTGATTAAGCTGTCACCCAATAGCGTCCTTATGACGAATACATCCATGCGCTATTTGGGAAGCTCGTTGAAATGCCACAGACATGACTGAGATGACATTTTAATTGGGACAGGTTATATTCACATAGATCAGACCAAAGACGGGTAAAACCGAGTTTGGGGTTTGTCACATGACAGACATTGAATTAGGAATAATTGACGTTTTATTTCAGTTAACAATAGAGCCATATCATATTGCTTTCTTGGGTCTCTTAGGACGAAGTTACAACTGGAGAAAATCACACAAACACACAAATTGGCTTTATTGCTCGGGTAATCAGTGAATGTCATTTTGACGCCTAGCTCCAGAGAAATACTTTGAAAAGAATCTTTTCCCCTATGAGACCCTTAAAATGACAACTACTTGGGTACTTTTCGGTAATTTGCCAAGTTGTTACTATCATTAGCTATGCTGTATGCATTTTTGGGTTGATTACTGATACGTTTCCCGATGCATGACTATGACGCCTCCATGTAAGTTCATGACCCGTACAATATTCATGATGGTGTATACTGTAAATGATGGACTACTCGCACTGATGCCTTTCCATAAGAAGCAACCACAAGTTGGTCTGTAGCGTGACTGGAGATTGGTGCGTTAATATATGAGCCAAATTGGGATACGCAAGAGATATAGAAGATCACATAGTATTGTACTCACTTGTGGATTATTGCTATTGGAATCGAGGCTTTATATCAGTAAGTTGTTAAAGATCAACCCAAAAACCCTATATGATGTAGCCTCATCACATTCCTTATAACATGTTATTACCGTGAAGATTGTATAAGATAATTTTATGTCACAATGAGGCAACATGAACAACCGTTAGCAATATTCAATAGCATTTTATGATTGTCAACTTAGCAGCAGCATCAAACGCCAGAGCTTTATGACATGACAATTCTATGTTCTATATGACTTTCTGACATTCCGCAGCTAGCGCCTGGTAAGCATCGACGACATGAATTTGTTTTTTTTTTCACGACACAGCTGTGGGCCATATCATAGCAATCACGCTTTGCTAGGCAGACGGTTACTATTTGCGTCTTTTTGCATGCTGCTAACACATCTTCATTAACGTTTCTTAGACCATCCATAATTACCTACATCTGTATCATTGCGCAGCACAGAGCACTTGTAGCATATTACCGCCTGGCAGTGCAACAGTTGAGTGGATACGCTATGGGAGCTTACATTACTGTATAATGTCAAGGTTCATTTATGGAACCTGTTTTGTTTGTCACAAACCATAAACACGTTAGTTGGGTACATCTGTATTAAGTTACGAAGCTGATTCAAGATGCGAGACAAGCTCAACAAGAAGATCTGTCCGACGTTATAAATAAAGAATGCAGAAGGGATTTTTTCCTGTTCAGTAAATAGCATGACGTTGTGAAAAAGATGTTCCAATATGATGGGACGTTCTCATCATGTTATATTACCAAATCCATATAAATACTTCCCAATAAACAAAACATCTTGTTATTTTCCCTTCTAAACTCAAGTGTTAACCCCCGCCACATCCCTCTACACCTCCGCGCCCTGCCTATGTGTACTTTTCTATCATCCGCCGTTTGAATTTGTCCCAAGCCCCCCTTTCGCTTTGGGCTGGGGTTTTGCGGTTGGTCGGTGTGCTGTAGGGTTATTATAAGATAAAGAAACACAAGCGCAAGAGCGCTTTAGCAATTAGCACCTCAAGTCAAGGAGGCACAATCAAGTGAGAGATGGAATCCGCAGAAAAAAGTATAACACAGGTCAACAAATAGTATTAGACTCACCTAAACAAATAGATTATGCAAAAAACACCATAACCGCCTCAGTAGGTATAAGGAACATAAGCAACCCAGAGCCTGAAGATTTAAATGCGATGCGCCCTTCATTATTCAGCAAGTAACTTAGATTCCGTGAAAGAATATTTAGTAAGTGGCATGTCAACAGGTTATATGCAATCCGTAAGTTGTTAAACTTGGACTCATTGTCCTACCATCCATATAGCTCTCATTTGGTAGTCACAGTGGTTGCTCAGTGGGGTGTGACGTCGCACCCCGATACCAGATTATGACTCTGATGCAAACTAGGTAACTAAGGAGAGCATGCGTCATCCATTGAGTAAGTATTTGTTAAGCCCTCTATATTAGTTATACAGGTAATTGTAACGTGGGAAATAGATTAATGGCTTAGAAAGGCTCTTCATCGGCAGCTTGTTTGTAGGAAACGGAAGGGTTATGCATATCAGACTGTCAGATCCGTCCATCCACCACACAGACTATGATGTTATTCCTGTATCAGTTTTGCCTCACAATAAAGGATGAGATTAACCCTAGCTGCATGGGTCTTTTCCATTGTGCATAGCGATGTAACCACCAGATGTATAGCTCCTTGTGGAGTAGCTTAACATTTACAGCTAAGAAACTTCACGTAACATAGCAGACACAGAGCCTTACGTGATATGACTCGACCATATTGCCTGATGCAATAACCTCTCCATGCAATTATATATATACTGTAATGTTTGATTCTACACTATCATACATAATTGGTTGTGATCACTAGAATTTTAAATGATGTATTTCATGTGTGTATGTGACCCTAGAAGAACAGGAAATAATCAGCGTCATTATGTATTATGCGTAAAAAGCTTCGTTCCATCCTGGTCAGGATGGCTTTTCAACTGAGTGTTGCAGGTTATTTTGTGTATATTTGCGTCACCTGCCCTTACGGTGTGGGTATTATTACTCCCTTCAGTGCACAAGCCGCACCTGATATAAGCCTTCATGGATGTGTGCAGTAACTATGTTATTCGAACCAATTAGTTGGGTCAATATATGGAAAAAAAGGGGTCAACCCCCAAAAAATTGCAAGAAAACGTTTCTTGGTTGTTTTTGGTTCCTGGACATCTGTAGATTAACATACTAAAAGTTTACCAAACTCGGATGACCGGAAAATGGGTTAATTAGGCAATTTCCAAGATGGCCGCCAAAATTATTAAAATGCTTGAATATTTTTGGCTGTCCATAACTCAGCCATTTTTCACCCAAAACTGATTATGTAAGTATGTTTTCTAACGTTTTTGAGGTCAACCTTTTACCTGAACCTGGTTTCTTTCATGTGACATCCCGATGGGGGTGCAATAGGGGCACCCCTACCCCAAAACTGGTATTTTGGGTACATATTAGGGAAACCTTTTATTTCCCAATTAATTAAAGAATTGCAAGAACTATTGTTTCTTGGTTTTTCATGGTTCTTTAAGGTCTGAACATTAAGATGGAGGGTAAATCTTGGTCAATTTTTACCCCTGTTTGGTATTTTTTTGAAATGGCTCCTTGGTTCATGATTTGTTATTTCTCACACGAAAACGCTGTTGTAAGCATGCTTTTGGAGTTGGGTTTTTTATTTCAGCTCAGTATCATTGAGACAGAGTTCTGATGAAGGTGCCCTGTTCGTTAGGGGAAATCCTAGCTGACCCCCACCCCACCCCCCCAACCTCCAATGAGGCCACTCCCCCTCCATCCCGGCCCATGTTATCTAAAGCAATCACATTTCTAATTGGCATTTGGCTGTTACTGCCAGCATACAAGCCCTTATTATGATAAAAACAACAAAGATAAGGATACAGGTAATCAGGACTAGGGTCAATATTGGAAGAAATATATGGGGAAAATGCAGTTGTTCACATTCTTTCCGGTAAAGCTGGTCAGAGGGCACTGCGTGGTCATCTCCTGGTTGACAGGTGTCTCAATCAGATCATTATAGGTGGGCTCATCCAGGATAACCCAGAATTTCGCTCTACGATTGAAAGGATAGAGACTGTTTATTCTTCCATTGTGTCTGGTGAAATGTCCTACGAGTCGTTAAAATCATTAGAAGAAATCAAGCACATTGAACAGAAAATCCAGTCAGCAAAGGTTAGCATGGCAGCTTCATCCAAAACCAGTCAACTTTGGATCGGATATCAGGAGATGTTGGAAATAGCACGTGCATTGATCAGAGCTGATCGCTCAGGCGACTGGAGAATGCATCTCAGTGCAGTGTCTGATTGCATTCCGATATTCGCAGCTGCTGGACATTTCAATTATGTTAAGTCTGCATACCTCTACCCACAGTGCATGAATGAACTAGGTCACAAGCATCCAGACATTGTTACAAAATTTGAAAACGGCCTACATGTCATTAGGAGGACAGATCAGTTCTGGGCAGGATGTGGATCGGATCTAACTATTGAAAAGACTCTCATGCCTTCCCTCAAAGGTAGCGGTGGTCTTACCAGAGGAAGTGGCATGACAGAGGAACTAAGGACCATCTGGACACTGTCATCATCCGTGTCATCTGCGTACAACCTTGCGATGCAAGAGTTCTCTAAACAATCATTTACCTCAAGTGAACAGCACAAAGACGCCACAGTGCCAAGGATGCAACGTGATCATGTAGACAGTACTAAACTGATGCAAAAATTAATTGACTGCAATCCATTTGCTGAGGATTCTTCATTAAGAAATGTTGTGACTGGTGTAGTGGCCAACGCAGATGTCAATGTACATGAATATGGAGCTGTCGGCAAGGCCATAGTACAAACAATGGTTGGGCAGCCAATATTCACTTATTCCTTTGAACGAAAGGACAAAGCCAAGACTCTTGGTGACTCATCGTCAGTGAAAGTGAATACCGAACAAATGATAAATTCTGAACTCCTGTTCCAGAGATCTCTTGTAGTTTCACAAGCTGGCGACTTGACACTGCAAGATATTATGGACTACGAACTTAGTCCATATCCTCCTGCCCGATTCGCGGCAAAACATGTGTTCCAGAAGGCTGACAAGCCACAGTAGGCTGATGCTCTACGCGATTAAGCAAATGAATCCTCCAGCTCCAGCAAGGCCGTTCTAACAGATTCGACGCCAGATTCCGAACATTTTGTGCTTGACGGAGGCTTCTTACATCACCGTCTGTCTTGGAAAAAAGGAATGACCTACGGGGAAATTGCCGAGGAGTATGCCAATCTCACCCTTTCCAAGTATGGACAAGCCACAGTAGTTTTTGACGGATACGGTGAAGAGCCTAGCATGAAGGACAATGCACATCAGAGACGACAATCGAAATCAAACTCGCTTGTGTCTTTTGAAATGAATACCGTCTTTTCTTCTAGCAGAATGGTGGATTTTTTATCAAGGGACTCTAATAAACAGAAACTAATCCTCCTCATCAGTGACAAACTGAAACAGAGGGGTTGCGAAGTCATCAATGCGCATGGAGATGCAGATGTTCATATTGTGAAGGCAGCAACAACATCTGCAAAAGTTCGAGACACAACTGTGATTGGGGAAGACACGGACATTCTGATTCTGCTTCTACATTACACTTAGAGGGATAGCAAGAAACTCTACTTTCGTTCGGACAAAAAGAAAGCAAAACATGTATATGATATTGTCCGTCTGAAGGAACTCTTGGGAAATGACATATCTTCACAGCTGCTGTTTGTACATGTTTTTATAGGTTGTGATAGAACTTCCAGGATTTATGCTATTGGCAAGAAATCCCTTTTCCAAAAAGTGATGAAAAATCATTCTCAGATCAGAGCTTGTGCAAAGACCTTTACTACAGCTGGTCAGGATGTGGCAACAATAGTTGATTCAGGATGCAAAGTCTTTGTTTCTTTGTTTGGAGGAAAAGCTGGCACATCTCTGGTAAACCTTAGAAATACATTGCTTGCTAAAAAGGTTTCATCTGCTAAATCGTTTGTGAAGCCCGAGAAATTGCCCCCAACGGAATCTGTTCCACTCTCAACGTTCATTTTATCAGATCAAGGTGCAGATGGGAAAGGATGAAAACATGAACCCAAAGGACTGGGGTTGGAAGTGTGAAGACATCATTTTGTTACCTGTTATGACTGACCAGAAAGCGGCTCCAGAAAGGCTTCTCAAGGTTATCCATTGTAACTGTACAACAGGTTGTAGTAATACTCGAGGCAGTAGCTGGAAGTACGGTCTTCCATGTACTTCTGCTTGTGGACCCTGCCAGGCTGAGTCATGTTACAATCCGCATAATAGTGATTCTACCATAGACGGTTCCGAGGAAGAAGATTGTGATGATAATAACCATGCTGTGTTTTGAACAATTATATTGTGTGAATGACACTTGAACTTCATAAGAAAATTCCGGTGTGTACTATGTCAATTATTTGGGACATTTTGGTAATTTATGATGTGTGACGTATGGCGTATGACCATGACGTAGATGGTTCAATAGCCCTTCCAAGTTGTGGTTCCTTGTGTATGTACATCTGATTGATTATCAAGAGCCGAAATGTTGGTTTTCTACCAGTTCTGGCGGTCTTGATCTATTTAGCAACCCACTACGTCATGATGATGCCATACTACGTCATAGGGACATCCAGGTGAATTCATCATGACCTTATTTGAATCTAAGGTATCACATTTATACATGTTTGTAATACATTTATGGGGTCTAAAACCAACCATTAAAAAGTTTGCTGTACATTCATAATTTAATCGCGGCCATATTGGATATTATGTAATTTCACCACTTTCCGGTGGCTCAAATTTGGTAAACTTTTAGGATGCGCTTAAGTACAGCTAATTGAACACAAAAAGACAAAAAAAACTTTTCTTGCAATTTTTGGGGTGTTAAACCTTACTTTGACTCGCCTAAATCCCCCATGTAATTATTCTATATCTGTACACATTTGAAGTGAACAGTCATGTGACATGCACGAATTTTACTAGAATTGTACTCGTCGATGCGGCGATCTGCCTTGGCCGGAAAAGGATTGAGAAAAGCTCTTAAACGGAAGTATCCTGACGGAAACTGGTCCCTTTCATTCATGATGAGCAGCATATTATGTCCATCATGCGAGCAACAACGCGCACCTGCAGACATGATGAGTTGCGTTCAATCCTTCCTATGAGAAGAGGCGATTAGACTCACTAGACATGCTGCCGCTTATGTTGAGCGGTTCCAAGCCACATCCTGTTTTGATTGATTGGTGTGGTTTCAGTTGCAGCGGCTCACTTGTAATCAGAATAACAACTAAGGGTACACAAATAGCCTCATTGCGTTCACCCTTGTACGAGACGGAGTGGATAATCAAAGTGACCCAGCTTAATGAAGCGCTGCTCGTTGTCTTGCTCTATAACCTCGTGTTGAGGGACTGGTACCAGCCATTCAATACTGACCTGTCAACCTTGAAGTGTAGTGTTGCCAAAACAATCAAGCTAGTTATACGGTTACCGAATATATTCTATATGTAAGGCCGATGCATAGCAACAGATAATTAATAGCTCCATCATTTGCCCGGGGCGGTAATAAAGCAATGAGTCATCTTAAAACGTTAAGATTGAATGAGGTGAACAATGCTTTAGGCTGGCGTGGCTCGTGTTATTACAAGAGCATTACCGTAGGTACGAGGCGTGATACTCCGCAATGTCAGTCCAATAAATTGGAAGCAGGATTGAACACGACAGGTGCTGCACATGCAGAGTTAACTCATTACCGAATGATGATCGTTACCATTGAGAATGAGTGCCGGACAATGGGGAGAAAAACCGCAGAACAATGCTAATTTCTTTGACATTGCCTCAAAGATGTAACACAGAATATGTATCTATTGCAAGCTGTTGTCGGTTTATTCTATCTGGGATGGCGAGAAGACCAAACCACAGAGACCACCTGCTGACATACAGGATCATTAGATCGGTACATGGTGCGCAATGCACGCATCGTTATTATGTAGTAAGCCGTGTCCTAACAATCACTTCCCATATAATATTGCAATCGCTAATTATGAATATCCTTCGTTATAAACCTCCAACCTCTGTCGGACGTCATTATGGAATCAGTTGTCGTAAAGCTCGTGCACACCATGTGGCTGTTTATTGCCAAACGCTGTACAGTGCCATTCCAATCTCACGGGACATTGAGTGCATCTATTAAGCGGCCAACTCGTTGAAAACTTGCAATAAAACTACGGTACAACACGTTGACTACCCAAACAATCGTAACAGCGTCGTAAGAGCTGACAAGATGCTTATCTGTAAGCATACATGGCAGGCAAGAACATGCGTTAACGCAAATCAACTTGCGGTCTCAATCTCATGGCGTGTTTAATGGCAGTTGTTTTACACGGCGATGTCACCTGATGACAGAATAACGACCAGAAGCAAACATGGTCATTAGAATGTAATATTCTGTTTGTTGTCCACGGCTTTCGCCATTCATCATAAACAATTACCCCTTTTTACCACTCTTCCTACTCATTTGATGTTCCACCAAAGGTTTCACGTGAGTTTGTACAATTTAGTCTATGCGCAACTGCATATGGAATACACTACATATTATTTCGCGCGCTTGCCTCTATTTCTGTGTGTAATCAGAGTCAGTATATATCAGGTCACATCCTGTCATCACGGGAAATGGCTTTCGAGACTAAATCACCACGGATCAGTTCATGTTTACCTCTGACGCTGATGTATGTAAAGTATAACCTCCGTGGAAGTAAGACGGGGTCGATGCAGCATTTGATGTATTGCTAGATTTCATTACGGATCATGAAACTCTGTTTCTGTTAATGCCGTACGTTTTCACTTGGGGTTACTAGGTGCGGTGACGGGTACTGCTTTGCTTTCCCATTATGCGCCATAAAGTAGCGGGTAATGGTATGTTTAACCGCCAAGAGTCAACAAAGTACAAAAGCGCCCTGATGGGCCATGAATAGCGCTGCATAATGGAGTCAGACAAGAAACACCGCTTACTTGACGTCTGGCCTACATAACTCACACTCACACCGCCTGTCAGATGTAAGTAGATAATTGTGATTGTATTATTGAATTTGGATGTATTATTAATATGTTACAGCCATTTGCGAAACTATTTGCCATTCAAGCCACAGTACAATAATATGAGCGAAGGTATAAGCATTAAGAACTCTATTGACGGAGATCTACATTTGAACATTGGCGATTTACATCACACACGTATTGTCGCGTGAGCAGAATAAACATATGACTTGGAGGCATTTACTATGTGGTCCATGCGTCGTGAGATGTGTTTATGCCATGTTTATAACATATCCATTTACACGTCGTCACATTTTGAACTGCAACGTTAGGAAAACAACTGGCATCAAGCCACAGTCAGAAACATATACAACAGTTAGTGGCTTAATTGCGAGTTCACGTTGTCACCTGTAACGGTGTTTGATAATGATAATCGTCCTTTGTCAGCTGATGTATTTGCAGACGTATTGTCACTGCTATGGGCACGATCGTAAAATGTACTCTCCTTTGCAATATCTATTTTGTATCAATTCATCCGTGCAAATGATGTTTTTATATTGCTTGGTCCTTGCGAAGAAATTCAAACGTACAATTATTTTAGCCCTGGCAACAGCGCACATTTTTCTATTGACATAATGTCTTCCCAATACAATCCTCATTGATGGCTCAGATATTTAATTTGTCTATCTCGCGGGTAGTCCACATGTTTACACAATCGGGCATAACTTATCATCAGCAAACAAATGCCATTCTGCGCCCGTACTTTGCTTAATCTGATATTCTAGGTTTGCTTTGCTCTCTGGGGTCCATGCTGACAATTACGAGCGGCCGGGTGAAGCTGATGGTAACATTGGGCTAGTAGACCGGGACGCGGTCAAGACTGCGACTTCAGCTCTAGTTAGTCTAATAAACTTCATCTTATAAGGATCAGAAAATAAAGTTGTATCCTCATCATGCCTACAGACGGGCGATATTGATTGCGTGATGATAATTGACTGCAACCGTTCACAGCCATTTATGAGTTGGGGAACTATTTCTTTTCATGTCTGATGGCAACTTGTCTCATTGGTTTAAAGGAGAATTCACAGTTTCAATTTTCACGGGCATAGACGCATCACAGGTAATTACGTGTACAGGTTTACGTAAATCAAGAGGGCAGTCTACTGTCAGGTGCATTTTGGGAGCAATCTTGATAGTTATTTGCGGTTCAAAAGAGCAGGGATAAACGACGCGGCAAATAGATGCTTACTCGAGAAATGCACACCCAGAATGCTGGTCATCAGTTGCGATGGACAAATAAAAGACGTATGATAGCTGCAGAGGGTAGCAACGCGCAGGCCGATATTAGTATGCCATCAGTGTTGGCTGCTCTGTCGTAAAGCTAATATAGAGCGTACTTCTATGGCAACGATGGACAGGAGCACTGCGCAGTCTCGCTGCAACCTGCGAAATATGAATATAAATGTTTTGGAAGCACACGATAAGACTATCGTGGAAGTAAGATACTTAGCCACAAAATAACAAGGCATTCAAGCCAACCGCATCAATCAGACAATCAGTGTTCTTCGCCTTCGTTTCTAAAACAACAGCAATGGGGTTTCACCGAGGAACAATTATACATAATAGTCATAAATAGATATTCATGCAATTTAGTATAACTTTGCAATACTTTATATACTGAAAATAATTTAAATACATGCAACCAACTATGTATATATTTAAATGGTTGCGAAAAGGATTTGTACTGCAAGCATTATAGGGTCACTTTAAAATTTAAGATTATAGTTCGTTGCCGATCGAAATACCTGTTTATATCTGTTATATCGAATAGGCAGAATGAATGTTTGTCAAGAAAAATGCGTTGGCGGTCATGTACTTCCTAGTGGTCAATTGTTGTGCCTCTCCTGGCCTGGAAGAGGTTGCATGATGACTAATGTAATGCATTTGGAGCATTAATATAGCACAAACTCACTCCATGGTAGCACCTGTTAAAATCACACCGCGCGAAGTAATGAAGTTTTCGAAAACAATAGACGGCGATAGAGACAGCATAATGCTGACCGATTAACAGCAAACACACTGTAGTTTGACAATTTATCACCACTGTTTCCGATCAGTTAAATGAAAGCGCATATTTAATTAGTTAATTGGATGAGTGATGGATGTAAATCCATTTACTCATAAGCCACCCGAAATTTAGCAAATACAGAAACATAATATATAAATAACACTATGAGGCTACAATGGCGGATGTGCAACAGCAATATACTGCAATTTGGATTACGTTCCGAACTTTATATGATGATATCTGTTTTGTATTTATTTCAGGCTCAATTTCGAGCTTCTTTTAACAGCCTATGTATAAAAAGCCTTATGAATGGTTCAATCCATTCAGCCAAGAAATCCACTCGACATATAAATGTTTGTCGTCACGCTGGTTGCATTGTCTTCGCAGTACTACCTCTTGCGTCCGCTGCAATGAAGACATTGTGATATGGGATGCTCTGTAAAGACATTTGAAAATGGATTCAGTGGAAACGGAAATAAAGAAGATAATGAGCTATCATACAACAATGAAAAGGGACGCCCAGGAAAGGGAGAGAACACACATAGAATGAAGAGGAAAATATGTGAAGATAAAGGAACAATAGAGGGAGAGACCGAATTAGAGAGGGATGTGGAGAAAAATAACGAGAGAGAGAGAGAACGAGAGAGAGAGAGTGGGGAGAGAGGGAGAGAGGGAGGGGCGAGGGGGAGAGAGAAAGTGAGAGAAAGAAAGAAGGAGAGCGAGAGAGGGGAGAGAGGGAGAGAGAGAGATGGAGTAGAATGCTGTTCTTGCTGCAATCATCAATAAACTTAGCAACAGTCGTTTCAATGTTGCTCTGTAGAATATTCCACTTCATTCCTCTTGAAGTGCCAATTATCTCAAAGTCTGAGCCCAGCCGGTTAGAAAATTATGAATATTACTTTTTGCTAATCCCTGCCGGTTAGAACATTATAGGTAGTTACATCTAACTAAGCCCAGTCTGTTCGAACATTATAAACATTAACTTCTGACGTATCATTTTAATTACTATACAGCCGTACGCGTAATATCGCTACTGTCAACAGTGTGCGTAATTGGTGGAATAATGAGATGTACGATTGTATGCTTGCTTTTGCGTCAGTAATCATGATTCTGTATGCCAGATGCATTCTGGCATAGAGTGCATCGGTGTCTAAAATTCACTTAATCCTTAGAGCGATTATCGTTGTAGGCATGTCTACATGTGTCTCAGCTTAATACAGAGTTCAATGTTACTGCAAAGAGAAAGCACCAAAGCGATGCCGACTTTCAAAGGCAACGTTATAAAACATGAGGCTTCGGACATAATGCTTGCGATTAAGGAGCTGCTTTATGCAGTATAAAATAACCAGCCAACTGTAGAACATTTTCTAGCAAGTTCAAATTCGAACAGGCAGAGATCATTAACATATATCCGGATATATTTCCCCTCGATTGGTTACTGTTTTGACCCAAACAGATATTTTGATATCTCTGATATGTGCATCCGACGTTATCATAGCTATACAACGCGGTCAGATTTGCTTTATCCCCAACTGCGATATCTAACTTTATTTTACATCATCACAGATGCATGTATCACACGCATATCATGTAGCTAATTGCAAATGTTATTCTTTATAGTAGCTCTTTCACTGTCTTGACCACACTGTCACTCTTTCCGTTGTACTGAAGCCATCCAGTTACAAAGCACTAGTAGTCAAGCAGTGATTCATGCTTTGAAATCAATACTTTCTAGGCATAGTGTTTCTGAGGTCATAGTCAGTGACAATGGCCCACAGTATTCCAGCACTTCTATGTAATGTGAATATCAATCGTACCTACTGATAACATATTGACGTAATATGTGCATGCTACATATTGCTGTATAATGGACTATTTCTAATGGAATGTGCAGTTTAACAACATAACTACGTAGGACCCAGATGGCTCCGAATGGCATCACTTGGAATTAATCCGTTGACACATTGTTTTGTATTAAAGTTTTGATGAACCTGAACTGTTCAAAAAGTATGACAACATATACGATGCATAAATCCTACCCGGCATAACCCGTGTGCATGTTGGCAAGTGATATGCCACCCTCTCTAACGCAATGCACTTTGCATGTGGTCACATCGAAAGGCTTTCAATAATGTATGGTCATCAGTGATGGTGGTATGCCTGTATGATGTATCATGGTTATTATTGCTGCATCACATAAAGCGCATGCTGATTATTTCATGAACAGTTATCGCGAACGCCGCTAGTTAACTGATGTCCATGCTGAAACAGCAAACGAGCATCGCATTTTTTAATGGATCGAATCAATATGCCGCCGCCAAATATAAGGTTATGGTAGACAACTGTTTGCTGGTTTGCTGCTTCGCCATATATACGACGTACCAGCCTATTTACTGATCTATCAGTGTAAATTGTTTGTTTCATCATATCCTCGCTATTATAACCCTAATGTAGGTTAAACATGCCCATTGAATCCAGTAGGATATAGCAGTTGCTCTTTATACACCAACCCTTACGAGACGTAGCTTACTTTATTGTCTGGTGTTTGGAAAGTGCTTTCATTGCAGATATGGCTATTGTTTCGGTGCAGCATTCTTTGCAACCAGTATATTCCTATTATTGGATTCTGTGATGTTTTGAACTGGTTATTTTTCTACAATATTCAGGTTTTTACTAGCTTAGTTCGATAACATAGACCTGAGGTGATGATAAGTCAAATACAATCACAACGAAGGTGCCCGCCAAACATTTCTTTATCACATGAGCGTAAAATGTACTTCTCCAAAAAGAACATCTCGTAAGTCTTAAATATTATGATTTAAATATCTGCTTCCTTGATTTTATCATGCACCTTTCAACAGCAAATGTATAAAAAAGGTATGTGCTGAGCATGTGTAGGTTTACTAATATAATTCTATGGCACTAATATAATCGCGATTGTTGTTAGGTAAGGAGGCTGAAAGTATCTCACTTGCATACATAAACAGCCACAGAGCATCACAAGACATAATCCGGCATTAGCCTGCAAACAAAAGGGTTTCTATCATTTTATTTCTCAAATCAGAGCGCCGGGTTTTCTGAGAGTAATATTTTGACGAGTAACGAATGTTATTATGAGATTATCACAATGCCTGCAAATTTCGTTTTCATCATTAGGTTTGCTCAAAAGGACGATTCAGCTTCTTTGATATTATCATACACCTTTCAACAGCAAATGTTTAATGGAACCTTAAATGCATCCATGGCATTGATGCAGCACTTACGCTATGTAACATCTGTAAGAGATCATGCCGCGCCAAGTACTGAAACTGTGAATACGCGAGACGATAACATAAAAAGTAATTGTACTATACTTTAACAACCTATTACAGCTATTTCCAAGTTAGTGATAAATCAAATGAATGGACACTATATTTGAGACGAGATGGTAGGAGAAGTTTCATACGTAAATTCACTTGAGAGGCAGCTATCTTATATTTAACCTATTCAGCAATTGCCTCACCTGAAGTTAAGATATATAAATAATACCATGGGTTTACCATTTCTAGACAGATCGCATGGGCCGTGCTCGTAATGGCATTTTTGCATTCCGTGGTGCTTCTATATGCGGTTCTATGTCTCAGCTATGGATGGCTTATTTACCAGTACAGTACACTATATCAGTCATCAATCGCGCTATAAATCAAACTGATATTTGTACGAGCTACCATGGCGAGCAATGCCGGGTTTTTCAGTTCATACCATCATCATTACCACACATCGCCGGGTCAAAGTCATGCATCTAGGAGCGTACCCGTAATCACACTGACAATACACGTTATTGACTATGATCCTCTGGTAATCTGAAGTCACTCACTTGTCTTATAAGCAACAAACATTACAGAGGTCAATACATCTAATCATCGTTTGTCATATAGGAAGTTGCTCGCTAGTTAGTATCGGTAATTGGACTCGGATTGCACTATTTCTGTTTTGTATTGGCATTTCTTGAACCATGAGCAGTATAATAAAAATGTGGGTCGCAATAAAAACGATGCGCCCACATTAGTCGCGGCTGCATATCACTTTATTTACAGATTCACGATGGTCTAGATATAAAGGACTCACAGCGCCAAAGCAACATTGGTAAGTTGTTTTTACACCGGGATATGAACACAGCTGTTTGTCATAGAAGACCGGAGGGTATCTGGCAAGAAAATAAAGCAACAATTGCTTCACGCAATGTTGTACGAAAATGGTCAATTGCGTATTAAATAATACATAGTACATTCTCAAAAACGGCAAGATCGGATATAAATTAATTGGTATTATACTTACTATCTACCTGAATAGTTATATCTACAACGAGCATATAATGTTCGGAATAGAGCATGTTTTTTGGTGTATCATGAAGCCGCGACGCTGCAGTCAAACGGACGAAACAACAAATCTATGCGTCCCTGATACTGGTGATTACCACTTAAACACGTTTATAGATGCAGATAAAGGTTGGCCCTGCATTTATGAGGCATTGCACATTTGAATTGCTATCGTGCGGAATGTGGAAGATAGACGTGTACTTTTGTAAAGTGATTCCCATACTGGAAGCATCACATGCACGTATACCTGTGACATGATATATTAATTGGATAAACACGACCAGCATGTGGAATGATTGACTGTTAACTAAATTGAAGTAAATATCACCAATGGTATTTAATCCAGCATCCGTCTGGAAAACAATTTAATATCTGATAAGGACTATCTAGCGAAAATGTTTCTATTCATCTCCCCGTTTTCATCGTTTCAAAGATATCAATATTAGGCCGGAAAAATTTGTACACTTTAGGAAGCAACATTATAAGCCCAGGCGACCAGGACATTGCACAGCAAGGCTTGTTAGAGATTCAGATTTAGAATATAAAGCTCCAAGCCTTAGATAGCACGTGTGTCAGATGCGGTCTTCCCAATCATCCGTAATGATTGGAATCATGGGATGTGGCGTTGACGTGACAATGATGCATACCTTCTCTCCTGAAATGGAGGCTCGGCCTGGTGCTTACGGAGCGGTTCAATGTTTGGCTCTACACAGGAACCTGAAGAACATGCTCTTGTCAGGTCAATTGTGATCGTTTATGTGGATCAGTTATCTCCAAAGCTGATCTCTGTTTTGGCACAAACAGTATTTAAAAGTAAAGATTTTTACACATGACCGTCGCCTTGCAACTGTTGTGACGTCACTTGTATGTTCAGAGCCGAAGCATATGGTTGTTCAGCTGTCATATTCTTCCCATTCTCAACGAGGCGTCAACACCATATTACATCGGCACGGATGCTATAACGTGTTTCGCAGCATTGAGCCTGGCGCTGAAGTTGCCCCGTTGTGAAAACGTTACGTGCGGTGTATACTTAACAGAAGAAAAAATCATCGAGCCTCAATCTGCTCTTCTCTCTGTAGATAAATCAACTTTCCAATGCCGAGAGAATTTGGGCTGCATTCCATATCCGGACTGTAATCGCAGCGCGAGGCATTACAGAGTGCAAGGTGAAGGTCATAAGTGACAGCGATATTACCAATAATGCCTAATAATAAGAGCAATTGGTTCAAAACACGCATTGAAAGTAATGGGATTAAGCTTTGGAGATATTAATGTGCAGATACAAATGATCAAAATAATCTAGTTATGGAGTTTATATTGGTCGGCCAAATGCATCTATACCTCAGACCACCCCTGCCAGTTGCGGCAGAAAATGCTTATTGCTGTCATGCTCGCTTTGTGTGAAATAGTGATAACGATCTGAAGAAAGTAGCTTATTGGAAGTTACTGTGTCAATAACAATGGCATTGAGCGATTGGCAGACATGCTAACTTCATGATCGTTGCATTGGCATTATATTGATGGATGGCAATGACGGTTGTATTCGTTTTGAGTCTTACCAGCGGATAAATATCATTACCCATTAAGGTGTACGTCAAAGAGTTACAAGCATTCATTGAAGTTGTTGACGTTCTTACACGAAGGATACAGTGGTCATTGTTGGTAGATCTCCACGGGATGCGATAGTTCGCTGGATTCCACAAGGCAGCACGCGTGTCAAATGCTCCTAGCATTAATATCATGGCCTGTATCCACGTTAGCCGGTTACATCAATAACACTTTTGGTGGCAACGAGTATTTGTTCACCTAGACAGCGTGGTTAGCGTCTCTAATTGGAAGCACCTACCTTATTATCGCAGTCAAATGTAATCAATGATTGTGGAGTTTCTAATCTCTGTCGTGGAATCTCATTATGAAATAATGATTTTATAATTCTGGATGTAACAAGACGCGTTATGCTGGGATTTATTGGAAGGAAAATTAATCCTGAGCATATTGCCACTAATCATATATCGCCCCCGATCCATCGATCACAGTTGGCATAACAGACTCACCTGCATCAATCACATTATTCCACAATTTCCGCATTCATTTGTGACAGATCACCAGTCATGTTTCGCACTGCGTTATATTCACTATTTGTTTTGCTAACAATTGTAGATAATAGTTACGGCGCTGTGACATATTGAGCTTTTGTTTGGAGGATGCATAGATGACAGACCTATAAAGCGATATCTAAGTAAGCAAAGCACGCGGGGGAAAAATTTAATGTCACCACTATTATTAAGTATCTACTCTGCATGAGCATTGTCATTGCTTAATGCATTGCTAGCCTTATACAATACACGCATACATGCCCGGATGCATCATACTGTTTCGACCACGATAATATTCTGCTCAAGAATTCGCAAAAGCACAGGTTGTATAGGCTATTTGTACGTAAATACATGTTCGAAGTGCAGTTTTGTAAGCAGTTCTAATGCAACTACCACCATATGGATAGGATTATCTAAGAGTTCTTGTCACAATTGCCGGACCTCGATAGCATGCGAATTAGGTGTGCATCATTCTGTAAGCACCTCGTGCGATCTCTACTGATTCCCGCCAGAATTTCATTGGTTGTTTTTCTAGTACAAAGCTCTGCGTTACATTACAAGCAGTTTGCGAATGACGCATCTTTGATGTTTGATCACAAGTTGCCAAATTGAATGATGTGTGACTACACATATGTAGTGTTTCGTACTCGTTTAAAATTTGTCGTTCATGTGTGTTCGCATTCGTGTTGTGCAATATTTGAAGGGTATTGTTCCCCTAGACAGCATATTTGTTGGACTGTTTTTTGCCGCCCATCAAGGGAATAACCGTGCGAAGAAGGATGAGTAGGGCTGATAGCATTACAATCCAGTAAATACGTTTACACCTTTGACTGTCGTTGGGCAATTACTTGAAGCTATAATCTTAGTCACCTATATGATGGCGTTGCATATTTCTCACTCGAGTTTTGGAGCACTGACTCATTTGCGATTAAGTAATATAAACAGCATATTCTTGGACGTATTTTGCCGCCCATGGTATAACACAGAACGTTGAGTAGGGCTATAGCATACAACAATATTATTTTTGTGGTTGGGCTAAGGTAGTTGTGGGCCAATATAAATAATCCTAACTAACACCGCAATGCCAATGCCAACCATATCCGGTCGTTTTCATTGGTATTGCCGATATTTTGTTTATATTGCTTTCATAGGGAGATTAGATGGCTATTAACATTGTATATATCTTCTGAACGCATCTCTTCAGTGAATGTAGCATGGCATTTGCCGCGGCTCAATAGAATTCCGCCCCTCACAACTAATGTAGCAGTATTATCAGCTACATATATGTGAAATGGACAATTCAACTGTATTTTATTGCTCACAAGGGTTTGAGTATGGGGCTTAAAAGAATGCATCGTGTGGTCTGGTTCATTATGGCCTTTTAAAAAAACAATGCGGTTTATGTCATGCAATTCTACAAGGGGTGACCTATATGGTGGCGGGAAATGATATCTACCATCGTAAAGACACGTGCAGTAGCGGGGTATTGTCGTTTATCTTCGTTTATCGTGGGACGAGATCGTAAAGAAGATACCATCATTGATCATGTAGTAATATATCGGATTCACTTGCTCAGAAAGCGGCAAAGACGACAGTATGAATGATATTGTGATTTTACCTTCTGCGTTTAATAACCCCAGCTTCATAAATGAACTAACTAGAACTGCAATCAATTTTACGAATAGAAATTTATGGATTGCTATGCAAATGTCACTGACGTCGTAGATGATTTGTTACATTTTGAGTATATGCGAATAAAAGTGATCAGGAAAATAACAGGACGCTGGCTCATGGTTCTAGTAATGCAAGTGTTAGTGTCCACAAGTGCTGTTACTCGCGTGCACTCGCTTGTAGCGATGAATGCTGAAGTGAGACGGCAAAAATGGACTTCGGTATGGTTTGTTTTTTGCAAATTGACATTGAATCGTTCTGGTATTAATTTCCAACGGTCTCTGTTGAATTAAGGGAAATGGTCTGCACTTCCGATTCATCGTGTCAGGTGGTGGCTTGCCCATATAGCTTACTGATGTAAGTCACTGCATATATCAAGGGGCGGGGCGTGTGATCATGGGTCCTTGTGACCCGGTTTTAACCGAAATAACAGCCGACTCATTGTGCTTATGTATGTACCGGGAAACGAAGTGATTACCCATGTGGTCGCTTCACTGGAAGACAATACCAGCAGAGCACCAATGGATAACCTTGAACGCAATAGTGCCTAAGTAATGCTTGTTGTAGCTGATAAAATCGCTTATATATTTGATGTCTCAAATGGTAGGTTTCAGATTTTGTTAGTAGCAGCGGCAGATTTATGGCTTCATATAAAACAGATCTGGCGTTGATCTTTGGAGCTCTACAGGGGGCAGTTTGTTGACATGTATGCTGCGGGTGTAGGTTATGTATGACAAGCTTTATTCCGTACCTGGCACTTTGTGTCTATAAAGGCATCAAAGCATCTATCTGATGACATCCACATCATTTGTTCGTTAGTAACCCTGCCTTGCTGTCAGTATGTTCCATTGCTGACGTAGTCGGTGCCAACTGGATCCAATCATTGACCATGACGGTTGGCGTCGTCGACGTCTTTGGGTCTTCATATCTTATTTATGTTAATGTACCAAGGACATTTTGATCGTATGGTTTGCAGAGCATTATGGGTATAATACCTAGCTTATCATCTATAAGGGCTGAATTATTGGCCGCATCATATATATTATCTAAGCGAGAAAAATACAAGGCCGACTTGCATGTCATTCAAAATAAGACAACAGTGTTGCGCTGCAGCCTACATTCTCTGATTGAAGGCAATGACTCTCATTTGCGGTTTAAAAGATTTCATGTGCCTCCTAATTCCACCAATGTCGCAAGTCTGGTTGAAACTGCTAAAAACTCCAGCATATTCTTGCATTGATATAGACAAGTTAGTGGTGTAGCGCCAAATCTTCATGTGTTGCATTATATCGTTGGCTGAATGCGAAATATCATGCTCTCGATTGACGACGCATTAATCGGTTAATTCATACCCTGCTATTCTCCGCAGCAGACAATCTGGACTGTGCTCAAGATGCCAAAGATGTGTCTAAATGGCGCGCGTCCATCTTGTCCCGGCATACCAAACATGATTCCATGAACCATTCTAAGACCATTAAGCCTGGTCAGGGCTATGACGTAGAAAACCCATGGTCCACCTTCACGAATCCCTTGCCCAGTAACCCTCTACGGCTTTTTTTTTGGCAGCTCGGACGAACGGATGAACGACAGCGATTGCTTACTGGAGAGCGCCACTTGCGAGGTGAGACTTAGGCTGAGCCTTTGAATGTAATGTTCTTACATGAGGTATGATAGTAGCAATTTGAAGTGCACACACACAATACACACACACGCACTCACACATACACACACATATACGCACACACACAGATATATATATATATATATATATATATATGTATATATCTTTATATATAGAGAGATATATATATATATATATATATATTGATATATATATAATATATATATATATATATATATATATATATATATATAGATCTATATATATAGATCTCTCTATATATATATATATATATATATATATATATATATATATATATATATATATATATATATATATATATATATATATCTATATATCTTATATATATATATATATATATATGTATATATATACATCGGCGAATATCGGTTGGTTGTGGGCAGGACAGTTACTATTATTGCACAATCAATTCACAAATAGTATAGTTCCCGATCATTTATATGCAAATTATTACTTTCTGTTGATATGATTCACACGCCATGTGATCTCGACGGCGACAACGGACAATAATTACACCGCAGTCGCCAGTTTGGCCCCGGATGCATAGTCGAAAATAGCCATCAGAAGTGATATCTACACAGGACGTTAAAAACCCAGTACACATAGCGCCCAATGGATATTATACTTAAAATACCAATCAGATATACGGTGGCGATTGAGGCTTGATTGATACTTTTCGATGCAAAATTAATGCTGCTCTTGCACATTTAACCGCAATTCCCAGCCCGCTCAATGTGGGTTGGTGTTGGCATCACAAGTCCACATCCGTCCGGCCAATGGCAAGCTTGTCTCAGTAACTTGGCACTCCACCAGGCGCTGAATACAAAAGAGTCTCAGTTAATGTTATGGAATTACCGATCGTCTAGAAACTGCCTTTACCGGCACTTAATCGTGATTGATGAGCTGCCAATCTGGCTGAAATCATCCACTAACGGACCCTACAATCGACTATTATTAGTCAAATGGGATGAAAAGATTCGTCTAACAATACGAGGGGGAGTTGTGTTATAGTGCCTGATATCCGTCTTGCAGTCGGTACTATCATCATTTAACATGTGGAGGTGGAGGTAAATCTACGGCTCCCTCTCCATATTGCGGTGAATGACCGCGTACGTATATTCTCTTTATCTTTTGTTTTTGCACATAACCGCCGAGATAATTCAGTCTTAATATGTGCGGAAACACCATATCATATCAATGAGTTGTTGAACAGCTGTGATTTTTATGCAGATATATCATCGTGTGTAAATTGATCTCCTGGGGTCTCGCCCATGCAGTCAATGTCGCAGTCAGTTTGGTGTCTGGAATGTGAACTCGACTACTGGAGACTACGCTCAGGGATTATCAATGAGCAGCGGGATTTTGACTGCTTCGAGAGATCGTGTTTGAGCACATTCCGTACGACAGGGGTTTCATTTGTATGCATCAACTATCGACATTCATTACGCGGTTGACCGGTGACAACATATTATTTGCTCATGCAGTCAGCGGGCGGTGCATGGTGACTGGTGTGAATGGGAGTGGATAACATGGGACCTAATACAGCTGAGGCAGCTCTGCAGAGCTCTCTTATTCTGACAAGTATTCCGTGCAGTTGTTCCTCAAATCGGAACAGCATGTTGTATTCAAATCAAGATGATGATGTCATGGCACACAGACTATTCATACTTAATTGCATATCTGCGTACAAATGACAAAGATTGCATATCTGAGATATGTGGGGTTGAAATAATGAACATCAATAAGCACTCTGTATAGCATATAAAATGCATCTAAGATATACATGTAAATCACTACAAATGGTATTTCGCTACTTCATTTGGGCCACGGTGTTATTTTGTGAGGTTAGCCATACGTCAACGCATGCTGCGCAGGCACGCACATCTGATCAGCAAACAGTTTGTCGATACTTTATTTCTTCTCTCAATTCTAGGTCTATTTTGGTGACGTAACTCGCTAGCACAAGGACGTCACGTTGATCGCGAGACATTAGCAAGTTTGGCTCACAAGCATTTTTGAATGAATATGACCTAGAAATATGACCCAAGCCATCGAAACTTTTCCGAACGTTAGTGTATTCCAGCCTTTTGTACCGCACAAATGTCCCTTTCTAAACACACTTTAAATCAAATATGCTAAGGCAATATCTCTGCAAAACGACTACCCTCCCCTGGTAGGGAGCGCCTTCCCCTAGAAGGGATCACCCTACACTCATACCAACCTACACTGGTTAGGGACCACCCTTAACTGGTAGGGACCACCCTCCACTCATGCGAGACAAATGATAATACTGATTTCAATAGTTTGCTGTGGTCCACTCGACTAAGCGTGACTATAATTTCCCTGTTTTACTGGTCTGCTTGCATCTCGTGCATGTTCATTGGTAAGGCAGACATATGATTTTACGAGTTTGTTGTACGGCACAATCTCATGTAATCACAGTATCACTGTTCAATAAAACATCTCCATGGTGACCGAGCACTATTTACCGCGTGTAAATGTCTACAGTGAAATCCTGCTCTGCACTTTTGTGTGGTCAGCCAATTGTCACGCTCCCGGGAGTCTTGTTGGTTATGTCCGGACATTTTATGTGCGTTTGTTTTATGACCAGGCAGGTTTCTCCTCAATTCATAATTTCTCCCTGCTGCATCAGGAGGCATTTGTAACTGACTAAGGTGGCTTTGCAGAATACATAGAGAATTATGCCTACTTGTGAGACTATTGCTGTAAGTTAATTATCAGTCATGTGCATATATTTTATATTTATGGCGAACTTTTGCAACCGTGATGAACGGAATTATATCAGCCTCACAACTTACATACTCGGGCATGACCAGTCAAAATACGACACGCATCTTTTTATCTGTCCTGAGATTTGATGTAGACTAACGGACATTTGTGGACGCTGTGAAGATTGTGGCTGCTTACTAACTGCCATTTCATCGCATCACGTTCTTATGTCGAGTGCCATCTGATATTATTCGCATTTCCAGACATATTCACAAAAACAATTTCGCATGGAAACCTCAATGGCAACCCAGGCCTCACGCACTAATGCAACTCCTGCTTTCCCCAATCACTCTTCTGATTTCCAACTATTGCCTGCTGATGTACACCCTCGAATATGCATAGTCAATTAGATGTCATTTGCCCAAATTATAGGCGCATCACGCATGTACTGATATATTAAGTACAGACGAACTCTAGCTAAAAAAATTATGCACGTTGGTAACCTAATCTGCTGCACCTTCAACATCTCTCTGGCTTATATAATTTATTTCTGAGCGCGTGCCTCTGTATTTTTATGTTGCTCCACGGGAGACATTGGCGTAAACGCAGCCACCATGCCTTGGTCGGACTATATGTCTAGTTCCTGATGATTAGATTATGGCGGCAGTCGGTTCTCTGTTATTATCGTACATGCAATGTTTTTGGATCTAATATTCTATTATTCACGTAATTGTCTAATTTTCTCCCAGAGTGTGACATGTGGCAAAGAACTGAAGTGTACAGCTGCTTTCAAGAAATTAACACGCTGTAGCCTCAATACCCGTAATATCATGTCCCAGGAGACAGATCTCCGACATATAAGGCTTTAAAAGCCAGCAGACGCGAACCCTTTGCCTTGGCAGCTACTGCATTTGATCATTGAATATAATGTACAATGGATTTATGGTCGGTCCTGGGCTGGTTCCCTGAAAGTATCATAGCCCCCAGACACCACTCAACTCCAATACACACTTCCTTAATTCAATTGCTACACATATATTGATGAATGATGAACAAGTAGGGTTTGTTATTGATACTAAAACAGAGAAGAGGTCAAAAGATTTATAGTTGTAGCGGAGTTTTGTCCTCAGTTGACAAAACTCCGATACATCATCAATGACGTTGCAGATTTTATAATCAGCTTCCATTATTGTTACAAAAAGCATAATCTTATTGCATAGAACTCATAGCATCACCACATTATCAAACACAAAAAAGCATCTGAGTAATCTTCATTCTGTGTGCTTCTCGCATGGCTTTTCTCGCAAAATGTCTTTTCATGAAGGCAGAGACCGTAACAAAATGTCTAAAATGAAATCATGAAATGCCTTTAACTCGGGATGCATTTATCGTATGTGATTATTGACGCGTTTCAGATACGTGATTATATTGCCGTGATGTATTGTGTATGATTTCTGCATTATTGATGATGCATACTTGCATATTGATGTATCGATATGTAGCATCCAGAAATCTCGCTAGTTGGTATGTCGTGCGACTGGAATAAACCAAACCTGCGTTAAGAAATTAGCTAACCTTTGCTCTACAAGAGATGTACAAGTGCACTAAGCATTATATTGCCGTGATAAATGCTATCAAGTTCATCGAGACAGGTGGTTAATAATAAAGCCACAATAGCTAATATTCTGTATGCCTACTAGCATATTGAATCCTTTCGATTGTAGCATCAGTAATGTCACAACGTTTCTACTGGAATGTCAATAACGAATATCTGCGTTCCAATGCTGATCTGTCAAGGTTGAAGTGTAGTTGCAACAGCACCATGTAGACTACCCAAACAAACGTAAAGGCGTCGCAAAAGCAAACAAGACGGAAATCTGTAAACGTAACTGGCCGGCAACACCACGTATGACCGCTTATCACTTCCCCGAATCTGATTGCTTGTATTGTACGTTATAAGCAGTAGTTTTCACAGCATTGTCGCCTGATGACAGCAGGCCTAATGAACAGAAACCTAGTCAGAAGACTGTTCTATATATTTCCGCAGTTCGATTGCTTACCTTCAATGTTATTGCGTAACACTTTCCTCTATATTCGTGTGTTGTTAGTTCATAACAGGGTCAATATATATATATCATGTTACATCTTAAAAACTGGTTATCATGACCCCACCATTACGGATCAGCCTATGTCTGCCCCTGTAGAACGTAAAGCCTATCCACGGCTAATGAAATCTCTGTTGAGGTAACATGGGGTAGACATAGCAGTTGATAAAGGTAAGTATATCTTTCCGTACTTTTTAAGACAGTTAATGCATAATCACGGGGAGTTACTTATTGCGGTGCCGGGTACTGTTTTGCGGTACTACAATGCGCTATAAAGTAGTCAGTAATGGCTAGTTTTATCAGGTGATATATTGAAGAGCAAATCTGGCTCAAAAAGTGCTCTGATGGACCATGATTAACGCCGCAAAATGAAGCCAGGCATATAAAGCCTCTTACTTGCCTTCTAGCCAGCATACCTCTCACCCAGAACGCCTGTCATATTTATACAGACATATTTGATTGTATATCAGAATATGTTTAAGATGTAATAATTTGAACGTGTCTACCCATTTGCAAAACTAGCATCTATTCGACGGCCCGCGTCAATATAAAGCATTGATGGCCGTCACATGACCCCAAACACAGAAACCACATGCCCCGTAGCTCAACTTTATGTGCAATACTATCCGCTCTTAGGTCATATTCTAGAATCCGAATCTGATATTCCCGCAATGACAAGTGTTAAACGGCTCTGGTTAATTATCATAATTGGATATTACACTCTTGAAAGTGATCTACATTTATATGGGAGGTTAACGTGGCGATTATGTGTCAAATGCATATTATGGTGAGGATGGGATGTATTTATGACTTGTTGCTTTTCCCTTTGTGGCCATGTTAATAACATATATATAGTTACAAGTCTTTACAATTGCGCATGTTACTTTATGAGAGCACATAAGATACATCCCATTAACATTCAGCTATATGCATTAGCATTCACGACAGTCAGTTGTGTGTATATATGCATTGATGGCCTGACCAGTTGCGCATTTGCCATGTCACATACAGCGGTATTCGATAATGATTAGGATTCACATGGTACCTCATCGACCTTGTCGTAGTCAAAATCACAGCAAGGATAATTTACAAATGGATAGGACAGGTAAGAGCCTATATGTTTTTACACTTAACTTTACCCTGTACGATTGAGTGATTATACGATATCATAACCATGAATGCCTAACACAGTAGATATGTCCAATGAGAGGCAGTTCCACACTTACGATCGAAAGAATCACATGAAAACCTTCGGCGGCTTGTTCCCAATTACCCGCTGGCCATCGGTCGAGCTGGGAAAGCGCCGTGCTATTCAGATATTCACTTATTGCCGCACATTAAGGTGTCGCCCGATAGCGCCTTTATGATGTATACATCCAGGCGCTTGTTGTGGAGCTCGTTGATATGCCACAAACATGACTGAGATAACGTTATTACGCCGCAGCTGGACAGAACCATATAACGGAGGTTTTCATGCATAAATAACTCCGCCACACAATGGGAAACTCAGCAACCTAAGTCTCATTTTGATGTCACCTATTAATACATTTTAGTATGATATAAACGGTTTTGTTCGCACGGCGCCCCTCAACATCCAAACATTTTGTTTATCTGTATTGTCTTTGTGTTTAAAGAATCAACAAGCAGATTTAGAGTGCGTTGACTACTAATGGTATGATGTATGTCATCCAGACAAGCAAAAAATGATATCAAAAGGGTTACCTCTCATCAAATCTTTAGCATGATGTTGTCTAACATACTGGCTATTTATGAAATCGAGTGTAATGCGCACTCCATCAACCTCTAAACGTCACTTCTACGATAGCCGGTCACATCACTAACAAATATGGTGACATCGACAATTTTATGTTCACTATGTCGACGGTGTCACTGGTACTGTGGCTAACTGAAACCAGCAAGCTTATTTATACCGCTGGCGTTAAGACCATCAAATGTGCTCGCCGTTACAGTATATCTTCATGAATCAACTCATCTTTACATATAACTCGATGTAGTGCTGTTTCGACTCAACTTGAAATCCGGTCAATTTTAAAATTGTCCTGACCCAACTTGAAATTTCAAGTTGGGTTGACCCATTTTTAAAATTGGACGGTGGGTTGGCAGGCACGACTGGTATGGAAAGCAGCGGCGCGTTTATTGCATTATCGGCAAAGTATATCGCAATGCATGGCGATACAGACACCTATAAGGCTGAATTTTCCTTCGACCAATAGAAAAATGCTTTCATCCGATGTGTGTCTGTTTGTTTGTCTGTAAGCAAAGATATATCGACAAGTTATGAATGGATTTTCATGAAGCCTTCAGGGATCAATGGTCACGTACCAAGGAGGAATGCCATAGAGGAATAAATAAATCTCAATAGCAGTCCATTGCTCTCTGTCTAACACGCCTCGCGGAGCGATGTTTGATCTCAGTTGGGTCGAAACTGTATTACACAACTTGATGTAATTGGTTAGCAAGTAAATTTAAATTTGATCTAATTTTCCTTTGCTTCCAGCAGATATTCTGCCCGCGATATAATGTTCCAATATAGCTCAAGTGTCTAATGTTAACCGACCACTGAAGACTTTCCTATTGTTCATTAAGCTTATAATGCCAAGCGCGTCCATTCGTTTCCAAAATCGGCTTAACAGATCTCCAGCCAGCGTAAAAGTAAAAAACCATAGAAATCTACAGTCATCTAAAGGAGCTGTGTGGCCATGACATAATTCTTTTGCAGAGCTGCGTTCTCCCCTACAAACCCTCCCTCCCTCCCTCCCTCCCTCCCTCCCTCCCTCCCTCCCCCTCCCTCCCTCCCCCCCCTCCCTCCCTCCCTCCCTCCCTCCCTCCCTCCCTAGAGCGCTAGTAGCATACTACAGTCTAGTTGAGACTTTGACGTTTATTGCTTCTACTGTTTTAGCAATATAAAGGACGATCATGCATCTGACAGTACTAGAGTTTAGTGGATACGCTTTGGGAGCTTACATGTCTAGGTTTATTTATTGGACCTCGTTTTCTTACACAAACCATGGATGCCACGGGTATGCCAAAAGTGGTTTCATGCCGCTAATAACACGGTAGCTGGGTATATCCATTATTAAGTTACAAAGCTAATATAAGATGAAAGAGAAGCTAAACAGATTGATCGGTCCAACGTTATAAATTTAGAATGTGGAAGGGAATTTTCTGTTCAGTAAACAGAATGAAAATGTGAAGAGGGTGATAAACTATAATGCACCTCAACGCATGAAATGTACTCATCATGTTTGATTACTTTAGGACAAATAGCTTTCGCAATTAAGCATATGCGCTGTTTGTGTGCATTGGTTTCCAGCAAATCCATATCACTATTTCCCAATACACAAAACAGTTTGTTTTGTTCCCTCCCATACTTACGTGTTAATGCCTTCCACACCGCTCTAGCCTTCCGTGCCCTGCCAGTGTGCATTTTTCCCTAGCCCCCCTATCGCCTTGAGCGGGTTTTATTGCGGCTGGTCAGTGTGCTATAGGTTTAAGCAAAAGGACACCATAACCGCCTGTTTGCATCCCTATATACTGAAAATATTTCACAGCCACTTTATGTATATTTCATTTTACATTTATTTACTGCAATTAGGATATCTCAACTTTGATATGAAACATAAGCAGGCCTGAGCCTGAACATTAAAATGATGTACGCCCTTCATTATTCAACAAGTAACTAAGATTATATTTAGTAAGTGTCATTTGTACAGTTTATATGTAATCCGTAATCTATAATACATGGACTCATTGTCCTGCCATCCATTTAAGTGATACTCCAGTGAATAATCATATGGCATTATTTGATAAAACTAGCGGATATAAGTCTGTTTGAATGAAATTAACCCAATGTTTACACTTTAGGTGCGGTCATGTTGATGCGCATTTGTGGTGGCGTAGATGGATCAACTGCGCAAAACTTTGTGACCTGCTGTTTTCCTGTTTACTCTGCGCTTGCCAAGAAAGCAACAAACTGCCGTCGTAGTTTTTCTGATTTATGCCCAGCAACATGCTTTTGGGTGCAACAACCGTAGTGAAGATTAGAAGACAGGAATTAGCTTCTTCAGGTTGCTGAGAGACGCCCTGCTTCGATCCTTGTGGTTATCAAAATTGAAGAGACAGAATCCGCCGAACAACGATAATGTCCACTTCACCACTAATTGCTTTAAAAACGATAAGCAATCCGCTAAGCGTTTCTAGAAAGTCAAGAGACAGTTGAAGGAGAGTTCGTTCCGTACAGTGTTTATATTTTCCAAGCAGACAGCTCTTCGTGAAACTTCCGAGCAACGTGCTGAAAACGCTGACAGAACAAAGGTGAGTAGACTATTCAACTCCAAGTCGGCTATTTTGCGATACATATTTTATTTCTGATTAATATAAATAATTCCCCCATATAAATGCTATACACTGATTTAAAGATAATTATCACGTTATACCATTAATGCTTTCATGTTTTCTTATAAGAAATGTTAGGGTTTTTTCCGGCTTGTAGAATATGTAAGATTGTTGGTACATATCTTTGATGTTATCATGGTGGATGACCACTGGTAGGAGTAGTTCCTGAAAGTGGTCAATGTTACGTAAGCTTGATTGATATTGAATTAAATTGAAACTAAATCTATCTCCGACCTGTGGTTACAACCTTTACAGGAAATCCTATTAGATTCTCCTATCTCACAATCCCCTGACGAAGAGCATCATGAATCCTGCCTGGTCATGTATACCGCTTGCCCTGTCCCACAGGAGAATGACTTCACCTCAGCTCGGTTCACACATTACCTGGACAAAGAGACCTGAACATGCCATAACATCCGATCACTCCTACGTGAATATGAATGTTTAGACATAGGTGTGCAGTGGGATGTCCCTATATTCAGTTCAATGCCACATAAGCCGAAACCCAGTGATGACAGTTTTGTTAGTTATGGGGATATTGATGCTGATGTGGATGATCCTACGTACCAGGCATCTGAACGAGATTCCAGTGTGTCTGACGGTGAAGGGTTAATCGGATTTGAGAATGTTGAAGGAAAAAGAACTGTACCGGTGCTACTGCAACCCAAGTATTTGGTGTTTAACAACGACTTGGACGAATTTGTCAGAAGATGTCAGACTTGTGGCAGTCAGATACTTCAGTGTGACAAAACTACAGAGGGAACAATGCTGTCAGTGACATACAATTGTTCAGGCGGCTGTTAAGGCACTTGGCAGTCACAGTCACTTGTAAGGAAAATACCTGTAGGAAATCAACTTGTTGCTGGTGGTATTCTCTTTACAGGCGGACAATTTGCTAAATTTAATGAGTTAGCCAAACTCTTGAACATACCATTTTTATCAGAATCTACTTTCTACAATTTGCAAGAAAACTCTTTGTTTCCAGTTTTTGTGACACAGTACAACATGGAGCAAGATGCCCTGCATGCCTTGTTTTCCGGTCAAACTGTGTGGCTACTAGGGGATGGGCAATATGATTCACCCGGTTATAATGCCAAATATCTGGCATGCACCGTCATGATGGAAGACACTGGTGTTATTCCTACCACAAACATTTTTAGTGTAGGGGAGGTTGCAAATTCCAATGCCATGGGAAGGTTTCTAGCGGTGTTTTCACATAGCAAGGTTGCAGGTGTGGCCACTGACAGACATCCCCAAATCAGAGCCTTCATGCAGAAGTCTAGACCTCAGACAGAGCCCCTTTTCCCACAGAGTTAAGAGTGTCACAAAAGAAAACTGTCAACTTCCAGGGAAACTGAAGCACTGGCTCCATCGATACAGTATGTCAGCAACCATCTGTGGCGGAGTTGTGCAACGTGCAATGCAGATCCAGATGTAATGATATTTCATTGTTTAAATGCGAAGATAATTTGTTACATTGATATATGAATAACGTCGGCTAATGCAATTGAGTAGATTTTCATATTATTGGCATACATTCTTGCAACAAGTTCCATCATTGTGACCATCCCTTACGTGTCTACTACAACCTTAATCCACAGCCCACAAGACCTTAATCAACATTATCACCGAGCCCAGGCTTCAAACCTACAGGTCATATATATACTATATATGCATGTCAATTATGTTTGTGGTAATGCATCACATGAGGCTTCCAATATCTTGTTATGGTCGGTCATGGGCAGGTTCTGTTGAGGTGTGCCACAGTACAAGGTTGAAATATTCCCCCAAGCGATGCCACTTCTCATACAAAGATATGGTGATGAGAAACATGCCAGCAGCCAAGGACTTGAATGAAAACACCAAGCGGGTTCAGGCAGTCACTTCTAAAGGTAATGACACCTAGCCTATCTTCAGTTTCTGTATCTTTTCCTTAACTGTATCATCACCTAAAAGGAACTTTTAATCTTATACTCAAACAATGCTCATTTGTTAGCAGGTTCATTGAGAGTGCCTGGATGAGTGATTCTATTTTGCGGGGGATGAGGTTGCCTGGGTTTTTTAATACCACAAGAAGTTCAAAGAGCATTGCTGGGAGTTACGGTTATCCCGGGTGACCAACATATTTTGATCACTTATTTCCCGCAACTTGTAGTTACTTGCTTTGTTTAGATTTTGGGGAGTAAATGTTAGTTTATAACTGAGTGTAGGTATTTATCTTTTTTCTGCCAAGTTATGCAAGTTATATTTTTGGTGCAAATATTTCATTGACCGAGTAAGCTTGTTTAGTATATATAGATTTGTGTGTGACAGTGTACATGTTGTAATTATTTTCTATTACAGCAAATTAAGTTAATCCTATGATTGTGTTAAATTGGTATTTATGGAAGAGTAATTAAGTCATGACACATGTGTTTATAGTATATAATTTATTATTTTTACGTTTGTATTAGCATAGTGATGTTGGGGTAACATGATTTAATAGAATAACTTATCTCTTACCCTGGACCAAATGCATAACAAAATCATCAAAGTTGCTTAAATTACAAACCATTGTCTTCTCAATGTCATAATTCCATGATCATGAAAAATAATTAGTAAAACAACCATATGACAATACCAAGTAATATTTTATAGATTCTATTATTATGCCATCATTTCACCCCTCTAGTTAAGTACCCTGGCTTGAGTATCTACCTTGACGTGGTGCCAGGGGTACAAAGTGGTACTCGTGATTATTTATTTGTGAAAGTTTGGACAAATTCTGTTATGTTCATTGCTTGAAAGCAATTATAACAACATTTGCTCATTAATGTCTTTAAAATGGAAAGGATAACTCTTAGTGTAGGTGTCTGTCAGCAATCTGTGAGCGTACCCCCCCCCCCCCCCCCTACCGCGCGCAAATTTTCAATAATTTATAATTGTAGTTTAAAACAAAATTGTTACATGCAGCAAGAATCATTAAGTGATTTTATGATGGTTGGGTTCCAAAAATGTTGGTATTGTCCCGATGGCTCCGGGAATGTGTGTCGCATAGAGTGAACGACGCATGAAGGAAAAACACGTCGAACTTGTTTCCAAGTTTACTATGTATTCAGAAGATAAACTGTCTGTATGCGTGACGTCTCATGATCCTGCAATAAAATTTATATATTTTATTCATTTGGTGTTATGATTTACTTCATTGTTATGTTAGAAAGAAAGAAAATGAAAGAGAATTTCATAGAAAGTGAATTTAGAAATATAGAGTCACTATAATACGCAGAATTCCTTTGTTTTTAATCTATAAGAAATATTGATTCCACATTGTGGATATCATTTAAATAATATTTGAGCACAAATAATTTGAAAGTGATACATACTCATTTGTCGGAGGCTCATGAAGATCACCCCTTTATGATGTTGTTTCTTGTGACCAGTGCAGTCCTCAGTAGAGCTGATGCGAGGCAAACTTCTCTTAAGTCTGGGTGATCACATATGCATTCTAGGTCATGAATCCCCTTGTTTCTGACATTTCTAGGCAACACAGATTCCGGGAATAGTGGGGAGTTTTTTTACAGCGTGCACAAGAGTACCACTCCAAGTTATCCAGTCGCCACGCCTCAATTTGGACGTCTCTACCGTCCCACGTGCCATCGTCGTCACTACGATTTTCATTCGCCATTCTTGTTCGTTTTTTCGAACCAATCGTCTTCTTCCTTGGTTCAAATTAAAATGGCTAGATTTGTTCACTTTCAAACCGCGACATAATGCATAAAAAATAGTCTGTAAAAAGCCGAATTCTTGCCACTCCCACAACTAGTTGCACATCGACGTCGCTCTGCAAGAAAACAACGTGACTTCTCGCTGGCGCTGTTGGCTCCACTGACGTTACACATCAAAAATGAAATCAGGCCCGGAATAAGCGTTTGAAAAAAATAAGCAAACTATCCTAACTATAGTTCTCGCTGCCTTTAGGACCCAGAAAAATCAATATTACTTTAAGCTCCCACTAGGTAGTCACTGTGGTTTCTCAGTGGTGTGTGACGTCGCACCTCGATACCAGGTAATGATTTAGATGTAAATTGGGTTACTAAGGAAACCGCTAAGTAAGCGATTCGTGTCATCACGAATAAAGTATGGTTTGTCAAGCCCTCTATATTCGTTATATAGGCCTCTGCGCGGTGGGAGACAGATTTATGGCTTGAAAGGCACTCAATCGGCGGCATGTCTGCATGAAATGAAATGTTCGGAGTTTGATTATGCATATCAGACTGTCAGATCCGTCCATCCACCACACAGACTATGATGTTATTCCTGTATCAGTTTTGCCTCACAATAAAGGATGAGATTAACCCTAGCTGCATGGGTCTTTCCATTGTGCATAGCGATGTAACCACCAGATGTATAGCTCCTTGTGGAATGGCTTAACATTTACAGCCAAGAAACTTCACGTAACATAGCAGACATAGAGAGATCGTTGCAGCGCATTTGCCGAAACGAATCAGCATTACTAATTATTACCATGCCATATTGCCTGATGCAATAACCTCTCCATGCAATGATATACTGTAATGTTTGATTGTACACTATCATAGATGATAGTTTGTGATGACTGGAATTTTAAATTATGTATTTTATGGTTAGTGACCCTAGAGGAACAGGAAATATCCATCAACCGAAACCCTTAAAACCGTTAGCAAAGTGAAACCACTGCAGACAGTCAGTAGCCTATTAAACCAGCTTGTAACGAGGGTCGTTGCATCCCCTGCCTCTATGACGTACTCTCTGTCGTTTGAACTTGCACAGTGTTAATGCAGTCGATGGTTTTTCCCCTGAATGTTGCAAGTTATGCTGTTTATAATTTTTCGGTCACCTGCCCGTATGGTGCTGGTAGTAGTACTCCATTGAGCGCACGAGCCACATCATTGATGTGTGCAGTAACTAGGTTACTCCACCCAATACTCCCTGTAATAACTATAACTGTAAACATAGGAAGTGGATGTCACTGCATGCAGTCGTGTGACAGAGTAGCATATAATGTCCATAATGCGAGCAACAACGCACACTTGCGGACATGATGGGGTCCTCGTTTTGTTCACTCCTTCCTATGAGAAGAGGCGATTAGACTGAATAGAACTGCAGCCGCTTATGTTGAGCGTCCCAATCACATCCTGTTTTGATTGCTTGATGTAGTTTCAGTTGCAGCAGCTCATTTGTAATGAGAGTAACAACGTAGAGTTCAACAATAGCCTCATTGCGTTCACCCTTGTACGAGACGCAGTGGATGATCAAAGTGAACCCCCTCCCGATTGATGTCGTGTTGGTGGGACTGGTCATTAAACACTGAGCTGTTGTTAAAACAATCAAGGTAGCTTTACTGTAACCAGATCCTATATATATTCAATATGTCAGGCTAATGCATGGCTATAGATACTCAATAACTCCAAGTTTGTGCGTCCATTATTTGCCAGGGGTGGTACTAGCAGCAGTGATCAAGTTCTATGCATCTTGAATCATTACAATTGAATGAAGTGAACAGTACCTACATGCTGGAGGGGCTCATGCTATTACAAAAACATTACCGTAGGTACGGGACGTGATAAGCCGCATTGTCAGCCCATTGAATTAAAGGAGAATCGTACACGACAGGTGATACAGATGCGCAGTGAACTGGTGAACAAATGTTTATTGCTTTCATTGAGAACAAGAACCAGAAAATTGGGAGAAGAATGAAAGATTTTGTCAACCATACCAAAGCATATACAAACGGCAGAGCAACGCTAACTTCGACGGCATTGCCTACAAGATGTTACACAGAATACTCTTTTTTTATTGGAAACTTTTGATGGTTTATTTTGTCTGGGATGGTGATGAAGACTAAACCACTTAGACTGCCTGCTGACATACAGGAGCACTACATCGGTACATGTTGTACAATGCTCGCATCGTTAATACGTTGTAAACCTTGTCCTAGCGCTCACGTTCTATCAAACTGCAACCACTAATGGTGAATATCCTCCGTTATAAACCTCTTTCCCAGTCTGACGTCATTATGGAATCAGTTGTCATAGAGCTCGATAACACCATGCGCCTGATTATTGCCAAACTCTGCACTAAGACATTCCAATATCACGGGACATTGAGTGCTTCTATTTAAGCCACCCACTCATTGACAAACATGCAATAAAAGTGCGGTCCACCACGTCCACTACCCAAACAATCGTAGCAGCGTTGTAAGAGCTGTCAAGATGCTAGTTGATAGGCTTACATTGCAGACAAGAACAAGTATAAACGCACACTAAATTGCGGTCTCAATCGCATGGCATGTTTTGTGATAGTTTACTTAGCGTGGTCGCCTGATGACAGAATAACGACCAGAGGCAAATATGGTCAAAAGAATGTTATATTATGTTTGTTGCTCACAGTTTTCGCCAACCTATACAACTACCTCTTTTTACCACTCGAGACTAACCCACCATGGATCAGTTCATGTTTACCTCTAGCGCTGATGTAAAGTATAACCTCCGTGGAAGTAACACAGGGTCAATTCAGCATTTGATGTGTTGCAAAGTTTCATTATGGATTATGACGCTCTGTTGCTGTTAAAGCCTAACAGAGAATTATGTTACATCCAGTTAGTGGTTGAATTGCGAATTCACATTGTCACATATTACGGTGTTCGATAATGATAATCTTCATATGACAGCTGATATATTTGCAGACTTTCGTCAGTCAGTTGCCGTAGTTACAGTTACAACTTTGAAGTCATACTCAATGGTGCCATTATACCTTATGTAATTACTCCAGTAATGCAACAATAAAATGGTCTATTTGACCCGTGCATCAATCTTTGAGGAAGATGAACTGTTAAGAAACGCGTTGCATTGAACTTGGCTTGCGAGAACTTTGAGAGATTGCTGTCGGTGACAACAAAACTTCTTACCTTCAACAATTGCATAACTGCTTAACGTGCTAACCTTATGCTTAACTAAGCAATCCGTCGAAACATCTGCGTTGCCAAGAATATAGGGGTTTATTACTGCAAGTGACATCGCTGCATGTTAACATATTTTCGTGCTCGCCTACAGCTGTTGTACATGAGTGGGTCAGTGTAATGCGTTGAATTTCTAGCAAAACAGTTTGACACCCATCCCATCGCTTTTTGACACGCATTTGTTGGTCCTCATGATATCTAATAAATTTCACGGCAGACACCATGCCATTTCTTGGTAATTATCTTCTACTGCCATGAACAACTTGATTCGCTCACACCATGTCCCGATTAACTTGATGTTAAAATATGGCAAGGAGAAGGGGGTTGGGAGGTGTGCAGTTTAAAACGAAAAGTTTGATGCGTAGTTGCTTTTGAATCATATGTTCCGACTTTATCTGTGAGTTGCTCCCATACATGTACATGATATGCATCAATTTAAAGCCCGTTACCGACATAAGCCTCACTTGCACCAAAGGAAATCTTTCATCTCAGCTGAATCTATCGCTGATTAATTGTGTGCGATTGAAACATAATTTGTAAAGGGTTAAATTTCTTATGGTGCTTTGAGTATAATTAACGTCCACTCGTTACGCACGCATTTGCACTGCAGCAAGGATATTAGCAATAAACCTGATTCAAATCATCCTAGAAACTGCATTATTAGCTGGAAACTTAATATCGTGGCTCACATAATCACAGGTATGGCTTTAATCATGTATTAATATCAGAAAGATTAGAAAAATTATGGTCCCTCTCCAGAAAATAAACCTTTATCGACAGTTGTTGATGCACGTGTGACAATGCATTTTCCCACGGTTCCTGCCCGCCCCCTCCCTTGCCCCACCCCATCCATGGCATAATTCTAAAGGAAGGCAGCACTACAATAACAAACATAAATTTACTTGAGACTACATCGCAGGACACTTTATTGTCTGTAATTGGAAACATCAAGGTTAATGTCACTGCTATGGGCACGTCTGTAAAATGTTATTTCCTTTACAATATCTATCTTTCTATCAATTTATCGATGAAAATGATGCTTTTATATTGCTTGGTGTGAAACAATCGCAATATGCTCTGACTGTTGCAAAGGAAAATCAAGCGTAAAGTTATTTTAGCCCCGCTTACAGCTTTTTTAATGATCTATTGACATAATATCTTGTCAGTCGAATCCTCATTGATTGCTCAGACATTCATTTCTTCTATTTCGCATATGATATGTTTACACAATCCGGCATAACTGATCATCAGCAAAAGAGTGCAATTCAGTGTCTGATATTCTAGGGTTTTCTCTGCTATCTGCTGTCCATGACAATACCTAGTGACGGTTGAAGCTGGAATAACAGTGAGCTAGCAGACAGGGACGCGGTTTTGACTGCGCCTGCAGCTCTAGTTTGTCTAAAATACTTACCTCATCTGAAGAGGATAAGAAAATAACGCGGTATCCTCACCATGCCATCAGACGGGCGATAATGCTTGCTTGATGATAATTGTCTGCCACTGTTCACAGGTTGGGTAACTATTCCTTTTCATGTCTTGTCGTAGGGCGATTTAAGTAAAGGTCCTGTTTGTCTCACTGGTGTTAAGGGCGTTCACAGTTTAAATTTTCACGGGCATAAACGCATCACATGGAATTACGTGTAAGGTTTATGTAAAACAAGAGGTCAGTCTCCTGCCAGGTGCACATTGGGGGCTTTATTTATTGTGATTTGCCGATCCACAGCTGTATTTCGAATCGCACATACGAGTTATGAAATATTTTAGCGGCGTCATTACTAAAATAAAGTTTTTGTGAACACTCCAGAGCAGCTCTCTCCCCTACAAAACATATTTTTACTAGTAAACCGCACGCCCAGAATGCTGGTTGTCTTTTGCGGTGGACGCTTGATAGCCGCAGGGCGCAAAAGAACGCTAGCCGGTATTGGCATGCCATCAGTGTTGGCTGCTAGGTCGTAAAGATGATATATAGTGCGCCTCTATTGCAATCATTGACAGTAGCCCTACGAAGTCTTGGCGCAAACTGTGAAATGTGAATATAAATGCTTTGGACGCACGCGCTAAGACTGTCATGGGAGTGATATATTCGCAACAAGACAGCAAGGCCAACCGTAATTATCCGACAATCAGTGTTCAACAGCTATGTTTCTAAAACAAGAGCAGTGGGGATTCAACGAGTAATAATTATACATTATTGTCATGCCAAGTAACTTTTGTATAAACTGCTGCTGTCAATTCGATGAGTACCGAATGTGACTGTAGTCGTGAATTCACTAAATTGATATTTATGCAATTTGGTTTTACCTAGCAATTCTTTATGTACTAAAAACAATGTTATTAATAAAATGGATTTGTTCTGTAAGTTTCATCAGGTCACATGAAAATGAAAGATGATAGTACGTTCCCGATCTGAATATCTGTTACAAGTCGGGTACCTTGCTCTTGTCGAGTTTGATGTTTGTCAAAACAAATGCATTGACGGCTATGTACGACCTAATGATCCATTGTGGTGCCTGTTTTGACCTTGAAGAGGTTGCATACGTCTGCTGTATGATGGCTGATGTGATGTACTCGCAGCATTAATGAAGCACAAACTTACTCCGCAGTAGCACCTGTTAAAATCAGCTCTCGCCCTGTCGAAAACAATTGACGGCGACAGGACAGCATAATGCCGACCTATAAACAGCAAACACGCTGTAGTTTGACGACTTATCGCCGCTCTTTCAGATCAGTTAAGTGAATAAGAATATTCGATAAGTTAATTGGATGAGTGACGGATGCAAATTCCGATACTCAACAGCCATCCGACATTTAACAACAACAGTACAGTAACATAATAAGTTAATGATACTATAGGGATGTCATGATAGATGTGCAACTGCAATATGCTGTAATTTGGACAACGTTTCGAACTATGATTATATAAGTTCCGTATTTATGTCAGGCTCAATATCGATCTTCTTTTAGCAGTCTTAAAAAGCCTTAAGTATGGTTAAATCTATTCAGCCAAGAGATTTACTCGACGTATAAATGTTTTGCAACGCCTTCGTAGAGTAGAGTATCTTTTACATCACGATATGGGATGCTTCAATGCAGACATCACGATATGAACGTTGAGTAAGTCTTCAGTGCAAAGTTACGCAAAGGTTACGGGACATTGATCGGCACATGGAGGTTCTTGAGACGAAGAGCTACCTTTAAAGAAACGGAATGCAACTAGACGACGGGAAATATATGGAGATTGCGATTAATCAACGAGAACAGAGGGATAGATAGATGGAGAGAGAGGAGAGAGATGGGCTAAATAAAGAGCGTGCAGTAGAGTTAACAGATAGAAACAGAATCATATTGAAAAACAGTAGGTAAAGACACTATTACCTGAATACGATCAATAGATTTGTCCGTGTAAATGAAAGAAGGATATCTACAAACAGTCAAGGCAGCAATCCAAGACAGCGCATAGCAGCATGACATAACGTGGTATTTCAATCCAACAGAACCTGTATTCAAAGATAATCCCTTGCCTGTTTTGTGATTTAAGGTAATATAGCAGGTTGTCAAGGAAGCTGCTAACTGCATCACGTCAGTATTTAATTTCTCTCTAGGGCGTTTTCTCGAGTCATTTGCAATGTGAGAAAAACGGGCGTCACTATCGAATTGTTCGGACGCCTTTATTCACTTTTGCTTTTCACCTTACTTACAGGATTATGATGAAACACATAAACGTTCCACAACACAAAACAACTTTGGTGTTATGAGTAAATGTTTTTACATGGAAAAGAAAATTATAATAGCCGGATAAGCGCGTTTATAGCAACCTTAACTATGCCATATGCGTTGAGATAATGGTCAATGACGTGTTTAATGATTCCTTCATATTTGACATTACATTCCTTGTAATGACATGATGGCATGAATAAATGACCATAGTTGGTATGCCACATGGCTCTTAGGTGTTCACATATTTGCTATCTGCAGTGAACATGTAATGCTCTGACTGATGCGCACTGCTCGGTCTACCACATTGACGCAGATACTAAGCAATCGTATTTAAAATGTCATACAACATTGTCAGAAAAAAAAATCCGTCTGATACTTGTACATGTTAATCACACATTCTAGCGGATGCGTAATATACTGGCTTAAGCATTTATGAGGCATGGTACACAGTTAATGTTACCAATGTGCTACATATAATAGACCAAATGCACTCACACCCAAAGTGAACACTCTGAATTTCACCTAGAGAAACCTGAATTGGATTAATTCCGTTAATCACACTGACTATCAAATGTTTATCCATTCATCTGTGTGTATCACCATTTCAAAGAAATAAATATATGAACTCCTTAACACACTTTTCTTGCTGCAGTCATCAATAAACTACGCAATGTTCAAACTACAGTCGAATCCATATTTTTCTCAGAGAATTGGCTTCATTACCCTAAAACTGGAGTACTCTAAAGTTTTTTTACCACCAGCGTAACTGCAAAGGCTGAACCCAACCGGTTGGAACATTATAAATATTAACTTATGACTGAGCCCAGCCGGTTAAAACACTATAAATATTAACATCTGACATACTAATTACTATACAGCAGCAGGCCTAATATCTCGATTGTCAACAGTGTGAGTAATTGTTGGAATAATGAGACGTACGCGTGTATGCACGCTTTCATGTAAATAATCATAATTTTGTATGAGTACATCGGCATCTAAAATGTACTTAATTCGGGGCTATCGATGTTAGCATGTCTACACGTGTTTCAAGATAATTGAGAGTTCCATGCTATTGCGAATAGAAAGCACCGAAGACAACGTTTTATAAAGCCACAACACATGAGGACTCGTACACAAGGCTGGTGATTAATGAGCTGCTTCATGTAATATAAAATAACCAGCCAACAGATGAATGTTTGCTAGTAATCCAAGTTAGATAAGGCTGAGATCATTAACATCCAGATCTATTATCTATCGACTGATCACTGTTTTGTCACAGGCAGCTGTTTAGACATCACTGATTCGTGCATCCTACGTTATCATAGCTATACAACGCGGTCACATTTGTTTTATTCCCAACTGCAATATTTAACTCTACTTCACATCATAACAGATACATTAACTTAACCATGTATCACACGAACAACATGTAGCTAATTGCAATTGTTATTCTCTGTTGAAATGGTGTTTATATATATTTGGGTAACATTAAAGTAATTGATAAATGTACTGTCAGCCATATTTATTGTTTAAGACCTGAACAACGCCATCTAGCGAACATCCACTGGTCCTTCTATGTTAATCATTACATCTCCCCTCTTTCAATGATGTTGATATCAATAAATCATTCAAACATCCAAACTGATCAAGCTCATTGCTGTGTGTGACTTTGGGCAAAGTAGTCATATCTACATGTTGAACATTGACGTCGTAACCAATATCATATAAGCAAGCAAGTTATATAGACGTATATTGCTCAGTAAAGCAGTATTTGTCTTCATATTAAGATTATGGCATACACAACATGTTTAATTAAACACGTTTGTATCAGTCGTTCCGGTGGAGAGCTGTGTCGCAATGATTTTCTCACTACTGTTTCCTATGGAGGGGATTTATTTGCTGAGTGGCTTATTAATACTAGAAGAGTGTGGACTTGAAGAGTTATGATGGTGATGCCAAAACGTCTAGTTGATTGGGCTCCTGTGTTACAGGTGATTTGATGACCCTCAAATCTACCCTGTTTCTACTTAACTGAGCTCCAAAAACCATGTCGACCTCATATGAACAGGTGTTTGTTGGCAAGTACTGTCCCGTTTTCCGACCACAGCTTTATGATAGGAATTTGCACTGCCACGCTCACTCATGATCATGTTTTTATATACTCAAATGGACGAGGATTCTTGTCATAATATTTTGATGACCATGTTCACAAAGTATGGCAAACATACACGAGGCATAAATCCGACCTGGCATAACCCGTAGGCATACTGGCAAGTGATATTTCACCCTCTCTAACGCAGTGCACTTATCCCAAGGAACATTCATCATGCATGATGCTTGCAAACTAAGCCTCTCCGTCGTACAGAGCTGTTGCGAAGTAAGGTAAAAGGCACACTTAGTATATGTGGAGATTAAGGTACAGAAAGATATGAATGTTAGGCCAGAAAAAGATGTGCACTCTAAGACCGACATTATTCTTGCTGCAGCATTCAATAAACTACGAACCCTGAAAAATCAGACCGGACCCATGTGTTTCCTTGAATAAGAACATTCTAGGCTTTGGGTTTTTAAGCACAAAATTATAATCAGCAGCCGCGTATTAATAAAGTCCAGGCGTTTAGGACATTGCACAGCAAGGCTTGTTTCGGATTCCGATTATAAATATGAAGCTTCAAGCCTTAGATAGCACGTGCGTCAGCTGCGGCCTTCCCAATCCTCCGTAATGATTGGATTAGTGGGATGTGGCGATGACGAGGCAATGATGCATATATGCTCTCCAGATTCAACTGGGATAAGTAGATCACCGATAGGACTCACGCACGCGGGGTTTATGATGCGAAAAGTAATGAAGGCTCGGTCTCGTGCTTACGGAGCGGTTTAATGATGGCTCTACACAGTAACCTGAAGAACATGCTCTTGTCACTTGTGATCGTATATGTGGATTAATTATCGCCTAACTGATCCCTGTTTGCACACAAACAGTGTTTAATATCAAAAGTTTTTACACATGACAGCCACTTTGATTGGTGCAGAGCTAAGCATGTGGTTGTGTGGCTGTCATATTCTTCTCAGATTCAATTTCAGATCCGAGGCGTCCATCTATCACATCGGCAAGGATAAGCACCGCGATCTATACATATTCCCGCCGATGGAACCGGTTCTTCGCGCAAGATACATCTTTCCATGACATTAATCTTCAGTGTTTTTGTTTACTGGCAGAATTTCATTCGGTGGAATTGGTTATTTTTCAGTATTATGCTCTCCATTGCATTACAAGCAGTTTACGAATGATGCATCATTAATGAATGATCAAATGCCATTTAGAATAATGTGTGACTACACACACGCATTGCTTATTGCTAAACACTTTTCGAATTTGTCGTTCGTTGGTTGTCGTATTCATGTTGTAATATTTTGGAAGGAAATTGTTCCCCTGAGATAACACATGGTAACATTTGATTCCTCTATTATTATTACCCATATCCCTTGATCTCTAGCATATTTGGTTTACTGTTTTTGCTGACTAAGGGAATAATCATGGGATGAAGGATGACTATGGCTGTGAGCACGACAATCCAATACAGCTTTTAACTTGGCGTGGTTAGTCTTACCAACATAAAGGGAGCAGTATATGGTGGCGTTGCATATTTCTCGCTTTATTTCGTTCACTCGCAAAATATAAAAAATATTCTTGCGTTACGATATAACACAACCGTACTTATATACCACACTATTATTTAAGTTTAATGAAGTTGTGAAATGAAAAGGCCAGTTATTTATCCAATCATATCCGGTTATTTCATTGGTATTGCCAATATATTGTTTATGTTGCTTCCAGGGGACGATTAGACGGATGTTAACATTGTATATATCACATCTTCTGAACGCTTCCTTTCCGTGAATGTAGCATGGCCTTTGCCGCGACTCAATGTAATTCCGCCCCTCACGGCTAATGTAGCAGAATTATAAGCTGCATGTTTGTTAAATGGACGATTCAACTGTATTTTACTGCTTTGAAGGGTTTGAGTATCGTGATTTAAAGAATGGTTATGTTCAGTAACGACTTTGCATCGTGTGTTACGTTTCATTATGGCCTTTTAAACACAAATGCGGTTAATGTCATGCAATTCTACAAGGGGTGACCTATATGGTGACAGGAAATGGTATCTACCATCGCAAAGCGAGTGCAATAGCGGGGTATCGTCGTTTATCGTCGTTTATCGTGGGGCGAGATGCAGAGCAGATGGCTTCATTGACCACGTGGTAATATATCGGCTTTCACTTGTCCTAAAAGCGGCAAACACGACAGAATGAATGCTCTTGTGGTGTGACCTTCTCTGTATAATGCCCCATGTATAACACGTGTATCCATTCCATCACAGACTGAGGAAATTTGTGATGTCGTTTGCTCTGAACACAATGAGAGGTGTAAGACAAACACAGGCTCTCACTGCTGACCGGGGGTCGTATTGAAGATATGAAATGAAAAACAGATAATGAATGGTTGAGTCTGCTGCTCATCATAGTTAATGATCTCAGCAATAGGCACACAGCATTAGCACAGATATTGGATGATAGTATTTGATTCAGTGCACATATTGCAGTACGATAAGCGGTAGTTTGTAGAAACGTCTTACTGATCACTGAGTTGCGCGAGCCGATGACGCTACTATTGCACATATTAAATATCCTCCAATGGGCGACAAGCGTGCGAGGAGTTCTGTGATTGTGGAAATTAAAATGTAAATCTCGACCGTAATGCGGCATACCCGAGCTGCTTCCATTAGGTGTTCTTATATACGTAAAATATGCCGACATATGGCTTCAATGTATGTACAGGCTCTCGGTTAACGATACAATCACTCATGTTGCCATTTATATAGCTATGCTTTCAAATACAGGGATGCAGTTACTTATCTATTAACGCCTGCAATGGAGATTACCATGCTTTATACTTAAATAGGCAGCTGATTTTTGACCGTCAACAATCCATTAGCAAGGCATATTGTAGCATAGATTTTCACTGAGTCATGCTTGCGGGAGCTGATGAGAATGAATAGAATTGCTGATATATCTGTTGTCGCAAATGGTAAAGTGTCAGCTTTTGTCAGTAGCACCGGCAGATTTATGGCTACTTATACAAAATAACTGATGTTGATCTTGGGAGCCGTACAACAGACAGCTTATAGGCATGTATGCTGTGGGTTTAGGTTATGTGCAACAAGCTTTATTCCGCAATTGGCTTTTTGTGTCCTTAATGGCTCATTTAGGCATCTATCTGATGACTTCCACATCATTTGTTCGTTAGTAACCCCACCTAGTGTCAGTATATTCCATTGCTGACGCAATCGGCGCCGACTACATCCAATCAGTGACCATGACGGTTGGCGTCGACAACATCTTCGGGTCATCATATCTTATTTATGTTCATGTACCAAGGACATTTTGATCGTATAAAAGGTACGGTTTGCAGAGCATAATGGGTTCAATACCTAGCGTATCATCTGTAAGGGCTGAATTCTTGGCCACATCATTGAAATAATCTGTTCGGGAAAATACAAGGCCGACTTGCATTGCTTAGGCTGCAGCGCAACACTATTTGCTAATTTTCAATGACTGATCAATTATGACACCTAAATTTCGTTCCGCTCACATCTCCTGTGGAGTAGATTGGCTAATTACAATGCCGTTGTTTCGTTTTCGGTTAAAAGGTTTTGCATGACCCCTGCTGATAGCCGCTATTGGGTTGCTTATATTACCACCATTTCGCTAGTCTCTTCTGAAATGCAACTATTTGCGTAGAACACCAGCGGGAATATTGGGGTACGTTGCGTTGAGGGCATTACGCAGTCCAGTTATGCATTCATCAGAATGCGCCTACATTCTCTGAAGTATATGACTCTCATGCTAAGCAAGTGCCTCCTAATAATGTCGTCTGGCTGAATGCGTATTGTAATATAAAGACAAAGTGGCTTATTTTTGTGTAGCAGAATGTAATGACAACATTCATGCTTTCAATTGACGACGCATTAATCGTTTGGCGGGTTACTTCATACCCTGCTATTCTCCGCAGCAGACAGTGGACAGCGTAGCCTTCATTGAGGCATCCGTATATCGACGAACATCCTGGAAATTATATTTACTATGCTTAAGATGACAAAAATGTGCCTTAATGGCATATATATATATATATATATATATATATATATATATATATATATATATATGGAAATATATGCATCGATTGTAGGCCAGACAGCTACCATTTCTGCACAATAAATTCAAGAATAGTATAGTGTCGCATTAATGGTATGCAAATTATTACTTTCTGTTGATATGATTCACACGCCATGTATGATTGATGGCGACAACGGACAATAAAAACACTGCAATCGCCAGCTTGGCCCCAAATGCCATCGAAAATAGCCATCGGAAATGATACCGACACAGGACATAAAAAACCCAGTAGTAATAGCGTCCAGTGCATATTATACTTAACAATACCAATCAAATATTCTGTAGCAATTTGGTACTTTTGGATATGGGGCTTTTCTGGAGATTGATACCTGTCCATGGAGAAAAAATGCACATTTCTTGTAAGTTCCAACCCGCTAAATGGGGGTTGGAGTTGGCATAACGCCAACATCCGTCCAGGCAATGGCAAGCCTATCTCAGTGACATTGTACTCTACCAGGCACGAAATACAAATGAATCCCTTCAGTTAATTCAATGGTAATACCGATCTTCTACAAACTGGCTCTGCCGGCACTAAATTGAGATTGATGAAATGCCAATCCGGCTGAAAACAACCACTAACAGACCCCCGTCTACAATCGGCTATTATTAGTAAAATGGGAATAAAAGCTTCGTCTAACAATACATCATTATCTGTCCGATTGTCATCTATGAATATCGCCACTCACAAATAAGGAATAACTTCCTTTCATATTTCTCACAGTTTTTAGTTGTTAAGACAATTAAACAGGTCAACGTTAATTGTTTTAATTAAGTAATATGCCACTCCGAAACCATATAGTTGATCAGCTGCTTAACAAAATGGCTGTTATACATTCACAATATCGGTTTACCTCGGACTGTTTCCCTCCTATCCGTCGCCCACGATCGTGTTTCCGGCCTCTTTTGGCATGCAGAAAGGATGGCTGGGTACGAGGATGAGTTATGTAATAGTGACTTATAACACGCCTGATATCCGTCTTGCAATAGGTACTATCATCATTTAACATATGGAGGTGGTGGTAAATCTACGGCTTCCTCTCCATATTGCGGTGAATGACCGCGTACGTAGATTCTCTTTATCTTCCAATGGATGATTTGAAACTACTGAAATTTGATCATCAAACAGCATAACTCGTTTTTGTCCAAAACTATCTGGATAATTCTTAATATGTGCGGAAACACCATACCATAACTCTGAGTGGTTAGACAGCTGTGATTTTTATGCTGGTATATCATCGTGTGTAAATTTATCTCCTGGGGTCTCGCCCATGCAGTCAATGTTTGGGTGTCTGGAAAGTTCGGTCTGTAAACTCGACTACTGGAGACTCCGCTTAAGGATTATCAGTGAACAGGGGGATTTTGATTTCCTCGATAAATCGTGTTTGAACACATTCCGTACCACGTGGGTTTCATTTGTATGCATCAACTATCGACATTCATTATGCGGTTCACCGATGACAGCATATTGCTTGCTCATGTAGTCAGCGGGCGGTGCATGGTGGCTGGTGTGAATGGGAGTGGATAACATGGGACCGAATGCAATTGGGGGATTTCCGCGGAGCTCTCTTGTTCTGACCAATAATCCGCGCAGTTTTTCCTCAAATCCGAACAGCATGTTGAATTCATAATCAAGATGATGATATCATGGCAGACAGACTATTGATACATAATACAATATCTGCGTACAAATGACAAAGATTGCATATCTGAGATATGTAGGGTGGAAAATATGAACACCATTAAGCACTATCTAAGACATATATGTACATCATTGCAAATTGTATTCCGCTTCATTTGTGCCACGGTGTTTAGATGTTATGACATGTGGTTAGCAATACGCCAATGCTCGCTGCGCAGGCACGCACATCTGATCAGCTAACAGTTTGTCGATACTTCATTTCTTCTCTCGATTCTAGTTCTATTTCGGTGATGCAACTCGCTAGCACATAGAACTCACATTGGTCGCGAGATATTAGCACGTTTGGCTCACAAACATTTTTGATTGAAGATGATCTAGTAATATGTCCCAAGCCATCGAAACTTTACCGAACGTTAGCGAAGTTTATTCCAGCCTTTTGTACCGCACAAATATCCCTTTCTAAACAAACTTTAAATCAAATATGCAAAAAGAATGTCAAAACGACCACCCTCCCCTGGTAGGGACCACCCTCTACAGATAGGGACCACCCTTCACTGGTAGGGACCACCCTTCCCTTGTAGGGACCACCCTCCACTTAGCAGCTATGACATTTGGGCATTGAATATAATTGAACACTCAATGAATTTATCGTCGGTCCACGGTTGGTTCCCTGAAAGTATCATAGCCCCCAGACACCACTCAACTCCAACACACACTTCCTTCATTCAATTTCTACACATATATTGATAAATGTTGAACGACTAGGGCTTGTAATTGATACTAAAAAAGAGAAGAGAATAGAAGCCGTGTGTTATAGTTGCGCGTAGACGTCCTCAGTTGAGAAAAATCCACGACATTGCAGGTTTAATAATCAGCCTCCATTATTGTTACAAAACCCATACTCTTATTGCAATGTACTCATAGTATCACCACATCATCGAACACACAAGAGCATCCATCTAGTTAAAAACCTTGGTCCTGACCAAGGTGGATTTGGTCAAAAATTAGTATCGGACGGAATATTACTACTCATAGTGTCACCGCGTCTTCGAACACATGGAGAAACGGCAACATTCTTCCGTCTAGTTGAAAAAAATTGCACAACACTATTTCAGTGTAGTTTGTTTTGCAGAATAAGTACAGTAACAGAATTTTCCTAGAAATATGGCTTCATTACACAATGTAACATCGATGCTTTATGACAAAGCAACAATCATTTGATGTAAAGCGTGTTGATTGAAATTGATATGCGTTAACTTATTCCATGGGTGATTGTGTAAAACAGTATGCAACCATCCTTTAGCGTTCCAGTGTGCTACTTTTATGACTGGCGCAGATGGGAATCAGAGTGGTTTGAGCAGCACACTGTGCTCGTTACTGAAACGTGGCGCATGCGGGGGCTCATATCGACCTGTCATCAGAGGCTGATGAGCGAATCCATCTGATGCTTGTATATTTTGATTGCGATGGACACCATTAGCCCAGATTGGCTCTATGATGTGGCGATGACGAGGCAATGATGCATATATGCTCTCCAGATTCAACGTATATGTGGATTAATTATCTCCAAACTAATCCCTGTCAGGTCATTTGTGATCGTATATGGCGATTAATTCTCTCCCAACTGATCCCTGTCAGGTCACTTGTGATCGTATATGTTGATCAATTATCTCCAAACTGATCCCTGTCAGGTAATTTGTGATCGAATATGTGGATTAATTATGTCCAAACTGATCCCTGTGAGGAAACTTGTGATCGTATATGTGGATTAATTATCTCCCAACTGATCCCTGTCAGGTCACTTGTGATCGTATATGTGGATCAATTATCTCCAAACTGATCCCTGTTTGGACACAAACAGTGTTTGAAATATCAAAAGTTTTTACACATGACAGCCACTTTGATTGATGCAGAGCTAAGCATGTGGTTGTTCGGCTATCATATTCTTCTCAGATTCAATTTCAGATCCGAGGCGTCCATCTATCACATCGGCAAGGATAAGCACCGCGATCTATACATATTCCCACCGATGGAACCGGTTCTTCGCGCAAGATACATCTTGCCATGACATTAATCTAATACTGCGTTTGTTTACAGGCAGAATTTCATTCGGTGGAATTGGTCATTTTTCAGTATGATGCTCTCCATTACATTACAAGCAGTTTACGAATGATGCATCATTGATGAATGGTCAAATGCCATTTAGAATAATGTGTGACTACACCCACGCATTGCTTATTACACAACACCTTTCGAATTTGTCGTTCGTTGGTTGTCGTATTCATGTTGTAATATTTTGGAAGGAAATTGTTCCCCTGAGATAACACATGGTAACATTTGATTCCTCTATTATTATTACCCATATCCCTTGATCTCTAGCATATTTGGTTTACTGTTTGCTGACTAAGGGAATAATCGTGGGATGAAGGATGACTATGGCTGTGAGCACGACAATCCAATACAGCTTTTAACTTGGTGTGGTTAGGCTTACCAACATAAAGGGAGCAGTATATGGTGGCGTTGCACATTTCTCGCTTTATTTCGTTCACTCGCAAAATATAAACAATATTCTTGCGTTACGATATAACACAACCGTACTTATATACCACACTATTATTTAAGTTTAATGAAGTTGTGAAATGAAAAGGCCAGTTATTTATCCAATCATATCCGGTTATTTCATTGGTATTGCCAATATATTGTTTATGTTGCTTTGAAGGGACGATTAGACGGATGTTAACATTGTATATATCACATCTTCTGAACGCTTCCTTTCCGTGAATGTAGCATGGCCTTTGCCGCGACTCAATGTAATTCCGCCCCTCACGGCTAATGTAGCAGAATTATAAGCTGCATGTTTGTTAAATGGACGATTCAACTATATTTTACTGCAGAGAAGGGTTTGAGTATCGTGATTTAAAGAATGGTTATGTTCAGTAACGACTTTGCATCGTGTGTTACGTTTCATTATGGCCTTTTAAACACAAATGCGGTTAATGTCATGTAATTCTACAAGGGGTGACAGGAAATGGTATCTACCATCGCAAAGCGAGTGCAATAGCGGGGTATCGTCGTTTATCGTCGTTTATCGTCGTTTATCGTGGGGCGAGATTGCAGAGCAGATGGCTTCATTGACCACGTGGTAATATATCGGCTTTCACTTGCCCTAAAAGCGGCAAACACGACAGAATGAATGCTCTTGTGGTGTGACCTTCTCTGTATGATGCCCCATGTATAACACGTGTATCCATTCCATCAGAGACTGAGGAAATTTGTGATGTCATTTGCTCTGAACACAATGAGAGGTGTAAGACAAACACAGGCTCTCACTGCTGACCGGGGGTCGTATTGAAGATATGAAATGAAAAACAGATAATGAATGGTTGAGTCTGCTGCTCATCATAGTTAATGATCTCAGCAATAGGCACACAGCATTAGCACAGATATTGGATGATAGCATTTGATTCAGTGCACATATTGCAGTACCATAGGCGGTAGTTTGTGGAAACGTCTTACTTATCACTGTGAATTGCGCGAGCCGATGACGCTACTATTGCATATATTAAATATCCTCCAATGAGCGACAAGCGTGCGAGGAGTTCTGTGATTGTGGAAATTAAAATGTAAATCTCGACCGTAATGCGGCATACCCAAGCTGCTTCCATTAGGTGTTCTTATATACGTAAAATATGCCGACATATGGCTTCAATGTATGTACAGGCTCTCGTTTAAAGATACAATCACTCATGTTGCCATTTATATAGCTATGCTTTCAAATACAGGGATGCAGTTACTTATCTATTAACGCCTGCAATGGAGATTACCATGCTTTATACTTAAATAGGCAGTTGATTTTTGACCGTCAACAATCCATTAGCAAGGCATATTGTAGCATAGATTTTCACTGAGTCATGCTTGCGGGAGCTGATGAGAATGAATAGAATTGCTGATATATCTGTTGTCGCAAATGGTAAAGTGTCAGCTTTTGTCAGTAGCACCGGCAGATTTATGGCTGCTTATACAAAATAACTGATGTTGATCTTGGGAGCCGTACAACAGACAGCTTATAGGCATGTATGCTGTGGGTTTAGGTTATGTGCAACAAGCTTTATTCCGCAATTGGCTTTTTGTGTCCTTAATGGCTCATTTAGGCATCTATCTGATGACTTCCACATCATTTGTTCGTTAGTAACCCCGCCTAGTGTCAGTATATTCCATTGCTGACGCAATCGGCGCCGACTACATCCAATCAGTGACCATGACGGTTGGCGTCGACGACATCTTCGGGTCATCATATCTTATTTATGTTCTTGTACCAAGGACATTTTGATCGTATAAAAGGTACGGTTTGCAGAGCATAATGGGTTCAATACCTAGCGTATCATCTGTAAGGGCTGAATTCTTGGCCACATCATTGAAATAATCTGTTCGGGAATATACAAGGCCGACTTGCATTGCTTAGGCTGCAGCGCAACACTATTTGTTAATTTTCAATGACTGATCAATTATGACACCTAAATTTCGTTCCGCTCACATCTCCTGTGGAGTAGATTGGCTAATTACAATGCCGTTGTTTCGTTTTCGGTTAAAAGGTTTTGCATGACCCCTGCTGATAGCCGCTATTGGGTTGCTTATATTACCACCATTTCGCTAGTCTCTTCTGAAATGCAACTATTTGCGTAGAACACCAGCGGGAATATTGGGGTACGTTGCGTTGAGGGCATTACGCAGTCCAGTTATGCATTCATCACGGCGGAGCGCCTAATGCGCCTACATTCTCTGAAGTATATGACTCTCATGCTAAGCAAGTGCCTCCTAATAATGTCGTCTGGCTGAATGCGTATTGTAATATAAAGACAAATTGGCTTATTTTTGTGTAGCAGAATGTAATGACAACATTCATGCTTTCAATTGACGACGCATTAATCGTTTGGCGGGTTACTTCATACCCTGCTATTCTCCGCAGCAGACAGTGGACAGCGTAGCCTTTATTGAGGCATCCGTATATCGACGAACATCCTGGAAATTATATTTACTATGCTTAAGATGACAAAAATGTGCCTTAATGGCATATATATATCTATATATATATATATGGGAAATATATGCATCGGTTGTAGGCCAGACAGCTACCATTTCTGCACAATAAATTCAAGAATAGTATAGTGTCGCATTAATGGTATGCAAATTATTACTTTCTGTTGATATGATTCACACGCCATGTGTGATTGATGGCGACAACGGACAATAAAAACACTGCAATCGCCAGCTTGGCCCCAAATGCCATCGAAAATAGCCATCGGAAATGATACCGACACAGGACATAAAAAACCCAGTAGTAATAGCGTCCAGTGCATATTATACTTAACAATACCAATCAAATATTCTGTAGCAATTTGGTACTTTTGGATATGGGGCTTTTCTGGAGATTGATACCTGTCCATGGAGAAAAAATGCACATTTCTTGTAAGTTCCAACCCGCTAAATGGGGGTTGGAGTTGGCATAACGCCAACATCCGTCCAGGCAATGGCAAGCCTATCTCAGTGACATTGTACTCTACCAGGCACGAAATACAAATGAATCCCTTCAGTTAATTCAATGGTAATACCGATCTTCTACAAACTGGCTCTGCCGGCACTAAATTGAGATTGATGAAATGCCAATCCGGCTGAAAACAACCACTAACAGACCCCCGTCTACAATCGGCTATTATTAGTAAAATGGGAATAAAAGCTTCGTCTAACAATACATCATTATCTGTCCGATTGTCATCTATGAATATCGCCACTCACAAATAAGGAATATCTTCCTTAAATATTTCTCACAGTTTTTAGTTGTTAAGACAATTAAACAGGTCAACGTTAATTGTTTTAATTAAGTAATATGCCACTCCGAAACCATATAGTTGATCAGCTGCTTAAAATAATGGCTGTTATACAGTCACAATATCGGTTTACCTCGGACTGTTTCCCTCCTATCCGTCGCCCACGATCGTGTTTCCGGCCTCTTTTGGCATGCAGAAAGGATGGCTGGGTACGAGGAGGAGTTATGTAATAGTGACTTATAACACGCCTGATATCCGTCTTGCAATAGGTACTATCATCATTTAACATATGGAGGTGGTGGTAAATCTACGGCTCCCTCTCCATATTGCGGTGAATGACCGCGTACGTAGATTCTCTTTATCTTCCAATGGATGATTTGAAACTACTGAAATTTGATCATCAAACAGCATAACTCGTTTTTGTCCAAAACCATCGGGATAATTCTTAATATGTGCGGAAACACCATACCATAACTGTGAGTGGTTGGACAGCTGTGATTTTTATGCTGGTATATCATCGTGTGAAATTGATCTCCTGGGGTCTCGCCCATGCAGTCAATGTTTGGGTGTCTGGAATGTTCGGTCTGTAAACTCGACTACTGGAGACTCTACTGAAGGAGTATCAGTGAACAGGAGGTTTTTGATTTCCTCGATAAATCGTGTTTGAACACATTCCGTACGACGTGGGTTTCATTTGTATGCATCAACTATCGACATTCATTATGCGGTTCACCGATGACAGCATATTGCTTGCTCATGTAGTCAGCGGGCGGTGCATGGTGGCTGGTGTGAATGGTATAACATGGGACCGAATGCAATTGGGGGATTTCCGCGGAGCTCTCTTGTTCTGACAGGTAATCCGCGCATTTTTTCCTCAAATCTGAACAGCATGTTGAATTCATAATCAAGATGATGATATCATGGCAGACAGACTATTGATACATAATACAATATCTGCGTACAAATGACAAAGATTGCATATCTGAGATATGTAGGGTGGAAAATATGGACATCATTAAGCACTATCTAAGACATATATGTACATCATTGCAAATTGTATTCCGCTTCATTTGTGCCACGGTGTTTAGATGTTATGACATGTGGTTAGCAATACGCCAATGCTCGCTGCGCAGGCACGCACATCTGATCAGCTAACAGTTTGTCGATACTTCATTTCTTCTCTCGATTCACTTCTATTTCGGTGATGCAACTCGCTAGCACATAGAACTCACATTGGTCGCGAGATATTAGCACGTTTGGCTCACAAACATTTTCGATTGAAGATGATCTAGAAATATGACCCAAGCCATCGAAACTTTACCGAACGTTAGCGAAGTGTATTCCAGCCTTTTGTACCGCACAAATATCCCTTTCTAAACAAACTTTAAATCAAATATGCAAAAGAAATGTCAAAACGACCACCCTCCCCTGGTAGGGACCACCCTCTACGGATAGTGGCCACCCTTCACTGGTAGGGACCACCCTTCACTTGTAGGGACTACCCTCCACTTAGCAGCTATGACATTTGGGCATTGAATATAATTGAACACTCAATGAATTATCGTCGGTCCACGGTTGGTTTCCCTGAAAGTATCATAGCCCCCAGACACCACTTAACTCCAACACACACTTCCTTCATTCAATTTCTACACATATATTGATAAATGTTGAACGAGTAGGGCTTGTAATTGATACAAAAAAGAGAAGAGAATAGAAGCCGTGTGTTATAGTTGCGCGTAGACGTCCTCAGTTGAGAAAAATCCACGACGTTGCAGGTTTAATAATCAGCTTCCATTATTGTTTCAAAACCCATACTCTTATTGCAATGTACTCATAGTATCACCACATCATCGAACACACAAGAGCATCCATCTGGTTTAAAACATTGGTCCTGACCAAGGTGGATTTGGTCAAAAATTAGTATCGAACGGAATATTACTACTCATAGTGTCACTGCGTCATCGAACACATGGAGAAACGGCAACATTCTTCCGTCTAGTTGAAAAACATTGCACAACACTATTTCAGTGTAGTTTGTTTTGCAGAATAAGTACAGTAACAGAATTTTCCTAGAAATGTGGCTTCATTACACAATGTAACATCGATGCTTTATGACAAAGCAACCATCATTTGATGTAAAGCGTGTTGATTGAAATTGATATGCGTTAACTTATTCCATGGGTGATTGTGTAAAACAGTATGCAACCATCCTTTAGCGTTCCAGTGTGCTACTTTATGACTGGCGCAGATGGAAATCAGAGTGGTTTGAGCAGCACACTGTGCTCGTTACTGAAACGTGGCGCATGCGGGGGCTCATATCGACCTGTCATCAGAGGCTGATTAGCGAATCCATCTGATGCTTGTATATTTTGATTGCGATGGACACCATTAGCCCAGATTGGCTCTATGAATGGCACGTGCATCCTTATTGTATCTAAACTTGGTCACGCATATTCAGCTATAAAATGCTACAGTGCTTGAGCGTATTGACATGACTATGTAGAGATTCATCACCCAAAAAGCAATCTTATCTACATGCATCAACATCTAGTTAATGAACCGGATGTCATTGGTGAATATTGATTACAAATAATTCATGCACATGCTAATATTGATATGCAACGAAGTTAAAAAATCAAAATTAAGGTTTAACAATACTTATATTTCTCCATCTTTCACTCTTTCTCTCTGCCTCTCTCACTCACTTTCTCTTTCTTAGAAAGAGGTGCGTTTGATATATTACGCGCCCCATGAATGTACTATATGACACATCGTATCTTGCCGTATATCAATTTGGTCGGAACTATCTCAATAACTCTTTTCTTATTGATCGTTTTCGACCCCTAACACATTTAGTCAAGGTCTGTCACCTTACAGGCATTGACAATTTCCGGCCTAATTCATAGTTGTAACATAGACAGGCTGGTGCCAGTCTGGTGCCAGTAAAAAAAGTCAAGTCATCTTGCTTCCGCATGATTCTCGCGTGGCTTTGAATGCAGAGACCATAGAAAAATGTCTTAAATGAAATCATGAAGGCTTTTTTAGTGTACACTTGTAATCACAGCTTAATAGGCGGCAGCATCATAGTGTGCCTGACCCTCGAGTCTAGTCTCCATGAAATACCTTAACAGCTATATTTTATTCATTTATTTTGTGTGATTATTGATGCGCTCCAGATACGTGATTATATTGCCGTGATGTATTGTGTATGATTATTTGACTTCAAGCCTGTATATCTCTCACCCACAACGCCAGTCATATTAATACTGACCTATTTGATTGCATCACAGAATTGCGTCACATGACTCCAAACACAGAAACCGCTTGCTCCGTAGCTCAACTTTAAATGCATTATTATCCACTCTAAGGTTACTTTTATAGGATCCTATTCTGATATTCCCACAATGACACAATTATTTCGGCGCTTAACTTTGGTTACATTAAACACATCTTATGCATATTTTGGTGAGGATGGGATGTAGTTATGAGTTCTTGTTTTTCCCTGTGTGGCCATGTTAATGACATATGTAGTTATAAGTCTTTACAATTGCGCATGTTACGTTATGGGAGCGAATAATATACATCCCATTGACATTCAGCTATATGCATTAACATTCACGACAGTGAGCTGTGTATTTATATGCAATGATGGCCCGACCAGTTGCGAATTTGCCTTGACATATACAGCGGTATTCGATAATAATAAGGATTCACCTGATACCTGATGTATACGCAACCTTCCACATCGACATTGTTGTAGTCAAAATCACAGCAGGGATAATTTACTATTGAATAGGACAGTTAGACTTTACCCTGTACGATTGGGTGATTATAGGATATCATAACCATGAAAGCCTAACACAGTAGATATGTCCAATGAGAGGCAGTTCCAGACTAACGATCGAAATAATCACATGAGAACCTTCCCATTTACCCACTGGCCATCGGTCGAACTGCAAAAGCGCCGTGCTATTCAGATGTTCACATATTGCTTCGGATAAAGCTGTCGCCCGACAGCGCCCTTGTTATGTATACATCCAGGCGCTTGTTGTGGAGCTCGTTGATATGCCACAAACATGACTGAGATAACGTTATTAGGCTGCAGCTGGACAGAACCATATAACGGAGGTTTTCATGCATAAATTACTCAGCCACACAATGGGAAACTTAGCAATCTAACTCTCCTTTTTATGACAATATTAATACATTTTAGTATGGTATAACGGTTTTGTTCGGACGACACCCCTCAATATCCAAACAATTTGTTTATCCGTATGATCTTTGTGCTGAAAGAATCAACAAGCAGAATGTCATCCATGAAAGAGAAATGATATCAGAAGGGTTATCTCTTATCAAATCTTTAGCGTAATGTTGCCCAACATACTGGCTATTTATGAAATAGAGAATTCTACACGAGTGTGATGCGCACTCCATCAGCCTTTATACGTCTCATCAACGTTAGCCGGTTACATCACTGACAATTAAAGTGACACGGGTTTATGTTCACTGTGTCGACGGTGTCACTGGTACTGTGGGTACCTGAAATCATCAAGCTTATTTATACTTCTATCGTTCAGACCATCCAATATGCTCGCCGTTGCAATATATCTTCATGAATCAACTCATCTTTCCATATAACTCGATATAGAATTACACAATTTGCTGGAATTTATAATTAAGTAAGTTTAATCTTGAGCAAATGTTTTCCCTGCTATCAGCAGACATTCTGCCATCGATTTATTGTTCCAATATATCTCAAGTGTCTTAGCCGACCACTGAAGGCTTTCCTATTGTTCATTAAGCTTATAATGCTCAAGCGCGTCCATTCGTTTCCATACTCGGCTTAACAGATACAATCATCTAAAAGAGTTGTGTGGCGGCCATGACATAATTCTTTCGCAGAGCTGCGTTCTCGCCTACAGACAGGAAACATCCTAACGGTCAATACATTTCATCGACTTCATGATGTGTTGCCGCCTCGGGTCAGCATGGGATTAATTGTGATACGTACCATTGCCATACGACGCGGTGTACCTTCTCTATCGGTTCCAATCGAGTGTATCTCCAAAATTATAGACAATGTTGGCGTAAGCAATTATCATCCGATTATTAATAGTCGTATTGCATCATTTGAAGCTGGTAAATCTTGGGGCAAAACGACAGGCTCAGATTATTGACAGTTCGTTTGTAATGGTGGAATTTGGTCGAAAATTACTATTGAATAAACATAACATAACACAATATACATTTTCCATTTTGTTTTATTGAAACTTAATAGCTTCGATAAATGCAGGTACCACATCAATCACTGGACGTGAAACGTGTCAACTGATATTTAAATACGAACCCACAATTGTGTATAGGAAGCCAGCGCCCCTGGGGCGTTGTGTTGATCTGCTTTTATGACTGGCGCTGAATTAAAGCGGCTTGCTGTATTGGCTACACCAACATGAGACATGCGGACATTCATAAGGCCCTGACAAATGTTTGATAACCGAATGCGTCTGTTGGCTCTGCATTTGATCTGTGTTAGCATAATTCGCTCTTGTTCTCTCCAGGATTCAACCTGCGTTCGGCCATATGCATAACACTTACAACTTGACCGAAGCATGCATATACTATTGTTTAACTGCTTGAGTTTATATCCTTGTCTATAGACGTGGAGACTCATATACTGTAAAGCAATGAAACTAGGGTCTGCTAGAGTCGTGTAACTCTCATACATGACTTCATCGAATCAAATATAATATATGAGGGCTTTATCAGTGAGGTCGCTTTTAAAACGTCCACGTTAATTATGTCCCATTAGATACTTATATGCTGCCGTAACAATTATTTAAATGCTGGCCTTTCTACTTGCTGCCAAACCCAATTCCCGTGTGTTCATATTCTAATGAAAACCATTCACGTTGAGCCACATAGCTCCGTAATGAACGCATAGAAAAGCAAAATGATCAATTTTGCGTTTCGTAACACACCTGCAGGTCATAATTAGTTTTAGTCGTTTAATCATTAGAAATGTTGCATAATTTTGGAACATTGGCGACATTTTAACGAGTTCATTTGCAACATTGTCATCTTTTTCTTATTTAGTTTATGCTGTAAGTGCTAATCGTGCATATGTTCAACGCGTAGATTATATATTTTTTGTAGCATGCCACTCTCAGATATTGCACTTACATCACATGAATAATATGAGTCACCGGGCTGATCTGCTTCATTATTTACATCGGTTTTGGCACTAATCAGATTAACACAAATCTATACCGTCGATAGTAAATATTTTAGAATTCGAGATTCAAGTGTCTATCTTAATGTAATGTTTTATGCTGTAGTTCTAAAGAAAGGATTCTGCTTTTCTGCTATAGCAAGTATTACTTAATCTTAAACTACACAATTGACCTCTATCTTGAACATTTTGTGCAAATGGTTGCTATAAATGCATTTTCTCGTCTGACATTTAGCTCTCTTTGGGGATACAGTTACGTAAACGTATCACATCATTTCGGGTATATGCCCATGCTGTTTTGATGTTGTGAAACCAAATTGTTTCAAACAAAGTGATCCCGCGAGGGGAAAAGTCATTTTACACAATAAACACCTCTCGCTAAGGGAGATTCGTCGCATGCTTGTTCTGGATGCCTGATTTCCACGCCAGATCCGTGTCCACCGAATATCTCATTCATAGATATAACATGGTCGTTATTCACTATCAGGCTCTCCCAATTAAACTCCTAAAATCGATCTTTACATATATGTATAAACACAATAGTTTTCAATCTTCCTACCTGTCTTTGACCTCTTCTGCTTAGCCCCATCGCCCGTCTCTTCTCTAACTCTCTCTCTCTCTCTCTCTCTCTCTCTCTCTCTCTCTCTCTCTCTCTCTCTCTCTCTCTCTCTCTCTCTCTCTCTCTCTCTCTCTTTCTCCCTTCCTCACTCGCTCCTTCTCTCTTATTCTCCTTCTTTCTCCTCCTTCCTCCTTCTCCTTCTCTCTCTCTCTCTCTCTCTTCTTTCTCTCTCATTGTATTCTTCTCTAACTTAAATTTTTTCCTTCTCTCTCTCTCTAACTGCCACTTGCTGTTTCTTAATCTCTTTACATTTCGCTATTCCTAATGTGCGTGAGGTCTTCGCTTAATGCATACTCGTTATTTCCCGGCATATATTGGCAATGTTACCATAACATTTAATCCACTTGCAGCCCTTGCTCCCGTTTGTTCCCTTTCGACTAAATACCACAGTCGTAGCGTCCCTGCAGTAGATGTGCAATCGGTTCTCGGTTATGGTTGTATTTTTTACTGCCCAAAAGCAATCTTTATACTGATGCCTTGCTTCTTTTAGACACTGATCTTAAATTTTAGGATGCAATTAAATGCAACTGACGGAACGAACCCAGCATATTAATCAGAGCCGTTTTGTTTGATATAGCACAGATTGTGAAGAATCGTCAAGAGACATTACTTTATGTGTAAATGCGCATAATTGGGACCTCGGTTGATTGCAATGCGCACCAAAGCTTCGCAGTGTTCGTAACTTTAATTGTGCCACCCGGTGAATGCAAGCCAACCATCTAGTCGGTTATCAACTGTGAATAACGTATGTCTTAAGGGGGATTAAAGTGCGGAACTTTCCACGTACATGATAAGTATGTAATTAGTTACTATTTAGGCATATGTATGGCTTGGTAGGATTGTCTCCGCGAAATCCTCTCATCAATGCGAGGAATGTTTTTCATGTTATCACGCTTAAGACAAGGTCGGATTTATTGTTACATGCCCCATAATCATACTTTCTATACTATTGTATCTTACACTATTTTATCGCCCCGATTTAATTGGGACAGGCTCTATTCATATCTTCACACAGATCGTTTCAGACCAAAAACTGGTAAATTCACTGAGTTTTCGTTTACATGGTAGTTATGAAACTAGGAATAGCTGGTGGCAGTTAACATTACATCCACCTCATATTGCTTTCTTAGTCTCTTATGTGGATGTAATAACTGGGGGGGGGGGGCAAAACAATTACACATTGGCTTTAGTGTTCGGGTAATCAGTGAATTTCATTTTAACGCCAAAGAAATACTTTGAAGAGAATGTCTCCACTTTGGATACCCTTATAATGACAACTAGTTGGGTGCTCTTCATCAGCAATTAGCAAACAGTGTTACTGTCATAAGCTATGTTGTATGCACTTTTTGGGTGATTATTGATACGCTCCCGATGCATGACTATGAAGCTGCCATGTAAGTTGATGACCCTTACAATATTCATGATGGTGCATACTGTAAAAAAATGGACTACTCGCACTGGTGCCTTTCCATAAGAATATCCTTCGTTATAAACCCTCCTATCCCTGTCTGACGTCATTATAGAATCAGTTGTGGTAGAGCGGCTGATCATTGCCACGCGCTGCACTATGCCATTCCAATCTCATGGGGCATTGAGGGCGTCTATTAGGCGACCAACTCATTGACAAACATGCAATAAAACCCTGGTGCACCACGTCGACTACCCAAACAATCGTAACAGTTTCGTTAGAGCTGACAAGATGCTAATTTGTAAGCTTATATGGCAGGCAAGACCAAGCGTTAATTAAATTGTGGTCTCAATCACATGGCGCCATAAAGTAGCGGGTAATGGTATGTTTTATCTCGTGACCATGTGAAGAGCCAACAAAGCTACAAAAGCGCCCTGATGGACCATGAATAACGCTGCAAATATGAGTCAGACATGCAAAACGTCTCACTTGACGTCTGGCCTACATAACTCACACCCAAGCACCTGTTATATGTAAGAAGATGAACGTGATTGTATTATTTAATTTGGATGTATTAGGCGGAATAATATGTTACAGCCATTTGCAAAACTAGTTGCTATTCAAGCCACAGCGCAGTCACTGTAAAGCATTGTGTGCTTATTCTTATATTACTTCATAGAATCTGAATCTGACTATGCCGCAATAATATGCTCTTTTGAAGGAGATCTACATTTGAACTTTGGCGACAATTTTGTCATTTTTTTCACATTTACATCCAACACATATTGTCGCTTGAGGGGGATACACATATGGCTTGCGGTCTTTTACAATGCGGTCCATGCGTAGTGAGATATGTGTATGCCATGTTTATAACACATTATTTTACTCGTCGTAACATTTTGAACTGCCGTTAGGCAAACATGTGAGTGACATGATGTAAAGCGCGACAACTGTCAGAGACGCAATCAGAGACGCATATGACAGTTAGTGGTTTAATTGCGAATTCACATTATCGCGGTGTTCTATGATGATAATCTTCAGTTGACAGCTTGTTTATTTGCAGACTTATTGTCACTGCTATGGGCACCGACCTTAAATGTAATCTCCTTTACAACATTTATATTTCTATCAATTCATCGATGAAAATTATGTTTTTATATTGCTTGGTTTGAGAAACATTGATATAAACTCTAACTGTTGCGAAGGAAAATCAAACGTAAAATCATTTCAGCCCTGGAAACAGCGCGCATTTTCCCCATGTTCTATTGACTTAATGTCAATCGAATTCTCATCGATTGCTGAGATATTTCATTTTTCGATCTAGCGATGTCCCAGGGAGTCCACATGTTTACACAGTCCGGCATCACAGATCATCAGCAAACGAATGTCATTATGTGCGTCATTCTAGGTTTGCTTTGCTAACTGGAGACCGGTTGAAGCTGAAATAATATTGAGCTAGTAGACCAGGACGCGGTTTAGACTGCGAAGGCAGCTCTAGTTTGTCTACTTACCTAACCTCATCTGAAGAGGATCAGACAATAAAGCGGTATCCTCACCAAGCCATCAGACGGGCGATATTGATTGCGTGATGATAATTGTCTGCCACCGTTCACAGACGTTTGTTGGGGAACAATTCCTCTTCATGTCTCGTCAGATGGCGATTCAAGTACAGGTTCTCTCTGTTTTACTGGTGTTAAGGGCAATTCACAGTTTCAATTTTTACGGGCATAGACGCATCACAGGGAATAACATGTACAGGTTGATGTAAATCCAGAAGTCAGTCTACCTTGAGGCAATCTTGATAGTTATTTGCCGTGCGAAAGAGCTGGCGCAAACGACGCGGCAAATTAATGCAATGTGGTCTGCAGCGCTTACTGGAAAAGCCAACTGATTAACAACTATATTTCGAATCTAACATTCGAGTTTCGAAATCTCGGCAGTGCCCATTTCTTAGTTGTCTGAATCATACATTCTTAACATGTCATAATCTGCATATAGTGACGCGGTATTGCAACGACGAGCATTGCAGCGATGTGACTCGAGGGAATATTGCACATCAGAGCCAATCTGGAATAACGGTAATCTAAGTTAGTATATTATTGACAACAACTTGTAAACATTTTCTTTTAATTGTTATTGTTATTTTACTATTGTTATATACATGTTCCGTATCTATTTCAGGCTCAATATCGTCCTTCTTTTAAAAGCTTAATGGTAATAAGCCTCGGCATTACAATTTTCCATAAAGACTTTAATCTATTCATCCAACTAAGGCGCGCTCGAATTTACTACAAAACCTATAAAAAAGTTTATGGATTCACCCCGATTTAGTCGGCTTGAAACGCCCCTGTTTGTAGTACCTTTTACGTTCGCTGCAATGAAGACATTATGCTCTCTCAGGATGCTCCTTAGAGCAAATGTAAAGCTTTAGAAATTTTTCCTTGTTTGATTGAGTAGTAGTTTTACGCTAAGACCATCTGAGACATTATGCTACAGGATGCTTCAGAGCAATATAAAGACATTAGAAAGTTGATTGAGTCGTTAGGGAAACGGAATGCAAAAAACGACGCACCTTAGCTTGGTACTGTACGGGATAACGCTGTTCGGCACTTGGAAGTTACTTCTTTTGCTTCCATAAAGACTTTAAGTGAGTTACTTTCGACTTGCATCGAGGAAAAAGGCTTAAACTCGAGAAAAACATTGAAATTGGTGATAGAGAACAAATGACATAAATGAAGAGGACAAGTATATGGAGGTCAGAAGAGGAAGAAATGAAAGTAGCCGAGAGTAGAGAATCAGAGATAGCACGTGGAGAGAGAGAGAGAGAGAGAGAGAGAGAGAGATAGAGAGAGAGAAGAGAGAGAGAGAGCTCCCCCCTTAAGATAGAGAATCCGATAAGAGATAGAGAGATAGAGCGCCGAGAGAAAAGAGAAAGAGAGAGAGAGAGAGAGAGAGAGATCTCATCTCTCTTCTTTCTCCCTCTCTCTCTCCTCTCTCTCTCTCTCTCTTCTCTACTCTCTTCCTCTTCCTCTCTCTCCTCTCTCTCAGCTTTCCCCTACCTCAATTTCTCAGCTCTCGCTCTCTCCACAATCTCTCGTTCCTCGCTCTACTCTCCCTCCCTTCTTACTCCTCACCTCTCGCGTTTCTCTACTCCCGCGGTACTCTCTATCCCCTTCCTATTTTCTGTTTCCCACGATTACACTCGAAACCCATGCCTTATGTAAGAAACACCCACCCACATCATTCATGGTGAATACCAACGATAATTAATATGCCTGAATATATACGGGCAACCGGAGCGAGTATACAGCGACTAAACCGTGCCTTGCTATGCATGGTTGCCGAAAGTAATATTTTAGATTGTAGCTGATTTAGGTAGCTGCTCGATGGTTACCGTTAGTATTTTGACTCGGATTACACCAAAATTCGCTATTGAAACGAAGTGCCATCATTAACCACTGTGGCATTTCACTTTACTTGCAGATTCACGATGAAGTAGACATTAAGGACTCACAGCACAAAATCAACATTGGTATTGGTGATATGAACACAAATGTTTGTCATAGAAGTTCGAAAGATATCCGACTAGAAAATAGAGCAACGATTGCTATCAGAAATGCTGCGAGAAAATGGCCAGTTGCGTATTCGATTATACATATTACACTGTCAAGGTCTGTCAGACCAAATATACAATTAAATGAAGTTATACTTACCGCATGAAACTTATCTGATCGAATGTTAACTATATCTATGGGGCGCATGTAATGATGAGACTAGAACATATCGCTCGGTGTACCGTGAAGCCGTGACGCTGAACCTAATCAATCAATGCCCATCGACGACTAATGGTAAGCCCGGGGTTGGGGGGGGTGGGGTGGTGGGGGTGGCACTTAAGTGTATAGAGGTAGCATACATGTGCCGCGCTAAGGGGTATGTTTTTTCGGCCTCTCAACTTGTGCGACGGGTTGCACATTCGCATAATACCTTGTACTACGGGGTATACTTTTTGCCATTCCCAACTCGTTCAACAGGTAAGGGTTTTCGAGGTCCCGCGGCACACCCCTATCCGAGTTAAGTGCCCCCCACCCCCCGGATGCTAAGGCAATGCGGATGAGGCGGTGGGTAATCGCGGGAAATCCCGCGAACTAATATTTTCCAAAATGGCGGTCATCGTATGGCGATTTTTTGGAAACGATATATCGATGGCATTTATTTAAGAATAGCGTCGAGTGGGAGTAAGTTTTTTAGTGCGTGCAGTCTATTTTTTGTACAGGCTCTTAATATATGCTATTTTCTAGATGCGCCCTGCAACCCAAACGCGTTTTCGCCGACGCGCGTAAAATGTTGAATCAGAACGGTATATATTCATATTACCGTTCGACCGGAGCTAACCTGTGATATGCTATTTAAATTGGATAAGAAGCGATCAGCATGTGGAATAATTAACAGAACGATCTGTAAAATAAATTGAAGTAAACATCATCCTTCGTGTTTGATGCAGCATATCTTCGACTGGATGAAAACTCAAAAATCCACAAAGGCCTAACTAGAAAAAGTATATCTATTCATATCTTCGTTATCATCGTTTCAAACATATGAATGTCAAGCCAGAAAAAGGTAAAGATGTTTGCTCTAAGACCCCATATTATTCTTGCTGCAATCTGGCAAAATTCGACCGGACCCATGCATTTCCTTGTGAATGTGGTTCATTTGTCTTAAAAAGGAATATTCCATGTTTGGGGGTTTTCAAGCAAACAAAAATCACCGGCAGCGTATTAACAAATACTGAGCCCAGGCGGGTCGCGACAAGGCTTGTTACAGATTCTGACTATGAATATAAAGCTTCAAGCCTAAGATGGCACGTGCGTCTGATGCGGTGGTCCGAATCCTTCGTAGTGATTGGAACCATGGAGATTTTCGCGTCGACGTGACAATGATGCATATCTGGTCTCCCGATTCAGTTGGGCAGGGGTAAAAAACTAACGGTCGCCAGCCGGTCAATGGCGACTGAAAACGGTTTCCGGCGAGTTGAATTCGCCTCATCACGCGCCCGGGTGGGGAATCAGTTATCGCACTCTCTCTGGTTCAATTACTTTCCGGCGACATTGCCAAACATCAAAAGCATGCTTGAGACGTTAATCTCCGGTTTTTGTCCGCGCATGCTGCCATAAAATACGCGTGTGTCAACAAGCTTTAGATAAGGTGTTTTCATAAAGTCAGGTTTTTGAGAGGGTAAGCTGAGCTAGCTGTCTCAGCCGTATTCATAAAAAATATTAGTCGTTGGGTCGACTGAAATCTCCGTCGTTAGTTTTTATGAATACCATCTGAGATCGTGGACTCAGCTGATATTGCAGATTCCAGTTGTGACAACTCAAGTAAAGATTCTTTATAAATACGGCGCTAGATAAGCATAGTTCGTCAACGGTAAAATTCACGCATGTCAAACTTTTTCACAACGGCTTTTATGTATCCGCGGGTACATTGTATTTCTATTTGCGCTTTACCATTTTCATTTAAAATAAAGCTGCCAGGCATGACGCAGCTAAACGTTACAAGCTACCATGGCGAGCAATGGCGGTTTTACAGTTTACAAGATCATCATTCATGCAAAAAGCGATGAAACACATCGCGGGCCCAGAGACGCGCATCAAGAAAATTGTCACTTATCACTAAAAAACACCGTCAAGGTGTTCACGAGGAGAACGCACTATAGTAGTGTCACTGCTATACAACTCACGAGATTCAGCATGTGCGACAATTTCGTTCATTGCACATGTGAGGGGGAGGCTAAAATACAGCTGGTCCGCGCAACGACAGTACATAAATTGCCACATATCGCCAAATTTATCCAATCACATCATTCCTTCTAAACAATACGGAACGGCGACGACAATTGTATAGAAAGGACAGTTACCCGAACAGAGAGAAGAAAATAAGGCGGCGACTTAGCCGATTGTTATGTGTGTTATTATATACCAAATACCCTTCTATGACGCAAATGCAATGCGTGTGGGTCACTTTCGCATCAATATGACGTCATTAATAACCATTACCTTGCACTTTATTTACCGGACCACGCCAGTGCAGACAGATAGGCATCATAATACAAAAGCGCCATTGGCACATTGATGTTACGCTCTGATATGAACACAAATATGTATCACAGACATTTGATAAATATGATTCGAAAATAAGAGCTACAAGATAGGCTGTGAGAAAATAACCCATTGGGTATATGATAAATACATCATATTAGATGAAGAATCGAACATTCGTTATAACGTACACAATTTATTATATCACGCATGCCACATGGTACTTGCGCCTTCAAATACTCAAAATCTATAGTGAATTTGTGTTGATCTGACCGAATGATACGTCATTCCGAGGTATGATATTTAACAGATGTTTTTGATGTGCTGCACATAGAAGAGTATAAATTTCCTAATGTATCTGAGCCTGAATGCATGCTTTCAACGCGCACAAGACCGTACATCTCGAGTGGGACAAGCAAGCATGCACATATGACATTGGGAAAGATTCACTGAATGCAGCAACACTTCGACTGGATTCATAATTGGTTTCCATGGTTTCATTTGTCATGGTTTGCATGCAGTGCATTATGTTGAGCCCAAAAGAAGATGAAGAAATGCAATTGATCCTCATTTTAAAGGACAATATTGAAGCGGGCAATGGAAAATTTCGACATGGGTTAATTGCAGGAAAGCAAAATACACGACGGCAGATTTGTAAAAGGTGAGCCAAGCCGGTTAGTTAGTGCCAATCAATGCCAGTTGCAGCTTACGATAATGCATGCAAATCTTTAAGCCCATGATGCCTTAGTCAAATGCACGATTATGGCTCGGAATATAGTTACGCGTGGGCTGCCGTGACGTGGATGTCGGCATTAGAGGACGTGCATTCACTGTTGTGTCATTGGGTACCTGTACAGTTCGCTAGTGCGCATGCGTTACGTGTTTTATAAGATAAGTTACATGCCCATTGGCATGTCAGTGTAATTAAGTGGGTAACATTAATATATATGTAAATATATATATATATATATATATATATATATATATATATATATATATATATATATATATATATATATATATATATATATATATATATATATATATATATATATATATATATATATTATACTTAATAAATTAGCCGGAATCAAAGCAATATGGGACTAATATGTGACCAACAAGGTCATGTTCATGTAATCCTCGAAAACAATCGCTTAAAGAACTGACGGTTTTTACCAAGCTATTCCTGGAAAGCAGGTTATAGGTATATTATTGATCATATTGGTACACAGTTTCTAAATCTACCCAACATGGCATGTGAAATTATGTCGATGGTGTGGCCTTCTGGTATTTGCATTAACCTTTCGGTATTTATAATGTAGAACAAATCAAGTTTTCCAATTATGTTTAGTCTGATTTTTATTTCCCACAATGCTGTCGGCCATTTGCATGCCATGTGTGATATATTGAACAACTCGACCTTTAATTCCCTATATTACCTTAGGATAAGAGCAGGTTATTCACCCTAGTGGTCTTATATCATCTTGAAATCCGAAATGCATGTAATTGTACTGTAATACATTGTACATTTCCACCTTAATTTCCCCAAACAATGCCTTGCAATAAAAAAATCCTTTTCCTCCTTGCATTGGTCAATCACCTTGCCGTACAGCTGAATTATGTGATGCATGGAATGTTATCGTGATTAATAGCCTTACCCGCTTTGTGGTAACATAAACTACATCGCCTTTTTGAACATGTGAGAGTCGAATGCGGTTGTCGTTCCGCGAGCTGGCTCCCAGGATTAACAATGTGTATGTAGGAACATGGTAGTGATTATGTATTGTAGATGATGCGTCGACGCGCGTATGGTCGTGTTATATAATGTGCCTATGAGGGCAGCAACTCATAAGCGGATATAGCTCAGCCACGCTTCGTAACGGATATCATAGCGCTTTGTCACGGCGGCTCAAAAACGCCATCTGATGGATGGACAATCAGAGGGCATCTTCCGTTGTGTGATGTGGATGGCGTACATTTCATTTTTTCATTAATGTTTGCTTGTGTACCTGGCGTTGATGTATTGGCGTTGTAGGAATGCTAGATAATCCGAGAGCACGTGAATATGAACGATATGCCGTCTGAACTGAGACTAATCTGCTTTCGGTGTCCTTTTAGTGCTGTGATTCGGTGTACAGACATTTTCCCCTTTCCTGATTTTAAATGATCGAATGAAACATCATGCTTTTTATTTGATTATTTTGTTCTGCATAATACAATACTGCAATGTCATCTCTGACACTTCCTTGCACACGCACACCTTCGCACAAATATACAAAAGAATAGGTATGAGTTGTACCTTATTGTGTTGGCACCAATAACGTATCGCAGCGTTCGTTTTTTTTCGAACCTTTGTTCTTGTGACATAATGTCATAAAACAAGCAGTTGCTATATCGTATAACCTTATGTCATTTAGTAAAGGTTTTAATAAAAAACAAAAACGCAGGTGTGATTAATCGAGTGAAGCACATTGATGGCCTGGCATCTTATTTATGTACACAACCAATAACTGATATGTTGTACTTCATCAAAGTACCTTTACCTTTAGTACTTTTATGTGATATTTTATGTGATATTTTCACAAATGGCATAATTTAATGTATTAAATTACATGACCTCCCGTAACCACGCTGTACCTTCAAGGGTTAACTTGATATTCAGCGTGTGATTACAGAGTCTTTCATGGTAGCTGCTATTCCACTAATTGCTGCACAAATATAAACTTGCAGATGAAATAATGATGAAGATTTAACCCTAGTATACGTTTGATGAATTAATAAGTCAGCACATGAGTAGAGTGAAAGGCACTGACAATACTGTATTGTTGGAGTAAAATAACGACATGCCCCACGGCTGATTGTCGTCAAGCTATAAGTTAGAGGGGGGTTATTTTCAGGTTGACAGCTGGCTGTGAACCCGCCAACCCTTGGATGATGGTATAGGCTTACGGCCACTAATGGAGTAGCCAAGCAAAATGCGCGTCGGGGTAACATCATCAAATATGCGAGGCACGCTTAATGGAATTTCTGCATAAAATATGAATATGCATTTGTAAGATTATACTACTTTTCTGGGCAATATATACTACTTTTTGTTTATATCGTATAACTTTACCTAGCTTGGATTTTCATGAGGTTATGTTTCTGTAGAGTCTCGTCATCGTAAAAACAAGTCTTTTATAATAATGAGTTTATAAAATGACATCGAATGTGTTGTGACGTAGAAATCACTGAATGCACATTATTTAACATTCGATATCGATCCAAATGGATCGAGTGCTAAAACCAACTTGCAATGTAAAGGCAGTACACACTTAGCAGCTGCCTAATCGACGTTGCACCCCAAAAGAAGTATTTAAAAGCGTCCAAACATTAATGCCAAGCATGAACAAAGCCGTGAAATAAAAGTGAAATGTAACACAAGCGATATGTCGGCCCAGTGGTATATAGTTACATTTTACCATCGTGTCCTATGGAAGTCAATTGCAGAAAATTGCGCCGTTTAAGATATAGACAACGTGTTGATCTATCAACCGACTGAAACAAAACAGCATGAAATACTGGAGTAAATGGCAGTGAAAGATATCGCTGCCGACGATTGCATCACGTCGTTTTTTAACCATACTACAATCGCACCGAACTGTTGTGTGCTGCGAATATACATCACAGCAATTTTTAACGTTCTAGGTCTCATTTTCACACTATGTGTAAACTATGAGAGTGTGTAGCGTTATAGAGATACACCAAAAAGATGCAACTGATATGCTGCATTAAGGAAAACAAAACGCCGACTGCGCGCAATTCTAAAACTTGATCTCTAATATTTACATTGAAGGGTTAATGCCAATGACTGATTTTGTATTTGTAGGTTAAGAAGCCATCTGGTGTAGTGAAGGATACGAGCCATCGTTCTGTTGAATAATACCAGGAATCGGGATTTCTGGAGACAGTAACGTGGTAACATTAGTTGCTCAAGGGTATGTGAGATGAATCTACCAACGAGGCAGCGATTCATTACAAATAAATCTTGCGATGTGTAACAGGATGGATGAAATTTATGTTCGACTCTGAAATCACTATATCAACGCCATACCACCTGGTTTTCTGTAAGGCGGGTAATTAACAATAAAGCGACAATGCATAAGCCCATCTCCATTTGTGCATATGTATATGTATATGTATACACACACACACACACACACACATATATATATATATATATATATATATATGTGTGTGTGTGTGTGTGTGTGTGTGTGTGTGTGTGTGTGTGTGTGTGTGTGTGTGTGTGTGTGTATGTGTGTGTTTAGATAAACGTATATATCTTGTTCTGGCAAACCTCATCAGACGCAGCTCTCTTGTATTTTCCATTACTCACTATTCATAATCATTGAAGCATTTATTACTACTTTCATTGCAATCACCATAACGCAGAGAAGTAATATTTGCAAGTTTTGACAGCTTTTGCAGTCAAAAGTGTGTTGCGATCGGATACATGTCAATTCCTTTCAATGCCGAATTACTTTAGGACAACGAACTTCCAAACACCTACACGTGCAGCGGTTCTCTTTTCTCCAATAAATTTCACGTATTTTGTTGGGCTTCTTTCCTATAGGTTATTGCGTTAATTATTTTTCATTCCCTTCCCCCTCACGTAATGTTCTTTCTTCTCTTCCTCTTTCCGCCCCCATCTCCAGTATCTCAGATTATCATCAGTTATAGCTGACCTCGGTCAAAGGAACCAATAAGAAAAACAGACAGCGTCTTTTTGCGGTTGGCTTGTTCAATATAATGAGTCTTAACAAAGCAGGCTAAGACGACATCTGATGACACAGTGATAAGAACCATACCTCTGCGAAGAGGAGAGGTTTTGCATGCAATCAAGCAGCAGTACTCATATTTATCCACTTCTTTCACCGGGATCCCGGCAAGCTGCTCTTTACATCCATTACACGAGTAGCTCCGTTTCGGAATAGCAAGGACCGATTATACGTCAGTTGACAGACTGGAGGTATTCTACATTAATGATATGGTAGTGGTGTAAGTCAAGGGCGGGGCGGGGGGGGGGGGGGGGGTGATTCTCAATGATTTAATCTTCTTTCCAAATAGCTACATTTATGATGCTACGGGTCGTATCACAGGTTTGATCCCTGGGATGTGATGTCTGGAGGACTCGCTATGATCTATAATGTAAGCAAGAGATTCATGCAAGAGTATATCATATAATCAGCCTTGCGATGTCATCAGCGTTTAGAAGCGTAATGTCGTATGCGTAGTCATCAATCACTCGCAGTATGAAAATGATATCGACTCATCAGTATTTATTTTCATTCTATCGCACGTATCAAATAAGCACCCCGTATCATTCCGCTCACAGAAAACTTTAATATGTTCTGCGTGCATTGATGATCCAATAATACAAGAAGTACACGTTTGTCGCTCTAAAAATTTTTCGCTTAAAAGTCAAGTCTATGTGCTTGATACAGCGCATTGCCCTTTTATAGCCTTGATATATCACAACTTTTGGGGGCGATAGCTACTTGTATCGTAGATATGTACTATAATCCTGTTTTAAACATTTCAGAAATTATCATATGCATGTTAGCAGTCACAAGTTTCAGTAATCTTCAACTTGCTGGCAGGTGGACCAACGGAAATTACCCACAAAGATGTGTTATTATATGGTGCTAAAAAAGTACTCAAAATGGGACTTTTAAGCTTGACAGCGTTAGGAATAGTGTGTGTGGGTGATGTATGTTGAGCTGTCTTTTGCTTTGGCAAGTTTTGTTCCATCTTTGCATTCGTCTTCGTAAGAAAAAGTCACTAGTTTATGGCACCTCATGGCGCAGCGTTGCATTGTCATACCAACTGTTTCATTGCCGTTCACTAGTGTGCATTGCATTGTTATGCAAAGAATTACTTGGCAAATTAACCGCCAATAAGCCCCATGGGCCTTAACACCTTATACGTTTAAAACCTCGACAATGAATCAATAAGGCAATTGTGAAACAATGTAGTCAATCGACAGGTGATAAAATGTAACTGTAATCATAAGAGTCTTATAAATCTACGGAATCTTTAAACTCTGCCGAGCAGCATCGGTCAACATGTAGACACCTGCCCGTCATATGATGCTGATCATAGCGTCATGTAGCACCCGCACTGTCTTAAAGATATTCTATGTAAGCAGTAAATACTGTGTATGACCATTTCTAGAGCAAACTCTGCATCATTTGCTTCCATAAAGTTACGAACTGGTATTTGGTCGACCTGGGACAATCATCTGGCGGAGACGTTTCATTTCCTACAAATCCTGCCCCGAGCCGTGAGGTCTCTTTGTCAATAGATAAGCTATGAGGTCCGCTTGTCATTAGATTAGCCACGAGGGCCCTGTAGTAAGATGAGCCATGAAGTCCTTGTCATTACATTCGCCATGACGTCATTTTCGTTAAATGAGCCACGATGTCCTTGTCGTTAAATGCCGCATGAGGTTCCTGTCGTTAAATGCCCCATGAGATCTTTGTCGTTAAAAGAGCCCTTTCTTACTCCACGTAATAAATCACCTTCAAACAGACTAGTTGCTAAGGAATTCCTCACTTCCCCACCGCAGAATTGTATGCGTCATCGTGCGTATGACACCTAACACACGTCGCTGTTACTCCTCGGGAGACTAAAGAAGCCGCATAAAGCGCATATTGAGGCATGTCTTCGGTGTGTATAAACCTCCTACTTCACATTAACTAAGCAAGTTTCAGTTTTATGTTAATACGAATTCTGATTAGTGGCAGAGTAATGGAATCCAACTGCATCTTTGATAAGCTGGGTTCCTAGTCATGGTGGTCAATGACTACAATGACCATGCAGCGGTTTGTGGCTGATAGTCATCAGTGTTCAGATTGAAAATACGGGCGTAAAGGGGTCAGAAATCGTCAAGAGTCCCATATAATGCTGGTGCTCAGCCACAATGACATCGATCTTTTGCCCTACACATAACGTCGAACGAATACTAGCTAATTAGATTTAAGATTCTACATCTTTGTTATTCTAATAATTATTGACGTTCTTGAAAGCCAGAGGTTGCAGAATGCAAGCAATATAAGGCAACGACAGCTATGCAACGGATCAGTAATGATTCATTCACGGGGCACCTAAAAAGATTTTGCAAGCTACATGGGACGTGATGCATGTTTGGCAGTTAAGTGTTTTTCAGCAAGTAAAACAGAAGAAGAATCCGAAGTTGTTATTTGCATAATCTATGCAAAATACATTACATCGCATCGGAGATGTTCATGATAACGCCAAGCGGATTCCTATAGATAAATTCCAGTAACCTGTGCACGGTATAAAAAGGAAATAATTCCGCAGGACCCAATATTTCCCTAGTGCTTACATGGAATGACTGATAAATGGTAGCAGTAGCCCAGCCCAAACAGTACTCCGGAGCTTGATTGCTCCGCTGGTCTATACCGAATCATTCACCGCGTGAACAATGAGCTATAATACACATCAGGCAACTGAAGCAATCAACCAAACGCTTGAATCTAGCATATGAATTACCCAATGACCAGGATGATCATCGCACATATACCTTGCTTGTTTCGTAACTTACGTCCGATGTCTGAGAGGTCTCTCAAAGTTCATCTGTCTTATATACGAGGCGAGTTACTTGGTATGGTTTCTAGGATCCCAGTTACAACAGGGTATCTAGCGGGTAGTTTATCATGAGCACGTCAGCAAGCTGCCCTTTGTCGCGTTGGAGCGGTATGTATCTCTAGCGGTGTCGCTGGCGCTGCTCCAGGATTATGCCTATTAGTCGGTGCTTTGCTAGACCAACACATGGTTGTGACAGGCTATTTAAGCTATATGATAAAGGTATATTTGTATAATGTGTGTGTTATGCTGGTTTTATCACGCTACGTATGCGAGCTTATCATAATAATACATTAGTTTAGTCTAACACAGTAGCAGCAGCAGTTTGTGAGGTATATAATGGTTGCTTTTGAACTGTCAGGTCGTGGCTCAGCTATGGGTTGGAGCGAGCTGTTTAGCAAGCAGAATGTATCAACCAGGTGGTAGCCTTCAGTTGTTATGGGCATGTTTGTTAAGAGGCAGGTGTTACTTAGATTGTATCCTCATCATGTAATATAAATTGCGCTAATGCGCCAGATGGACTATCCAGTCTATTGCTACCTGGATTGTTGGAGTCAACTATGTAAGGAACAAACAACACTACAGTGCAAAAGTGGCATTTTAGCACGCACGTTTGGTTCATTAACCTATAAAACTAAATTTGAGAATTGTTAATTTATAAGCAAATTCGCAATTGAGCTGGTTTATTTATGTACTCTAATTTTAGGTGATGAACAACAAGCATAGAAAGCACGGACCCGCTACTGCCGCAATATGTATACTTATGGTCCGAGTGCAATCAGCCAGATTCCGTGCCCCAGAAGCCAGTCTAATAAAGACGTCATGTTACGCTGCAAAAATGAAATGTCATGTGGACCTCGCTGCAAATAGCGTTGCTGGTCAACTGTGGTCGAAATAAAGCTAAGTGCTGGATATGTTCAAAACTTGACCTGATGCCCTTGATTTGATGAATTATTGGAGCGATATGGATGATAACATAGCAATAGCATCGTACTGTGGCTGATTACTGGCGCCCCTAATAACGTCCATGTGACAAAATGTTCATCATACTATACAACCCAGCTGGCAGTGGCAGTACAACTAAATATAATACAGCATGATTGGGTCGATGGAGGCAACAATATATCAATATGCACATTGGTTCGCTTGTGCATTAGCTCAATTGACTGATTATTTATTCGGGCCTCTTTTTTTGGGATGTTTGGCTATTGTGGATTACAAGCCAATGCATTCGATTGCCCACATATTGTAATTGATTTCGGGTTCTGTATCACGGAAGGTGGATACTGCATAATAAAAAAATGCATAATTTGCAGTCAATGTAGCTCAAAATGAGCAAATTAGCTCTAACAAATGATACCCGTTCGACGGAGCTTGCTTCAGATCGAATTCTGGGAGCAGGATGCATGCTGCCGTATTGATGTAGCCACTGTGTGATGCAGACTGGCAAAAACAAATTCATTCCGCCCGGTACCGCAAGGTTTCTATGTCTGACCCCTGATGTGACCGTTTCACATCGGGGCGGCTGGAATGTATAATAGAAAAAGATAGAATAGGGAATGCAAGACCTAACGCTAGGGTAAGAGAAGATGTCGAGATATCAAGGGAAGATGTTGAGATAATTATAGACGGATAGTGTTGGGGCGCTAGAAAGTGAGAGTATGGGAAAGAGAGAGAGTGATAAAGAGAGAGTGATAGGGAGAGAAAGAGAGAGAGAGAGAGAGAGAGAGAGAGAGAGAGAGAGAGAGAGAGAGAGAGAGAGAGAGAGAGAGAGAGAGAGAGAGCCACCGACCGACAGACAGACAGACAGAGACAGAGAGCACGAGGGTGGCAAGTACAGAAGACTAACATCATAGTGTAATAAGCAACATATCAGTTGATCCGGGTTGATTCGGATTCATAGTGGTAGTCATTACATATACAGAATATTACATTGCTGGATAAATTTTCCATTCACTTTAATTTACAACTAGGTTTTTATTCATAACTTTCATTTCAACCGCATCGCTGGACATCATTATATATCTGCCTTCATCGATCAAGCCTTGTACGAACTCGATTTGTGAAACAGACCTGAACACATTGTAGCTAGCAGTCGTTTCCCAACTCGATAACTGCATCTGTTTTGATGCTCGGCCTATTTCATAGTGGGGTTTAACAAAAAAAAATGAATTGATTTATAAACCTTTTTATGGCAAGGTTTCCAAGAAGTAATAACATGCAGTTTGTACACACTTTATTAATTGCTGTGACATGAATGTTTCAATCAATTCAGTACAACCTTCGCCTCTTGAGTCACCCCAAATGCAGTTACTTATACGCGCTCACAATGCGATTCATATTTGAAGGGCAAAATATAGGTCGTATGAGATTTACATCACATCAGTAGCATTCCCTTAGATAGATTTATTAAGTTCATGATGTTACTTGGCAGCTGTTATGTAATTACCGATTTTGTAAAATTATGTACAATTAGGAACATTTTGATGTCGCTGTGGTTCGAACGATCGTAAGATAATAGCTTGGCGCTAGATACTGTTTGGTATTTATATTATCGCATTTCTTAGCTCGGCGCTTTGTTCTGCCGAATAAGCTGTAAACTCGTCTTCATTCAAATATCATGTAGGCTTATACTGGCTCCATCTATTGGTTTTGTGTCGGTGTTTTATTTGATAAAATGATAAACTCCCTTGGAAGGCTGTTGATATAATGACATTTTGCCCTCTTGAAAATCGTTCGACAATTATATATCTGCGCTCCGGTCCATCTGCTGATTGCTGCTCGTGTTTGTCTGTAGTTGTTGTCCGGACTTTCCATTAACGTCAGTGCCACGTATTCATCATGCCTGCTCTTGAATATTGGAATAACATAAAGTGGATAAATAATTCAGCGTCTGATAAATTACAGACAGGACTTTTAACTGTGTCATTTTCAAAGGTTTGCGATGTCAGTTAAAATGTGTTATTTTGAGCTCAACCTAACCTAAAGTATTGTGCGTTGATAATTTGGTAGCATCCCTAAATGATCATAGCGATTATTCTGTGAGGAGTCTTCACTAGGTATGCTTAAATATTTTAGCATGAAATTTTAATGTTAAGCACAGAATACTGTGCTATGAGAGCATTCAATGACCAAGGCCATATGCACAGACTACTCTGCTGTGAGAGCATTCCATGAAAAATGCAATAGATTGACAGTAAACACGGGCCTTTTTAAGGGCAATACCATATTTGTCACGATGTCGCACTAATGAATAATGATCATTAAGGTACACCTGAAGCTTTGAACAGTAACCATGATGAAATGGACTGATTAACAGACCGTTGCAGTGCATGACTCGAACAACATGCTTTCAACTCGCCATAAATCGTTCAAACCATACTTCCTGAAGTATGCCGTGATATGATAAATCTTATTTCCAGGGAGTCATTGGCGGCAGATTAAATTCCATGTATCAGGAATCCCACCAATTCATTTGTATGAGAAATTGACGGTTGAACGCAACCCTAATTAAGAGTATATCATGGTATGTGCGTTTGAAGTGTTGAAGTTGGCTTGGGAAAAACGCTTTGTGCATTTTAAGATAATTATATGCATGGTCTCATTGTAACCATTCAAGAGGACCAGAAACTGTAACTAGTCTGGCCTCTGTTCTTTGTGTTCTACATAAAGGCACTCTTGCACTTGTTAACGTCAGTGTAACGATGGGAATAATGGGTAAAAACATGTTGTAAAGAAGAAGCTCCAGGCCTAAATATTGGCCGCGAATCGTGTCCAAAGGCCATGTCATGAAAGCTTACGGTGTTTACATTCACCAATAACATCCCACTGCGCCTTCTAATGCAAATTCATACTTAATATACTAAAATTTGTTCTCGTAAGCCAAACAACAATATTATTACCGTAATATTTTGCAGCGTTAATGTTTCAATGAAAAGGAGAAGATTATCTAGCATGTTACGAAAGCCACCTGCGTTCTGCAAAAAATTAGATGAATAGTATCTTACCATGATCGAATGTGTCCAAGGGGCTCATAACGTCAATGTAAGTAGGTTTGTAGGACGCTCATAGCGACCCTACTCGTTGCTCAAGTTAGTAAGGGTCTCTGACACATTCCACAGGGCCAACAACGCAACACTGTCTGGCTTTGTTTCTGATTGCCCCCTTTTTTCCACCATTAAGATATACGATGAACAGTGCAGCTACAAATCGTTGTGAATGTTATTCACACGTAAATCATATATAGCTTAGGCGATCTCTTCACAACGATCTCATGCACACGGTCCTGTGTCATAGTTTCGTGGGTAAGCTGACATGCAGCGTATCATGCATGAACAGATGGGTAAAAATGAATTATGTTCATTATGTACATATCATATACACCTACATGGAATCGGAATGCCAATCTGTTGCCATTGACTTCTTCATCATCTCACCGGTGTGTTTCATCACCATATGGCATAGCCAATTACAGCGTGAAGAGCTCATGTAAGTCGTCCAATTGAGTATAAGTGCACTTTCACTGTAGCATTAGTGTTTCTAATTAGATCATGCTTATTTGTCACGATGATTTATTGAAAGATAGCACAAGATGGTGAGTTATCCAGGTATCCCATACAACTGCCACAGTTCTTGCAGAGTGGAATCCACTCACCGATACGAAAAGTGGAAAATATATTTTTGATTTATAACGGTATCTAATTACACGTACGGTGGAGCCAATGGCGTTCATGCCTGCAAGACACGATAGCAAGTGCGCAATGACCAGGTAGTTAACATTCAAGCGATGCATCCATCTAATGGGCTAGTGATTATTGATAAAACAGGTATATGAATTCGAGTCGTGTTATTGTAACACAAAACACAACGGTGCTGCTTGTGTCCATGCTAGCAGCGGGTTGAGTGTAAACCTGTCGGCGACACTATGAATATACGACTCAGATTCAGCATATTCAGGCCAATTAACTACCTCTGCGCTATTCAAAGCTGTCGATCATATCATCATAGTTAGGGAAATTAATCTTTGCTTTGCTTTCTTTACTTGATATGCTTAATATCCGTTTCCCCCTTGCGTGTAAGCAGCGATAATGTGTGGAATTATGGAAATTAACAAAAGATACCCGACGAGCTGACTGCTTATGAAGCAACAGAAAGACGGCACACAATTGGATTTTGTTTTCTTCTGCAATGCAAAATCAAACGAAGGAAAAGATAATGGGAAATCGGCAAAGCAGCAATGCGTTATCAGGAGAGGAAGTACTGTGCAAGGTTGGTTAACAAGCATGTCATCGGTATAATCAGTAAACTTAAGTATTAGGCTTATCTATTGTATGGTGGCAAGAAGTGGTAAAACCTGTTTTGTTATCTTGAGGGATTTTTATCCCACCCGCGACACAGCAGTAAAACGTGGCTTATGAACGCAAAACTTTACCCCGGTATGATCACATTTCCATCCCGACTACAGACGGGGCGATAGCTAATTGCCTTGTACGAACATGCTGTCGGAGTACAGATTGCACCTAGGTGACAATACTATATTTCATGAACATCTTTAGTGTGGATATGGCTACTCAACCATTTCTTTACCTTCTGGTAACTGAATAATGTTATTATTTCCTTCGAGTATAACAGTCTGTTACACCCAATATCGCTTGTCGTAGGGTAAATAACACATCAACGTTGCGGTCACATAGCTGTTTAGTATATTCTGGAAGCCTATGGTGAACTGACAATCTCACTGCAGATGGAATTACAATATTTGGATATTTAACAATGTAAACATTCAACATCGGGCATTCGCTTTACATAATACAATGAAATGTGCGTCGATTCAGCCAAAATGGATCACCATATTGTGATGTCATAACTAACAAAATGTTAAGATTGATGAATGATGGCCTGCACTGCATTTCATGCAGAAAGCTAGCGACTAATTAACTGCAATAACATACACTTAGTTGTGCCCTAGAACGGATATGAATATAATCGTTAGGGAATATGTTACGTTGCGAGAAAACAACCACACACATTCTACATGACCAACAACGCAACACCGTCTGACTTTGTTTCTGATTTCCCCCCCCCCGGTTTTTGCCAGTGATTTCAACGAAATTATTAATGTATGTGATGCTTTATACAATAGATGCATTCTCAAGCAAAATTCAAAAGATGCAAATATACCAACACGAGTCAGACTGACGCAGAATACAAGCATTTCAATCAGATTACGAACAACACATGCATAACAACAACATGTGCGCATCAGAATCTGCCCATCAGATTAATGCTCGATCGACACTTTAGACGCAATGCCTGACCAAGGTCAATACACTGCACCAATGTTCATGGGGCTTACACATTGATGTGATATATAGCTCCCAAATGTTTTGGAAGTTCATATTCAAATATAGTTTTCAATGAATCCACTTGCATCACCTGGACACTCAAACATCTGTTTGGCCGATAGAGAAGTAAAGGATAACTGCTTCTGCACATGGCGAAGTCGTATTATATGGATGGCGTTATAGATATATATAGATATATATATATATATATAGAGAGATATATATATATATATATATATAGAGATATATATATATACATATATCTATATATATATATATATAGATATATATATATATATATATATATATATATATATATATATATATATATATATATATATATATATCTATATATATATATATATATATCTATATATATATATATATATATATATATATATATATATATATATATATATATATATATATATTTATCCGTCAGGAGCCTGGCTGTTTCTCTTGGAAACATTCTGATCTGGGAATTGTTTTGGAGACATCGATTTAGGGATGCAGGTATTTGTAAAGTAGGCCTGAAGGCTGGTCGTGTTGAATTATTTAGTTGGTTGATTGACTGGTTAGTTGGTGGGTCGTGCGCGTTGCACGGTGCTAGTACTATAATGATATTGACCTCGTGTGTTTTGCTAATGCCCACATTTAAGCCCAGTTTACCTGTTTCTGTTTGATAATCATTCAGCTATACAACACCCTGTCAATGTATGTGAATGTTGACTTGAATGGGATGCTTTTGGCTGGTTGGGTGAGCTTGACTTTTGTCGAGGTTGGTTAGTGATCGCTGGCATTGTTATCGCCATTAATCCACGCTTCTATTGTTATTTCCCTCGACCTCGTCATCAAGTATGCATGTACGCGGAATTAATATAAGTTGCTGTATCAGTCGGGGAGGTAAAGTGGAGCAGCCTCATCATTACAATAGTACAACATGAAGCTCTGCTTAATTTACCTAGTGTGCTGTCTTTCTGTGATCAGTGGGACTGTCCTCACAGGTACTTCGTTTTCATTAAGTGTGAAGAACCTACCTGACAACAAAAATATACTTAAAGAAGAGAAAGTCACCACAGCGCAAGCATGTGCGATTAGATGCACCAGCCATAAAGAACAGTGTGTAGGAGCAATATACAATAGCAGCACAAGTGGACAGAATACGTGTATTTTGCTCTCCCTCTTCTCCAATGTTGAAGCAAGGAGCGACGGGAAACTATTTCTCAAGAAAGAAGGTGACCGAAACTACGCTTGGCAAATATGAATATTGTGTTATATTCATATATCTGGGCCGCATTCAATTAACCCTAATCAGTTCTTTACGCAGATATTTCCCTTCGTGAGTTTGGACCCTCGAAGCCACTCAACTTAAAACCAGGAGACTGGTTGAATGTTTTCCAAGATATCCCCATAGGAGTGACAGGAACAGTGATTGGAGTGCAGTATTATGCATTAAAAGCAGGGACGTTTTACCTTGGAGGTTGGCGACGAACAGAGTCAAATGTTTGGATGAAAATGTGGGAAATCCAAGTGAGATGTCATGCACCTGGCCTCAATCTACAGGTAATTCTATGTAGTCGATAAATCAAACTAGGTACGAATCTCGATGACCAGAAATATAAATAAAACAAACTGTTTCGGAAACAGCTATACATTTCTTTATTACCAGCCAATTGCCTGTTTTACATTCATTTATTTTACCCCTGTTTTGCTCTACAATTTTTTATTCAGCTCAGTAGTAGAGGTCAAAACTCCATAGGCCAGACGTTAATACGACAAAGCTTCCTCTCTTCGTTAAATCCTTACCATTTGGAAGACAGCTGGTTTCACCAGATGCTGAGTTTACACGCTTTGCTAGCTGGTTCACTTGTAGATGGAACTAATTCGAGGATTACCTCAAAGTCCGCATCTGTTGTAGCCAGCTATAGAAGGAGGCTTTGCATTCACCTTCCTCTGACATCCCAAGTCTTATGACGGTTGCACAATGCCTTAGCCGCAAGGCCTACGTTTTGTTTGTTTGGATAAAATCGGGCACTTGTTGCCATTGACTTCTTCACCATTCACCGGTGTGTTTCATCACCATTGGCATAGCCAATTACAGCGTGAAGAGCTCATGTAAGTCGTCCAGGAGTATAAGTGCCTTTCATGTAGCATTAGTAATTAGATCATGCTTATTTGTCACGATGATTTATTGAAAGATAGCACAAGATGTGAGTTATCCAGGTATCCCCATACAACTGCCACAGTTCTTGCAGAGTGGAATCCACTCACCGATACGAAAAGTGGAAAATATATTTTTGATTTATAACGGTATCTAATTACACGTACGGTGGAGCCAGTGGCGTTCATGCCTGCAAGACACGATAGCAAGTGCGCAATGACCAGGTAGTTAACATTCAAGCGATGCATCCATTTAATGGGCTAGTGATTATTGATAAAACAGGTATATGAATTCGAGTCGTGTTATTGTAACACAAAACACAACGGTGCTGCTTGTGTCCAAGCTTGCAGCGGGTTGAGTGTAAACCTGTCGGTGACACTATGAACATACGCGACTCAGATTCAGGCATATTCCTCTGCGCTATTCAAAGCTGTTGATTCATATCATCATAGTTAGGGATAATTAATCGTTGCTTTGCTTTCTTTACTTGATATGCTTAATATCCGTTTCCCCCTTGCGTGTAAGCAGCGATAATGTGTGGAATTATGGAAATTAACAAAAGATACCTGACGAGCTGACTGCATTATGAAGAACAACAGAAAGACGGCACACAATTGGATTTTGTTTTCTTCTGCAATGCAAAATCAAACGAAGGAAAAGATAATGGGAAATCGGCAAGGCTGCAATGCGTCATCAGGAGAGGAAGTACTGTGCAAGGTTGGTTAGCAAGCATGTCATCGGTATAATCAGTAAAGTTAAGTATTAGGCTTATCTATTGTATGGTGGCAAGAAGTTGTAAAACCTGTTTTGTTATCTTGAGGGATTATTATCCCATCCGCGACACAGCAGTAAAACGTGGCTTATGAACGCAAAACTTTACCCCGGTATGATCACATTTCCATGCTGACTACAGACGGGGCGATAGCTAATTGCCTTGTACGAACATGCTGTCGGAGTACAGATTTCACCTAGGTGACAATACTATATTTCATGAACATCTTCAGTGTGTATATTGCTACTCAACCATTTCTTTACCTTCTGGTAACTGAAGAATGTTATTATTTCCTTCGAGTATAACAGTCTGTTACACCCAATATCGCTTGTCGTAGGGTAATTAACACATATCAACGTTGCGGTCACATAGCTGTTTTGGTATTCTGGAAGCCTATGGTGAACTGACAATCTCACTGCAGATGGAATTACAATATTTGGATATTTAACAATGTAAACATTCAACATCGGGCATTCGCTTTACATAATACAATGAAATGTGCGTCGATTCAGCCAAAATGGATCACCATATTGTGATGTCATAACTAACAAAATGTTAAGATTGATGAATGATGGCCTGCACTGCATTTCATGCAGAAAGCTAGCGACTAATTAACTGCAATGAACATACACTTAGTTGTTCCTAGAACGGATATGAATATAATCGTTAGGGAATATGTTACGTTGCGAGAAAACAACCACGCACATTCTACATGACCAACAACGCAACACCGTCTGACTTTGTTTCTGATTTCCCCCCCCCCCGGTTTTTGCCAGTGATTTCAACGAAATTATTAATGTATGTGATGCTTTATACAATAGATGCATTCTCTGATGCAAATATACCAACACGAGTCAGACTGACGCAGAATACAAGCATTTCAATCAGATTACGAACAACACATGCATAACAACAACATGTGCGCATCAGAATCTGCCCATCAGATTAATGCTCGATCGACACTTTAGACGCAATGCCTGACCAAGGTCAATACACTGCACCAATGTTCATGGGGCTTACACATTGATGTGATATATAGCTCCCAAATGTTTTGGGAAGTTCATATTCAAATATAGTTTTCAATGAATCCACTTTGCATCACCTGGACACTCAAACATCTGTTTGGCCGATAGAGAAGTAAGGATAACTGCTTCTGCACATGCAAAGTCGTATTATATGGATGGCGTTTAATATATATATATATATATATATATATATATATATATATCTATATATATATATAGATATATATATATATATATATATATATATATATAATATATATATATATATATATATAGATATATATATATCTATATATATATATATATATATATATATATCTATATATATATATATATCTATCTCTTATCCGTTAGGAGCCTGGCTGTTTCTATTGGAAACATTCTGATCTGGGAATTGGCTGTTTCTCTTGGAAACATCGATTTAGGGATGCAGTCATTTGTTAGGTATTTGTAAAGTAGGCCTGAAGGCTGGTCGTGTTGAATTATTTAGTTGGTTGATTGACTGGTTAGTTGGTGGGTTGTGCGCGTTGCACGGTGCTAGTACTATAATGATATTGACCTCGTGTGTTTTGCTTATACCCACATTTAAGCCCAGTTTTACCTGTTTCTGTTTGATAATTATTCAGCTATACAACACCCTGTCAATGTATGTGAATGTTGACTTGAATGGGATGCTTTTGGCTGGTTTGGTGAGCGCTTGACTTTTGTCGAGGTTGGTTAGTGATCGCTGGCACTGTTATCGCCATTAATCCACGCTTCTATTGTTATCTCCCTCGACCTCGTCATCAAGTATGCATGTACGCGGAATTAATATAAGTTGCTGTATCAGTCGGGGAGGTAAAGTGGAGCAGCCTCATCATTACAATAGTACAACATGAAGCTCTGCTTAATTTACATAGTGTGCTGTCTTTCTGTGATCAGTGGGGCTGTCATCACAGGTACTTCGTTTTCATTAAGTGTGAAGAACCTACCTGACAACAAAAATATACTTAAAGAAGAGAAAGTCACCACAGTGCAAGAATGTGCGATTAGATGCACCAGCCATAAAGAACAGTGTGTAGGAGCAATATACAATAGCAGCACAAGTGGACAGAATACGTGTATTCTGCTCTCCCTCTTCTCCAATGTTGAAGCAAGGAGCGACGGGAAACTATTTCTCAAGAAAGAAGGTGACACGAAACTTCGCTTGGCAAATGAATATTGTGTTATATTCATATATCTGGGGCCGCATTCAATTAACCCTAATCAGTTCTTTACGCAGATATTTCCCTTCGTGAGTTTGGACCCTCGAAGCCACTCAACTTAAAACCAGGAGACTGGTTGAATGTTTTCCAAGATATCCCCATAGGAGTGACAGGAACAGTGATTGGAGTGCAGTATTATGCATTAAAAGCAGGGACGTTTTACCTTGGAGGTTGGCGACGAACAGAGTCAAATGTTTGGATGGAAATGTGGGAAATCCAAGTGAGATGTCATGCACCTGGCCTCAATCTACAGGTAATTCTATGTAGTCGATAAATCAAACTAGGTACGAATCTCGATGACCAGAAATATAAAATAAAACAAACTGTTTCGGAAACAGCTATAATTTCTTTATTACCAGCCAATTGCCTGTTTTTCATTCATTTATTTTACCCCTGTTTTGCTCTACAATTTATTATTCAGCTCAGTAGTAGAGGTCAAAACTCCATAGGCCAGACGTTAATACGACAAAGCTTCCTCTCTTCGTTAAATCCTTACCATTTGGAAGACAGCTGGTTTCACCAGATGCTGAGTTTACACGCTTTGCTAGCTGGTTCACTTGTAGATGGAACTAATTCGAGGATTACCTCAAAGTCCGCATCTGTTGTAGCCAGCTATAGAAGGAGGCTTTGCATTCACCTTCCTCTGACATCCCAAGTCTTATGACGGTTGCACAATGCCTTAGCCGCAAGGCCTACATTTTGTTTGTTTGCTTTGATTGTAAAATCGTAACACTTCCCTTACCAGCATTTGGAGCAATTCATCTGCTTCATCCACAGACTTATTCTATATATGTTGACGGGCTGTTTGCTTTTTCCGAGTATTATTCCGTCATTATTTCTAACAAATACGTTTGTCTTATTAATTGGTTTTTATCTGTTGCGTGTCTCTTACATCTCTCAAAAAACAGTGTTTTGTAGGAGATGTGCAAAGGGTTTGGCTTGGGACAAATGTTCTTTGCTTTAAACTGTTGCAGGCTACTCAATTGGCTCGTCGATATTTAGAGAGAAAAAAGTTTAAGACCGGTTTTAAGCTTAATTTGTTTACTTTTTTGAGAAGCCATCTCGCATCTTGTACAAAATTTACCCAAATACTCACATGGTTTTACAAACGTTATGCGCCAACTGCTTATATTAAAGTGTTAACCAAATTAAAATACCTCTACTAACCATCGATTATGTTTGTAACTATTGTATTTTGATGATATATGAATACTCGTTTATGGGTAGTTCAGAAGAGCCATTACGCTTAAATATTTTTGTCACGTAGGCAGTGGATGAAACGGACATACAAGGAATTGACTTTGCTGGTATCAACTATGAAAGAGGCGCATCTGAAGGAGTTGTTTACTATGAACAACATGGTTTCAATCCAGTCAATTTAGCAGCAGGCGATCCTTACCTGCAGACTTCATGCGGTGCACCTGCATATGACCCTGTCAGTAGCTTTGAAGGAGGCACCTCGTGCCCCCAGCGTGCCATGGCCCTTACTTTCATCATACGATTTTAAAGTACTGGCAATCTGCTTTGGCATTGTTTTAACCATCTGTATTGCTGCAACTTTATCATTTTAATGTCTTGTGTTTAAAAACACCGCCTTATCTTTTAAATACATTTCGTCATAACAAGTTTTCGCGGAATTCGTCATTGACTACACATAGAGTGATGCAACCGCAATTTGATGAGTGCAATAACTTTATGTACGACAGAGTCAATTGTGAATCGGAAAGCTACAACTTGTTTATGAGACCATCAATAAAACTTTATATGCTGGCTTATTTCTTGTTGTTAGTGTTAATTCTGTGTGGATAAAAGAGCAGATAAAATCTGATATGATATGATAAAATAATGGAAAAGAATAGATGAGTTACCTCATCCTTAATTCAATCATTTGCACAGTTAGGCGGCTATTGCGTTCAATATAAACTACATGTCATTTGATCCATCTTACATAATTGTGATTGATTCACCGACGTTTTGGCCACTAGCAAATCTTGTTTAGGTAGTATATTTCACAGTGTCACTGGCTACTATACTTTCCTTTGCACCACTCCCCCGACCCACTTCCCGACAAACCTTCTACACAATATTTTTCTAATGCTCTAAAGCGTCTTGAATATGAAATCATAAAACAACAAACTTGTCATTTGGGTGAATGTAGGGGGGTACCCTTTCCCTTTTTCGACGCGATCGTTTAGCGCGCTCATTAAAGCAATCATACGCACAAATACAGTTCTAAATCAAAGACTGCTCTTTGACACATATATACAGGCACATCAAAAAATAATGATCACATAAGATGGTTTGGGGTACATCCGTGACCATAACACTACCATTCAATAGCTTTGCTAAGCACCACCATATATATATATATATATATATATATATATATATATATATATATATATATATATATATATATATATATATAGATATATATATATATATCCTATATATATATTATATATATATATATATATATATATATATATATATATATATATATATATATATATATCTCTATATATATATATATATCTATATATATATATATATATATATATTATCTATCTTCTATCTCATATATATATATCTCTTCTATATATATATCTATATATATATATATCTATATATATTGCTCTCATCAGTTTATTCGAAACGACGTTTTCTGGCATGTGGTCTACTGGTTCCTTTTCGTGGCAATGATTTTATGTCAATCAGTGGATTTATGTGTATATGTGCGTATGCGTGTGTGTATGTTTGTGTGTAGGTGTGTGTGTGTATGAGTGTATCTGTGTTGACCGACACACGCCGCCATCTTTGACCTTCGCCACTCGGCCTTGCCCTCGCCCTCTTCCCAGAAGCACTGCTCACCATTTCACACTCATCCCTCACCATCAGTTCGTCCGTTCGTCCGTGTCGCCTATATGGCCCCTCAAGGGAAACATATCCTGATAATGTGGCCGCGAGTTTCAACAAAAAGAATCGCACAATTGAGTCTTATTGCGCCCTCAGTCGCAACTCGGCGTTGGCTTTCGCCGACTGCTATTTACTGAGCAGCTTACGTGGTATAGGGAGCGCTAATCCAGCAGTGATAGACGTGAATTTCTGGACGTATATGCTTAATTTTTTTTTTCAGTCCTACGCAGAGAATTAGCACAAAAAGGCTGTCGTAGCTGCTGAAGCAAAAAGACACGCAATGGATGGCTTTTGGGAAGGAACGGATGTGGATGTGATGAAAAACAACTGCCCTGCTAATAAAGGCAGTTATATTACTTATTTGTAATAACATTATCTTAATCAACATTATGTACACTCCTTAAATGTGTGCATGTGTATTTATATCATTGAAAATGTGCTTAAGCATATTGTATGTCAATGCTAATGCTTGGTTCATTATTAGTCATTCCATGTACCTGGTTTAATCCCCTGTCACCTCAGCATTTGCCATAGCCAATTTATCATTGACCAGTTTTATGCTGATCTTGCTCAGTATTTAGTGCACACTATCTTACTGAAATAACGCAGAGGAGTCAGTTGATTGACTACGGGGAATTATTTTACAAATATGAGACCTCTAAAAGTTTGCAAAAATAAATGATCATTTACACAGTACTTTTATTTGACTATCACAGAAAAATGCAACCATCTGTGACATGTTGATCAATACCTTCTGAGAATCGGTGATGTGGTTTATGTACCGCCAAAATTATTTATGACGATATTTGTATCATATTTCAGTGTATGGCATTGCAAGAATAAAATATTTGGTAACAATTCATATCAATGATCGTTAGCAAGGTGGAAAATTTTTACGATTAAAATATCATCGTGACTCTTGAGCCAATCTCACTGTTCATCCATATATTGTGACAGCCAGATCAGTTAAGAGGAACCTTGCACCATTACATGTAAAGGTATGCGACCGTGGTCATGACTTAGTACATACTTAATCTGTGGACTTGTATGATTACCTGCTAACCGATGTATCAATCAGTAGAATTCTAGGATTTACTTTTACCCTTTGTATCATTCCATCTTTCATAACATGAGGCACCAGGAATCAATTACAAAGTCGTCATACTTTAAGCATTGCCGATCACTTATTGCAGATTTTTCTGTAGCTATCTATAAACATTAAAGATAAATGAATTATATCGACTGAAAACATAAACTGTTTGATTACATTTTATTGTAAAGCAAGCGTTATTTAGAAAAGGAAAATAAGCATTTGTGGATTACGGTATGCTTTAGTATGCAGGAAGAATTCTATCTCAATCATCCCGATTTGAAGCTTACGAGGCAAAGTTCCTTTGCAATAGGTAATAGAATTTACTGAATTGAGTTATTAGCATTCATCGACGTTGGTGCCTTGGGGCTGAGATTTACCTGCAGTAGTCGAGTAGACAGATGATTTTGCTTACGTCGGCCAACTAAATATCTGAGTAGAATCTTCTATCCGTTGAAATTTGCTAGACAATGGGTTGGAAGTGAAAGGATGCAGGGTTCACAATGACACGTCAGCCAGTCTCTTGTTTTATATTTCCTAACCTGGCACCATGCTGTCAGCTGTGGCTTTGTGGGCGACCAGGATAGAATGCCGCACAGTCACTGCAGATTTATAAAGTCTTTTTTTCATTGATTGCGTATTCATGAGAGATAGTTTGGTCATGTTTCCCTCATATCCAACTGAGATGAGGCACTGAGTAGTGACAAGTGACGCTCACAACGACAGTTTGATGCGGCACGTCGGGCTGTCATTAGTAGAATCATCTTTTTCTGGAGGCGTCGGTTGTGGGCGTACCTGTATTTTTCTATTTTGCTTGTGTTTGTGTTCGTAGAGTGCAAACGTTTGAAGTGTGTATCTGAGTTATTTTGTGTCTATGTCTGTGTGTGTGCATACATGTGAGTCTGTGTCTGTGAGTAAGCGGGTGTATTTATATGAGTGTTTGGCGTGCGCGTGTTCATGTATGTTTGTGTGTATCGTCGGAATATGATGCACTAGAGCCTTATTGTAAACCTACAAAAGTCATAGTAGCATTCCGCCCTTGCTCTTCTCACAGGCACTGGACAACAGCTCACAGTGATGTATGTCTGTATAAGGTCTGTCATTTTTCCCAATGTCGCATGTTTAAAGCTTTACAGGTTTGCAGTGCAAGAGGTTATCACCACAGCTTTATCATGGCAACCATGGCCAAATAGTCAATGTACAGTCACTGGACGCTCCATGTGGTCTTGTTGGGAAATACATACACATCACGAGCCTCAATATAGTACCAAATCATGCCTAGAGATATTCGCTACGATGATTCGTAACAACATTCGGTGCTTGATGGAATATTTTGAAGAATATACAGCATTTATCAGTTGTTTAGTGAATACATATTGTGTATTGGAAGGGTCCAAATAAGAGCACTTATGATCACGTAGCAGTTAGGATAGTGACGGATTTATTTACGTTGTCCGATGTCACATAAAAAGCCTGGCTTGGCGGTGCATTTCTTTAATCAAATCGACCGGCCCCGTTTGTTCTGACATCCCTTGCCTTAATTTGTTCGGTGAAATAGCAATAATGGTCCACGAAGGAATCGAGTTATTGCAACACCCACACAGATATTAACCTGGATGAGATGAAATGCATGACGTTTCACTTCTAACGCAATGCGAAAGACACCATTAATAATAATCCTCTCTCAACACAATACTGTTTGGCTGCGCTAATGGCCAACCGGTGCACGGCAATCTTTCATTCATCGCTACACAAATAAGAAAAACCCTCTATGGAAGGTAGTTCTGCACTCTTCAACCCACGCATTTTTTCAATGAGTGATGAAATATTTACCAATTACTCATAATCCATGGGCACAAACATTTTATGACTAATCGTCCAGACAGCAGCATGAAGTGCAACGTAATATGACATGACTAGTCTGGACGAATGGCTCTGTCGCGCTCAATCAATGCCGTTTGATAATACCCGTCTGGTAGCAGTAGACGTGTCGTGCTCGCCACCTCTTGAAGTGTCCTTCCGCGTACCAATTCGCCGTCTTTATTAACATATCGTGTTCGGACTGCACGACACCCCGGTCTATTATCACCTTGTAAACGGGATTATTATAGCACAGCAAACAGCATGCTGAGGCTGCGTTCTGGCTCATTTCGCTTTAAAATACAATATAGGTAAGTGTTGGCGTCAGCGCGGCCCGTTGGCCGTGCACACACTGTGAGAGTCGAGATTAGGGTGACATCAGGACGCTGTGCTATTGCTGCTTATCACTGGTCCGGTACACACATTATCTGCGTATATTTTGAGGGTGACTAATTAAACAGAACATTTACCTGGATAGCAGCGGTTCAGTATCGTAAAACATGTTGATATGACAAATCTTACGACCATTGCATGCCGTCTCCTGGTGATGTATTGTACATTAAGCAGTGTTTAATCGGTGTCACAAAAAAAGTTATGTATCCGTCACGTTCTTTAGAAGCAGTCGATGGCATCAATTCGAACCACCCCACCATCTGGTGGTTTTGATGCTGTCTAACCCGGACGTATGCTTCTTTCTCTCGTCCGCCTGTATTCTCGTCTTTTGACTTCCATGTTTCCCTGCTAAAGCTTAATGCTTTTGTCATTTATCACTTCCCTCGCTCTGTAGTTTTTTTATCACTTCTCTGTATTTTGCTGGCCAACTTTCTGGATTCACCACTGGAGAGTTTGTTTTAGATAATAACCAGATATAGCTGACCTCAGTAAGGTGCGCAGTAAGAAAACGGACCGTGTCATTTGGTGAATGACATACTCAATGTGATTAGTCATAACGATGCAGGCTAAGCTGATAGGTAGCGACCTTACAATTTGATGTTGTTTTGAGGCCTAGAACGCTGATAATTAATGGAGCTTGGATAACTATCCACGCAAATAACGCATTATTAGACTCAATACCTCACTACAATTACGTTGCGTCATCACAACTTAGATATTATATTTGCTATTGATAATAAATGAAACTCCGTTGACTCCGTAACTGCAGCGTGTTTCGTGTGTAAAACATGATCATCGTGGGTATGCGCACCTGATGAAGTCGGAAATTATTAAAATCGCAACTGGAAATTTACGTACAGGTGTGAAGTTGAGAAAGACCAATGGACGAGGTAGTGTTAACCTTTGACATTGACAGATACCTGCGAGTTACTGCATCGGATATGCAAATTCGGCTTGCTTGCAAAAGCTGATAAGATATCCAGTTGGTCACTGGGTACTTCCGAATGAATGTTTTTGGCAGATTGAATAATTAGTAAATCTAACTTGCTTTAATCGGCTACTGCTAGATTTGATTGGGCATTATGATTCAACAGCCGACTCGACCTCAACAAGTCTATCTCAGGCAAGTACTTGCTCTACGGTCGTCGAACACAAAAGACGCTTTAAACTTTACACAGTGGTATAACCTATCTTCCAGGAAACCCGCATGCCCAGTAATAAATCGCGATTGCTCTAATGGCAATTTATCAGAACTAGACCTTCATGAATATGCAGCCCTTTTGTACATTACTACGGTAGACTACAACCGTCTCTTACAGATGGCCTCTGCTCATTGTCTGCACGATTTGAATACATCATGATGTCGCAAGGTGTCAAGTGAACTGCAGAATCATATGAACTTTCCAAAGAGTCATTATCGTAGTCTTTTAACTTTATACGCGGTGTGGCCAACTTGAACTCTAACGGATCTGATTACCACAATATACAAGCAAATCATAGGGGGCACGCAAAAAGGCAATAAGTTGACAATAACATTCTATGAAGTGAATAATGTTTGTGCTGAGCAGTATCCTCTGCATCACGTGCCACTATAAACTGGATGATGTCACGTGTCCAATTGCTACCTAATATCGACTACAGTATGACAAATCACTATTGTGCAAGTGTTCCACTATGAGGCACAATAAACAGTCCATCGGTGTCAGGTTGGTCAAGATGGAGATGATAGCAGCTATTTGCACTCTTGGATGAGTGAAAATAAAATTATAAATCGAGCGTTTAGTTTACTAACCATTACGATGATACATGCTGATGTTTTATACAAATCATTGAGCAATCACCAGATACCTGACTTTAACGTATGGTAGCTGCATGTTGGCATACAACCCGTATTGACCTACAGCACAACGGTGCATTTCTTCGTCTCGTTGTTTCTTAGTTGTGAATAAAGGGATTCTCAGATGCTAACACTGTCACGATTCAACTCTCTGGTTTATTTAGGGCGATGAACAGTTTTAGGCTTATCGAGATAATGGAATAACCCGGGTCGAGTCTGTTGCTGCCAGACTGATCCCAATGTACACTAGTTGTATTACAACCAAAAACCTCCTTTCATCTATCCCTTCCATTGCACACTCCCTGGGCTTATAAACGCCTTGGCAATTCAGCATATTTGATAGGCACGTGACAGTCGTGACCTTCTATCATTCATCAGGCCTACTGGTCAGAGGTATCCATGCAGCATATGTGTTTGGGACACACACACGAACCAGATGACTCTAGGTATTTTAGAGAAGTAGCTTTTGACACTCGGTAGTGTGATGATTCTCGTGAGCGTCATCGGTCTGTTCATCCCACTATGGTTGTCGATGATAGACCGCGAGTTTTAATGCGGTCAAATACACATTTATTTTTGATCGAAACCTTTTGAGTTATATCTTTTATAACCTGGGAGAAAATCATCACTTACGGATAAGCACGCCCTAACAGCAATTAGAAACAGAGCTGAATAATCGAAATGCGGGGCTTTGCCGACGAAATGTTCAACTTATTGAAAGGTGAGTTGTAATCGTTAGTGCGGCCAGGATCCGAGCATTTTGTGTTGACGTCGGGATGACCCATTAATCTGACCCAATTTCTTTCCATGAAATCACCCTGTCCCTTTTCTTATTAACTGTTTTTATGATATTTCGTCTCCCCATCAATCAGATAATCTGATGCATTTGTTTTATAGATAACCAGAATACCGGGTTAATGTTTCCTATCCTGACGCCTGAGTGTCTGACCCCTACCGTTCTACCTAGTTAAATACAAGCAGAAGCCTGGGTGTGGGGATTATTGGTAAACAACCATTGATATCATCATGAAGATGACCCTCCTTGCTCTATTGTGATAAATTATATTATACTTCAACTTAAATCTACATGAATTCGGTAGCATATCATCAAAGTTTTATAAAGCGTCCTGATTAAAATTCAAGATTTGTTCTCCTCTTTTGCTGGAGAGCCAAGACTCAAACCACTTGTGCAGAATCTATAGTTACTGTAAGGCTAGTACTTTGGTAACGCACTTGCCTTCTGCGTCGTGTACATGACATACCTTACATCTGGACACTCGATGTGCAATTGTATTTTTATATGCGGAGCATCCATTATTATACAGCTAATGAACAGTGAGTTCTTTATAATGAGTGTTCATGGCAGTTTGGATAACAGATGCTTTATTCGTTTATTTAACCCTGTTTTAATTGGCAACTGTACTTTTGATTGGGCGTAAATACTCAACAACCGTCTCGACCTTGACAAATCCTTCTTAGAAAGTACTGGCTCACAGTAGTCGAATACAAATGAAGCTATTTAATTATCACATTTGTATGAGGTATCCATGCAGCATAGGTGGTTGGGACACACACACGAACCAGGTGTCTCTACGTATTTTAGAGAAGTAGCTTTTGACACTCGGTAGTGTGATGATTCTCGTGAGCGTCATCGGTCTGTTCATCCCACTATGGTTGTCGATGATAGACCGCGAGTTTTAATGCGTGGAGCAATGCGGTCCCTCGACCGCTTCCATTGGTCAAATACACATGGTTTACATCGAAGATTGCGCCGTTACTGTAAAGCTAGTACTTTGGCAACGCACTTGCCTTCTGATTCGTGTACATTACATTCCTTACATCTCGACACTCGATGTGCAATTGTATTTTTATATGCGGAGCAATCCAGTAGTATACAGCTAATGAACAGTGATGCTGGAACGAAAAAAAATGGCACCCTCTTTCTTAAACAACCACACGGCGTTTGTGTACAAAGAAAACGTTTCTCACAGCTAATCAAACGTGGCATCGAACCCAGCCAGGATCAAAATGTGACCCTACCGCGTCGACGTGTTACATTGATGAGACATGTTCTAATTGGTTGTCACGGGAGGGATAATCTCACACATCCCCTAAGAGGACCAAATTCTCGTACCGCAAGAAAACTAACCACAGTTAGGCCCGATGAATGACTCGATTGATCACAGCTATGACTTCTCTGCCAACCCAATCCAAATAAAATTTTGACTCAGGACGAGGCATCTCGGCTCCGCCGTATTGGCATTTCATTTGCTTGTGTTTGACGTGCATCACGGACTGAAACAAATATTCCAATTATATGCAGGTCAAGTATTCTTCTCCGTAATGCAATCACCTCGACTGTGTTTCCAACGAGCATCAGGATTAAGCCAAGAACGAGTATGATAGGGTGCAGGAAGGGCGTGACGTCATACCAAATGTAACCATGACGTACTGCCATGCTGTGTAATACCTTGCCCTCCATGCTGATTGGTGCTCAATATGTGCTACTCTTCATATCTCTAATAATGTCTGACAATTGTAGCAGCCTTATACACTAAGCAATTTTCCATTACCTTGCCGCGCTGCTGAGATCAGTGACGCGTGGAAATTTATCGTGAAATATGTTACAGTTCGTTCTTATTTTGCGTTGTATATCTAATGCACTTTCCATGAAGCACAGAAATTTGAAAACGCATGGATGACTCTGGTCGCATGCCACTTACCGCCAATGCATATTTTCATTTGCACTTAGATTATATTGACTAGATAATGCATTGGTAGTCAACAAGGGTTTTTTGTTAAGTGATGTTGCGTGCCAAAGGGTTTATTGGATAGAGCCCCGTGCATAACCACGAATCGAATATACCAACGTGGATTCACACTGTTCAAGCGGGTGTTCATATTCATAACAACAGCAACAAATAAAACGAGATCACTATAAAGACCGGTCGCTAACGCAGTCGGCATACATTATGCCTCAAAGTTATGGTCGCATGTTAGCCTGGTTGTATGGCATAAATATATATTCGCCCCAAATGCAATTAGATTGAACGAACCTATACAAAAGTGTATTTTCCGGAGTTGTATCCTGTATTGATCTGCCGTGCCTTGATATAAAGGGCATATATAAAAAGGCTATGATGCAAGGTTATTGCTTATGCTTAGCTGCATAAATCCAACTGTACGCTTCATTGGAAAAATAGGAACATATGTGAGGTATAAGAGTATTCACTTTCCTAACCCAATGTGAATTTAATAGCCCAAAAGGATTCTAAGTGTCGTTTTCGCTGATGGCATTTAGTATATCTGCTTGTCTTGGTCATATTGGTCTAACAAACGCGGGTCAGGGATGTGTCTGCTGCTCGTTAAAGCTTGATATCATGGTTTTCATGCTATAAAATTATCAGCCATTTCCATTGCACAAAATCAGTTGAATGCTTGAATAATTCGACATACATTTGCATAGATTGAACATAACAAGAATCTTCAAGAAACGTCCGAAGGTTCACTTCTGTATTAAGACGGCCGGTATTTTAAACTTGAAAACTGTTCTTACCGCCGAAGGTGAAACAACATCCCCAATGCTTTAATTTACATCATGAACGCCGGTGTCTTGTGGCAGACACTGTAAAAAACACGCCGCACGTACACAACCAAAATCACTCAATTTGTGAAATAGTTGAATGTCAATATAATCCGCCCATGGGGTTTGATAAAAAAAAGAAAGTGGATGATAATTTTGATAACTTTTACCGTGACAATAATGCCTTACCTTCAGTCCTGAATCCATGCATATTCACTACGACAACATTTGTAAGACCATCCAGTGTGGGCTCGGTCGGGGCTGTGGCGCTGACACCCACGGTCACGCCACTTGCAGTTGTCCTACACCTGTGCACCTATACTGTACCATGCACGTTGCACGAGCAGACCGATGGGCGACAAAGTATGCAGCACCGGTCGTGAGCTAGATATAAAGACCCAACACCAGAAAACATCATTCTGAATATGATTCCTGCATATACGGTTTTGTATCATTTTGTCTAGTCATTGTGTGAAATTGGTATGATTAGTCGCAACTCTACATCTACTACTCAAACGAGGGTGAACAGGAACTACAATCGATTCGATTCACAATAACAGCATAAGGGTCGCATTTGCAATGTGCAATGAAATGAAAACTTATGAAATGCCCATGCACTCTGTAAGTAGGCGGTGTGACTGTGCCTGCTATTTTGTCATAAGACAGGACAAAATGACAACAGCAATTGACATGTAAACTTACACTGTGCTTAATTTTCCACAGTGCTAGGGAATTCGTTATCTTAAACATATTCCGGCAGAATATAGAGGTGACAAAGGCAACTTTGAAGCATAAAGTTCTGCAATGTTTTATTCACAAGTGACATCTTGCAGCTGCGCATTGATTTGTCATTCTCTATGACCAGTTCACTGATTCTTCTGCGGCCACTATCAGACTCTCTGTCGTCTCTTCTGAGCGGTAGTGGTGACGATTGCATTGATCCATTAACCTAGTACGTGAATCGCTCATAAATATAACCGATCCATCTTGCTTCCACAAATTAGACACGAGCCACAGAGCTGTATTACTTGCGACCAGCAGCGTATCATTGCCGCTTTCATCGTTAGAGCCTTTCTTCTTGTGTTTATTAATCACTGCATTTATTATTACAAATCCATTACTTTCCCATTCGTATGATTATGCCTAAGGTCACACCAATGTTGCCCTGTAGTAACAGCACTAAATCGTGTTGCTCCCAGAAGGTAACTTTCCTTGTCTACCAGAGCTTGATTAGCGCCCCTTATATCAACCTTTATTGCGCAGTAAACAGCAGTCGATGAATGCTAATGGCGACCTGTTGTAGAGGCTACTAAGGGACTCAATTGGGTCTTTTATTCACAAGTTTCAAACGGCTTTAAACAGCGGATACAGTATCCTGGTTAATGTGATCCTGGCTGGTTTACGCAATCCTCAATTGAATGCGGTGGCCATGTAAAATATCAAGAGGTTGATAACCGCATCCAGAGGGGCTGCAGGATTACTGTAGGCTGCCGTATTTATTTCCGGTTACCTATTGGCACGCTCCGATTTCCAATCCGATGCGATACCGTGTGTCAACCAACAATTAGACTATAATGTTTATTGGGTAATATGTGCAATTGTTGCATTCTATTCCCAAAACTTTGAACAGCCACTAACTCTTAAATCGATTGGGTGGTTTGTTAATGTTATATGCATCAAATGAAATGAACCGCAATAACCCAAGCATATCTTTGTTGAACAACAAGTGAAACCAATCTCATACAATCCGGTTATTTAGGTACTAACGTCATACATAATAAGTGAGTTGATCAATAAAATTAACGATGATAATTGCTACTCTTGAAACTAAAAAGCGCTGATATCATTTTACATGGCACATCAGTTAACAGTAGAATTTGTCCTCCTACACAGCATACGGTGGAATACATTTACTAAACAACCAACCATCGGTGCCTCACTTATCCCTGGTGCTAAGCTGTCAGCAGTTGTGTGCTCTGCATCAAGTGCCACTATAAACTGGATGATGTCACGTGTCCAATTGCTACCTAATGTCGACTACAGTATGACAAATCGCTATTGTGCAAGTGTTCCACCATGAGCCACAATGAACAATCCATAAGTGTAACGTTGGTCAAGATGGAGATAATAGCAGCTATTTGCTCTCGTGGATGAGTGAAAATAGAATAGTTAATCAAGCTTTTAGTTTACTGACGATTTCTATGATACATGCCGATGTTTTATACAAATCATTGAGCAATCACCAGATACCTGACTTTAACGTCTGACAGCTACATTTTGACGGACAACCAGTATTGACCCACAGCACAGTGGGTCTTCTTGTTGCTTCTCAAGTGTGAATAAATGGATTCCCAGATGCTAAAAGTGTCACGATTCAACCTCCTGGTTTGTTTTCCTTTGCGTTAATAAGAGATATTTAGGCCCATGACACCTTTATGCTCACGGCGCTATTCGACTAACCCTACCCGAGTCTGTTTGTTGCTAGACTGGGACGGATCCCCATGTACACTGGTCATATAACTACCAAAAAGCTCCTTTCGCTGCTCACTTCCAGAGCTCTCAACCCAGGCAAATAAAACGCCTTGGGCAGTTCTACATATTTGATTGGCGTGTGACATTCTTGATATACTTATCGTTCGTTGGACCGCGAGAATAAACTTGTCAGATAAGGATTATCGTGTGTAGTGGAGTTATATTATCAGATCCTTCTTGTCATGAATCTTAGTACAGGTGCGGTGGGGGGTAAAATCGGCCAGACACGCAAGCAGATTCTTGAGCTCTTCTTGTGCAAATTACGCCGACGAATATGGATTACACGGCCTCGATTCTGACCTATACTCGCCTTACTGTGCGAAATCAGACTGAGCTCACAAAAAAACAGCGATACTTAGAAGATTTATGATCAAAAGGAGCAACTCTCCTACTTGTGTACCACACATAGGTAGTACTCAAATCGACATGTTACCTTGATTGCATAACACTTAAATTATGGTTCAGAAAAAGAATTGTTGCTCTTATATTATGAGATATATTTTTCCACTGGTCCATGACGATGCTTTATTAAATAAGAATAATCCACAGACCTATATGATTAATCTAAATGAAACCAAAAACTACCTTCGCAGTAACAGGTAGGTGTTTCCCAAAGCACTGTCCCATGCAACTGGACAATATAGATACTCTTATGCCATATGTTGATTTTATGCGCTACCGTGAATACATCTTATGGAACAAATAAAAGTACAAATATGTCCATCTCATGCTCTTCCTAGGGGATTGTCCTGCTTTTTCAAAATGTATCATTACATTAATAGTACCTGTAAATATGTAGCCTTCGGTAGCACATGTTCATTTAAGAATATTACCTTAACTTCTCTACTTTTACATGCCGTTTCACTTAATTGAACATTCTACAAATCTTAACGTTTACCATTTGCCAGCGGTTGATAACCAGCTTGCCATCACACGTTTGGACACAATTACCATGGTAATATATGTTAACATTTAAAAAATGTTAAAGTAGCGATATATTCAGTTTTTGAAGCCAGTCAAGTGTATATTTAATTCGATGCACGGTACCTGCATTGATGGGTCATTTATCTATGACATTCGACCGATGTCAGGTAGAAAACGATGAGCGTACTGTTCAAAAATGCCTCATTTTGGCAAGCTGTGTAACTGTGTGCAAACACAGAGCTGATAATTTCCCAACAGTAGACCTACGAACTTTCTTAATGTTGTTCTCTGTTCTGATAGAGACCAGTTTTGACAGTTTCCTGCGCTAGTAAAGAGCGAACTTATCAGTTAATCCATTTCTACGCTAACCACCTGTGTATTCACTGAGACTACAACAATTAGGATGCCTACAGCTGTATAAAGACAACGTGGGAGAACAACAACTGCCTTTATGTTAAGCGTGTGTCGCGAGGGCCCGTCTGGTTTTAATAAGGAAGACTGAAAGTTCATATGCACCTTTCGACTTTCACCGAAAGCTTTGCCAATGCGGTCTGTATTCCAGCGCAGTAACGAGCAGCTTGATTGTCATGTGTGGCATATTACCGTGATATGTCATCTGCTAGAGAGCCTTGACAAATTGGGGCTTTGGGTACAATCATTTGATGGCTAAGCAAATCTGCGCAGCTGCGATGAGTCCGTACAGGTACTGTTTCGTGTTCCTAAACGGAGTCACCACAGTATCGTTATTACGAAATAGCACCTGGCATATATAATGTGCCTTTGTTTAACATTAGACGATTCAATGAAACTTGTTTGGCGATCAACCTTTGACGGCTCGTGCTTAATATACGGCAGAGGTAACGTGGAAGCAAAAGGTCAAATCAAGACGAACGATTTAATTGATCAAAGCACAGGCACATAGGTGCGTTAAGACAACTTTTCTTATGTATTTCACAATGCGCCCTTTGCTTAGTGCGGGCCTCCACGTGACAGGGTATGGCACACGTTCGGACGGCTATGGTCCATTCACCTTTTCACTGCACCAACCCTTTCTTCGTCAACCGCAGAACCTGCGACTAAGTTATTTTCTAATTACAAACCGTTGAGCATGATACATGTCGCTGCTGTCAAAAAGTAATATCCGCTACACTTGCGATTCCAGACAGATCTCACGGTTTCTTGATCAAGTCATTTATGATTTCGCCGATTAACTTTCTAAGAAGTGTGTATATGGCGGGGTACTATTGTAATTGGATTAATTGTATAGACTTCAGGTGAATCCTTCAGGGGATTGTCCTGCTTTTTCAAAATGTATCATTACATTAATAGTACCTGTAAATATGTAGCCTCTACTTTTACATTCCGTTTCACTTAATTGAACATTCTACAAATCTTAACGTTTACCATTTGCCAGCGGTTGATAACCAGCTTGCCATCACACGTTTGGACACAATTACCATGGTAATATATGTTAACATTCAAAAAATGTTAAAGTAGCGATATATTCAGTTTTTGAAGCCAGTCAAGTGTATATTTAATTCGATGCACGGTACCTGCATTGATGGGTCATTTATCTATGACATTCGACCGATGTCAGGTAGAAAACGATGAGCGTACTGTTCAAAAATGCCTCTTTTTGGCAAGCTGTGTAACTGTGTGCAAACACAGAGCTGATAATTTCCCAACAGTAGACCTACGAACTTTCTTAATGTTGTTCTCTGTTCTGATAGAGACCAGTTTTGACAGTTTCCTGCGCTAGTAAAGAGCGAACTTATCAGTTAATCCATTTCTACGCTAACCACCTGTGTATTCACTGAGACTACAACAATTAGGATGCCTACAGCTGTATAAAGACAACGTGGGAGAACAACAACTGCCTTTATGTTAAGCGTGTGTCGCGAGGGCCCGTCTGGTTTTAATAAGGAAGACTGAAAGTTCATATGCACCTTTCGACTTTCACCGAAAGCTTTGCCAATGCGGTCTGTATTCCAGCGCAGTAACGAGCAGCTTGATTGTCATGTGTGGCATATTACCGTGATATGTCATCTGCTAGAGAGCCTTGACAAATTGGGGCTTTGGGTACAATCATTTGATGGCTAAGCAAATCTGCGCAGCTGCGATGAGTCCGTACAGGTACTGTTTCGTGTTCCTAAACGGAGTCACCACAGTATCGTTATTACGAAATAGCACCTGGCATATATAATGTGCCTTTGTTTAACATTAGACGATTCAATGAAACTTGTTTGGCGATCAACCTTTGACGGCTCGTGCTTAATATACGGCAGAGGTAACGTGGAAGCAAAAGGTCAAATCAAGACGAACGATTTAATTGATCAAAGCACAGGCGCATAGGTGCGTTAAGACAACTTTTCTTATGTATTTCACAATGCGCCCTTTGCTTAGTGCGGGCCTCCACGTGACAGGGTATGGCACACGTTCGGACGGCTATGGTCCATTCACCTTTTCACTGCACCAACCCTTTCTTCGTCAACCGCAGAACAGGCGACTAAGTTATTTTCTAATTACAAACCGTTGAGCATGATACATGTCGCTGCTGTCAAAAGGTAATATCCGCTACACTTGCGATTCCAGGCAGATCTCACGGTTTCTTGATCTAGTGATTTATGATTTCGCCGATTAACTTTCTAAGAAGTGTGTATATGGCGGGGTACTATTGTAATTGGATTAATTGTATAGACTTCAGGTGAAATTCAAGAGAAACTGCCGAGTCCTGCTGAGAGAATGGAATCGTTTAGCCAATGTTCTTTCCGTTATGAAAGTATCTAGGCAAGCTTCCTAATATCTAACATCAATGAGTCATATACTGTGTTATGTCGTACCTTAACCTATCACGAAGGTCAATTTCTACAGCAACCCATAATTTGACAGTGTCCTACCTGCATGGCGCACTATTGGCTGACTTACATCACCCTTCTTTCTCGATGAATCCCATTAGCTTATGACACTATCACAGCCTTCTAGGCATACAGTTTTTTGCACCTCATGGATAAACGTTTAGCTACAATATGGTATTGACTATTTATACAGTCAGCCGTTACCATTATATTTTACCCCAATTTTGTTCAAAATGTCTGGGAAAGAACAGCGAAGTTTAACATGATGGCCATGGACAACTCTTCGTTTGACTGCTACATACCAGAATGCAAAGATATCTCCACAAAATGATATGATTTTGTACAAATGAAACGTAACATTGCTACAACGCTGACGTGTGTGAAACATTATGAACATGAACAAAAACGGAAATACAGGTAAGAAATCTTTGCGTAAGGTAGCTAGAAAATTGGTACGTCTATCATTAGAACCGACAACATCTGTAAGATGTACGTTGTAATACTAGCCTAAACGTTGGTGTGTATTTTGCAATTAGTACAAACCCCTCCTTTTTAAATAAGTGCTTTGACAATGCACTCTGTTCTGTTGCGAACATGTGGCATCCTTGCACCTGGATATATAATGTACAATGGTACTATTGTATGCTCACTAATTCAGTGTTATACAATATATTTTATGTGGCGTTCGGTTGAGTCAATAAGCAACCAACCACCCATCGTTCGCGCACAAAGATAACGTTTCTCAGAGGTAATCAGACATTGCTTCCTATCCAGCCAGGATAAAAATGAGATAAAATGCGTTAATGTTTTAAGTAAACGAGCCAAGTTTTTGTCGTATGTCGTGGGTCAAATAATCACACAAAATCCCCTAAGAGGACCATCGTGCCATACCGCAAGAAAACTTACCACAGTGTGATGAATGACTCGATCGATCACAACTATGACGTGTCTGCTAGCCCACCCCGCATGGTATTTTGACCTAAGCTAATGCACCAAGGCTCCGCCGCATTCCAATTCGTCTGTTGGTGTTTGGTTTGCATCGCCGAAGGCAAATATTCCAATTGAGTGCAAGTCATATTTTGTTCTCTACAATGCAGTCACCTCGCCAGATATCTTTTGTTTATTTTCATTATACCGCAAACGAGCGGTGTTTAAATAGGCAGGGAAACGGATATTACGTTTCTTAAGTAAAGGAACTAAAACAAAGGATAATCTGGAGTGTTAGTCATCATAATGTTGCTTTAAATCGATTATAACGGATACATGTTGACTTCCGTGCAGCTGCAGTTCCGCCCGTTAGAATTATGTTCGGTTAGAAGTTGGTAAAATAAAGTAGCCTTTTTATGCGTTAAACACTTCTTTGAGAACATTACATAATCTACCTAACATCATGCGATATTCGTTCCCAACCTACATTGTCAGTGGCGGTTTATTAGCGGAAGGTGCAGTGGTCCACGTACAAGCCTAGTTTCGATAGGTCAATACTTAACCCACAGCAATGTTATACATCTGTATTTCCATTGCTTACTTTATATGATGAATTAATCTATATATAGCTGCCTTTCCTGGAATAATGCGTTTTGATAGAACAACTGAATGCTTTGCTTTAAGCGATACCAGACACTCGATAAGAAACATTTTCTGAGCCGACAGGTGTCACGAAAGTTCATGACACGGAAACGCCGATTATGGGATGCGTTTCCTCGCCCATTAAACTAATAATTCCAATCCCCCCTATGGCCCCCTCTCTCTGTACAGAGGTGATATTCAACTTTTGAAATTTGAAACTGACCAAGCACGACACTAACGTACCGTACCAGCCACACTTTATATTTAGTCGCCTGTTACTTATCTGCTAATCTCGCTCTGATGCTTTGCTCTTTATATGATGTCCTATTAGGTGTGTATTTCTAGTACAATGTTATAAAAAAAACTTCAATTTCGCGGTGTGTGCATTGCATGCATCTGCTCACTATTATTATGGCTTTTCACCATTTCCTGTCGCCATAACTATGTTGACTGTGTTTCCAACGAGCATTATTATTTAGCTAAGTACTAGTATGAGAAGGTGCAAGAACGAGCATAACCACGACTCGATTATATCCATGTGCATTTGCATAACCACTCGTAAGATGCATTCACACGGTTCAAGTGTGTGTTCATATTCATAACAACAGTAACGAATAACCCTAGATCACTATAAGGACATGTCGCCACACATGTCATGTGATTCTTTAGGCATACACTATGCCTCAGATTTATGGTCGCGTGTTAGCTTGTTTGCAAGGCATATATATATATTGTCACCCTAAATACAATTAGATTGAACGAACCTATACGTAAACCTTGTTTTCTTCAGTTGTAACCTGCATATAATAAAAATAAGCGTTTGTGCTTTGCTGCATTAATCCTACTGCAGGCTTCATTAGTATCGAAACATATGTGACGTATGATTGCATTCACTAACCTAACGGATGCAAAGTGTCGTCTTCGCTTAAGGTGTTTAGTTGATTTGCGTGTAATTCGACTATTAATCAAAGGTCCTCTCTAACGAAAACGGGTCAGGGGTATGTCTGTTTCTCGTCGAAGCTTGATATCAAGGTCTTCTTATTCAAAATCTTTAGGGGCTCGAATTAGTTGAATTAACAGCCTTTTCCACTGCACGGCAACATTTGAATGCATAAATGATTAATTCAACATACATTCGCTTTAATATTACAAGACTCTTCCGAAAAAAATTGAAGGTGCACTTATGTATTAGGATTTCAAACATGAATGCCGTTATTTCAAAACGCGAAGTATGATCCCTATTGCCAGTATTTAAACTTGAACGCCAGTGGCTTTGGTTAGACACTGTAAATAACATATTTGTTTCGGCTGAAAAAATATATATTAATATAAATTATATTTATATATATATATATATATATATATATATATATATATATATATATATATATATATATATATATATATATATAATATATATATATATACATATATATATATATATATATATATATATAAATATATATATATATATATATATATCCTAATATTATTTATATATCTATATATATATATATATATATATATATATATATATATATCTATATAAATATAATATATTATATATATATTATGAATATTATATATTTATCAGCTAACCATCAGTTGACATCACCCGAAAACCTCACTATCCCCCCTAGCCAAATCATGTCATAACTTCATCGCAATATATATATATATATATATATACATATATATATATATACATCTATATCTATATATATATATATATATATATATATCTATATATTATATATATTTATTTATATATCTATATATATATAATATTATATATATATATTATTGGATTATGAATATTATAGAATACATCTACTTTTTGGATTATGAATATTATCAAACTCTAACCAACCATCAGTTGACATCACCCGAAAACCTCACTATCCCCCCTACAATCATGTATACTTTCAGCCAAATGGCCGAAATAATGATTCAACATGTGTGTTGAGTGTGTATATATGATTTGCCAAACCCAATTCCCGTGTGTTCATATTCTAATGAAAACCATTCACGTTGAGGCACATAGCTCCGTAATGAACGCATAGAAAAGCAATATGATCAATTTTGTGTTTCGTAACACACCTGCAGGTCATAATTAGTTTTAGTCGTTTAATCATTAGAAATGTTGCTTAATTTTGGAACATTGGCGACATTTTTACGTGTTCGTTTGCAACATTGTCATCTTTTTCTTATTTAGTTTATGCTGTAAGTGCTAATCGTGCATATGTTCAACGCATAGATTATATATTCTTTGTAGCATGCCAGACTTAGATATTGCACTTACATCACATGAATAATATGAGTCACCGGGCTGATCTGCTTCATTGTTTACACCGGTTTTGGCACTAATCAGATTAACACAAATCTATACCGTTGATAGTTAATATTTTAGAATTCGAGATTCAAGTGTCTATCTTAATGTAATGTTTTATGCTGTAGTTCTAAAGAATGGATTCTGCTTTTATGCTTTATCAAGTATTTCTTTATCTTAAACTACACAATTGAACATTTTGTGCAAATGGTTGCTATAAATGCATTTTCTCGTCTGACATTTAGCCCTCTTGGGGGATACATTTACGTAAACGTATCACATCTTTCGGGTATATGCCCATGCTGTTTTGGTGTTGTGAAACCAAATTGTTTCAACAAAGTGATCCCGCGAGGAGAAAAGTCATTTTACACAATACACCTCTCGCTAAGGGATAATCGTCGCATGCTTGTTCTGGATGCCTGTATTACCACGCCAGATCCGTGTCCACCGAATATCTCATTCATAGATATAACATGGTCGTTATTCACTATCAGGCTCTCCCAATAAAACTAAAATCGATCTTTACATATATGTATAAACACAATAGTTTTCAATCTTCTTACCTGTCTTTGACCTCTTCTGCTTAGCCCCATCGCCCGTCTCTTCTCTCTTCTTCTCTCTCCCCTCTCGCCCGTCTCTTCTCTAACTCTCTCTCTTAAATTTTTCCTTCTCTCTCTCTCTCTCTCTAACTGCCACTTGCTGTTTCTTAATCTCTTTACATTTCACTATTCCTAATGTGCATGAGCTCTTCGCTTAATGCGTACTCGTTATTTCCAGGCATATATTGGCAATGTTACCATAACATTTAATCCACTTGCAGCCCTTGCTCCCGTTTGTTCCCTTTCGACTAAATACCACAGTCGTAGTGTCCCTGCAGTAGATGTGCAATCGGTTCTCGGTTATGGTTGTATTTTTTACTCGGTTATGGTTGTATTTTTTACTGCCCTAAAGCAATCTTTATACTGATGCCTTGCTTCTTTTAGACACTGATCTTAAATTTTAGGATGCAATTAAATGCAACTGACGGAACGAACCCAGCATATTAATCAGAGCCGTTTTGTTTGATATAGCACAGATTGTGAAGAATCGTCAAGAGACATTACTTTGTGTGTAAATACGCATAATTGGGACCTCGGTTGTTTGCAATGCGCACCAAAGCTTCGCAGTGTTCGTAACTTTAATTTGTGCCACCCGGTGAATGCAAGCCAACCATCTAGTCGGTTATCAACTGTGAATAACGTATGTCTCAAGGGGGATGAAAGTGCGGAACTTTCCACGTACATGATAAGTATGTAATTAGTTACTATTTAGGCATATGTATGGCTTGGTAGGATTGTCTCCGCGAAATCCTCTCATCAATGCGAGGAATATACACTGAGAACTTGTAAATGACATGTATCGGCGTGTGCGATTGCTCATAGCTGTTTTTCATGTTATCACGCTTAAGACAAGGTCGGATTTATTTTTACATGCCCCTTAATCATACTTTCTATACTATTGTATCTTTCACTATTTTATCGCCCCGATTTAATTGGGACAGGCTCTATTCATATCTTCACACAGATCGTTTCAGACCAAAAACGGGTAAATTCACTGAGTTTTCGTTTACATGGTAGTTATGAAACTAGGAATAGCTGGTGGCAGTTACTATTACATCCACCTCATATTGCTTTCTTGAGTCTCATATGTGGATGTAATAACTGGGGGGGGGGTGGGCAAAACAATTACACATTGGCTTTAGTGTTCGGGTAATCAGTGAATTTCATTTTAACGCCAAAGAAATACTTTGAAGAGAATGTCTCCACTTTGGATACCCTTATAATGACAACTAGTTGGGTGCTCTTCATCAGCAATTAGCAAACAGTGTTACTGTCATAAGCTATGTTGTATGCACTTTTGGGGTGATTATTGATACGCTCCCGATGCATGACTATGAAGCCGCCATGTAAGTTGATGACCCTTACAATATTCATGATGGTGTATACTGTAAAAAAATGGACTACTCGCACTGGTGCCTTTTCATAAGAATATCCTTCGTTATAAACCCTCCTATCCCTGTCTGACGTCATTATAGAATCAGCTGTGGTAGAGCGGCTGATCATTGCCACGCGCTGCACTATGCCATTCCAATCTCATGGGGCATTGAGGGCGTCTATTAGGCGACCAACTCATTGACAAACATGCAATAAAACCCTGGTGCACCACGTCGACTACCCAAACAATCGTAACAGTTTCGTCAGAGCTGACAAGATGCTAATTTGTAAGCTTATATGGCAGGCAAGACCAAGCGTTAATTAAATTGTGGTCTCAATCACATGGCGCCATAAAGTAGCGGGTAATGGTATGTTTTATCTCGTGACCATGTGAAGAGCCAACAAAGCTACAAAAGCGCCCTGATGGACCATGAATAACGCTGCAAATATGAGTCAGACATGCAAAACGTCTCACTTGACGTCTGGCCTACATAACTCACACCCAAGCACCTGTTATATGTAAGAAGATGAACGTGATTGTATTATTTAATTTGGATGTATTAGGCGGAATAATATGTTACAGCCATTTGCAAAACTAGTTGCTATTCAAGCCACAGCGCAGAATATTTACGTGTCACTGTAAAGCATTGTGTGCTTATTCTTATATTACTTCATAGAATCTGAATCTGACTATGCCGCAATAATATGCTCTTTTGAAGGAGATCTACATTTGAACTTTGGCGACAATTTTGTCATTTTTCGCACATTTACATCCAACACATATTGTCGCTTGAGGGGGATACACATATGGCTTGCGGTCTTTTACTATGCGGTCCATGCGTAGTGAGATATGTGTATGCCATGTTTATAACACATTATTTTACTCGTCGTAACATTTTGAACTGCCGTTAGGCAAACATATGAGTGACATTATGTAAATCGCGACAACTGTCAGAGACGCAATCAGAGACGCATATGACAGTTAGTGGTTTAATTGCGAATTCACATTATCGCGGTGTTCTATGATGATAATCTTCAGTTGACAGCTTGTTTATTTGCAGACTTATTGTCACTGCTATGGGCACCGACCTTAAATGTAATCTCCTTTACAACATTTATATTTCTATCAATTCATCGATGAAAATTATGTTTTTATATTGCTTGGTTTGAGAAACATTGCAATAAACTCTGACTGTTGCGAAGGAAAATCAAACGTAAAATCATTTCAGCCCTGGAAACAGCGCGCATTTTCCCCATGTTCTATTGACTTAATGTCAATCGAATTCTCATCGATTGCTGAGATATTTCATTTTTCGATCTCGCGATGTCACAGGGAGTCCACATGTTTACACAATCCGGCATCACAGATCATCAGCAAACGAATGTCATTATGTGCGTCATTCTAGGTTTGCTTTGCTAACTGGAGACCGGTTGAAGCTGAAATAATATTGAGCCTGTAGACCAGGACGCGGTTTAGACTGCGAAGGCAGCTCTAGTTTGTCTAATTACCTAACCTCATCTGAAGAGGATCAGACGATAAAGCGGTATCCTCACCATGCCATCAGACGGGCGATATTGATTGCGTGATGATAATTGTCTGCCACTGTTCACAGACGTTTGTTGGGGAACAATTCCTCTTCATATCTCGTCAGATGGCGATTCAAGTACAGGTTCTCTCTGTCTTACTGGTGTTAAGGGCAATTCACAGTTTCAGTTTTTACGGGCATAGACGCATCACAGGGAATAACATGTACATGTTGATGTAAATCCAGAAGTCAGTCTACCTTGAGGCAATCTTGATAGTTATTTGCCGTGCGAAAGAGCTGGCGCAAACGACGCGGCAAATTAATGCAATGTGGTCTGCAGCGCTTACTGGAAAAGCCAACTGATTAACAACTATATTTCGAATCTAACATTCGAGTTTCGAAATCTCGGCAGTGCCATTTCTTAGTTGTCTGAATCATACATTCTTAACATGTCATATCTGCATATAATGACGCGGTATTGCAACGACGAGCATTGCAGCGATGTGACTCGAGGGAATATTGCACATCAGAGCCAATCGGGAATAACGATAATCTAAGTTAGTATATTATTGACAACAACTTGTAAACATTTTCTTTTAATTGTTATTGTTATTTACTATTGTTATATACATGTTCCGTATCTATTTCAGGCTCAATATCGTCCTTCTTTTAAAAGCTTAAGTGTAATAAGCCTATTACAATTAAATCTATTCAGCCAAGAGATTTACTCGACCTATAAATGTTTTTCACCCTGTTAGTCGGCTTGAAACGCCCTGTTTGTAGTACCTTTTACGTCCGCTGCAATGACGACATTATGCTACAGGATGCTACAGAGCAATGTAAAGACATTAGAAAGTTGATTGAGTCGTTAGGGAAACGGAATGCAAAAAAGACGCAATGGTACGGGATACTGTTCGGCACTTGGAAGTACTTCTGCTTCCATAAAGACTTTAATGAGTTACTTTACATCGAGGAAAAAAGGCGCTCGAGAAAGGGAGAGAACAAACATAGAATGAAGAGGAAAGTATATGGAGGTCAAAGATAAACGAATGAAGAGGCCGAGAGACATAGAAAGAGAGAGAGAGAGAGAGAGAGAGAGAGAGAGAGAGAGAGAGAGAGAGAGAGAGAGAGAGAGAGAGAGAGAGAGAGAGAGAGAGAGAGAGAGAGAGAGAGAGAGAGAGAGAGATATAGAGAGAGAGAGAGAGAGAGAGAGAGAGAGAGAGAGAGAGAGAGAGAGAGAGAGAGAGAGAGAGAGAGAGAGAGAGAGAGAGAGAGAGAGAGAGAGAGAGAGAATAATCTGCTGCAGGATATAGAGACACCACGACAGAGTACCGGGGACATTGTATGTAAGAGACAAAACCCATGCAAGGTGAATACCCACATCATTCATGGTGAATACCAACGATAATTAATATGCCTGAATATATACGGGCAACCGGAGCGAGTATACAGCGACTAAACCGTGCCTTGCTATGCATGGTTGCCGAAAGTAATATTTTAGATTGTAGCTGATTTAGGTAGCTGCTCGATGGTTACCGTTAGTATTTTGACTTCGATCACACCAAAAGCGGGTCGCTATTGAAACGAAGTGCCATCATTAACCACTGTGGCATTTCACTTTACTTGCAGATTCACGATGAAGTAGACATAAAGGACTCACAGCACAAAATCAACATTGGTATTGGTGATATGAACACAAATGTTTGTCATAGAAGTTCGAAAGATATCCGACTAGAAAATAGAGCAACGATTGCTATCAGAAATGCTGCGAGAAAATGGCCAGTTGCGTATTCGATTATACATAGTACACTGTCAAGGACTGTCAGACCAAATATACAATTAAATGAAGTTATACTTACCGCATGAAACTTATCTCACCGAATGTGAACTATATCTAAAGGGCGCATGTAATGATGAGACTAGAACATATCGCTCGGTGTACCGTGAAGCCGTAACGCTGAACCTAATCAATCAATGCCCCAGTCTAATACTCGTTCATACCAATTTAACATATGTATAGATACAGGAAAATGTCGGACATTGCGTAGTTGAATTGCTATCCTGCTGAATGTGGTAGATGATTATCACACTTCATGCATCCTATGCACGCATACCTGTGATTAGCCCTACAAGAAGTCTGAGTACACGTCTTACTTTCTCTTAAAACGAAGCAATGTAAAAAAATTGCGATCGATTCAGACAACTGCCAAACAAAAAACATACCCAAGTGATGGAATTTTAGAATGCAATGATGTTCAAGGACAATTTTATCCCTTTGCGGTGGGGGATTTCATCCATGGTAATTAGTTACAGTTCGATCAATTTGGAAGCAGTATAAAGTCCGAAACACAGCGCCATGTTTGTTTTCAAGTTTAAGCCCACGCGCATCGCGCATGCTCAGAATGATGTAACCCATGGACGACTAATTGTAAGCCCGGGGGGGGGGGGGGGGGGGGGGGGTGGGGAGTGGCACTTAAGTGTATAGAGGTAGCATACATGTGCAGCGCTAAGGGGTATGTTTTTTCGACCTCTCAACATGTGCCACGGGTTGCTCATTCGCATAATACCTTGTACGACGGGGTATACTTTTTGCCATTCCCAACTTGTACAACAGGTAAGGGTTTTCGAGGTCCCGCGGCACCCCCCTATCCGAGTTAATTGCCCCCCACCCCGGATGCTAAGGCAATGCGGATGAGGCGGCGGTCATCGTATCGCGATTTTTCGGAAACGATATAACGATGGCATTTATTGAAGAATAGTATCGAGTGGGGGTAATTTTTTTAGTGCGTGCAGTATATTTTTTGTACAGGCTCTTGATATATGTTATTTTCTAGATGCGTCTGCAGCACTTTAACCCAAACGCGATTTCGCCGACGCGCGTAAAATGTATATATTCATATTACCGTTCGACCGGAGCTAACCTGTGATATGCTATTTAAATTGGATAAGAAGCGATCAGCATGTGGAATAATTAACAGAACGATCTGTAAAATAAATTGAAGTAAATATCATCCTTCGTGTTTGATGCAGCATATCTTCGACTGGATGAAAACTCAAAAATCCGCAAAGGCCTAACTAGAAAAAGTATATCTATTCATATCTTCCTTATCATCGTTTCAAACATATGAATGTCAAGCCAGAAAAAGGTAAAGATGTTTGCTCTAAGACCCCATATTATTCTTGCTGCAAGCTGGCAAAATTCGACCGGACCCATGCATTTCCTTGTGAATGTGGTTCATTTGTCTTAAAAAGGAATATTCCATGTTTGGGGTTTTCAAGCAAACAAAAATCACCGGCAGCGTATTAACAAATACTGAGCCCAGGCGGTCGCGACAAGGCTTGTTACAGATTCTGACTATGAATATAAAGCTTCAAGCCTAAGATGGCACGTGCGTCTGATGCGGTGGTCCGAATCCTTCGTAGTGATTGGAACCATGGAGATTTTCGCGTCGACGTGACAATGATGCATATCTGCTCTCCGATTCAGTTGGGCAGGGGTAAAAAACTAACGGTCGCCAGCCGGTCAATGGCGACTGAAAACGGTTTCCGGCGAGTTGAATTCGCCTCATCACGCGCCCGGGTTGCGAATCAGTTATCGCACTATCTCTGGTTCAATTACTTTCCGGCGACATTGCCAAACATCAAAAGCATGCTTGAGACGTTAATCTCCGGTTTTTGTCCGCGCATGCTGCCATAAAATACGCGTGTGTCAACAAGCTTTAGATAAGGTGTTCATAAAGTCAGGTTTTTGAGAGGGTAAGCTGAGCTAGCTGTCTCAGCCGTATTCATAAAAAAATATTAGTCGTTGGGTCGACTGAAATCTCCGTCGTTAGTTTTTATGAATACCATCTGAGATCGTGGACTCAGCTGATATTGCAGATTCCAGTTGTGACAACTCAAGTAAAGATTCTTTATAAATACGGCGCTAGATAAGCATAGTTCGTCAACGGTAAAATTCACGCATGTCAAAATTTTTCATAACGGCTTTTATGTATCCGCGGGTACATTGTATTTCTATTTGCGCTTTACCACTTTCATTTAAAATAAAGCTGCCAGGCATGACGCAGCTAAACGTTACAAGCTACCATGGCGAGAAATGGCAGTTTTACAGTTTACAAGATCATCATTCATGCAAAAGGCGATGAAACACATCGCGGGCACAGAGACGCGCATCAAGAAAATTGTCACTAATCACTAAAAAACACCGTCAAGGTGTTCACGAGGAGAACGCACTATAGTAGTGTCACTGCTATACGACTCACGAGATTCAGCATGTGCGACAATTACGTTCATTGCACATGTGAGGGGGAGGCTAAAATACAGCTGGTCCGCGCAACGACAGTACATAAATTGCCACATATCGCCAAATTTATCCAATCACATCATTCCTTCTAAACAATACGGAACGGCGACGACAATTGTATAGAAAGGACAGTTACCCGAACAGAGAGAAGAAAATAAGGCGGCGACTTAGCCGATTGTTATGTGTGTTATTATACCAAATACCCTTCTATGACGCAACGCAATGCGTGTGGGTCACTTTCGCATCAATATGACGTCATTAATAACCATTACCTTGCACTTTATTTACCGGACCACGCCAGTGCAGACAGATAGGCATCATAATACAAAAGCGCCATTGGCACATTGATGTTACGCTCTGATATGAACACAAATATGTATCACAGACATTTGATAAATATGATTCGAAAATAAGAGCTACAAGATAGGCTGTGAGAAAATAACCCATTGGGTATATGATAGATACATCATATTAGATAAAGAATCGAACATTCGTTATAACGTACACAATTTATTATATCACGCATGCCACATGGTACTTGCGCCTTCAAATACTCAAAATCTATAGTGAATTTGTGTTGATCTGACCGAATAATACGTCATTCCGAGGTATGATATTTAGCAGATGTTTATGATGTGCTGCACATAGGAGTGTATAAATTTCCTAATGAATCTGAGCCTGAATGCATGCTTTCAACGCGCACAGGACCGTACATCTCGAGTGGGACAAGCAAGCATGCACATATGACATTGGGAAAGATTCACTGAATGCAGCAACACTTCGACTGGATTCATAATTGGTTTCCATGGTTTCATTTGTCATGGTTTGCATGCAGTGCATTATGTTGAGCCCAAAAGAAGATGAAGAAATGCAATTGATCCTCATTTTAAAGGACAATATTGAAGCGGGCAATGGAAAATTTCGACATGGGTTAATTGCAGGAAAGCAAAATACACGACGGCAGATTTGTAAAAGGTGAGCCAAGCCGGTTAGTTAGTGCCAATCAATGCCAGTTGCAGCTTACGATAATGCATGCAAATCTTTAAGCCCATGATGCCTTAGTCAAATGCACGATTATGGCTCGGAATATAGTTACGCGTGGGCTGCCGTGACGTGGATGTCGGCATTAGAGGACGTGCATTCACTGTTGTGTCATTGGGTACCTGTACAGTTCGCTAGTGCGCATGCGTTTACGTGTTTTATAAGATAAGTTACATGCCCATTGGCATGTCAGTGTAATTAAGTGGGTAACATTAATATATATGTAAATATATATATATATATATATATATATATATATATATATATATATATATATATATATATATATATATATATATATATATATATATATATATATATATATATATATATATATTATACTTAATAAATAGCCGGAATCAAAGCAATATGGGACTAATATGTGACCAACAAGGTCATGTTCATGTAATCCTCGAAAACAATCGCTTAAAGAACTGACGGTTTTTACCAAGCTATTCCTGGAAAGCAGGTTATAGGTATATTATTGATCATATTGGTACACAGTTTCTAAATCTACCCAACATGGCATGTGAAATTATGTCGATGGTGTGGCCTTCTGGTATTTGCATTAACCTTTCGGTATTTATAATGTAGAACAAATCAAGTTTTCCAATTATGTTTAGTCTGATTTTTGTTTCCCACAATGCTGTCGGCCATTTGCATGCCATGTGTGATATATTGAACAACTCGACCTTTAATTCCCTATATTACCTTAGGATAAGAGCAGGTTATTCACCCTAGTGGTCTTATATCATCTTGAAATCCGAAATGCATGTAATTGTACTGTAATACATTGTACATTTCCACCTTAATTTCCCCAAACAATGCCTTGCAATAAAAAAAATCCTTTTCCTCCTTGCATTGGTCAATCACCTTGCCGTACAGCTGAATTATGTGATGCATGAATGTTATCGTGATTAATAGCCTTACCCGCTTTGTGGTAACATAAATTACATCGCCTTTTTGAACATGTGAGAGTCGAATGCGGTTGTCGTTCCGCGAGCTGGCTCCCAGGATTAACAATGTGTATGTAGGAACATGGTAGTGATTATGTATTGTAGATGATGCGTCGACGCGCGTATGGTCGTGTTATATAATGTGCCTATGAGGGCAGCAACTCATAAGCAGATAGAGCCCACCCACGCATCGTAACGGATATCATAGCGCTTTGTCACGGCGGCTCATAAGCGCCATCTGATGGATGGACAATCAGAGGGCATCTTCCGTTGTGTGATGTGGATGGCGTACATTTCATTTTTTCATTAATGTTTGCTTGTGTACCTGGCGTTGATGTATTGGCGTTGTAGGAATGCTAGATAATCCGAGAGCACGTGAATATGAACAATATGCCGTCTGAACTGAGACCAATCTGCTTTCGGTGTCCTTTTAGTGCTGTGATTCGGTGTACAGACATTTTCCCCTTTCCTGATTTTAAATGAATACATGATCGAATGAAACATCATGCTTTTTATTTGATTATTTTGTTCTGCATAATACAATACTGCAATGTCATCTCTGACACTTCCTTGCACACGCACACCTTCGCACAAATATACAAAAGAATAGGTATGAGTTGTACCTTATTGTGTTGGCACCAATAATGTATCGCAGCGTTCGTTTTTTTTTTCCGACCTTTGTTCTTGTGACATAATGTCATAAAACAAGCAGTTGCTATATCGTATAACCTTATGTCATTTAGTAAAGGTTTTAATAAAAAACAAAAACGCAGGTGTGATTAATCGAGTGAAGCACATTGATGGCCTGGCATCTTATTTATGTACACAACCAATAATTGATATGTTGTACTTCATCAAAATCATTGTTACCTGACAGTTGTCGATTTTAGTACTTTTATGTGATATTTTATGTGATATTTTCACAAATGGCATAATTTAATGTATTAAATTACATGACCTCCCGTAACCACGCTGTACCTTTAAGGGTTAACTTGATATTCAGCGTGTGATTACAGAGTCTTTCATGGTAGCTGCTATTCCACTAATTGCTGCACAAATATAAACTTGCAGATGAATTAATGATGAAGATTTAACCCTAGTATACGTTTGATGAATTAATAAGTCATCACATGAGTAGGGTGAAAGGCACTGACAATACTGTATTGTTGGAGTAAAATAACGACACGCCCCAAGGCTGATTGTCGTCAAGCTATAAGTTAGAGGGGGGTTGTTTTCAGGTTGACAGCTGGCTGTGAACCCGCCAACCCTTGGATGATGGTATAGGCTTACGGCCACTAATGGAGTAGCCAAGCATAATGCGCGTCGGGGTAACATCATCAAATATGCGAGGCACGCTTAATGGAATTTCTGCATAAAATATGAATATGCATTTGTAAGATTATACTACTTTTCTGGGCAATATATACTACTTTTTGTTTATATCGTATAACTTTACCTAGCTTGGATTTTCATGAGGTTATGTTTCTGTAGAGTCTCGTCATCGCAAAAACAAGGCTTTTATAATAATGAGTTTATAAAATGACATCGAATGTGTTGTGACGTAGAAATCACTGAATGGACATTATTTAACATTCGATATCGATCCAAATGGATCGAGTGCTAATACCAACTTGTAATGTAAAGGCAGTACACACTTAGCAGCTGCCTAATCGACGTTGCACCCCAAAAGAAGTATTTAAAAGCGTCCAAACATTAATGCCAAGCATGAACAAAGCCGTGAAATAAAAGTAAAATGTAACATAAACGATATGTCGGCCCAGTGGTATATAGTTACATTTTACCATCGTGTCCTATGGAAGTCAATTGCAGAAAATTGTTTAAGATATAGACAACGTGTTGACCTATCAACCGACTGAAACAAAACAGCATGAAATACTGGAGTAAATGGCAGTGAAAGATATCGCTGCCGACGATTGCATCACGTCGTTTTTAACCATACTACAATCGCACCGAACTGTTGTGTGCTGCGAATATACACCACAGCAATTTTTAACGTTCTAGGTCTCATTTTCACACTATGTGTAAACTATGAGAGTGTGTAGCGTTATAGAGATACACCAAATAGATGCAACTGATATGCTGCATTAAGGAAAACAAAACGTCGACTGCGCGCAATTGGAAATCTTGCATTGATCTCTAATATTTACATCGAAGGGTTAATGCAAATGACTGATTTTGTATTTGTAGGTTAAGAAGCCATCTGGTGTAGTGCAGGATACGGGCCATCTTTCTTGTGAATAATACCAGGAATCGGGATTTCTGGACACAGTAACGTGGTAACATTAGTTGCTCAAGGGTATGTGAGACGAATCTACCAACAAGCCAGCGATTCATTATAAATAAATCATGCGATGTGTAACAGGATGGATGAAATTTATGTTCGACTCTGAAATCACTATATCTACGCCAAACCACCTGGTTTTCTGTAAGGCGGGTAATTAACAATAATGCGACAATGCATAAGCCCATCTCCATTTGTGCATATGTATATGTATATGTATACACACACACATATATATATATATATATATATATATATATATATATATATATATATGTGTGTGTGTGTGTGTGTGTGTGTGTGTGTGTGTGTGTGTGTGTGTGTGTGTGTGTGTGTGTGTGTGTGTGTGTGTATGTGTGTGTTTAGATAAACGTATATATCTTGTTCTGGCAAACCTCATCACACGCAGCAGTATTTTCCATTACTCACTATTCATAATCATTGAAGCATTTATTACTACTTTCATTGCAATCACCATAACGCAGAGAAGTAATATTGCAAGTTTTGACAGCTTTTGCAGTCAAAAGTGTTTTGCGATCGGATACATGTCAATTCCTTTCAATGCCGAATTACTTTAGGACAACGAACTTCCAAACACCTACACGTGCAGCGGTTCTCTTTTCTCCAATAAATTTCACGTACGTTATTGGGCTTCCTTCCTATAGGTTATTGCGTTCATTATTTTTCATTCCCTTCCCCCATCCCGTGATGTTCTTTCTTCTCTTCCTCTTTCGCCCCCCATCTCCAGTATCTCAGATTATCATCAGTTATAGCTGACCTCGGTCAAAGGAACCAATAAGGAAACCAGACAGCGTCTTTTTGCGGTTGGCTTGTTCAATATAATGAGTCTTAACAAAGCAAGCTAAGACGACAGCCGATGACACAGTGATAAGAACCATACCTTTGTGAAGAGGAGAGGTTTTTCATGCGATCAAGTAGCAGTACTCATATTTATCCACTTCTTTCACCGGGATCCCTGCAAGCAGCTCTTTACATCCATTACACGAGTAGCTCCGTTTCGGAATAGCAAGGACTGATTATACGTCAGTTGACAGACTGGAGGTATTCTACATTATTGATATGGTAGTCGTATAAGTCAAAGGGGGGAAGGGGTCAATGATTCTCAATGATTTAATTCCTCTTTCCAAATAGCTACATTTATGATGCTACGGGTCGTATCACAGGTTTGATACCTGGGATGTGATGTCTGGAGGACGCACTATGATCTAAAGTAAGCAAGAGATATCATGCGTGGATGTAATGCAGTATAATCAGCCTTGCGATGCACATCATCACTGCTCATGACTCTGTTTCAATACAGTTGCTAAACACTAATGTAGAGCGTATAGAAGCGTAGTCATGCAATCACTCGCAGTTTGAAAATGATATCGACTCATCAGTATTTATTTTCATTCTATCGCACGTATCAAATAAGTACCCCGTATCATTCCGCTCACAGAAAACTAAATATGTGAAGCTTGTCATCCATCTTTATTTTTTCTGTGCGTGCATTGATGATCCAATAATACAAGAAGTACACGTTTGTCGCTCTAAAAATGTTTCGCTTAAAAGTCAAGTCTATTGCTTGATACCAGCTATTAAGCCCTTTTTATAGCCTTGATATATCACATGACTTTTGGGGGCGATAGCTCCTTGTATCTAGATATGTACTATAATCCTGTTTTACACACATTTCAGAAATTATCATATGCATGTTAGCAGTCACAAGTTTCAGTAATCTTCAACTTGCTGGCAGGTGGAAAAGGCAACGGAAATTACCCACAGCTGTGCATTAGATGTGTTACCCAAAAATTATATGGTGCTAAAAAAGTACTCAAAATGGGACTTTTAAGCTTGACAGCGTTAGGAATAGTGTGTGTGGGTGATGTATGTTGAGCTGTCTTTTGCTTTGGCAAGTTTTGTTCCATCTTTGCATTCGTCTTCGTAAGAAAGTCACTAGTTTATGGCACCTCATGGCGCAGCGTTGCATTGTCATACCAACTGTTTCATTGCCGTTCACTAGTGTGCATTGCATTGTTATGCAAAGAATTACTTGGCAAATTAACCGCCAATAAGCCTCATGGGCCTTAACACCTTATACGTTTAAAACCTCGACAATGAATCAATAAGGCAATTGTGAAACAATGTAGTCAATCGACAGGTGATAAAATGTAACTGTAATCATAAGAGTCTTATAAATCTACGGAATCTTTAAACTCTGCCGAGCAGCACCGGTCAACATGTAGACACCTGCCCGTCATATGATGCTGATCATAGCGTCATGTAGCACCCGCACTGTCTTAAAGATATTCTATGTAAGCAGTAAATACTGTGTATGACCCATTACTAGAGCAAACTCTGCATTCATTTGCTTCCATAAAGTTACGAACTGGTATTTGGTCGACCTGGGACAATCATAGGCGGAGTCGTTTCATTTCCTACAGATCCTGCCCCGAGCCGTGAGGTCTCCTTGTCAATAGATGAGCCATGAGGTCCGCTTGTCATTAGATGAGCCACGAGGGCCCTGTAGTAAGATGAGCCATGGAGACCTTGTCATCAAATTCGCCATGACGTCATTTTCGTTAAATAAGCCACGATGTCCTTGTCGTTAAATGCCGCATGAGTTTCCTGTCGTTAAATGCCCCATGAGGACTTTGTCGTTAAAGGAGCGCTTTCTTACTCCGCGTAATAAATCACCTTCAAACAGACTAGTTGCTAAGGAATTCCTCACTTCCCCACCGCAGAATTGTATGCGTCATCGTGCGTATTGCACCTAACACACGCCGCTGTTACTCCTCGGGGGACTAAAGAAGCCGCATAAAGCGCATATTGAGGCATGTCTTCGGTGTGTATAAACCTCCTACTTCACATTAACTAAGCAAGTTTCAGTTTTATGTTAATACGCATTCTGATTAGTGGCAGAGTAATGGAATCCAACTGCATCTTTGATAAGCTGGGTTCCTAGTCATGATGGTCAATGACTACAATGACCATGCAGCGGTTTATGGCTGATAGTCATCAGTGTTCAGATTGAAAATACGGGCGTAAAGGGGTCAGAAATCGTCAAGAGTTCCATATAATGCTGGTGCTCAGCCACAATGACATCGATCTTTTGCCCTACACATAACGTCGAACGAATACTAGCTAATTAGATTTAAGGTTCTACATCGCTGTTATTCTAATAATTATTGACGTTCTTGAAAGCCAGAGGTTGCAGAATGCAAGCAATATAAGGCAACGACAGCTATGCAACGGATCAGTAATGATTCATTCACGGGGCACCTAAAAAGATTTTGCAAGCTACATGGGACGTGATGCATGTTTGGCAGTTAAGTGTTTTTCAGCAAGTAAAACAGAAGAAGAATCCGAAGTTGTTATTTGCATAATCTATGCAAAATACATTACATCGCATCGGAGATGTTCATGATAACGCCAAGCGGATTCCTATAGATAAATTCCAGTAACCTGTGCACGGTATAAAAAGGAAATAATTCCGCAGGACCCAATATTTCCCTAGTGCTTACATGGAATGACTGATAATGGTAGCAGTAGCCCAGCCCAAACAGTACTCCGGAGCTTGATTGCTCCGCTGGTCTAAACCGGATCATTCACCGCGTGAACAATAAGCTATAATACACATCAGGCAACTGAAGCAATCAACCAAACGCTTGAATCTAGCATATGAATTACCCAATGGCCAGGATGATCATCGCACATATACCTTGCTTGTTTCGTAACTTACGTCCGATGTCTGAGAGGTCTCTCAAAGTTCATCTGTCTTATATACGAGGCGAGTTACTTGGTATGGTTTCTAGGATCCCAGTTACAACAGGGTATCTAGCGGGTAGTTTATCATGAGCACGTCAGCAAGCTGCCCTTTGTCGCGTTGGAGCGGTATGTATCTCTAGCGGTGTCGCTGGCGCTGCTCCAGGATTCTGCCTATTAGTCGGTGCTTTGTTAGACCAACACATGGTTGTGACAGGCTATTTAAACTATATGATAAAGGTATATTTGTGTAATGTGTGTGTTATGCTGGTGTTATCACGCTACGTATGCGAGCTTATCATATTAATACTTCAGTTTAGTCTAACACAGTAGCAGCAGTTTGTGAGGTATATAATGGTTGCTTTTGAACTGTCAGGTCGTGGCTCAGCTATGGGTTGGAGCGAGCTGTTTAGCAAGCAGAATGTATCAACCAGGTGGTAGCCTTCAGTTGTTATGGGCATGTTTGTTAAGAGGCAGGTGTTACTTAGATTGTATCCTCATCATGTAATATAAATTGCGCTAATGCGCCAGATGGACTATCCAGTCTATTGCTACCTGGATTGTCGGAGTCAACTATGTAAGGAACAAACAACACTACAGTGCAAAAGTGGCATTTTAGCACGCACGTTTGGTTCATTAACCTGTAAAACTAAATTTGAGAATTGTTAATCAATAAGCAGATTCGCAAGTGAGCTGGTTTATTTATGTACTCTAATTTTAGGTGATGAACAACAAGCATAGTAAGCACGGACCCGCTACTGCCGCAATATGTATACTTATGGTCCAAGTGCAATCAGCCAGATTCCGTGGCCCAGAAGCCAATCTAATAAAGACGTCATGTTACGCTGCAAAAATGAAATGTCAAGTGGACTTGGCTGCAAATAGCGTTGCTGGCCAACTGTGGTCGAAATAAAGCTAAGTGCTGGATATGTTCAAAAGCTTGACCTGATGCCCTTGATTTGATGAATTATTGGAGCGATATGGATGATAACATAGCAATAGTATTGTACTGTGGCTGATAACTGGCGCCCCTAATAACGTCGAATGTGAAAAAATGTTCATCATACTATGCAACCCAGCTGGCAGTGGTAGAGCAGTACAACTAAATATAATACAGCGTGATTGGGTCTATGGAGGCATCAATATATCAAAATGCGCATTGGTTCGCTTGTGCATTAGCTCAATGGACTGAAGATTTATTCGGGCTGCTTTTGGGGATGTTTGGCTACTGTGGATTACAAGCCAATGCATTCGATTGCCCACATATTGTAATTGCTTCGGGTTATGTATCACGGAAGGTGGATACTGCATAATAAAAATGCATAATTTTCATTCAGTGTAGCTCAAAATGAGCAAATTAGCTCTAACAAATGATACCCGTTCGACGGAGCTTGCTTCAGATCGAATTCTGGGAGCAGGATGCATGCTGCCGTATTGATGTAGCCACTGGGTGATGCAGACTGGCAAAAACAAATTCATTCCGCCTGGTACCGCAAGGTTTCTATGTCTGACCCCTGATGTGATCGTTTCACTAGATAATCGGAACATCTTTTTGCACTTTGATTCAAGGTACCCTGACAAAATGCTCTTCCGTGCTGAAACAATCATTTTCCAGTCAGATTAGGCCGTTGTTTCCCAGTAACTGGACGTAGATGCGGCCTAAGACCATGATGAAACTGAAACCTAGTGTGAAGATTTGATTACTCTGTGTCACAGAGCGTTATCATATTTATCGATAGATATAGAATATTATCTCAATACAGAACTGGGTACAAACAGAACAGATCTAGTGCGATGGTTTGAGTGAGAATTGGCGGCGTGGCTGGAATGTATAATAGAGAAAGATAGAATAGGGAATGCAAGACCTAACGAAAAGGGTAAGAGAAGATGTCGAGATATCAAGGGAAGATGTTGAGATAATTAAAGACGGATAGTGTTGGGGCGCTAGAAAGTGAGAGTATGGGAAAGAGAGAGAGTGATAAAGAGAGAGTGATAGAGAGGGAGAGAGAGAGAGAGAGAGTGAGAGAGAGAGAGACAGACAGACAGACAGACAGACAGACAGACAGACAGACAGACAGACAGACAGACAGACAGACAGACAGACAGACAGACAGACAGAGACAGAGATCACGAGGGTGGCAAGTACAGAAGACTAACCTCATAGTGTAATAAGCAACATATCAGTTGATCCGGGTTGATTCGGATTTATAGTGGTAGTCATTACATCAACAAAATATTACATTGCTGGATAAATTATCCATTCACTTTACTTTACAACTAGGTTTTTCTTCAAAACTTTCATTTCATCCGCATCCACAGCATCGCTGGACATCATTATAAATCTGCGCACCGGTCCATCTGCTGATTACTGCTCGTGTTTGCCTGTAGTTGTTTTCCGGACTTTCCATTAACGTCAGTGCCACGTATCCATCATGCCTGCTCTTGAATATTGGAATAACATGAAGTGGATAAATAACGTCTGATAAATTACAGACAGGACTTTTAACTGTGTCATTTTCAAAGGTTTGCGATGTCAGTTAAAATGTGTTATTTTGAGCTCAACCTAACCTAAAGTATTGTGCGTTGATAATTTGGTAGCATCCCTAAATGATCATAGCGATTATTCTGTGAGGAGTCTTCACTAGGTATGCTTAAATATTTTAGCATGAAATTTTAATGTTAAGCACAGAATACTGTGCTATGAGAGCATTCAATGACCAAGGCCATATGCACAGACTACTCTGCTGTGAGAGCATTCCATGAAGAATGCAATAGATTGACAGTAAACACGGGCCTTTTAAGGGCAATACCATATTTGTCACGATGTCGCACTAATGAATAATGATCATTAAGGTACACCTGAAGCTTTGAACAGTAACCATGATGAAATGGACTGATTAACAGACCGTTGCAGTGCATGACTCGAACAACATGCTTTCAACTCGCCATAAATCGTTCAAACCATACTTCCTGAAGTATGCCGTGATATGATAAATCTTATTTCCAGGGAGTCATTGGCGGCAGATTAAAATTCCATGTATCAGGAATCCCACCAATTCATTTGTATGAGAAATTGACGGTTGAACGCAACCCTAATTAAGAGTATATCATGGTATGTGCGTTTGAAGTGTTGAAGTTGGCTTGGGAAAACGCTTTGTGCATTTAAGATAATTATATGCATGGTCACATTGTAACCATTCAAGAGGACCAGAAACTGTAACTAGTCTGGCCTCTGTTCTTTGTGTTCTACATAAAGGCACTCTTGCACTTATTAACGTCAGTGTAACGATGGGAATAATGGGTAAAAACATGTTGTAAAGAAGAAGCTCCAGGCCTAAATATTGGCCACGAATCGTGTCCAAAGGCCATGTCATGAAGGCTTACGGTGTTTACATTCACCAATAACATCCCACTGCGCCTTCTAATGCAAATTCATACTTAATATACTAAATTTGTTCTCGTAAGCCAAACAACAATATTATTACCGTAATATTTTGCAGCGTTAATGTTTCAATGAAAAGGAGTAGGTTATCTAGCATGTTACGAAAGCCACCTGCGTTCTGCAAAAACGATTTGATGAATAGTATCTTACCATGATCGAATGTGTCCAAGAGGCTCATGACGTCAATGTATGTATGTTTGTAGGACGCTCATGCCGACCCTACTCGTTGCTCAAGTTAGTAAGGGTCTCTGACACATTCCACAGGGCCAGCAACTCAACACTGTCCGGCTTTGTTTCTGATTACCAGCAACATATCGTTGTGAATGTTATTCACACGCGAATCATATATAGCTTAAGCGATCTCTCCACAGTGATCTCTTGCACACGGTTCTGTGTCATCGTTCGGTGGACTAACTGACATGTAGCGTATCATGCACGAACAGATGGATAAAGATGAATTAAGTTCAGTATGTACATATCATATACACCTACATGGAATCGGAATGCCAATCTCTTGCCATTGACTTCTTCACCATCTCACCGGTGTGTTTCATCACCATATGGCATAGCCAATTACAGCGTGAAGAGCTCATGTAAATCGTCCAATTGAGTATAAGTGCACTTTCACTGTAGCATCAGTGTTTATAATTAGATCATGCTTATTTATCACGATGATTTAGTGAAAGATAGCACAAGATGTCGAGTTATCCAAGTATCCCATACAACTGCCACAGTTCTTGCAGAGTGGAATCCACTCACCGATACGAAAAGTGGAAAATATATTTTTGATTTATAACGGTATCTAATTACACGTACGGTGGAGCCAATGGCGTTCATGCCTGCAAGACACGATAGCAAGTGCGCAATGACCAGGTAGTTAACATTCAAGCGATGCATCCATCTAATGGGCTAGTGATTATTGATAAAACAGGTATATGAATTCGAGTCGTGTTATTGTAACACAAAACACAACGGTGCTGTTTGTGTCCAAGCTTGCAGCGGGTTGAGTGTAAACCTGTCGGCGACACTATGAATATACGCGACTCAGATTCAGGCATATTCTACCAATTAACTACCTCTGCGCTATTCAAAGCTGTCGATGCATATCATCATAGTTAGGGAAAATTAATCTTTGCTTTTCTTTCTTTACTTGATATGCTTAATATCCGTTTCCCCCTTGCGTGTAAGCAGCGATAATGTGTGGAATTATGGAAATTAACAAAAGATACCCGACGAGCTGACTGCGAAAGACGGCACACAATTGGATTTTTTTCTTCTTCTGCAATGCAAAATCAAACGAAGGAAAAGATAATGGGAAATCGGCAAAGCCGCAATGCGTTATCAGGAGAGGAAGTACTGTGCAAGGTTGGTTAACAAGCATGTCATCGGTATAATCAGTAAACTTAAGTATTAGGCTTATCTATTGTATGGTTGCAAGAAGTGGTAAAACCTGTTTTGTTATCTTAATAGATTTTTATCCTACCCGCGACACAGCAGTAAAACGTGGCTTATGAACGCAGAACTTTACCCCGGTATGATCACATTTCCATCCCGACTACAGACGGGGCGATAGCTAATTGCCTTGTACGAACATGCTGTCGGAGTACAGATTGCACCTAGGTGACAATACTATATTTCATGAACATCTTTAGTGTGGATATGGCTACTCAACCATTTCTTTACCTTCTGGTATTTGAATAATGTTATTATTTCCTTCGAGTATAACAGTCTGTTACACCCAATATCGCTTGTCGTAGGGTAAATAACATATCCACGTTGCGGTCACATAGCTGTTTGGTATATTCTGGAAGCCTATGGTGAACTTACAATCTCACTGCAGATGGAATTACAATATTTGGATATTTAACAATGTAAACATTCAACATCGGGCATTCGCTTAACATAATACAATGAAATGTGCGTCGAATCAGCCAAAACGGATCACCATATTGTGATGTCATAACTAACAAAATGTTAAGATTGATGAATGATGGCCTGCACTGCATTTAATGGAGAAAGCTAGCGACTTATTAACTGCAATAAACATACACTTAGTTGTGCCCAGAACGGATATGAATATATTTGTTAGGGAATATGTTACGTTGCGAGAAAGCAACCACACACATTTTACAGGACCAACAACGCAACACCGTCTGACTTTGTTTCCGATTTCCCTCCCCCCCGGTTTTTGTCAGTCATTTCAACGAAATTGTTAATGTATGTGATGCTTTATACAAGTCAATATAGATGCATTCTCTGCGAACATTCAAAAGAGCCATAGTTTTCTTCACTTAATAAAGTAGTTCACTCACTAGCGGTCAGGCGAAGTCTCTAGTGGTCAGGCTAAGTCTGTAGTTGTTGGGCGGGTAAAATCTGTTGTGGTCGGGCACTTGTTTATTCTCTGCATTCAGCTGGAACTTTTCATAGGATATTGGGGAAAACTCCTCATTGCAACTATTGACTGCACAATAACATGTACCATATAGTGTATCTAACAATGCATAATGAAGCTACAAAAGTGTGAGCACAAACAGCGTCACCACAGAGTAACGAATGATAAAGAGCAAAGCAATAAGGATATGATGAATCATGAAGAATGCAGTATGCCATTAACTGATGCAAATATACCAACACAAGTCAGACTGACGCACAATACAAGCATTTCAATAACAACAACATGTGCGCATCAGAATCTGCCCATCAGATTAATCCTCGATCGACACTTTAGACGCAATGCCTGACCAAGGTAATTACACTGCACCAATGTTCATGGGGCTTACACATTGATGTGATATATAGCTCCCAAATATTTTGGAAGTTCATATTCAAGTATAGTTTTCAATGGAGATGGCAATCCACTTGCATCACCTGGACACTCAACATCTGTTTGGCCGATAGAGAAGTATAGGATAACTGCTTCTGCGCATTGCAAGTCGTATTATATGGATGGCGTTATATATATATATATATATATATATATATATATATATATATATATATATATATATATATATATATATATATATATATATATATATATATATATATATATATATATATATATATATATATATATATATATATATATATATATATATATATATATATATTTCCCGTTAGGAGCCTGGCTGTTTCTCTTGGAAACATTCTGATCTGGGAATTGTTTTGGAGACATCGATTTAGGGACGCAGTCATTTGTTAGGTATTTGTAAAGTAGGCCTGAAGGCTGGTCGTGTTGAATTATTTAGTTGGTTGATTGACTGGTTAGTTGGTGGGTTGTGCGCGTTGCACGGTGCTAGTACTATAATGATATTGACCTCGTGTGTTTTGCTTATACCCACATTTAAGCCCAGTTTTACCTGTTTCTGTTTGACAATTATTCAGCTATACAACACCCTGTCAATGTATGTGAATGTTGACTTGAATGGGACGCTTTTGTCTGGTTTGGTGAGCTTGACTTTTGTCGAGGTTGGTTAGTGATCGATCTTGGCTGGCACTGTTATCGCCATTAATCCACGCTTCTATTGTTATCTCCCTCGATCTCGTCATCAAGTATGCATGTACGCGGAATTAATATAAGTTGCTGTATCAGTCGGGGAGGTAAAGTGGAGCAGCCTCATCATTACAATAGTACAACATGAAGCTCTGCTTAATTTACCTAGTGTGCTGTCTTTCTGTGATCAGTGGGGCTGTCATCACAGGTACTTCGTTTTCATTAAGTGTGAAGAACCTACCTGACAACAAAAATATACTTAAAGAAGAGAAAGTCACCACAGTGCAAGAATGTGCGATTAGATGCACCAGCCATAAAGAACAGTGTGTAGGAGCAATATACAATAGCAGCACCAGTGGAAAGAATACGTGTATTCTGCTCTCCCTCTTCTCCAATGTTGAAGCAACGAGCGATGGGAACTATTTCTCAAGAAAGAAGGTGAACGAAACTTCGCTTGGCCAATTTGAATATTGTATTATATTTATATATTTGGGCCGCATTCAATTAACCCTAATCAGTTCTTTACGCAGATATTTCCCTTCGTGAGTTTGGACCCTCGAAGCCACTCAACTTAAAACCAGGAGACTGGTTGAATGTTTTCCAAGATATCCCCATAGGAGTGACAGGAACAGTGATTGGAGTGCAGTATTATGCATTAAAAGCAGGGACGTTTTACCTTGGAGGATGGCGACGAACAGAGTCAAATGTTTGGATGAAAATGTGGGAAATCCAAGTGAGATGTCATGCACCTGGCCTCAATCTACAGGTAATTCTATGTAGTCAATAAATCAAACTAGGTACGGATCTGGATGACCAGAAATATAAATAAAACAAACTGTTTCGGAAACAGCTATACATTTCTTTATTACCAGCCAATTGCCTGTTTTTCATTAATTTATTTTACCCCTGTTTTGCTCTACAATTTATTATTCAGCTCAGTAGTAGTAGTCAAAACTCCTTAGGCCAGACGTTAATACGACAATGCTCCCTCTCTTCGTTAACTTTTTACCATTTGGAAGACAGCTGGTTTCACCACATACTGAGTTTACACACTTTGCTAGCTGGTTTACTTGTAGATGGAACTAATTCGAGGATTACCTCAAAGTCCGCATCTGTTGTAGCCAGCTATAGAAGGAGGCTTTGCATTCACCTTCCTCTGACACCCCAAGTCTTATGACGGTTGCACAATGCCTTAGCCGCAAGGCCTACGTTTTGTTTGTTTGCTTTGATTGTAAAATCGTAACACTTCCCTTACCAGCATTTGGAGCAATACATCTGCTTCATCCACAGACTTATTCTATATATGTTGACGGGCTGAAATATTTTTGTCACGTAGGCAGTGGATGAAACGTACATACAAGAAATTGACTTTGCTGGTATCAACTATGAAAGAGGCGCATCTGAAGGAGTTGTTTACTATGAACAACATGGTTTCACGCCAGTCAATTTAGCAGCAGGCGATCCTTACCTGCAGACTGCATGCGGTGCACCTGTATATGACCCTGTCAGTAGCTTTGAAGGAGGCACCTCGTGCCCCCAGCGTGCCATGGCCCTTACTTTCATCATACGATTTTAAAGTACTGGCAATCTGCTTTGGCATTGTTTTAACCATCTGTATTGCTGCAACTTTATCATTTTAATGTCTTGTGTTTAATAACACCGCCTTATCTTTTAAATACATTTCGTCATAACAAGTTTTCTCGGAAATCGTCATTGACTACACATAGAGTGATGCAACCGCAATTTGATGAGTGCAATAACTTCATGTACGAAAGAGTCAATTGTGAATCGGAAAGCTACAACTTGTTTATGAGACCATCAATAAAACTTTATATGCTGGCTTATTTCTTGTTGTTAGTGTTAATTCTGTGTGGATAAAAGAGCAGATAAAATCTGATATGATATGATAAAATAATGGAAAAGAATAGATGAATTACCTCATCCTTAATTCAATCATTTGCACAGTTAGGCGGCTATTGCGTTCAATATAAACTACATGTCATTAGATCCATCTTACATAATTGTGATTGATTCACCGACGTTTTGGCCACTAGCAAATCTTGATTAGGTAGTATATTTCACAGTGTCACTGGCTACTATACTTTCCTTTGCACCACTCCCCCGACCCACTTCCCGACAAACCTTCTACACAATATTTTTCTAATGTTTTATCTAAAGCGTCTTGAATATGAAATCAAATGTCAACAAACTTGTCATTTGGGTGAATGTAGGGGGGTACCCTTTCCCTTTTTCGACGCGATCGTTTAGCGCGCTCATTATAGTAATCATACGTACAAATACAGTTCTAAATCAAAGGCTGCTCTTTGACACATATTTACCGGCACATCAAAACAATAATGATCACATAAGATGGTTTGGGGTACATCCGTGACCATAACACTACCATTCAATAGCTTTGCTAAGCACCACCATATATATATATATATATATATATATATATATATATATATATATATATATATATATATTGCTTCATCAGTTTATTCGAAACGACGTTTTCTGGCATGTGGTCTACTGGTTCCTTTTCGAGGCAATGATTTTATGTCAATCAGTGGATTTATGTGTATATGTGCGTATGCGTGTGTGTATGTTTGTGTGTAGGTGTGTGTGTGTATGAGTGTATCTGTGTTGACCGACACACGCCGCCATCTTTGACCTTCGTCACTCGGCCTTGCACTCGCCCTCTTCCCAGAAGCGCTGCTCACCATTTCGCACTCATCCCTCACCATCAGTTCGTCCGTTCATCCTTGTCGCCTATATGGCCCCTCAAGGGAAACATATCCTGATAATGTGGCCGCGAGTTTCAACAAAAAGAATCGCACAATTGAGTCTTATTGCGCCCTCAGTCGCAACTCGGCGTTGGCTTTCAACGACTGATATTTACTGAGCAGCTTACGTGGTATAGGGAGCGCTAATCCAGCAGTGATAGACGTGAATTTCTGGTTGTATATGCTTAATTATTTTTCTGTGAATAAGGGTGACTAAGTCCAACGCAGAGAATTAGCACAAAAAGGCTGTCGTAGCTGCTGAAGCAAAAAGACCCGCAATGGATGGCTTTTGGGAAGGAACGGATGTGGATGTGATGAAAAACAACTGCCCTGCTAATAAAGGCAGTTATATTACTTATTTGTAATAACATTATCTTAATCAACATTTTGTACACTCTTTAAATGTGTGCATGTGTATTTATATCATTGAAAATGTGCTTAAGCATATTGTATGTCAATGCTAATGCTTGGTTCATTATTAGTCATTCCATGTACCTGGTTTAATCCCCTGTCACCTCAGCATTTGCCATGGCCAATTTATCATTGACCAGTTTTATGCTGATCTTGCTCAGTATTTAGTGCACACAATCTTACTGAAATAACGCAGAGAGTCAGTTGATTGACTACGGGGAATTATTTTACAAATATGAGACCTCTAAAAGTTTGCAAAAATAAATGACTGCATTATGAAGAACAACAAAAAGGCAGTTCTTTTATTTGACATCACAGAAAAATGCAACCATCTGCGACATGTTGATCAATACCTTCTGAGAATCGGTGATGTGTTTTATGTACCGCCAAAATTATTTATGACGATATTTGTATCATATTTCAGTGTATGGCATTGCAAGAATAAAATATTTGGTAACAATTCATATCAATGATCGTTAGCAAGGTGGAAAATTTTTACAATTAAAATATCATCGTGACTCTTGAGCCAATCTCACTGTTCATCCATATATTGTGACAGCCAGATTAGTTAAGTGGAACCTTGCACCATTACATGTAAAGGTATGCGACCGTGGTCATGACTTAGTACATACTTAATCTGTGTGATTTACCTGCTAACCGATGTATCAATCAGTAGAATTCTATGATTTACTTTTTACCCTTTGTATCATTCCATCTTTCATAACATGAGGCATCAAGAATCAATTACAAAGTCGTCATACTTTAAGCATTACCGATCACTTATTGCAGATTTTTCTGCAGCTATCTATAAACATTAAAGAAAAATGAATTATATCGACTGAAAACATAAAATGTTTGAATACATTTTATTGTGAACCAAGCGTTATTTAGAAAAGGAAAATAAGCATTTGCGGATTACAGTATGCTTTAGTATGCAGCAAGATTTGAAGCTGACGAAGTTCCTAAGCAATAGGTAATGGATTTTAATTAATTGAGTTATTAGCATTCATCGACGTTGGTGCCATGGGGCTGAGATTTACCTGCAGTAGTCGAGTAGACAGATGATTTTGCTTACGTCGGCCAACTAAATATCTGAGAAGAATCTTCTATCCGTTGAAATTTGCTAGACAATATAGCTTCATGGGTTGGAAGTGAAAAGAAGAAGGGTTCACAATGACACGTCAGCCAGTCTCTTGTTTTATATTTCCTAACTTGGCACCATGGTGTCAGCTGTGGCTTTGTGGGAGGCCAGGATAGAATGCCGCACAGTCGCTGCAGCGTATAAAGTCATTTTTTTCCATTGATTGCGTATTCATGAGAGATAGTATGGTCATGTTTCCTGCAGTTGAGGCACTGAGTAGTGACAAGTGACGCTCACAACGACAGTTTGATGCGCCACGTCAGGCTGTCATTAGAAGAATCATCTTTTCCTGGAGGCTGGTCCATCCATCTTCGATTGTGCGTCGGTTGTGGGCGTACCTGTATTTTTCTATTATGCTTGTGTTTGTGTTCGTAAAGTGCAAACGTTTGACGTGTGTATCTGAGTTATTTTGTGTCTATGTCTGTGTGTGTGTGCATACATGTGAGTCTGTGTCTGTGAGTAAGCGGGTGTATTTATATGAGTGTTTGGCGTGTGCGTGTTCATGTATGTTTGTGTGTATCGTCGGAACATGATGCACTAGAGTCTTATTGTAAACCTACAAAAGCCGTCATAGTAGCATTCCGCACTTTCTCTTCTCACAGGCACTGGACAACAGCTCACAGTGATGTATGTCTGTATAAGGTCTGTCATTTTCCCCAATGTCGCATGTTTAAAAAGCTTTACAGGTTTACAGTGCAAGAGGTTATCACCACAGCCTTATCATGGCAACCATGGCCAAATAGTCAATGTACAGTCACTAGACACTCCATGTGGTCTTGGTGGGAAATACATACACATCACGAGCCTCAATATAGTACCAAATCATGCCTAGAGATATTCGCTACGATGATTCGTAACAACATTCGGTGCTTGATGGAATACTTTGAAGAATATACAGCATTTATCAGTTGTTTAGTGAATACATATTGTGTATTGGAAGGATCCAAATAAGAGCACTTATGATCACGTAGCAGTTAGGATAGTGACGGATTTATTTACGTTGTCCGATGTCACATAAAAAGCCTGGCATGGCGGTGCATTTCTTTAATCAAATCGACCGGCCCCGTTTGTTCTGACAGCCCATGCCTTAATTTGTTCGGTGAAATAGCAATAATGGTCCACGAACGAATCGAGTTATTGCAACACCCACACAGATATTAACCTGGATGGGATGAAATGCATGACGTTTCACTTCTAACGCAATGCAAATGACACCATTAATAATAATCCTCTCTCAACACAGTACTGCTTGGCTGCGCTAATGGCCAACCGGTGCACGGCAATCTTTCATTCATCGCTACACCAATAAGAAAAACCCTCCATGGAAGGTAGTTCTGCACTCTTCAACCCACGCATTTTTTCAATGAGTGGTGCAATATTTACCAATTACTCATAATCCATGGGCACAAACATTTTATGACTAATCGTCCAGACAGCAGCATGAAGTGCAACGTAATATGACATGACTAGTCTGGACGAATGGCTCTGTCGCGCTCAATCAATGCCGTTTGATAATACCCGTCTGGTAGCAGTAGACGTGTCGTGCTCGCCACCTCTAGAAGTGTCCTTCCGCGTACCAATTCGCCGTCTTTATTAACATATCGTGTTCGGACTGCACGACACCCCGGTCTATTATCACCTTGTAAACGGAATTATTATAGCACAGCAAACAGCATGCTGAGGCTGCGTTCTGGCTCATTTCGCTTTAAAATACAATATAGGTAGTTGTTGGCGTCAGCGCGGCCCGTTTGCCGTGCACACACTGTGAGAGTCGAGATTAGGGTGACATCAGGACGCTGTGCTATTGCTGCTTATCACTGGTCCGGTACACACATTATCTGCGTATATTCTGAGGGTGACTAATTAAACAGAACATTTACCTGGATAGCAGCGGTTCAGTATCGTAAAACATGTTGATAACAAATCTTACGACTATTGCATGCCGTCTCCTGGTGATGTATTGTACATTAAGCAGTGATTAATCGGTGTCACAATAAAAGTTATGTAGCCGTCACGTTCTTTAGAAGCAGTCGATGGCATCAATTCGAACCACCCCACCATCTGGTGGTTTTGATGCTGTCTAACCCGGACATATGCTTCTTTCTCTCGTCCCCCTGTATTCTCGTCTTTTGACTTCCATGTTTCCCTGCTAAAGCTTAATGCTTTTGTTATTTATTACTTCCCTCGCTCTGTAGTTTTATCACTTCTCTGTATTTTGCTGGCCAACTTTCTGGTACACCACTCGAAAGTTTTTTTTAGATTATAACCAGATATAGCTGACCTCAGTAAGGTGCGCAGTAAGAAAACGGACCGTGTCATTTGATGAATGACATACTCAATGTGATTAGTCCTAACGATGCAGGCTAAGCTGATAGGTAGCGACACTTACAATTTGATGTTGTTTTGAGGCCTAGAACGCTGATAATTAATGGAGCTTGGATAACTATCCACGCAAATAAAGCATTATCAGACTCAATACCTCAGTACAATTACGTTGCGTCATCACAACTTAGATATTATATTTGCTATTGATAATAAATGAAACTCCGTTGACTCCGTAACTGCAGCGTGTTTCGTGTGTAAAACATGATCATCGTGGGTATGCGCACCTGATGAAGTCGGAAATTATTAAAATCGCAACTGGAAATTTACGTATAGGTGTGAAGTTGAGAAAGACCAATGGACGAGGTAGTGTTAACCTTTGACATTGACAGATACCTGCGAGTTACTGCATCGGATATGCAAATTCGGCTTGCTTGCAAAAGCTGATAAGATATCTAGTTGGCCACTGGGTACTTCCGAATGAATGGTTTTGGCAGATTGAATAATTATTAAATCTGACTTTGTTTTAATCAGCTATTGCTACATTTGATTAGGCATTATGACTCAACAGCCGATTCGACCTTAACAAGTCTATCTCAGGCAAGTACTTGCTCACAGTCGTTGAACACCAAAGGCGCTTTAAACTTTACACAGTGGTATAACCTATCTTCCAGGAAACCCGCTTGCCCAGTAATAAATCGCGATTGCTCTGATGGCAATTTTGCGGTTTTGTCTCAGAACTAGACCTTCAGTGGCATACTATTGTTTTATCTCGGAAAAACGCTAAATGAACATGCAGCCCTTTTGTACATTACTACGGTTGACTACAACAGATTTGAATGCATCAAGATGTCGCAAGGTGGCAAGTGAACTGCAGAATCATATGAACTTTCCAAAGAATTATTATCGTAGTCTTTTAACTTCAAACGCGGTGTGGCCAACTGGACCTCTAACGGATCGGATTGCCACAATATACAAGCAAATCATTGGGGGCACACGAAAAGGCAATAAGTCGACAATAATTAACATTCTATGAAGTGAATAAGGTTTGTGCTGAGCAGTATCCTCTGCATCACCCTACTACCATCAACTTGATGATGCCACGTGTCCAATTGCTACCTAATGTCGACTACAGTATGACAAATCACTATTGTGCAAGTGTTCCACCATGAGGCACAATAAACAGTGCATCGCTGTCAGGTTGGTCAAGATGGAGATGATAACAACCATATGAAGTCTTTTAAGAGAGAGAATAGAATAGTAAGCTTTTAGTTAACTGTCAATTACTATGATTCATGACGATCTTTTATACAGATCATTGAGCATTCACCAGATATAGAGTTTAACGTATGACAGCTGTATGTTGACAGACAACCCGTAATAACCTACAGCACAATGGTGTATCTCCTCTTTTCAGTTTTGAATAACGGAATGCCCAGATGCTAACAGTGTCACGTTTCAACCTCCTTATTTGTTTTTCTATGCGTTACTAAGAGATATTTAAGGTGATGAACAGTTTTAGGCTCACTGCGATAATCCACTAACCCGAGCCAAGTCTGTTTGCTGCCAGTCTGTAACGGATCTCCATGTACACTGGTCATATTTTGCTGCTCACTTCCAGAGCTCACTACCTGGGCTTATAAGCGCCTTTGGCTATTCAGCATATTTGATAGGCACGTGACCGTATTGACCTTCTATCATTCTTCAGGCCTACTGGTATCCTTGCAGCATAGATGTTTGTGACACACACACAAACCAGGTGCCTTCCCGTGGTCAAATACACAAGGCCTGAATCGAAGATTGCACAACGTCGAGTCCTACGTTATTTCTGATCGAAATCTTTGAGTTATATTGTCGATAACCATGGAAAAAATCGTTACTTATGGATAAGTACCACCTTACAGCAATTGCAAGTAGAGCTGAGGAAGCGATATGCAAAGCTTAGTTGACGAAATGTTGAACATATTGAAAGGTGAGTTGTAATCGTTTGTGCGGCCAGGATCCGTGCATTTTGTGTTTATGCTATCCATTTTACCCATTAATCTGACCCAACTCCTTCCATGAAATCACCCGGTCCATTTTCTGATTAATTGGTTTTATGATATTTCGTCTCCCAATCAATCAGATAATCTGATGCATTTGTTTTATAGATAGCCAGAATACCGGGTTAATGTATCCTATCCTAACACCTGAGTGTCTGACCCCCACCATTCTACCAAGTTAAATACAAGCAGAAGCCTGGGTGTGGGGATTATTGGTGAACAGCGTGTAATTGCCACGTGTATTTATTTGTGCCTGTGTTCTGGTCGTAAACAACCACTGATATCATTATGAAGATGATCCTCCTTGCTCTATTGTGATAAATGATATTATACTCCAGCTTAAATCTACATGAATTCGGTAGCATATCATAAATGTGTTATTAAGCGCATGATTCTGAGGCCTGATTAAAATTCAGGTTTTGTTCTCCTCTTTTGCTGGAGAGCCAAGTCTCAAACAACTTGTGCAGAAGCTATAGTTACTGTAAGGCTAGTACTTTGGCAACGCACTTGCCTTCTGCTTCGTGTTCATGACATCCCCTACATCTAGACACTCGATGTACAATTGCATTTTTAGAGTATTATACAGCTAATGAACAGTGATGCTGGAACAAAAAAATGGCACCCTCTTTCTTAAACAACCAAGTGTGTGTGTAAAAACCAAAACGTTTATCACAGCTAATCAAACGTGGCATCGAACCCAGCCAGGATCATAATGTGACCCTACCGCGTCGATGTGTTACATTGATGAGACATGTTTTAATTGGTTGTCATGGGTGGGATAATCTCACACATCCCCTAAGAGAACCAAATTCTCGTACCGCAAGAAAACTTACCACAGTTAGGCCCGATGAATGACTCGATTGATCACAGCTATGACTTCTCTGCCAACCCAGCCCAAATAGCATCTCGGCTCCGCCGTATTGCCATTCGCTTGCTTGTGTTTGACGTGCATCGCGGACTGAAACAAATGTTCAATTTATATGCGGGTCAAGTATTCTTCTCCGTTATGCAATCACCTCGAGCATCAGGATTAAGCCAATTACGAGTATGATAAGGTGCAGGAAGGGCGTGACGTCATACCAAATTTAACCGTGACGTATTAAGTTGTATCCTGTAATGATCTGCAGTGCCTTGATATAAATGGCATATATAAAAGGGCTATGATGCAAGATTATTGCTTATGCTTAGCTGCATAAATCCAACTGCATGCTTTATTGGTAAAATAGAAACATATGTGAAGTAAAAGAGCATTCACTATCCTAACCCAATGTGAATTTAATAGCCCAACATGATCGAAAGTGTCGTTTTCGTTGATGGCATTTAGTATATGTGCTTGTAAATTTCATATTTGTCTAACAAACACGGGTAAGGGATGTGTCTGTGAATCTTGATAGTATGGTGTTCATCTCTCAAATCTGCAGGGGTTAGCTTTGGTTTAATTAACAGCCATTTCCACTGCACAACACCACTAGAATGCTTAAATAATGGTCAAATTCAACATACATTTACAACGCTTGAACGTAACAAGAATCTTAAAAAGAAGTCTTTAGGTCCACTTCCGTATTAAGACGGCCAGTATTTTAAACATGAATGCTGTTATTACCACCCAAGGTGAAATAATATCCCAAATGCTTTAATTTTTCATGAACGCCGGTGTCTTGTGATAGACACTGTTAAAAAAACCACACATACACATACACAAACACACACGCATGATCGCACACGTACGCACACACACACACACACACACACACACACACACACACACACACACACACACACACACACACATATATATATATATATATATATATATATATATATATATATATATACATATATATGTATATATATACTTTTATTTATAATGATATAAATATATATTGACATATATATATATATATATATATATATATATATATATATACATATATATATATATATATATATATACACATATATATATAAACATGTATATAGACATATCAATATATGTTTATATTCATATTCATATTTACATGTATAGTTAAATATATGTGTATAACAATAATTATACATGCATATGCGTATATGTTTACATATATGAATATATATATATATATATAAACATATAAATATATGTATGTATATATATTTATATATACATAAATATATGTATATATATTTCTATATGCATGTATTTATATTTACACGCAAATATATATATATGTTATTTGTTGCAACCGGCTGATTAAACTTCATTGAGCTAAAGTATGATCTGTTCAGCGATCTTGTTTGCTCTTGCGGAAGTGCACTGATGACTGGCTATTCATCACAGTTCATGGTTAATCTTAGTGTGTCTCATTGTGATGGCTGTGCCGCATATTGAGTATTGCACGGCAGTCTCTCATTCATCGCGAAACCAACAATAAAAATACTTCATGAAAGGTAGTACAGCACTCTTCACCCCTCGTCTTTTCAATAAATGAGAATATTTATACCAATTACTCATGATCCATGGGCACAAACATTTTGTTACTAATCGACCAGACAGCAGCATGAAGCGCAACGTAATATGGCATGACGAATATCTCTTCGGCGTTCGATCAATGCCGCTGGAGAATGCGAGCGCTGGTCACGTAGCTCTGGGAGTGGCGATTATGGTGACATCAGGAGACTGTACTATTGGTGCTTAATGCTTGTCCGGTACTTGCATTATCTTCGTATATTCGGTGTACGACAAAGTAGACGGAACGTCGACGAGAAGAGCAGCTATTGGTTCAGTGTCGTTCAACATGCGTCACTGACAAGTTGATGACCAATCTTATGACAATTGCATGCCGTTTCCCGGTCATGTATTGTTTATCAAGGATTTATTAATCGGTGTCACAATAAATGCTATGTATCGGACACGTTCTCTCGAACAGGCCGCTGGCATCAATTCGAACGACACCATCTCGTGTTTATGAAGCTGTCTGCCCGGACGTCTGCTTCCTTCTCTCGTCCTCCTGTATTCTCGTCTACTTATGACTTCCATGTCTCCTTGCTTAACCTCATTACTTTTGCCATTTATCACTCCCCTCATTATCAGACCTAGCTTATCTCAGTCGGGTGCATCAGTAAAAAAACGTGAATTGTGGTGATCGGCGTGCTCAATGTCCTAACGAAGCTGACAGTTAGTACAATAATACATCATCAGACTCACAACCTACTACAATTACTTTGCTTCATCACATCTCACATATCATATTCGTAGTTGATGATAAACGAAATTCAGATTATCTTCATACCGGATGAGTAACTGCAGTGTGTTTCGTGTGTAAACCATGATTGGCGTGTGTATTCGCACCTGGTGAAGACGGAAATTATTAGCATCGCAACTTGCAGTTTGAGTAGAGGCGGGTAAGTCGAAAAAAGTCAATGGACGTGTTAGTGTTAATCTTTTACAGAACATTTGATACCTCCGAGTCACTGCATCTAACATTCAAATGAGGCGTGCTTGCTAATCCTGATCAGATAACCGGTTGGCCACTGGGTACTTTTTAATGAGTGTTCATGGCAGCTTGGATAACAGATCGTTAATTCGTTTATTTAACCCTGTTTCAGTTGGCAACTGCTACTTCTGATTGGGCGTAAACACTCAACAACCGACTCGACCTTGACAAATCCTTCTTAAGAAAGTACTGGCTCACAGTAGTCGAATACAAATGAAGCTATTTAATTAACACAGTTGTATGACCTATCTTCCGGGAAACCCGCATGCCAAGCAATAAATCGCGATTGCTCTGATGACAATCCTGCGGAATTTAGACCTTTATCGGCATTCTCTTGTTTTATCGCGGACAAACGCTTGTTGAACCACAATGAACTTGTAACCCTTTTGTTCATGACTAGGGTTGACTAAAAGCTACTCCTACAGATAGCTACTGTTCATGATCTGCAAGATTCGAATACATCATTATGTCACACCCTGCTGACTTCAATGGAACACGTTATCATCAATTAGGTGGCAAGTGAACTACAGAATCATATGAAATCCCCAAAGAATCATAATCTTAGTCCTTTAACTTTACACGCGGTATGGCAAACTGGACTCCTAACGGGCCTCAATATAGGCTGTGCACAAGAAAGGCTATCAGTTGACAATCATAAACAATGTATAAAGTGAATTATCAACCTTGTCACATGTCATTGATGTATTTGCTCGTTATATTTGATAATGCCCTAAAACTAAAAAAATTCACAATCGTATAAAAGCTTATTTTACGGTGAACGTACCCAAGCATTGTATTTTTTTTGCTGACATCATATTGTACTTACAATTTTGTTTCTGATGATAGGCGAGGAAGTGTGTAAAAGTTGATGAATTGTTGCCCATGTTAAGCACTCACATATTTACAATGCAACGTGTCAAAGAAAACATGCTGACGTCTTTGCTTTAATTCAATCAGTGTCATGATTGCCATGTCTTGAGGCTGTGGTCACAATTCCTTGCCTTGGGAACACTTAGTTTGGAACCAAAATCACTCAATTTGTCAAATGGTTGAATGTCGATATAATCCGCCCATGGGGTCTGGTGACAAATAGAAAGTGGATGATGATTTTGATAGCTTTTACGGTGTCTATTATGCCTTACCTTCAGTCCTGAATCCATGCATATTCACTACGACAACATTTGTAAGACCATCCAGTGTGGGCTCGGTCGTCGCTGTGGCGCAGACACCCACGGTCAAGCCACCTGCAGTTGTCCTACACCTGTGCGCCTATACTGTACCATGCACGTTGCACAGCCAGACCGATGAGCGACAAAGCATGCAGCACCAAGCGTGAGCTAGACGTCATTGCTGGTGAAGAGAGAATCAACATACCCTAAAAAAACACCCTATGCACTAACAGGCACACCCACAACACACTCTATGCACAAACAGGCTTAGCAACAACACACCCTACGCACAAACAGGCACACACAACACACCTTACGCACAAACAGGCACACCCACGACAAACCCGATGAACAAACAGGCACAGCAAAAACACACCCTACGCACGATCAGCACACCCACAACACACCTGATTCACAAAGGCAGATAGAAAGAACTAACACCAGAAAATATCATTCTTAATATGATTCCTGCTGATACGGTATTGTGTCATTTGTCCAGTCATTGGCGGAAATTGGTATGATAAGTCGTAACGCTGCATCTACTCAAACGACTATGAACAGGTACTACGAATGATTCGATTCACAATAACAGCATAAGGGTCGCGTTTGCAATGTGCAATGACAACTGATGAAATGCCTATACACTCTGTAAGTAGGTGGTGTGATTGTACCTGCTTTTTTGTCTTAAGACAGAACAAAATGACAATAACAATTGACATGCAAACTATACCGTGCTTAATTTTCCAGGGCATTGATCATTAAACCTTGTATGTGAATCGCTCATGAATATAACGGCTCCATCCTGCTTCCACACATTAGACACGAGCCACAGAGCTGAATTACTTGCGACCAGCCGAGTATCATTGCCATTATCATCGTTAGAGCCGCTCTACTTGTGTTTATTAATCACTTCAATGAAATGTTATCATTACAAATCCATTACTTTTCCATTCGTATGTTTTCGCCTAAGGCCACGCCATTGTTTCCCTGTTGTAACGACACTAAATCTTGTTGCTCCCAGAAGCTAACTGCCCATGTCTACCACAGATTGATAAGCGCCCCTTATATCAACCTTTACTGCGCAGTAAACACCAGCCGATGAATGCGACCTGTGGTGGGGGATGCTCTGGGATTCAATTGGGTCTTTTATTCACAAATTTCAAACGGCTTTAGTCAACGGATCGAGTTTCCTGGTTAATGTTATCTTGGCTGGTTTACGCATTCCTCAATTAAATGCGGCGGCCATGTTGAATATCAAGTGGTTCATAACCGCATCCGGAGAGGCTCCGTGGAGTACTGAAGGCTGACGTATTTATTTCCGGTTACCTACTGGCACGGTCCGATTTCCAATCCGATGCAATACCGTGTGTCAACCAACAATCAGACTATGAGGTTGCATTCTATTTCCAAAACTTGGATCAGCCACTAACTGTAAAAGCGATTGTGTGGTTTGTTAATGTTTTATGAATCAAATGGAATGAACCGTAATAACTCCGTGCAGCTGTCGGTAACCAATCATATCTTTGTTGAACAACAAGTGAAACCAATCTTATACAATCCGGTTATTTAGGTATATACGTCCTACGCAATTAGTGAGTTGATCAACAAAATTAACGATGATAATTGCTACTCTGCGCAGCTAGAAGTGTCGTGTTCGTTATCAGGGTAACGTTGCTAATATCATTATACATTGCGCATATTTTCAGGACATCCCTTTCTGCAACTCCGTTATACATCCAATCACACATCAGTTAACAGTAGAATTTGTCCTCTTACACGGCATACAGTGGAATACATTTACTATACAACCCACCATTGGTGCCTCATTTATCCTTGGTGTTGAGCAGTTGTATCCTCTGCATCACGTGCCACTATAAACTTGATGATGTCATGTGTCAGGTAGGTGTTTCCCAAAGCAGTGTCCCATGCAACTGGACAAATATAGATACTCTTATGCCATATATTGATTTTATGCGCTACCGTGAAAACATCTTATGGTACAAATAAAAGTACAAATATGTCCATCTCATGCTCTTCCTAGGGAATTGTCCCGTTTTTACAAAATGTATCATTACATTAATAGCACCTGTTAATACACAGCCTTCGGTAGCAAATATACATTTAAGAATGTTACCTTCACTTCTCTCCGTAACACTTAATTGAACATACTACAAATCTTAACGTTTACCATTTGCCAGCGGTTGATAACCAGCATGCCATCACACGTTTGGACACAATTATCATGCTTATATATGTTGACATTTAATGAATGTTAAAGCAGCGATATGTTCAGTATTTGAAGCCAGTCAAGTGTATATTTAATTTGATGTACGGTACCAGAATTGATCGGTCATTCATCTATGACACTTGGGCGACGTTAGGTAGAAAACGATGAGCGTACTGTTAAAATATGGCCCATTTTGGCAAGATGTGTAACAGATATGTGTACAAAGTCAGAACTGATAATTTCCCAAAGGTAGACCTACGAACTTTCTTAATATTGTTCTCTGTTCTCATATAAACCAGTTTTGACAGTTTCCTGCGCTAGTAATGAACGAACTTCTCTGTTTATCCATTTCTACGCTAAGCACCTGTGTATTCACGGAGACTGCAACTACAAGGATGCCTACAGCTGTACAAGGACAACGTGGTAAAACAATAACCAGCCTTTATGATCAGCGTGTCTCGCGAGGGCCCGTCTGGTTTTAATCAGGAAGACTGAAAGTCTATATGCGCCTATCGACTTTCACCGAAAGCTTTGTCACCGCGGTATGTATTCCAACGCAGTAACGAGCAGCCCGACTGTCATGTGGGGCATATAACCGTGATTTGTCATCTGCTAGAGCGCCTTGATTAATTGGGGATTTGGGGAAAATCCTTTGAAGGCTAAGCATATCTGCGCAGCTGCGATGAGTCCATACAGGTACTGTTTGTGTTCCTGAACGGAGTCACCACAGTATCGCTATTTTCGTTCGAACGACTATTGTCCACTCACCTTTTCACTGCACCAACCCTATCTTCGTCACCCGCAGAACCTGCGACTAAGTTATTTTCTAATTAAAAACCGTTGAGCGTGATTCTGTCAAAAGGTCATATCCGCTACACTTGCGATTCCAGGCAGATCTCACGGTTTCTTGTTCTAGTGATTTATTATTTCGCCGATTTACTCTCTAAGAAGTGTGTATATGGCGGGGTATTATCGAAATTGGATTAATTGTACAGAATTCAGATGACATTCAAGAGTAACTGCCGAGTCCTGCTGAGAGAATGGAATCATTTAGCAAATGTGATTTCCGTTATGAAAGTATCTAGGCAGGCTTCCGAATATTTAACATCAATGAGTCATATACTGTGTTATGTCGTATCTTAAAGTATCACGAAGGTCAATTTCTACAGCAACCAATAATTTGACAGTGTCCTACCTGCATGGCTCACTATCGGCTGACTTCTGCTAAAATAACGTCACCCTTCTTTCTCGATGACTCACATTAGCTTATGACACAATCACAGCCTTCTAGGCATTCAGTTTTTTGCACCTCATGGATGATCGTTTAACTACTATATGGTATAGACTATTTATACAGTCAGACGTTACCATTATGTTTTTACTCCAATTTTGTTCAAAATGTCTGGGAAAGAACAGCGAAGTTTAACATGATGACCATGGACAACTATTGGTTGGACCGCTACAGCCAGAATGCATAGATATCTCCACAAAATCATATTTTTCTTACAAATGTAACGTAAGATTGCTACAACGCTGACTTGTGTGTTATGAAACATTAAAAACAGAAATACAGGTAAGAAATCGTTGCGTAAGGAAGCTAGAAAATTGGTACGTCTATCATTAGAACCGACGACATCTGGGCGATGTACGTTGTTATGCTAGCCTAAACGTTGGTGTGTATTTTGCAATTGGTACAAACCCGTCTTTTTTAAATAAGTGCTTTGACAATGCACTCTCTTCTGTTGCGAACATGTGGCATCTTTGCACCTGGACATATAATGTACAATGGTACTATTTATTCTTGATAATTCAGTGTTTTACAATATCTCTTATGTGGCGTTCTGTTGAGCCAATAAGCAACCAACCACACATCGTTCGCGCACAAAGATAACGTTAATCAGACATTGCTTCCTATCCAGCCAGGATCAAAATGGGATCAAAACGCGTTAATGTTTTACGTTAATGAGCCATGTTCTAATGGTATGTCGTGGGTAGAATAATCTCACAAAATCCCCTAAGAGGACATATTGCCATACCGCAAGAAAACTTTCCACAGATATGCGTGATGAATGACTCGATTGATCACAACTATGACGTGTCTGCTAACCCACCCCGCATGGTATTTTGACTTAAGCCAAAGCACCAAGGCTCCACCGCATTCCCATTCGTTTGCTGGTGTTTCATTTGCATCGCTGAAGGCAAATATTCCAATTGAGTGCAAGTCATATTTTGTTCTTTACATTGCAATCACCTTGCCGGATATCTTTTGTTAATTTTCATTATACTGCGAACTAGCTGTGTTTAAATAGGCAGGGAAACGGATATTAAGTTTCTAAAGTAAAGGAACTAAAACAAAGGATAATCTGGTGTGTTAGTCATCATAACGTTGCCTAAAATCGATTATAACGCATACATGTTGACTTCCGTGCAGCTGCAGTTCCGCCAGTTAGAATTGTGTAGCCTTTTTATGTGTTAAACACTTCTTTGAGAACATTCAATAATCTACCTAAAATCATGCGATATTCGTTTCCAACCTACATTGTCAGTGGCGGTTTATTAGCGGAAGGTGCAGTGGTCCACGTACAAGCCTAGTTTCGATAGGTCAATACTTAACCCACACCTGTATTGCCATTGTTTACTTTATACGATGAATTTATCTATAGATAGCTGCCTTGCATGGAATAATGCGTTTTGACAGAACAACTGAATGCTTTGCTTTAAGCGATACAGGACACTCGATAAGAAACATTTCCTGAGCCGACAGTTGGAGTCACGAAAGATTATGATACGACGACGCCGATCATGGGATGCGATTCCTCGCCCATAAAACTACTAATTCCATACCCCCTATGACCCCCTCTCTCTTTACAGAGGTGATATTTAACTATTGAAACTTAAAAGTAGCCAAACACGACACTAACGCACCGTAATAGCAAACACCATTATACATTTAGTCGCCTGTTACTTATTTGCTAATCTCGATCTGATATAAAATAACAACCATTACGGGGTGTGTGCATAGCATACATCTGCTCACTATTATGTAGGCTTTTTACCATTGCCTGTCGTCATAATTATGTTGTCCGTGTTTCCAACGAGCATCATTATTCAGCCAAGTACGAGTATGAGAAGGTGTAAGAAGGAGCATAACCACGACTCGATTATATCCATGTGCATTTATATAACCACTCGTAAGATGCATTCACACGGTTCAAGTGTGTGTTCATATTCATAACAACAGTAACAAATAACCCGAGATCACTATAAGGACAGGTCGCCAACGCATGTTATGTGATTCTTTAGGCATACACTATGCCTCAGATTTATGGTCGCGAGTTAGCTTGTTTGTAAGGCATATATATATATATATATATATATATATATATATATATATATATATATAGAGAGAGAGAGGAGAGATATATATATATATATATATATATATATATATATATATATATATATATATATATATATATATATATATAAATAAATATATATACATATATATAGATAAACACACACTCATATATATATGTAAACATATATATATATGTACATATATGATATATATACATATATATATATATCTATATATATATAGATATAGATATATGTACATCTATAAAGGGATACACCACTATATCCACTTAAATTCAACCAATTTTGATATGATAGTCCAGTCTTCGTAACGTACAAAAATAATGTTCCACGAATGATATTATTGGATTATGAATATTATAGAAAAATCAACTTTTATCTACTAACCATCAGTTGACATTACCCGAAAACCTCACTATACCCCCTACATGTGTGTTGAGTGTGTATATTGGAAGTATTAAACGGGTTGATTGATTTTATTACTTCATTACAGAAAACTAATTTTGTTCTTATTACTCATCCATTTTCAACATTGAATAATGTCGCAAAACGCTACCATAGATTTATAATGATCACATCCGCAACAAATATGATTTTTTTAATCCATGATGAATGAGCATGATTACAAAATTACGGTATTCAGCAAATATAAGCAAATATATATGGGCACAAATGTTCAGGTTTGTACGTATAAATTAGTATTTTGACCATTCGTAGCCGAACTTAAGAACCAAAGTTTATACAAGGAATAAAAAGAGACAAATTTGCTTTATCTGCTTTAAACTTTTTCATTATATCAATACACATATGCCAAATTAATAATTGATAATAGCACTTCAAAAAATGTGTCCACGAATTGTTGGAGTCTACGAATGGTTGTAATGGTCAGCATGGCTTACGCCTATTAACAGTTATCGGTTTAAATGACCCCAAGATGTTGTGGTAGGAAATTGTCATGCAGTATATATCTATTGATGAGAAGCAAGCTACAGGAAACAACGTTTTATTCGCATCACTAAGGTACAATAGGAACGATGACTTTAGGTTTGCGCCGATACCGACATCATTCACAGCCGTTACTCATGATGACACTAGGCAGGAATTCTGTAGGATGACAAAAATAAATCCCTGTCTGACGAATCTCCTAGGCCGACTCGCTAATAATCTAGTAATTGAGAAGCAGATGATGAATGCCCCTATCTAGATTGGTCAAGTAGCGAATCTTAAATGCATTGCCGCACGCTTTACATTATTTACTTATGGGCCAGTGGTGATACAATCTCTTGACTGCATCACATATCTGCGTATGGTTCAATAGAAAGATGGTATGACTGGTAATGTTATTCAAAGGCGAATAGCTTTGGCTAATATTGCATTATCGGCAGTAAATTGAGGCGGGTGTGACGCTTCATTATAGACCATGAGGTTTATTGATTGTTAATGCCGCCCATTAGGGGTCGTGTTAATTGTAGTTAAAAGTTATGCTACGCAATGCATTCCCAGGCTGTGCCACGAGGTGGTGTCGTTAATAGTCAGCAGAAGATAAAATGGCCACAAAATACTACGAGGTTGAGCAGATGCAACTCACAATAACAACACTTTCGCGACGTAATCCGGAATACAAAAGATGCCGGGAACACCAAAAGATACTAATGCCCTGATCCGCATTGGAGTCAGCGTCTTACATCATGCTCTTTTCGACACCATAGCTACAACTTGCAACAGCTCACATGCTGTCGATGACATTTTGTTACCAGGCAACATCAAACGTGTCCCAAAACGCACATATAATCGGTATGACATGCTTAAAAAATGACGTCTAGCTATAATCCAAATGATAGAGTTATGTATTTTCAAGTACCATGTTGGTTAAACAATCGTTATCAGGGCAATGCATGCCGGGTTTGCCAAAACAAGGATTTGGGTGGTCTACGAGTGATAATAAAGTGAACCTTCTGAGACTTGTTTGAGGCTCTAAAGGCAAATGAAAACGGGAATGCCTTTCCGCGAGCTTTCGAGCAACTATGTTGCAGCGTTGAAACTACGAAGACAAGCAAACAGCGATTTTGATAAAAGCTACCTGCGATGATGCGACATACGTTAACAGATGGAAACTGCTGTTTGACACCCGCGCTTAAAGTCACCGTCTCATTAGGATCATAACATTCGATCATGAGTATGACGTACATTATAGTGAGAATGTATGGGTTACAACAAACGACATAATCAATCGAGCAATGTTGCACTAAGTCGCACCTTAAGTCAGGCAATTCCATCATTGCATATACCAATTGAGTGAAGCACAAGCCCGTCATCGGGTTTTGTTTTCAAAGATATGGAGTCATCTGATCGGTCGAGACGACCGCGCCCCCGAATAAATCCGAAAATGCCATGTGGTTTTTAGTGCCGTTATGATAAGTAACACGCTGCCAACAGGTGGTGAGAGTGAGCCCTCTTAGCGTATATATCTAAACTCTTCGCTAATACCTCCATTGTACATGCGTTACGATTACATGAGGCACTACCGATTACTAGTGATGCATTGTTCGTTGCAGGTAAACAATAAAAGGACAAATAGCATACAAACTCATGACCATTCTGTGACGCTAACTGCTTCAGCAACCATTGCAACAATTGTTTTGTGCAGCAAAACTGATGGCACCCATTAAAATGATCGTCAATTTAATATGTCGACTTATCTCGATGGTTACCGACTGACTGGTAGCAATTGCTGCATTTAATTTATGCTCATTATTGCCAGGGAGAGGTTGTGGTGATATTCTCTCGCATGGAGATCACTTTGTGTTAAACTTAAACGACCCCATAGCCACCGTGTTGGCTATTATAGGCTCTCAATGTCCATGCAAATAACGAGCCACTAGGGTCTGGCGGAGACAAAACGTATTTCCGCCCGTAGGGCTGTATTAATGTGGTTTTCATGCGTATAAGAAATTGCCTACTCGTATGAAACCTTACATCATGGCTGCATACCTTCTTTTCATATTCCACCCAGTTTCACAACAAAACAAAGTGTAAGGCCATCAAGAGTGGACTTGTAAGGGCTGCGAATAATAATCAGATATTCCGTGTACATCCGGTACTTTCGAAGTAGTATTCTTGGCTGATTGAATATAAATGCTGACTAAGTCTATTGCAAGCTAACTGCAATTTCTTCGGCTGGTTTGGGGCTATCAGTCTGCAGCCTGCTCGATCATGACAGGCCGATCTTGGTTACAGGGCACCAAATGGTCACTGAATGAAAATGACTCTATTCGGTGAATTCAACGCAAATTCCTACTCTCTGTGGCACTGACATCCTCACAATAGATGGAGATTGTTTTATTGATAATCTCCCTGAATTCACACGGAAGCAGACCATAATCACTCATCACTTATTTCTCCATGTCAAAGTAAAGCGTTTAGAACAGCCCGCCCGTTTACTGTATTGTTCTGGAGTGTTTTGTAGAAGCTACAGGATATAGCCAAAATGTTTATATGCACGTTATAAATATGAATATTTTACAATGACTCGTTACGCCGGATATTATTAAAGAAGTAATAATTTATTTGTTGACAGGAAAACCACAGAAGTAATCCGACTGTTATCTTAAGCGTTACCGCAGTTGATTACCTGCGCATGTGCACATCAGAGTAATCAAAATATACAGTGCATTGTGTACAGCGTTCGCAAACTACCGTGTCATATATTTTCCAGGTACCATGTAGGTTAAACAATTGTTATCAGGGCAATGCATGCCAGGTTTGCCAAAACAAGGATATGGGTGGTCTACGAGTGATAATAAAGTGAACCTTCTGAGACTTGTTTGAGGCTCTAAAGGCAAATGAGAACGGGAATGCCTTTCCGCGAGCTTTCGAGCAACTATGTTGCAGCGTTGAAACTACGAAGACAAGCAAACAGCGATTTTGATAAAAGCTACCTGCGATGATGCGACATACGTTAACAGATGGAAACTGCTGTTTGACACCCGCGCTTAAAGTCACCGTCTCATTAGGATCATAACATTCGATCATGAGTATGACGTACATTATAGTAAGAATGTATGGGTTACTTATAAACGACATGATCAATCGAGCGATGTTGCACTAAGTCGCACCTTAAGTCAGACAATTCCATCATTGCATATACCAATTGAGTGAAGCACAAGCCCGTCATCGGGTTTTGTTTTCAAAGATATGGAGTCATCTGATCGGTCGAGGCGACCGCGCCCCCGAATAAATCCGAAAAATGCCATGTGGTTTTTAGTGCCGTTATGATAAGTAACACGCTGCCAACAGGTGGTAAGAGTGAGCCCTCTTAGCGTATATATGTAAACTCTTCGCTAATACCTCCATTGTACATGCGTCACGATTACATGAGGCACTACCGATTACTAGTGATGCATTGTTCGTTGCAGGTAAACAATAAAAGGACAAATAGCATGCAAACTCATGACCATTCTGTGACGCTTACTGCTTCAGCAACCATTGCAACAATTGTGTTGTGCAGCAAAACTGATGGCACCCATTAAAATGATCGTCATTTTAATATGTCGACTTATCTCGATGGTTACCGACTGACTGGTAGCAATTGCTGCATTTAAATTATGCTCATTATTGCCAGGGAGAGGTTGTGGTGATATTCTCTCGCATGGAGATCACTTTGTGTTAAACTTAAACGACCCCATAGCCACTGTGTTGGCTATTATAGGCTCTCAATGTCCATGCAAATGACGAGCCACTAGGGTCTGGCGGAGACAAAACGTATTTCCGCCCGTAGGGCTGTATTAAGGTGGTTTTCATGCGTATAAGAAATTGCCTACTCGTATGAAACCTTATATCATGGCTGCATACCTTCTTTTCATATTCCACCCAGTTTCACAACAAAACAAAGTGTAAGGCTATCAAGAGTGGACTTGTAAGGGCTGCGAATAATAATCAGATATTCCGTGTACATCCGGTACTTTCGAAGTAGTGTTCTTGGCTGATTGAATATAAATGCTGACTAAGTCTATTGCAAGCTAACTGCAATTTCTTCGGCTGGTTTGGGGTTATCAGTCTGCAGCCTGCTCGATCATGACAGGCCGATCTTGGTTACACGGCACCAAATGGTCACTGAATGAAAATGACTCTATTTGGTGAATTCAACGCAAATGCCTACTCTGTGTGGCACTGACATCCTCACAATAGATGGGGATTGTTTTATTGATAATCTTCCTGAATTCACACGGAAGCAGACCATAATCACTCATCACTTATTTCTCCATGTCGAAGTAAAGCGTTTAGAACAGCCCGCCCGTTTACTGTATGGTTCTGGCAATAAGTGCGTTTTGGAGAAGCTACAGGATATAGCCAAAATGTTTATATGCACGTTATAAATATGAATATTTTACAATGACTCGTTACGCCGGATATTATTAAAGAAGTAATGATTTATTTGTTGACAGGAAAACCACAGAAGTAATCCGACTGTTATCTTAAGCGTTACCGCAGTTGATTACCTGCGCATGTGCACATCAGAGTAATCAAAATATACAGTGCATTGTGTACAGCGTTCGCAAACTACCGTGTCATATAACGATCATGAATATTGCATTAATTGAATTATCAACCTTACTTATAGATCATTGACGTGTTTGTATTGATCAAACACGGTTGGTATGAGCCTTTGAAGCGGTGGATCGACCTCAGAGTTAACAATCACTAAGCGAACAAACACAGGACATAGCTGCAATGAGTGACATGGTGAAGCTGTGGCAATAATTCGTTTGACGAGACAATTTCGTTTGGCGATCAAAGCAACCCATAAGACAGCGCTATTGTACACCCTGTAGGACGCTATTTTACCCCTCTCAATAAATGGCGGGTCATTTGGATAAGATGAAAAACAACTCGGATAATAACCCGTGCTCTCTCTTATTCCATGCTTCCGTGTGAAGATGTCCGTAATGGGTGTTTGCGAATTAACTTACAGTTTGACTCTATTTCTACCAAACGTTATTCTTGCATTGTGGCTAGCGTAAGACGAGAGCCCATGTTAGACCAGTCAGTGTGTGCAGTTAGGTTAGATTTCTCACGTCGAATTGATGCTCAATGCCGACCGCGTTCATGTTTGCATTGAAATGTCTTCTGAATTGGTATAGCTTGAGAAAGTTTGAACTAGGTTTTGCAGTGTCGCTCATTGTCAAGCGTGACACAGAGACACTATGAAAGGCTACATTTCTGGTCTTAATGTCGCCAAGCACGTCATGCTGTCATGGGCATTCGTAGACTTTTGATGCGTACAGCTAATCTATCAATTACCATTGTTTAGGTAATATATAGGACTTCTCTTTATCACTTTCTGAATGAACCCAGATAGATGGCATATGTCTTCTATGTCATTATCGCTTGTCCTGCAATTCTACTACGAATGATAAGGAACATGAGCAAAACAAGTAAGATGACATTCAATATACAATGCCTGTCAAGCATGCTATCAATACACGCTTAGTTGACCATACATGTATTACACTATTATACCATAATCAGCTGCCCTGGCTACGTAAGTCTATCACCAAACATCTGACTCGGGCCTTCGCTAAGAATACCACGATAATCCAACCACATAGACCACATCGGTTCGACGTTAATGCTTCCATTTTGATCCGATGCAATTGCTCACGCTACTGAGCTCAATGTTTGTGATATCGATGTATTTTTCATTATACTCATTGATGTAAATGTTGTATTGGGGATAACTTTCTTCTTACCTACATTCTGTGTAACTACTCAATCGCACCTTAGTGCAGCATTCTGTTTAATTGACACCTTGTTCTGGATGAGAAGTACTCTTCTCCTATTCCAGTTGATGCCAGAATCCCTGAGTAGCAGTTGTAAAGATCAAAGCACATTAATCAATTCACTCCGCACATGAATCACCCATAATCAGCCCCATTCTATCCTCCCATTCACTCGACAAGTCAAGCAGCACGGGCAGCAGCCAGCAGGGCATGACAACCCTGATAATAGTCATGCCCTCTTTGCCTCAAAATAAACAATCACGTCATTCAATTCAATGGTTCCATTTCAGAACCGCGCATTCGTATGTTCATGCTCCTGTGATCACTCCGCCATGCTGGAGCCAATCGTTGCTTGATAAGCGGTCCCGCAACATCGGTGAATGCTAATTTGTAGAGGCGCCAAATGACTCACTTGGACTCAATTTCGTCTTTTGTTAGAAGTATTGAAATGGCATAGGTGACTGGAGGCAACTGCCGAGTTGAGGTACTCTTGGGTTGTTCATAGAACGCTCATGAATCGAAGTGCTTATGGATTCCCTGGTCATGGTGGCTGCAAACAAGTTCGATTGAATCCTTAAGGACAGTGTTTTATAACATCAATCAGAATGTAATAGCGTATATCAAGATCGGTCGCGCTCATAATAATGAAATAGAGGAAGCATGTAAATATTGTGTTACATTTGACACTCGCACAATAATGGACTAAACTGCGGCTAATCATGGACGTATATTGCAGTTTCATGGCTATTTATGGATGCATAACTGTTACCCCAAACGTATTTGTTTATTCTAAGGGCTCGACTCTCTCAAGCCATAATAAGTGGCTTTTTAATATGGGCATGTGCATAGCGCCAAAACAGCGGTTCTGCACCTCAGTCATATATGGCATTAAGGTGTGTGATTCAGTAGAGTTGTTAACAAAGCGCAAACGTAAAGGCGAGGTTATAATGCTGGCATATTTTGATCTAATTCGCCACGCGACGTCACGGTTCTATTGACTGTCTAATAAGGCTGTGTTCACTTGCTATGTGCCGCTCACCCTAGAACCACACTAAGCAAAAATTTGTATGTGATTAGCCGAGATGGTAACACTAGCCACGTAAGGCTGGCCAGACCTTTTGGTGAGCGAGATTGGAATAATAAAATAGTTTATAATAAACGCTCTTAATTCACAAATGTGTTTTATCTGTTATGCTATTTTATACAGATCTATGTCACAGCCACTTGTCCCATGACGTCATTGGCGTGTATGGTAGAATGACGAGCTTGATGCTCCCGCTGTTTGGTTAGTGGTCAGTGGCTGTGGATGATACTCCTTGTGTTTGTTAGCATGCTGCTCAGCGTATATAGATGCTACTAGATTTCACTCTTATTATTGTGGCATATTATCAATAATATATATAATGAGGTTTGAGATGTGATATGCAAAAAGACTATTTACAAGAACACTTCGTCTTGATAAGGACGATATCGATGCATACCATTCCGATGATATGTTGAGTCCATTGTGTTGACTTTGCTGTGCTAGGTCTGTTGTTGTGACGTCACTGTGCAGACTCCATTTTGGTGAATTCACTGTCCACCGTCCATGGCGCTTATTCCTCTGCAAGAAGAGACATATATGTGCTCCCCTCACATGAGCAGCACCAATATTCTCATAAGAAAAGGTGAAGTAGAGTCTGTCATTACTTAGTCCGGTATGTCACATGAACTGAATAAGTCTGTCGACTTGTCTCGATTTATGGTGACCAACAGTCTTGTCGACAGATAGTGGCTGGGGTAATGTATTTGGCACTATGGTCACGAATGCTATGCTAAACTGTGCATCGATCTCGTGAAATAGAAGTGATTTGAGACCACTTAAATTGTGCAGCCGTATTTTCTCAAAATGCCAATGACCGGTTCGTATCTAGCTATTGGGTCCTACACCGACAGCGACGCCGCAGCCAGCAATGATCAGCCCTCGACAAGAATGATCTTGCCCCAAGTAAGACGACCTGGGGCGTAAGTCAATTACGCTAGCGTACCTTTGTGGATTTTGTGAGCTCCTGTACAGACATGAATAATGCTATGAAGAGCTAATGTGGAGTTTTAATTTAACTCTGGAATTACATCGAAATTGGTATCCAATCTCAAACTGCTTCGCGCAGACACTTGATCCCAAATGCGCCACAAGCCACCACTGGACCTTTCTACTACTGTTGTGTCGTAAGGCTGATGAAGGGAGTGCTTATTCACCTGTGATGGACGGTGGCACTGCGCTGTCATGAAGCAATCGGTGAAATGTGGCTAGATATGTGTTCGTTGCACGCGAAATGACGATAAGAGGAGTGGCCTACTTTGCACCGTGAGACCGCCATGGCCAATCGACAATCACTAGAACTTATATGTTCAGTAAATCGAGAAGTGTCTCTTATGTAGTAGAGCCTATCTTTGTTGATACCGTTGTTTTATAATGTATGCAGGACGTGATGCTGTCTGTTTGTGTCAACCCAGCTTCATAACTTTATTTTTGTTAGGTTAACCATTATGCTGACTATAATGCTTTCGTGCTGAGAATTTGTAGGTCTGCTGCTGCTGGTCCGCACATGACACCACTAGACATGGGATCGTCGTCTGGGCAATGGAGTGCTCGGTGTTAAGAATAATTACCCCAGAAACCACACGTGGCTATGTTTTACAGTTTGAGATGCACTTTTGTGGCCTGCATTAATATTGTGCAAATTGTGCTGAACATGAAACACCACTTAACACACCCTGGTTATCGAGCAAAGATTTCTCTTGGGAAACGGAACAATGAAAAACTCTTGTGCCATCGATAAATCATGCAAATGTTTATTACAAAAGACAAAACAGTTTGAGTGGATTAACTATAAACCTTGGCTTGTGATTCTAGTGCGATATGTGATTGTCTGGCGAGTATGGCTTCGCTGTCGACAGTGGATGGTAAGGATATCTCCGCTAGGTTGCTGGAACACTTGACGTCAGTGAGTCCGCCCCTTTAGACACATTCCCGTCCGTTTATACGAATCCAATGGCACTTATATATGCTTCAGTAAATGACAACTGGGATTGATGGGGCCAGGAGGTGTTAATCATTGTACTTTACAACTCGTCAGCCGTCAAAGCAGGACTGCAGCCTCATATATGTCGATTTATTGCTAGGGGAGCCAGGAGCCTAGACTATAGGTAATCCCATTGAGTTATCTGAATGGCATCATTTGCATCCAGTGACGGCGTGGTGCAGTGTGGCCGAGAAAAGCTTGTCATGGCCGAGGTATCTGTCGATTCATCACGTAAAATTAATTGCAGCATTGGCGGATTGAAAACATGGAAAACAATATTCAATTATCCAACAACATTAACCATATTTATTCAGAAGAATCTGATTGCAAATGGATTACCTGATTAATTTCGTTTCTAGGCCTATTAATGTCAGAGAGTGTGTGTCTGTTTGTGTGTCTGCATGTGCCGTCATCGCCATGGACACCTCACGGTGACGTCATGACACGTGTACGAATCATCATCGTTTCTGCTATAGTCATTAATAGCACAAAACTGAAACCAGATAAGTATTCATACGCTGTATGCTAAAAGACCCATCCCAGAACTCCATATCTTCTACAAGCTAGCAATGCACACATATTCCGATTGAACCATCTACAGACACTACCTAATGTACCAAAAAGCGAATGCAGTAAGCACGTGTCATTCGACCATATCTGCGAATGGGAGGTGTGTCTATAGCAGGGATGTATCATGACAGGATGAATTTCAGAACCAAGCTGGTGGTCATACAGGGTGATGAGTAGGTCACGTTTGTCATATGAGAGGCGTGTTGAGACGGACAGTAGCGCTCATAGTCTTTGGTAATGAGCTCAAGAAGCTTTTGACGTAATAATGTTCACATAATTGCTCTTTGCTTTCTTGGCTTGCCATAATTTGGGTTAATTCATTTGCAATTCCTACATATAAAAACAACCCCATATTGCTCATTGATGTCAAGAGCAAGCCAATATTAGCACGACCAGTGTTGGTATACACTATCATGAACCTTGACGCAAGAGAAAACCTAGTAAAAACACCATCAGTGAAGGTTCAATCGAACCTGTATATAACAATATTTTAGTTTGCTGCAAGCAAAAGGTGAAATAGGTAGGTGAAATAAAGCAATGGGAGACACGCGCAGGAGCCTCACGTCCGACATGATTGGATGGTTACACTGTGATTGGGACTTAGGAATATTTGCAAACAATGGTCATAGGCACAAAGCTCCCAGAATACTAAGCAGGAACACAAATAGCCTCGATAGATTTGTTGTTTGTGTGGGTCAATTGGTTCATTATTCACAGCTGTGGCACGTGCCTGATGTCTGGAGAATAACAAGAAACAACCCTGTTTGCGTGAATGTCCTGGGTCGATTTGCTAAGCGTGTTATATGCCACAGAGATAAGTCTTAACAACTACTTAGAGCCTTGGTTGGAGCCTGCTTTATGAAAACGCGGCGGTACAGAACCGAGACATACAAGGTCATGATATTTAAATAAGTTAATATCACGCCCCTTGAACATTTGAATTGATGTCTTTGCTACTTGTCAGTTTATCGTGTGCCCAGCCAGTAATCATAGCTTCCTGGCTTGACCATCGTTAATGCCCATGGTTACATCAAATTAGATTTTGTATTGTGGAAGTGATCAACTTGTGAGAAGCTTGCCTAATCGAATCCGCTGTAAGGCAGAGTTAGATGGCAGGGCATAACATATTATAGCAATAAGTCCATCCACCCCAATCACCGCAGTCTGTTCAGTACTGGGCACACGAAAGGCCAAAGAATTTCAACCGTCACATGTATTTACAAGGGGACACATCAAGAGATATATTTGTATAATATAATTGCAACACTTTTACATCCAACTTGTTGCACTATTCGACGAATTGTGATGCTTGTCTTAAGCAAAGTGATCTCGCATGCATAAAAAAACCCATTGCTTTTTCGTAGGCTATTTATATTGCCTGGCATGGTTCATATTGCCATGTCAGAAGACGCGAATCATCATCACAATGCAGCATACCAGTGTAATATCATTGATGTTAAGGCGCTGAATATAGGCATAGTTTTATACTCTGTGGATCAGATATAATCAGAACGTGCTGTGAGTAATGTAAGAAGAAATGCCGCAGTGAAACCTCCAGTTCATAGACACGTTCATCGTTAGACAAGAGCCGAGTGATTTCGGAGATGCACTCGACAGACATATCCATGAAAGCAAACACAGCAAACATCTAAGGCACAGAAAAGATGCTTCACTGCATTATTTATCGTCCTCAATTGTAGTCATATTATGGTTAACTGACCTCATCCTGATTTTGCACGCAACACGGACAGTTAGGTAAAAACCCATGACAGTGTCCTCTCAGTAATATGTCAAGGTCGAGCTACGATTTGAGGGTGCCCATTCATAGCACGTGTATTCCCATATTTTCTTTTCTCTCTCTATCTTGCTTAACTTCACCTCGGTCAATCATGTTGCCAATACCTTTCATTTTTGTGCATCAGTAATACACATGTGCTGGAATTAACAAGGCAATTTGCTCAGTTGCACTTGGAACTT